>OY978225.1:21250839-21960839 GCA_963854785.1 Vaccinium vitis-idaea | reverse complement strand
GGCCTTGAGCTGGTACCATAAACTACCAGAAGGATCCATCTTATGCTGGACTCAACTAGCCGAAGAATTCACTGCTCGGTTCCTGAAAAGCCGAGCAGCCCCAAAAACTTTTGATGCACTAACCTCTATGAGACAGAGGGATGAAGAGACTCTGCGGCAGTACTCGAAGCGTTATTGGGAGACTTTCAACGAGATTGAAAATTGCAGTGAAGAATATGGGTTGGCAATGTTCAAGACAAGTTTGCCCGTGCATAGTAAGCTACGAGAATCGCTTACGATGCATCCGGTCAAGACTGTGGCCAAACTGATGGAGAGAATTTAGGAGCATGCACGGGTGGAAGATGACATCCTGCAGGCAGGGGGAAAGATCGTGGCTGGACAGCCTCAGCTCCCGGAGAAGAAGACGGTAGAATCAAGGGTATACAAAAAGGATTTCACAACGGGAAGGAAGGATTATGTACAACAGAAGAAGGACAAAGCTGACCCAGACCCCAAGTCATACTTCAGCATCATGGCGACTTTCAACATCCCAATCTACAAGATGCTGTACAGGATCAAGAATGAGCAGTGGTTCAGAAGACCCCCAAAGATGACTGGGAACCCAGAGAAGAGGAGGGCTACCAATCAGCACTGTAGCTACCATAGAGACTGGGGGCACATGACTGAGGACTGTGTGGAGTATAAAAAATTCTTGGACGAAAAGGTGGCGGAGGGCCATCTAAAGGAATTTTTGGCTGATAGCAAGAATGACGCCGAGCTAATAGAAGAGATGGACTACGAGAAAGGTCCAAAGGGAACGATCCATATGATACATGGATTAGTTGCCCCATACACGAATAATGAAATAAGGCACGTCCAAAGGGTAAACGGCCAGGCAAGACAAGTTATGAAGCTCGGCACGAAAAGGCCGAGGGCTGAAGAAGCAATGGAGGTTCCCATTACCTTCACTGATGATGATCTAGATGGAGTAACAGTACCCCATAACGACGCGTTGGTAATTACCCTATGAATAGGGGAGTATGACGTGGAAAAAATACTCGTTGATCAGGGGGCGAGCACGGAAATCATGTACTACGACACCTTCAAGAGAATGGAACTCCCAACGAACTCGCTACAAAAGTGTCTCGTCCCCCTGGTTGGCTTCAGTGCACAAACGGTATGGCCAATGGGGAAGGTCACGCTGCCCGTCCGAGCTGGAACAGTAATGCTAAAGACTGATTTTCTCGTGGTAGACATCCCTTCCTCCTATAACGTGATTATAGGAAGAACATGGATGCACAAAATGAGGGCGGTCTCTTCGACTTACCACCAGAAGATCAAATACCCCGGAGCAGATGGTATAGAATGCATCAAGGGTAACCAAAGGGTGGCCGATCAATGTTTCAACATGGTCCTAAAAAAGTCTCCAAGGGCCGAGTTGGTACAAACAGTTGAAGTTTCGGACCAACCGACCTTGGAGGACGTCGGAGGTGATCCTACCAAGAAGATGGTGGAGGGATTGAAGAAAATACAGGTTCAGGAGGACGATGCAGAAAAGTATTTCCTGATCGGTGAAACCCTCGCCGAGCAAGAGGAAAGGGACTTGGTTGCCTTTCTTAAGGACCACATCGATGTATTTGCATGGACCCCCCAGGAGATGCCTGGGATAGACCCCAAAGTTATCTGTCACCATTTGAATGTGGATCCTCAGCACAAACCAGTTGTTCAAAAGGCAAGGAGGTCGGCGCCACAACACGCAGACGCTACGAGAGGTGAGCTATTCGGATTGGCTAGCCAACACCGTTGTGGTCGAAAAGAAAAATGGGAAGTGGAGAGTCTGTGTGGACTTCACCAGCCTCAACAAAGCATGCCCCAAGGACAGCTTTCCACTTCCCAGGATTGATCAACTTGTGGATGCCACGTCAGGCTATGAGAGGATGAGTTTCCTTGACGCATATCGAGGATACCATCAAATAGCTATGAACGTGCCCGATCAAGAAAAACCATCCTTCATATCGCCAAGAGGCCTCTACTGCTACAAGGTCATGCCATTCGGGTTAAGGAATGCTGGAGCAACTTATCAAAGGTTGGTCACCAAGATGTTCAAAGATCAGCTCGGTAAAACCATGGAAGTCTATATAGATGATATGGTGGTAAAAAGCAAAATGAAGCCTGATCACCTAACCGACCTGAAGGTAACTTTCAACATTCTGAGAGATTACAAGCTAAAACTGAATGCCTCAAAGTGTGTCTTTGGGGTCAGCTCGGGGAAGTTTTTAGGCCACCTGGTGACTAAAAGGGGGATTGAGGCGAATCCGGACCAGATCACGGCCTTGTAGAACCTTCAAAGCCCAAAGACCACGAAGGAGGTCCAAAGGCTAACAGGGATGGCAGCGGCCCTTAACCGTTTCATCAGTAAGTCCTCAGATCGGTGTAGGCCTTTCTTTCAACTTCTGAAGAAGAGAGAAGGATATGAGTGGGGAGCCGAGCAGGAACAGGCTTTCCAAGGACTAAAGGTTTATCTATCATCTCCTCCCTTGCTCTCTACTCCAGAAGTTGGGGAGCGGTTGATACTATATCTAGCGGTATCCGAGCACGCGGTCAGTTCGGTTCTCCTACGAATAAAGGGGATAGAGCAGGCTCCAGTGTATTTTGTAAGCAAGACCCTTTTGGACGCAGAAACACGATATTTACCGTTGGAGAAATTGGTATATGCTCTTGTCACTGCTTCAAGAAAGCTGCCACACTACTTCTTACAGCATCCCATTACCGTGTTTACTGAATACCCACTAAGGGCTTTTCTTAGGAAAGCAGACTTTTCTGGAAGAATCTCAAAGTGGTCAATAGAATTGAGCCAATTTGACCTTGATTATTAGCCCAGAACGGTAATCAAAGGGCAAATTTTGGCTGACTTTGTAGCAGAGTTCACTCCAACAGTAGCTCCACCCCCACCGACTCTCCACGAGAAGGAGCAACTAAGTCATCCCGAGCAGCCAACAAGAATGGCCGATCTAGATCCAGAAGAATGGAGGCTTTACGTTGATGGGTCAGCTTGCAACAAAGGATCTGGAGCGGGAGTAGTACTATTCTCTCCAGAGGGGTTGGTATTGGAGCAAGCATTGCGGCTAGGGTTTAGCGCCACCAACAATATGGCAGAATACGAAGCCTTGCTCACAGGACTAAGGAGTGCCCTAGAGCTCAAGGTAAATAAGCTGAGAATATTTTGTGATTCACAATTGGTTGTTAACCAGCTTTCAGGAGAATATGCCACGAAAAGCAAAAAGATGGTTGCGTACTCAGAAGCAGCCAAGGACTTGCTTGACAAATTCGACAAAGTCCACATCCAACAAATCAGCTCGAGGCAGAATGCGCATGCAGATTCACTAGCTTGCTTGGGGTCAGCAATCAAGACAGAGTACCGCCGCACAGTGGCTGTAGATTATTTGAGCGAACCAAGCATTGGCCGAGCAGTGGAAATTGTGATGGAGACAAAATTTGGACCAAGCTGGATGGACCCAATTGTGGCATACCTACGAGATGGGACCTTGCCAGGAGATAAGAGGGAAGCTCACAAGGTCAGGACCAAATCAGTACGCTTCTGGCTCTCCCCAGAAGGTAAGCTTTATAGAAAGTCTTTTCTTGGCCCGTATTTACTATGTGTACACCCAGCTCTTGTTCCGAAATTCCTCCACAAAATCCATGCTAGAACATGTGGAGGACATACTGGAGGAAGATCTATAGCCCACCGAGCAATATCCCAGGGATATTGGTGGCCTTACATGCAAGAAGATGCAAAAGCTTTTGTGAAAAAGTGTGAGAAGTGTCAAAGGTATTCCCCTCTCATTTGAGCTCCAGCGGAGGATCTGTTACCTCTGACCAGCCCATGGCCATTTGCCCAATGGGGATTGGATATCGTGGGTCCTCTCCCCATGGCAATAGGGAAACGAAAATTCCTGCTCATTGGCACGGACTACTTCACTAACTGGATTGAAGGAGAAGCTCTAGCCAAGATTACGGAAGCTATGGTGGAGAAGTTCGTATGGAACAAGATCATTACGAGGTTTGGGGTACCTTACTCCATCATTTCAGACAATGGGTCCCAGTTCGGCAAGAAGTTCAAGGCTTTTTGTGCCCAGTACGGCATCAGGAACAATTACTCAACCCCAGCCTACCCACAGAGTAACGAGCAAACAGAAGCTTCAAACAAAACCATCCTTAAAAGCCTTAAGAAGCGGTTGGAAAGTAAAAAGGGAAAATGGCCAGATGAGTTGCCAGCCGTGCTCTGGGCATACCGAACCACCCCACGGCGATCTACGGGAGAGACGCCGTATTCCCTTACATATGGAACAGAGGCAGTGATTCCATTGGAGATAGGCTTGCCGACCATCCGCACCACTCTTGTGGAGTCAGGAGGCAACGACAAAGCTTTGGCCGAGCAGCTCGACCTTGCCGAGGAAAAGAGGGAGCGTGCACTTATCACCTTGGCAGCATATCAAGAGCAGCTACGAAGAAGCTACAATAAGAAGGTACAGCCAAGAGAGTTCAAAGTTGGGGATCTAGTCTTGAGGAAAGTCTTGGCCAACACCAAAGTATCCACTGATGGGAAGCTTGGGCCGAACTGGGAAGGACCATATAAGATTGTGGGGATTGCTGGAATTGGGGCCTATCGTTTGGCCAACCTGGATGGAGACCCAGTACCACGGCCATGGTACGTCCAAAACTTGAGAAAATTCTACCAGTAATTTGCATATGTGATTATGAGTACGATCACATCCCTTTTTAGTGAATACGAATACGTTCACATTTGTTTTGATATCTTGTTGGGATTACGAATAAAATCACCAACATCAGCTATTTAGATTTTTGTCTCTGTTTCAAGCATTAATAAGATTTCGTTTTTTCCTATTATGGTTTTGATTAATACGAACCAAGTATTATCGAAAATATTTGGATTCCTATTGGGGAGCAAAGAGTGTGTGTATTCCAACGAATATTGCAAAGAGTTCCTAAGTATGAAAACACTTAGATTTGCAACGAATATTGCAAAAAATTCCTAAGTATGAATAAACTTAGATTTGCAACGAATATTGCAAAAAATTCCCAAGTATGAATAGACTTAGATTTGCAACGAATATTGCAAAAACTTCCTAAGTATGAATAAACTTACATTTGCAACGAATATTGCAACAAAAATTCCTAAGTATGAATAGACTTAGATTTGCAACGAATATTGCAAAAAATTCCTAAGTATGAATAAACTTAGATTTGCAACGAATATTGCAAAGAGTTCCTAAGTATGAATAAACTTAGATTTGCAACGACTATTGCAAAAGATTCCTAAGTATGAATAAACTTAGATTTGCAATATTCGTGGAAAAAATGTCTAAGTATGAATACACTTAGAAATGTGCAACGAACATTGCAAAGAAGTCCTAAGCACAAAAAAGCTTAGGTTTGCAGCCAATATTGCAACAGTTAAAGTGAAAAGTACGAATACACTTAGAAACACTTGCAGCAATAAAAGAGCATGAAATAACAAGTACGGAGAAACTTAGACAAAGTACCAGCATCGAACAAGGGAAGCACCAAAGTATCAAAAGGCCACATACGGCTGAACAAGCCACGCAGGGCCAAGAAGTAGAGTTCAGATAATAAGAGACAGGATCAATAACAGGCATCAAGCCTCTTCACCGTGCTGACCAGCATCAGTGGCAAGATTGAGATCAGGGTTACCAACGGGCCCCCCAGTGGCACCATCCACAGAAGCAGTAAGATCAGTTATGGCTCCATCTGAAAGGGTTTGCTCCGGGTGGGGTTCAGTTTGAGCTTCAGGGATTGGAGGAGACTGATCGACGAGTCGATTCTGAGCAGCTACCATCTCGCTCGGCAGTTCCATATCAGTCCAGTGAGGGGATGACTCCTCTACGCCGAGCTTGCTGAGGCATCTTCGCCAAGCCATCTCCCAGACAGCATCCTTCACTGCCGGTATTTGAGCTCGGTAATTGTCAGTAATTAGCACGACAGCTCGGTCATACTCCGCCTCTGCTGCAGCGAGTTGCTCCCTAAGACCATGCTCGATCTCTTCCGATCTCCTTCTCAGATCAGCATTCTCTCCCTTTAGCACCTCCGATTAAGCTCGGGCCTCCTTTAAGGACTGAGAATACTGTGCATTTTCCTTCTGAGCTCTCTCCGCTCTCTTCTGTTCTCTCTTCAGCTCCTTTTCAGCATCCTTTGCCCTCTCAAAGCCCACGGATGCCTTTTGCATAATTTGCAAAACAAAAAATAAGACATAAAGGGAGATGGAATCCTAGGTACGGCGAGGAGGAAAGAGGAGAATCTTCTTTACCTTGGCACTAGATTGGAAGATGGATTTCATAAGGTTGTCATACGAGTTGCTCTTCTCCCTGTCCGTGTCTAGGGGAAGGAGAGCAGCTCGGGAGACACCGTATGCAACATCCACCGAGGAGATCTTGTCGACCATAGAGAGGGAGGTACCATCAGGACGTGCCAGAGGAGGAGCCCATGTTTGCAACAAAGGAGGGGAGTCCGCCATCAAGTGACTAGAACTTGAATCCCCCGTCCTTCGCCTTCGAGGTGGGGGTTGGGCGTCTGAAGGACTCTCCACGGGACGCTTGTCCCTCTGCTGAGAAGGGGAAGCGATTGTTGAGACGTCAGAAGGATTCAGAGGATTGGAAGCAGAAGGGGTTCGTGAGAGAGGGGCACCGAGGTTCAGCTCGTCAAGCAAGTTGATGGGCTGACGAGGCATCTCTCTATCAGGGGAGGGAGAATAACCCGACGAATCGTCTGAGTCTGCAAGAAGGGCAGCCTGCTCGGACAGGGATTGGATGATTGAGCGGTGATCAAACGCTCTTTCTTCTGTCGCTTCTTCTTCTTCTACTGCTTCCCTACCAGACGTGCTCACCTCTTGATCGGTACGGGTGAGGATTGGGATAGCAGTCGCTATTTCTGGGATGTGAGCAAACGTGATTTGCTGTTGAAGTCGCTCGGGGCCCGAGCTCTCCTAACTCCTTTCGGGGCTCGGCCTCTTCGGGGTCGAGTATTTCTTTGTTCAGCCGGTGGGTGTGTGGTGATCAACGGGGCAGCTGGAGGCTAGGGGTGTCTCGATCTTGGCTCGTCGACCCTTCTGATACCACCCCAGTACGATGGGGTGTAGTCCAATAACAGGTGAGTTGCGCGGCCGAGACCAACAGGAGTTGGTGTGAAACCGTTGAAATACAGAGCCCGAGCAATATCCTCGCGGTGAAGATTGCCGTGGATCAGACGGCCACCGTGATTGAGGTTGCTAGCTGCAAAAATAGAGGAAACAGTACAGAAAAAGTGATCAACAAAGCCAAGAGATATGAAAAACCAAAAAGTAGTAAGTACAGAGGTCGAATACTAACGTGGTTGGCCTGAGACTGAAGGGCAGGAGAAGCCAATAGTATTTCCCTCAGCATCCTTTGGCTCCCAGTTACCGGTGACTACGAGAAAGTCATCCCCCTCGCCCTTTGAGGAATTAGGCAGGTCTGTGATGAGCTTCTGCTCGGGGTCCCTGGCCTTGAAATAATAGCTGAGGTCTACTGTAGGGACTACGCTGTAAAGGTAATGTAAGTCCCACCAGTCCAAATGCAGGCCGAGCAGCCTATTCAAGGCAACGGTACCCATAACTACCCTAACGAAATTAGGGCAAAGCTGCATAGGGTTTAGCCTACACCTAGAGCAAACCTCCCTGAAGAAAGAATGGAAGGGGAATCTAAGGCCATCTTCCACTATAAAGATCAAAGGGACGTGGATTTTGTTTTCTTCCAAACCCACTTCTCTCAAATCGTTGCGATCGTTCAATCTGAAGTGAACGTCGTTTGGAATTCCATATGTCCTACGAAATTCAGCTATTTTTTGGGCATTACTAAGGAGGGCTCTGTGTTTTCCCATGACTAGGGTTTCACTGTTGAAACCCAGAGGAGAGGAAGAAGATGAACAGAAAACTGAGAAAAGCCAAAACGAAAGGGAAACGAAAAAATGGGAAACCTGGAGAAAGGTCACTTACGTGAAGAAATGGGCCTAAAATGGTACTCCCCGACGAGAACGGAAGGTGTTTTCCGATGAAGAGCGGAGGCGCAAAAGGAGTTTAGTTGCAGAGAGTTTGGAGCGGCGGAGATGGCGTTAAATGCTGATGGCGTCTTCTCTCTCTCTTGTTTCAGTAAAAATAAGAAGGAGAAGAGTTCTCAAGATAATAAGGGTTTTTGGGGGGAAGTAATGATCATCCCGCCCAAAAACCAATAAAGTAAGGGCGTGACGTACGAGAAACGTCACCCCGGGATGTCCTTTGGGCTTATCCAGCCCCCAACGGGTCACTTCGCATTTAATGCAAAGACGACCCTGCTCCCCACGAGAGGGGGAAGGCGTGCAAAAGATGCACCAGGAACCGATGAAGCTCTGCGCATCGCTGACAAGTGGCAGTAATGGCAGAGCTGGGGAGCAATTGGGGTGGGTAAAATCTAATTACCCTACTGTTAGGCATAGCATGTGCCTTAGTTGATCACCACGAGAGCGTGAATAGCTCGGCACCACATAGGGAGTCCTTAAACCCTGAGCCGGGCTGGTTTGGCCACGAATGAGGATGCACTAGCTCGGCGTAAGGCATAAAGGATGCCCCTGGTATGGCCGAGCTAGGTAGGCTACGTGTATAGCTTGAATAGAATTCTGGAATACATAGTTCAGCTCGGCGTGATGAGCTGAGCTATGTACGGGTTAATCCGAGCTATGTGGAAGCACGGCACCGCCACGAATGAAGCGGTGAGACATTCCAGAATATTCTACAGCGGCCTTATGAGATAAGGAGCAATCCCGTGAAATAGGGAATTGATATGGGAAGTCCTAATGTGATTAGGAGTATACCCCATATAGGAAAGAATCCTATATGGAAAGGAAGACCCTTGCTAGACAAGATCTAGTAGGACATGGAGACTCGTCCCTAATAGGAAAGTCCTATTAGGAAAAGGATTCCTAAAGAGAATAGGAAACAGGGGGCACGAGATACCCAAGATGATGAACATCTACACCTATAAATACAAGGCAATAACCATGACAAAGGTACGCTGTGAATTGCTTTCATATGCATTGAGTGATTTGTGTGTTCAAAGTACGTGATACTAACTTAGGCATCGGAGGGTCTTTGCCAACGAGAGGCAAAGGTGCTCTAACCCTTTTTCTGTCTTGCAGATTTAGGGTTGAATCAAGGAAGCACGTGATCCAGAGCTACGTGGATTTTATCCTCGTACAAGAAAAGTATTTGTTAAGCATTTGGGTGGTATTCTCTTGTGATTTACTGAGCAAAAAAAAAATAATTATATTAGTGTTGCTGAATAATATTACAGAGGAAAACTATAAGATTGAACTACTTTTTTAGCTCTGCACTCTTGCTCTGATTTTCTTCGTTACATATATGCGATGGAATGTCTCGAAGCAAGTAGGGGCACAAGCAAATGAAGAGGACTTCTGTTGCTATTTTTTTTTCCTTGTTCACTGTGATCAAAATATTTTGCTTATTGCAAGTCTCTTGTAATTATGTATGGAGCACAATCTGATTATTAGATTTGGTTGGGAAAATGTAATGTCGGTATGTGGTGTTCCCCACAATTGCTAAATTCATTTGTGGTGTTCCCGACAATTTATGTCTTCTTGCATTTTAATGAAATATTTATGCATTGCCTCAGCATCCCCTTCCGACCATGTCAAATTTTTAGCCCCCCCTGCCTCGGTAACACATGAGCTCCAGCTGAGCCATTCATTTCCAATGTCCTCTTCACATGTGGTGGAAGAATCCGATTGAATTTGAGATATCGGGCTTTGTCCGGGCACATTTCATGGATATGATTGAGCTCTATTGAATTTAGCATCCACTTCTTATCAATGGTGTAAAAGATATTCATTGACGCTTTGCATCCTGTTTTTGCTGTTGGCTGAGATTTAATTGGGTTAAGTGACTTGATCCTGGACTTTCCACCCCGATGACAACTAAAAGTTACGTTCGTCCTTTGTCCATCCTCACGCTTCTTTGAGGTTCTTATAATAACACCAAATCCTTGTGTTCTACCGTAACTAGCGTAGTATTCACGGGCTTCATTTTCAGAATCAAAGGACATCCCAATTTTAGATTCCACAACCTCCTCTAAATTATGATCTTCCTCCATGGACAAATCCTCACAACCCTCGTCCAAATTAGTTTCCATTTCATCTCTTGTAACTACAAGTGGTTCTTCTTCAATTTCCATGCTTCTGCGAACAAAAATGACTAAAATTCAAAATGCAAATTACAAATTTGTATAAGGAAAAATGAAATTTAAAAAAGAAAATTTTGAATTACAAATTTTTGTAAGGAAATATCAAGTATGCGGTGCTCGGTAATAGCAAACTATAAAGTTATGTGGTGCACACTGCTATACTCGTATATTTGTTCATTCCAATCTGTGACTTTATAGTTCCTATCCTGACTTATTAGATTATCATTAATGTAAATTGAACTAGTTTTTTTACTAATGCAAATTATAGATTTGTTTATTCTGATTCTTGACTTTATATACTAGTTTTTAATTATTACACAAAGATGTCGTGGTGGGCGGTGGTCCCCAATCCCGAATCCACATTAGTGCGCACATTAGTTCAAAGACCTAGGATGAATTGTTTGGACCCATGTATCAGGTCATTCTGTGGTGGATTAGCCATAATTGTTTTTCCTTAGAAAACGAAGAAAATCGCTACAAAATTGGGCATGGATGTTACTGCACTTGGTCTTCTTCATCACCCATCAACATTTCCCAAAGTAATAACAGAATTTAATTAGGTCAGCAAAGTAGAAGATTGGGACTTACACTATGTGATCAAGCTTACAAAAATGGTGGCCGACGGTGCTCGGTGGTAGTGGATGGCGGTCAGAGGAGATCTGTTGTGCCTCTCGTGGTTGTTGGCTTAGGCAGTGGTGCGTGGTGGTGGGACTCGTCTGCGATGGCCGGAGCCAAGCGGTGGTCGGACGCGTCTACGGTGGTTGGCGCTTCTTACAGTGGTGCGTGGTGGCGCTTCTTACAGTGGTGACTGGCGGTAGGACGCGTCTCCGGTGGCTGGCGCTTCTTATGGGCGATTACTTCAGTCAAGTTTCAGAGGAGAGAGGCCGATCAAAAGAAAAGTTTTAGAGGAGACAGATGTTTTGGGTTCAAAATGAATTTTTGGGCCCACATAAAACCCCCCAAAATTTTGAAATTTGGAGAGTAGTGTGCGCCAATTTTTTTGCCAAACCTGGAGAGGAGCAACAAAGGAGAGAGAGTGTGGGACCCCCTCCATGCCAGCTCAATCGGTGCATCATCTGTCCTTTACATCTGTCCCAATAGAATTATTGCGCCTAATTATGTGTCCAATGATGGAGTAGCCAATAAATCCAAAAGACAATCCCGCATTTACAGGCCACGTGACACCAAATTTCTACACTAATATTCCATTCAACCCAATATCATCACACTTTAAGTCCTCTAAAGTTTCAAATATAGCTCCTTCCACTGCCACACTATTACGTCTTACATTAACCCCCCAAATTAACAAAAGAGACTATTTCCTATGGCAATGGTTCCCACATGCTCCTAATACATTTGTTGATTTTATGACAGCTGGCCCAAAAACTGAATAATAGTGTTGTGCCCTCTACCATATATATAAATGTACATAAATAAGTTGGGTCATGCTAACAGGTGTCATAGTGCACCTGTTAATGGTACAAAAACTACACTTTTGTGGTCCCACTTATACAAAAAGTACACTTGTACGTTAAAGTACACTTAAAGATGTACTTTAAAGTACAAATGTACTTTTAAATTATACTTTTTGGTACTCTTGTGCACCCCTTAGCTAGCATTTCCCAAATAAGTTTGTTCGACTATGATTTTAGTAAGAATTTAAATAACAAAATAATCGTTGAAGGAAACAAAAGCTGGGTCTCCACAATTTTGGACGTTTCCACCATTCGCGGTGGAGTTTTGTACGATTCTCATCAATGATTTTAGCAATTTTGTTGTTACTACTATAGAGTTCTGCTCAATTTTCATTGAAGATTCCAGACATTTCTACATTCCTTTGTCCGCCTTGCTCATGCTAGTTTTTTCTTATTATAGAAACGTTTTTCTTACATTCATCTACTACTACTTTAAAAAAGGTGAAGGTGTTTCCCACACTTTTGCCTACCAAAAATGCCCCTACAAATAACTGACCCAACCCCTTAAAAAACACGCACATTTTCTCTGGTTTCTGTTACTCACCTTCCAAACAACCAGCACAAAAACGAAACGACACCCGCATCCGGAAACAAACCAATAGCCACCGTTAGAATGTCAAAAGACAAAAAACCGTTCGTATCGTGTATGGCAACGTCTAGACCTGCTGATACCAATTTGAAACGTCTCATAGAGCGCTGGCAAACTCTCTCTCTCTCTCTCTCTCTCTCCCTCCGACAACAATCTTTGATTATGGAATGAATCACGATTCTCTTTGATTTGGGGAACCGATCTTCATTTATGTGTCGTACTGTTGTTCAATTCCGTTAGGCAATCGATTGTGATTTATGTGTCATACTGTCATTCAATTCCGTTCGGTATCTTTCGTGGTAATGTAATGTCAAGCTCTCTCAATCAAGGTATTGATTTATTTTGCTTCATGGGGTTTCAATGTTCTCGGGATTTTTTCGGGGGTTATCACTGTGCTCTAATTCTGAGTTTTTGATGTATTTTCTCTTTGGGTTCCAGGTTTCAATTTTTCGTTGAGGGTTTCATCACGAAATGCGTTACTGCTACTCACGGTTACTTGATTGGAATTTGTGTTTCTAGGTAATGGGCTTCTGTACTTCATTTAGAGAAATTCGACAATGACAAGAGGAAATGGTGATTCGGTATCCTCCACAATGAAAAGGAGTTGGGGAAAGGTAAGAGAATCCTCTGTCGAAAAAAATTGGTCTCCACATGCTCCCCTATACTTGCATTTCACATGTTCGACAAAATTTGCGAGAGAGGCGTGTATGAATAGCCCATCTTGCAGCTTCTATAAGATTTTCGAACAATGAATGTGAGAGAGGCGTGTATGAGTAGCCCATCCTACAGCTTCTATAAAAATTTTGAACAATGAATTGATTTCATTAGTGGGTCAAGCATATGGGTTAGTCCGTATTGAAATACTGAACTGTTAAAATGGGACAGAGGGAGTATTAATTTAGTATGCAAGTTGCCTCTAAGATTAAATAAAACCCAGTATTCAATATATATTTTGGCTGCAAATTGTTTCAAACTTGAACAACGAAAACACTTGTGAAATTTCACTTGTGCAACTGATCTCACTTTCCTTCTATTCTTCCATTTATTTTTTCACTTCTGAGTGCCATCTGACTTATGTTCAGTTGCATTACATTGTTCCAAATTTTCCAGTTTTGGACGTTGGAATCTGTTGGGTAGGATAAAGCAGATACGGGAAACCAAATTGAGGTGGAGAAGTCTATATTTTCTTCTTCTTTATTGCGTTCAAGACGAGGAAAAAGTAAGGACAGGTATCACAAGAAATGTTTAAGGTTGGTCAACAAGAGTTGCACCTTTGTTTTCGTTTGGTTCAAATTAACTTAATGATCTGGCGTTACATTACATGATACATGGGAGTTTTACTCATTTGGTTTGATAGGTTTGATCTTTTTTCCTTTAAATTACTAAGAAGACATTATTTCCATGAAGTTTTAAAACTAGAATTAGATTTGGGATTGACTGGTCTCTTTTTGAAAGAGTAATGCCTTTAGTTTTAGTACTGTCTATCGTGTCCTAGAAAGAGAAACATTTCTTCTTCTATCTTCCTATACTACCTTAGAAAGACAAAGGTGTTTGTTTACTAATTATTTTCAAAAAATGCCATTAGCTACTACTCATAAAAATCCATAATGCATTTCCTTGGTTGGATTCGACTCTTTTAATAGATGCATTGCATGACGTTGCTTGTCGGTGCAACTAACACATGAAAATCAAACCAATCGACAACATGTAATCGGTTTTGCCTAAAAAGCCATAAAAAAAAAAAAAAAGCAGTGAGATTGACCAAAAAAATTATTCTCTCTCTAGCACATATATTTTAAGGATTTCTTGCTTTGAATCAAAGTGTGGACATAATTTTCACGTATTGGCCAAAGCACCGAACCACCAATACATGTGTAGAGCATTTAGTATTCTTAAAATGCCTTATGCTGTCGACATATTTTACAAAGGTGAATGGCTTTTTCTTTTCTATTCGCCTTATTTTTCTTTAATGAAAGAGGGTTTGCGGATGCCACAAACAACTTGTTGTTATCTCAATATGTAGCGGTTACAAATGGCGAAGGAATTGTTCACTAAAGAGATTAAAAAATACACCTCTCTGGCATCCTCAAGAACAAATCTCCCATTTGTCCTCCTTATTTTGATCCATTATCTCTTGATTGGAAAATAACCTGTTTCGTTGATTGTTAATTTCTGTTGATGAGGTAATTTAATTTTCCTCATTTTTTGGCGACACTATGCAAATGCTTGAAAATACACTATGCAATTAGTCTATTAGGTGGCAACTGATGCTAAATGAAGATATGAGAAGGATAGCTGGAAAGGGATCAAGTGATCCTCCTTGAAAATTGGTGGAAATCAATTACAGTTCTACCAGTAACTAGGAAGATGGGAAACTTTTCGCAGGGATTGTATATAAAGCACTCTCTACTGTTATGCGACAAACTACCACTATTCCTGGTGCTAATAGTATGTTCTTGCTTTGCAGGTGTGTGGGGATGGAGGAGGAAACAATGGAACACACATAATAGGGTGTTGCTTGGTGTGGAACTGTGGTATGGGTCAAGATTGTGCTCCGTTTGGTTTACAGGGTCCTTTGGACTCAACTAGATAAATACTTTATGTGTGGAATGTGTAGTGATTCTACAGGTTCGGCCATGGGCAACATGGATGGATACAAGAGAAATGAACTTGTGGGAGTACTAAAATTTTCTTTCAAATGTCTTGTATTCTGCTGTAATGTAATGCTACTGGTAACGTGTCATGAGCCACCCTGATACTGTAGTTAACTCGGATCCGCCTCAAGGTGATATTTGCAAGTTCACTCCTAATAGCAATCTGGATCCTAGATTCAAATGTGCTAGCATTGGGATTTTGGTAAGCAATCATAATTGGAATCTCATAGCTTCTTGCGTTCAAAAGTTTGTAATTTAATGTTTAGCAGAAATTGTGGAAGCTACAGTACTGGGTTGAAGGTTGAATTTGCAATAAAATAGGGTGCGGGCTGATTATATTAGAAACTGATTTGAAGAACGTGGTGTCGGTGTTTACAAGGACAAAATATAGCCTTTCAGTTAGCGTAATAGTTCTAGATTATTATTTTTGTTTGCTTAGTAGGTTCATCTGAGCGGTTGAATGAATGTCAATGAAAGCTAATTTTTGTACCGTTGTCTTTCTTGAAAATTTTCTTCTTGGTTGATGTACTTAAAAGTCCTTTTTTGGTTTGATATAATAAACATTTAGTAGGAATAATATGATCCAGTTTTCATTGTTCTTGCTAAAGACCATGCCAGTGAAAGTGAAGATGTAACTATAATTCATTGATTTTCCAAGCAAATCAAAATTTTCATGTAAGTACAAGTTGAAGACTATCAAAATATGTGTGGTGTGTTATGTCAATTTCAACTATTAGTGGAGAATTGGAAAGTGTGCAAGATCATAAACGATGTAAACTCTGTCTATTTTGCAAAACAAGACTGCCAAAAAGAAATATGAAGTGAATGGTTTAAGTATCAAAACTAGACAAGAATGGATGAGAAGACATTGGATTGTAGCCGAGTCCATAAGATACGACTCTAACTTTCTCTTACACGGTACGGTCATAAATAAATACCACGTGCGAAGCACGTGCAGTTTTGCTAGTGTTCTAAAATAGAGGGTAAGTCTCAAGGAAACTCTCTTTTCAAAAGCATTTAAATTATTGTCCCTCTGAATAATTTAAGGGGTGATTCAACACGTCTAATACACCTTTGTCAAAATTATTTAAAACCATCGTTGCATGTAAACAACAGTTTTCACATGCACATTTGGGTTGTGCCTTGCAGGTGTTTTGGTAGGGAAAGGTAATGCAATAGTTGTGCAACAAAAGGAGAGCTAGGATTGCCATATGGTTTCCATGTTGGAATATTTGCGAATGAAACCGAGGCATTCAGAGGGAGTCTTGAGGCAACCGAGGGGACTCTCTTGGATTCATTAAAATTGGCTGAAGCAACTCAATTGTGTAGGAGTTACGCATCGTTAAGACCCCCCATGATGTGAGATTTATGGCACGGATTAATTCCGGCCGTTTCACAAGATATTTTTTGGAGTGTAACCCAAAGGTCTTTCTTGGGTTATATATTGGCATCCTATATTAAATGTTCTATATACCAGAAATTTAAGATTGTTCCCAAGTTCTAAAATTTGTTCTTTGAGAGAGAGAGGCAGACGCAAGTTAGTTCGCCAAGGTAGTCAATGGTGGTGTTCTGTCGGCTTTTAGTTTAACCATTTTATTATGGGAGATGGACGTCGATGAGATCCTGCAACACCTATTGGTAGGCGGCTGTGAGTTGTCCTAAGGGTCCATTATGGAAAGCAGTTATTAAAAGTGAGATTGACTCTATTTTACAAAACCATACGTGGGAACCGGTGGATTTACCTCCAGGTAATAAGCCTTTGGGCTACAAATGGACTTTCAAAAGGAAGATGAAAGCAGATGGGCCAATAGATAGTATAAAGCTAAGCTAGTTATCAAAGGATATCGACAGAAAGAAGGCCTACACAGGTCTGCCAGAGGACCGCACACAGGTCTGCAGCGGAATAGTTCAAAGCGGGACCGCACACATGTCTGCCAATAAACTCGATAGGCTATCACAAGGAAATATTCAAGGTAGCTGGAATTATCCGTTGCCTCTCTCTCGGGTCAGCTTATACTCTGTGTCAGTGTGCCTGCCAATTTCGTTCATAGGTGGGGATTGTTGGAATATTTCAGAATGAAATCGGGGCATTCGGAGGGTTTCCCAAGGCAATCGAAGGGTCTCTTTTGGATTCATTAAAACTGGATGAAGCAACTCAATGGTCCAAGAGTTACACGTGGCCAATCGAAGGGTCTCTATTGAAATTCGTTCTTTGATAGAGAGAGACAGACACAAATAAGTTCGCCAAGGCAGTCGACGATGGTGGTCCGTCGGCTTGTGGTTTAACCATTTTATCCTCGGAGATGGACGTCGATGAGACAACAACATCCACCGGTAGGTGACGAATTCGTTTTAAGGAGACTGCGGTATCACACAAGACTTGGCTCGTTTTATCGGTAACTGTTTGTATCTCTATTTTTGTAATTTCCATTCGGTTTCTGTTATGTAATTTGTTCTCCATATATCGTTATAAATGAGAATTGTTATACGTAATCCAATTTTGCGTATTTTTCCAGCATTCCAAACATGTAACATTAAGACTATGGAAGGAGAAGATAGTAATAGGTATCTATATGGCTCTGAATGGTTTGGGAGTCTCCACTCGTACATTTTTCAACTATTAATCTGAACAGACAGAATCATTGGACCAAATCTAAAGAAATCAATTTTCGAAGGTTTAATGTCAAGCAAGCTAATTTTCCAACATTTTGAGGGCCAAGCAAGCTGATTTTCAAACATTTTGAGGGCCAAGTAGTGAAATACTAATATCTTGTGGGGGCTCAATGCAAAAATCTGAAAAAAAAAAATGGATAGGTGTATCACCAACACTAGAGAAACTTGAAAGATCCCTTTCATAGTGACCAAAATTGCACTGATTCCGTTGTAATAATAAGGGAAAATTGCCATAAAATGGCGGTAGGGGCAAATATTTGCTCTTTAATGGTCCACTTTTGGGGAATTAGAAATCAATGGAAAAAAGAATAATAATTGCAAAGAGAAGGCATGGCAATTAGTCTTGGACAAATTTACCCTTGACTTAAATTTCCCTTCCAACAGAAATCCCAACCCTTTTAACTTCAACGTTCAATTCCCCAACTAATGTTAAACCCTAAATCACGTAAAAAAAAACACAATGTGAAACCCTTCCATGATTGGCGATCTTTCTTCCTCTCTCCAACTGGACGACTCGTGATCTTCCCTCTGTATCTCCATCGGTGCGATGTTTTCATCCGGGTGCAATATTTTTAAGCAACAGTGTAATAATAGTAAATATATGGTGCAATAATCTTAGAGATAGAATGCAATATTAAGAATTCTCAAAAAAATTTGATTTGACCATTACCGGGTGTAATATTTTTAAGCAATGGCGCAATAATAGTAAATATATGGTGCAATAATCGTAAAGATAGAGTGCAATATTAAAAAATGTCTCATAAAAGTTTGATTTGACCATAGCCGGGTGCAATATTTTTAAGCAATGGCGCAATAATAGTAAATATATGGTGCAATAATCGTAAATATAGAGTGCAATATTAAAAAATGTCTCATAAAAGTTTGATTTGACCATAGCCGGGTGCAATATTTTTAAGCAATGGTGCAATAATAGTAAATATATGGCGCAATAATCGTAAAGATAGAGTGCAATATTAAAAATGTCACAAAAAAGTTTTATTTGACCATACCCGGGTGCCCGGGTGCAATACTTTTAAGCAAGGTGCAATAATAGTAAATATATGGCGCAATAATCGTAAAGATAGAGTGCAATATTAGAAATATGTCTCAAAAAAATTTGATTTGACCATACCTTGCCAAGGCATGTTGGCCTAATATGAATGCAAACATTTTTGTGACCAGGTGCAATATTTTTAAGGAATGGAACAATTATATTATTAAAGAGAGTGCAATATACCCTGCCAAGTGAATTTGGTGTAACATGGATGCAAACATTTTGAGACAGAGTGCAATTATTTTAACTAATGGTGCAAGTACAAAGGTTATAAGGTGCAACGTGATTATCCTCTGTTCGTTTTCAGTCACGGTGCAATGTCTTTTATATATGGTGCAATCTTGTTTAGAAAGGATGCAAACTGAAAGATGCTGAGGTGCAATATGCAAAATCTTAGTCACAATCTTTGAAGTCTCCGAAACCATTACATAATAAGGATTACAAATGCCGACACATACCCCAATTACTACACTTAAAATTGGTTTGTGGGTATATCATAATCTCCTTAACAAAGAAACCACAATAGAAAACTACATGAAGTAAATTAATATGAAATGTCTTCCGAATGGGGTCTAGCCAATGTGAGAGAGAGAGAGAGAGGTGTGTCCTTGTAGACAATTGGATGATCCACCACAAAGGTAAGACCTGGTACAAGCAATCAAATCATATATTAATCGGTGCTCCAAACTCGAAAATTCTCCGGCCATGAGTAATAATACAAGGCCCTTGTACCAACCAAAAATATATATATCCAAAGCAAAATGGTACAATGGAAAATGAAATTCTCAATAAATTCCCTTGAAGTCCAGGTACCCACTGGTGCGGTACCCAGCCAGCACCCGAATTTTTTTCAAAAAGATTGGATCAAAATCCTTTGCCCATTGGGGTGAGACTCCTCTTTTTTCTTTTTTTCTTTTTTGTGTCAAAGATGCGTACCATTCCAAAAGGGAACATGAAAATCAATTTTGGAATATTGAACAATCCACTGCAAGGAATGGCGTATTTTTTTCCATGATAAACCAACAATTACAGAAATGGCGTATCTTTGGAATGAAACAAATCTATCACCTCTCGGTTGATCTACTCATAGTCAAATATGAAAGAAGTTAAGCAAGAGGAAAATACAGCTATTTACCTTGTTTGATTAACGCATCTACTTTTGGCCCAAATAGGCCAACCTACTATGGTGATGGATTCATCAAAATGGCTTTTTTCTATCAGCTTCCTTGAGCATACAAAATCTAGGAAAAAAATTTCAAATTCCCAGATCTAGGGTAAACAAAAAATTGGGGAACGAAATGTCGGACAAGAGGGATGGACTAATCGGAAGACGGAGACGATTTAGATTGGGGATTCACCGGAAGGCGACTGGGGATTCACCGAAAGACGGCGACGATCGAGATTGAAGTAGGCAGAGGCAATAGTGAGAGCTTTGAGATCTAGGGTTCCTCCCCCTTCAGAATCGCGTCTGTTTCATTCCTCTTTGTTTTTTCTTTTTTTGGCCCATTCTCTTTTTTACGTTTTGAGGAAGGCAGAGGGAAAGTGAGGGGATTGATTTAGGAGGGAATTTTTAGGATGAGGGTATTTTAGTCAACAGGAGAATGGTTACCATGTATGTGCAATTAAAATTTTCCTTTTCATGTTGGGAGCAATTCCTGAAAACTGAACCATTGAAGAGCAAATATTTGCCTCTACCGCCATTTTATGGCAATTTTCCCTAATAGTAACCAAAATAAAGGAAGATCACTCACGTAGCAGTTGTTGTTGGACAAGCCACTATATATATATACAATGGTGATCTACAAAAGGCTCCCTCAGATGGGAGTGGTGCGGACCTGTAATCTGGGACGTTGGATTTCATCCAACGGCTGTGATAAGAGAGTCACTTAAAATCATCTCGCGGGTCACCCGGGTCCCTCCCTCTTCCCCAAATCATTTCACGCTTCTGAAGAGAGAGAGAGAGAGAGAGAGAGAGAGAGAGAGAGAGAGAGAGAGAGAGAGAGAGAGAGAGAGAGAGAGAGAGAGACGAAGAGGAGAAGCAATCGAAGAAGAAGAACATATCGAAGATGAAATGACCAATCGAGGTCCATCTCTCTCTCTCTCTCTCTCTCATTTGTTTTCTTTCAAAATCCTATTTTTCGATCTGCCTGAGAAACCCCTATTTTTTTCGAAGAACCCTGGAATAAAAGAAACTAGGGTTTCGATCTTCTGCTCCTCTCTCTCTCTCTCTCTCTACTTTGATATTTTTAAGCCATATAAAGAAGAAACTAGGGTTTGTGTGAGATTTGTAAAACTAGGGTTGTTAGCCAAGTATTTATCAAAAAAAAAAATTGTGTTTTTTTGCTAGAAATTCAAATTGATTTTCACAACGAATTGGATTTGAACCTATCAGGGTGCTTGCTGTTTAGTAGTTTGTGAGAATAGGTGTCACACCCTCATTTTTACAAAACATAAATAAAAGAATCTCAAACAATAAGTAAGTTAAAAGATAAAGATTTCCATAAATTAGAGCACATCCTTAGTCCAATGGCTATCAAATGGTTGGGCACCCTTGCCCCAAAGGTGTAATCAAATAATAAAGTTTGGGCAACCTTGCCTCAAAGGTGAAATCAAAATAACATCCCATAAGTTATTACAAATCCATAGTCAAAAGATAGAGAAAAGATTAGAGTTACAATATCATTTCCCCAAAAGAAAAGTTGATGCATTGAAGATGAATAAAATAACTCCACAATCAAAGCTGGGTACTTGAAAAGGGATAGGGTGAGCACACGTGCTCGTAGGAGAACTATTCTACTAATGCTAGGTGTATGAATATGATATATGCACATGAGATCATGATATGTCCAATGGTAGTACCAATGTGAATAACCGTAGCTGATTCATTAAGAAAAGGATTTTGAAGCAACAAAGTACCCAAACATCACCCCAAGTATCCATTTCATTTCACTCAACAACCCAAGTTTACCACAATAATAAAAAAAAATCAAATTCACATATCAATTTTTAACAAACACAACGGATAGTTTAAAACCTCATTTCTCACTTCTTTCATTGAAGAAAAATCATCATTTCATTAGTACTAGGGATTTAATCCCTCTGCCGGATTCCATAGGCTCCGCGTGCCTCTGCCGGATTCTGTAGGCCCCGCGTGCCCCTGCCGGATTCCATAGGCTCCGCGTGCCTTTATAAATTTTTTCACCAAGTGATGACATTGGTTTGAAACATCTCATTTCCCAACATTCCATTAAAGATCCATTTTCTCCAAGTTCATTTCACCATTTCACATCTTTCGATAAAATATGCTACGCACACACCCACACACGGCTTTCTAAAAACCAACAAACGTTCATGTGAGATAAGATGACATATTTATTTATAAAACCATAGTTCTCGAGTCAAAACATGGTTGAAAGTGATGCCAAAAGTCGATTTTATGAAGGAATAAGCGATCGGGGACCAAACGGAGATCAAATGGTGACCGAAAATCACCCCACAAACAGGGGCAATGGCTGGAAATTACAGAGGCAGCAATATATGAACAGTAACAGTGCAGATTTTCACCCTTAGGGTGTGGAATTTCAACCCAATCACAAATGAGATAACTTAGGTTCAAATTAGAGATGTTAGGTAACAATTAAACATGGAGGGAGGTCAATTTCACTCCCAATTTCACCAAACAATAAGCAATTTCATAGATCAAAGAATCAAAGAGGGAAAAATCCACACAATTGGGGAAAATATGAATTTCAGTGAAATTCAGTGAAATTAAGGCCAAGAACAAGATATATGCAATAAATCACAAGTATACAACTAGAGAGAGTAGAAATTGTTCCCCTACCTCAAGGTTTTGCTTGAAAATGGAAGATGAATGAAACCCTAAGTGTAGAAACCACCAAATCCCGAATTTGGAGCTCTTGGTCTGAATACACGGCAACCCAAGCTCCGTAGAGTGCGTAGAACGTGAAAATGGCCTTGGTTCTTGAAGTGGTTGAGTGAGGAGGTGTCACACCCCAAAATGGGACATGACCGGCCGTGAACCACAAGGCCAACTGATGGATCACGAAGCCAAAAAATAAAATAAATAAAATTAAATATGAAGTCGAAAAACACCGAACGGTTATTTCTTACTGTTAAACAAAAGAGGGCCAATATGTCTCAACCAAAGCAAGAGGAACTGCCATCCCATGAACAAGAAAATAAAGTATTCCACCATCAACAAAAAGAATCTCATAATTATTTTTTACCAAAAAGGTTTAACAATATGCGGAAGCGAATAAATAAAATACTAAAACTAGGATGCAATATCCTATGGAGGTCGACACAGAATCCCCAAGATGCCGCCAGAGTCCTTATCTATAATCTACTGGCTCGATTTCCCTGAAAATGATGGTGGATTAAATCCGTCAGCTGACAAGCTCAGTGAATGGCAAATCATGTATAATAAATAGAGTTCCAAAGCAGGGATAAAAATATTTTAGCATGTAAATATAATTTGGTGTGCGAGGTGTACAACAAATCTTTAAATTATATCAATAAATCATTTTTACCAATAACAAGTCTTTTTTGGTGATCACAGTACAATATCCAACAACAATGGGGAACCACAACCAATACCAAATAGTACCAAGTGCCAGTGAACAAAAATCTCATAATTATTGGATCCAATATCGAAACTTAGAGTCACCACGAGTAGGCAGCCCGTGGAACTTTTCCCTAAGAATGATCCGGCGAAAGTCAGCCGTTGAGCACTAGGGTCATCGGCCAGGACACGGTCTCTTCCCTAGTGGCCAGAGTCACCCGCACACAGAGGATTAATTTCCCTGGACTTTCAATAATAAATGTTCCCATCAATATCCACCAAGTTCTCACCAAAAGAATATTTTTTTCGCATGCCAATTAAAAGATCAAATATAAACAATTCACGGTTTCAATAACCAAATGATGATTTTTCCAAAAGAATAATTCAAGGGACACGGCGAGTTCGAAAATACGTAACATGCTTAACCACTCACCTGAGTCCAAAAAATAATGCAACTCGAACACGCCAAAAATTGACTAACCTGTATAATTAGAAATAAAATAAACGAAATGACTAACCAATTCGAATATAACTTTACAAATTAAAGGGCTACTATATACAATTAAACCCTGAATCTAACCCAGTCTCAATTAGGACTAACCATTAGTAGCCATCTGAAACTTCAAAACCCAAACTTCAATTTCCAACCCCAAGTAAATTGTTTCTAAGTGTACAATCTGTTCTCTCCCAAACAACCCAGAACCTATAACCCTTGGAAATATATTAGTGTAAACCAAAAACTAGAATATCGATCTGCACACTATAGTAGTCCACACAAGCACTGCCATAGGTTATAATTCCCCTTCCTTAATTACCAAATCCTTAATCATATACATGCATGGCCATAGCTATTACTACTGTAAATCACCGACACAAATATAATAATGATTCCCTTGTAAACCTCCATTGGAAACAAGAGAACATAATCACAAGCCAACTCGCCACTTAGCACCAGTCTCCCTCACACAAAACCCACATGTCAGCACTCTCCTTATTCTCTCTTACCCACCGAGTAACTCGGGCAATATTCACAGATTTCATCCGAGACTCCGAGTAATTTAAATCCCTAAAACATAAGTTGAAATCAAAGAATATGATGCTCCCTATCAGACAGTGCAGAACCGAATTGTTAGAAACGATGAGAAAGAACATAGAAACGTACCGCAGATTGAGAACAGGAGTACAAAGAACCCTTCCAGGAACCCATACACGGCTACTCTCTCTCAACTTCTTATCTCAAAATATATATATTAACCCTCAACCACTTATCTAAACGCAGCCCTAAAAAACCTATCCACTAAATCAGAACACCTCCTAAATTATAGCTAACTTACTAAATAGAACTACGTGAAAATAGATACTAATTATCTAATTTTAGTCTACTATGAGAATATTTTACAAAATGTAATTTATATACGCAAAATTACAATTATGCCAGTACTACTAATAGTGCGCGCAAAAACAAAAAAAAAAAAGTCAACTAGGACTCGATCATAAAAACTTAATTTCTATGCGAAAAAAAAATTAATTATTAGGAAAAGAAAAATCAGGCCGTAACAGGAGGGAGTAAACTTAAGTAAAGACTATAATTTTGAGTTTTCTTTATTTTAATTTATTTATGAAAATAAGGAAGTACCCCCCATTTGGAAACAATGACATTTCCAAAATTTTGAAATTTTAATCACATCAAAATTTCATCCCCTCACTTTTAGTACAAAACCGAAAAACAACACATTTTTCTCCAAAGAAAATGGGTGAAAGATGACTTTGCTTTACTAAAAAATAACTTCCGATTATACCGTTGTGATTAGAAAAATCCAAGGAACAATTACCGGGACTTTTTATCGGCCAAATCGAAACTTCTCCAAAAAGTGATTTTTTTTTACACGGGTCCTTACAATAGGACTCATGTTGTTTGGGGAAATAATAGATGACAAGGTGTTCATTCCACTGGATCATGGTCACTGGAATTGGCTCCCTCGAATTGCTCACTTTGGTCACTGGAATTGCTAAATTTCCTTGTTTTTGTCTATGGGATTGTTCATGTATTGATATAGACTTCAAAATTTTGAGGTTTTTTCTGTACAAATTGGTGTTAAGATAGGAATTGGACTCACTGGAATTGCTATCTGTAATTGTCTTTAGTGAGGAAATTGGCCTAACGTCTTTTAACATGAGAAAATATTTACGGATTGGCTCACTGTATGTTGCTTACATCGATTGGCTCACTGAATTGATCATCTAATCATGATTGAATGTTGTTATCTCTCAGTTTCAATGGTAGGATTCCCAATGTCAGGAGCTATGGAAATTGTCGTAATTTTCGTGTATGGCTTGGTTTAACCAAGACCTAGCCAAAGAGAACAAGAAGATGAAGAAGAAGTTGATGGCAGCAGATGCTAAACTGGACTCCTACAAATGGAAGTGCTACTGGATTGTACTAGTTGCATGCATAATTTTGTGGTTAACAAGGATGTGAACTAATTAATGTAGAGTTATGATTGCACAAGTGCAGGGGTTGATGTTTAGTCTTACCTAGATCAATTCATGGTGGAGCACGAGGCTAATGTTTGAACATTGGTCCTCATTGTAATGTTCTTTCTAGGTTTCATAACTTGTATTTTGTTGGCACATGTATTTGATTCCAAATGAAGTTAAGTTGTATGCTTTTTCCAAGACTGTGTCACGAAGATGAAATGTAATGCAAATTTTTGTTGCTTTAGAAAAGTGTAACAGCTACTGTTCGGTGTTCCAGTTTCATAATGTGACTATAATGTTCAGTGTCATGAGACTCTTGTGACCTCTTTTCTGGTTACTGTGGTGTTGATATGAAGTTGCTCAATTTCAAGAGCTAGATGTCTAATGTGACCATAATAATCTTGGATATTGATGGTTTAGGAGTATCTAATTTCAAGAGCTCAATTTCGCTTATTCTTGTGGCACCAGCTATCTATGTTAATCATCTTGGATGTTGCAAAACTTCTATAGTTAATTTCTGTAGAAGATTGGATAAGTGGACAAGAAATTTTCCATATGGATGGTTTAGGAGTATATAATTTGCATATTGATTTTCTATTACTAACACACACACAACATCACGGGCAGAAACTTGAAGAATGCAGTGATTCCTTTCCTGACTCCTCTTCCCTCCTTATTTTTCTATCACTATTTCCTTGTAGCATTTTTATGTGTACGGCTGGGTTTGAAACAAACATCAAGAATAGCTTTCATCCAACAAACCTGTAAAAAATACTAACATCTACCAGATAATAAAGGATTGAAGAACACTTTGAAAAACAGTAAAAACTAGATTAATCAGAACACTAATTACTGGTACTAAAAATTAATCCAAGAGATTGTAACATTCACAGGATATGGGGTACGGACATGACACAATAAAACACAAGATAAGGATACGACACGCACAATCAAACACGTACAATGCCAAATTGCAACTGAACTCAGCAAGTTAAAGCTCAGCTAATCCAAAAATGCAATATTCACAAGAGAGTTTCCCCATCAACAAGGCTTATTGAGACACTTCGTTTTATATGTGCCCGAAGGAGGAGCCACCCGTAAAGGGTTCAACTCAATACAAATTTCCAAAGATAGAAAACAAATGGAAAACATAGTTCCTACTATATAGAACTCCTGAGAAGCAGAATCAATCTCGCCCTTGCCTTTAGCAGCCTTCTTTGGCAACAGACTTTGGTGAATGTCTGGCAAAACCCCTCCATTTGCAATGGTCACGTACCCCAACAGCTTGCTCAGCTCCTCATCATTCATCACGGCTAGTTGAATGTGCCTTGGAACAATCCTGTTCTTCTTGTTATCTCTCGCTGCATTTCCAGCAAGCTCCAACACCTAATTACAGAATCAATAACTTCATCCATCAGAAACACCAATTACCCAAATTAACAGCTGAAAAACTTTATTAACAGGTGAGGCGTAGCTTCTACAAAAATGTTCAATTTATTATCAAATGACTGCAGTATTTTCCATTCTTGCTCCAACAATTATCCAATCGCAACTTCAGTTTGGGCACAAATATGGGAAAAAAACCGAACTTTTTTAGACACCCATCAATTATTAGAAAATGACTGCTATATTTTCCATTGATTGCATCAGCAATTTATCAAAGGGATCATTTAACAAGTCATATGCAAAAAAGAAATATGCACAAAGACGGAAAAAAAAACAACCTTTTTCAACAAACTAAATTGAAAGACAAATTCATAACTCAACAGATTTGCTCAATCTATAGCTACAGATCCAATTTCCAAAACCAAACTAACAAACCAAACGATAAATGAATGAATCCACTTGAACTCCAAACCAAACCTTAGAATCCCCGACAGGTCCGAATCGCAACAGGCCTAGATCTGAAACCAAGTAGTTAGGGTTTCGTTCGTTGAAACAACATAACAAGAGAAAATCGAACCCTAACCCTAAAAATTTATACCTATAGAACCACAGAGAGAGAGAGAGAGAGAGAGAGAGAGAGAGAGAGAGAGAGAGAGACCTTGGGTGTTCTCTTTCGTCTTCGTTCTCCTTCGATCAATCGCTTTCTTCTTCTTCGTTGTTCTTCGATCGAAGGGTGTTCTCTTTCGTCTTCGTTCTCCTTCGATCAATCGATTTCTTCTTCTTCGTTGTTCTTCGATCGAATCGTCTCTCTCTCTCTACCTCTATGTGTCTTCATAAGCGTGAAAAATTAAATGAACGAATAGGGGGAAAGGTGTTGACCCGGGTAAGTTTTGACTTGCGAACCAATTTTACCCGGTCCTTTCGACCCACGAACTTCATTTAAGTGACTCTCTTTTAACAGCCGCGGCCCAGAACAAAGGTCCGCACCAAGGGGTTTTGAGGAGCCCTTAGTAGATCACTATTGTGGGATCAACTTCTAACGAGGGATTCCTCATTTTATTTAAAATGAGGACCTCGTGCTTCCCGACCAAATTTCGACGATCGAAACCGTTAGATGTGTTTAAAATGTGTTTTTAAGGTCTACCGCGAGGATTCGTCCAAAAAAAAAAATACCCGCAAGGGCTTCATCCGATCAGTTTTTGTTAAAAACGCTATATATAACGTTTTAACAAAACTAATCGGATGAAGCCCTTGCGGGTATTTGTTTTGGACGAATCTTCGCGATGAACCTTAAAAACACATTTTAAACATATCTAACGGTTCGGATCGTCAAAATTTAGTTCAGAAAGTAGAAAAATTGATTGGTCTTCATTTTATTTAGTTCAGAAATTGGAAGTTGATCCTCTCTCTCTCTCTCTCTATATATATATATATTATTAATAATGTTGGACAGGTCACTATTGAACTGGACCGTCACCAGCATTCTCTCTCTCTCTCTCCATCCTGAAATTCCGTTTTGGAGGAAAGTGGTGAACCCAGATTCAGTTCGATTCCCCGAATACCCGAATTTTTAATAATCTCAGGTGTTTGGATTGGAAAGTGGTGAACCCAAATTCAGTTCAACTCCCAAATGTTATTTTACTCCTACGTTTGTTGGTAAAATATTGTAGGCCTGGGCACTCAGTCAGTCTCTGGAAATGGCTGCCACTATTCCTTTCTTTCAAGCCCCCTCATGGTCCATCCAAAATACTACACATCAAACTAGGAGACACTTCAACTTGAAGCCCAACCTCGGTTCGATTGATTCTTGTTTATTCAGATATAGCACTACTGTTTCTGTATTTCTTTTCGTATTAAATTAAATTTAGCGCTTTGGTTTGCAGGAACTTGCCGATGCTCGGTGGTGATTAGGTGCTCTTCTTCGAATGCCAGAGAACAGGACTCTGTGGACAAGGACAAGGAGGTCAAGACCGTCGAAGAAGACAAGCGCCGTGCCGAGTTATCGGCTCGTATTGCTTCTGGTGAATTCACTGTTCAGCGTTCTGGGTAGGTTTATCGTCCCAAATGTTTTTACTACACTCCTAAAAAATCAGACCCCCTTCCTTATTTTCCTTGAATGACTGGCGAAAATTGAAGGAAAATAAAGCGGACACTCTTAATCTAAAGTATGGGAGGTTCCCCAAACAAATTTGGGAATTAAGTATGAAACTGTAATTGTGGAACAGTTTCGGGATTCATTAGGGTATTGGTAGAGCCATAATTCTTCATCATTTTAAACAATTTGGCGGGTATCAATACTATTTGAGGCCCTTGCTCTCATAACTTGGGCAGGGCGAATACGAAAATGAAAGGAGGATAGAATTCGTACGGTCAGGCTTTGATAGAACTAGGCAAATCCTTAACTTGTAAGCCAACTCTTCTCACTTGGGCATTTTATGGCCAATGTTCCTGTTCTAGATATATTTCAGTACCAGTTAAAAAAAGAAGAAGATATATTTCAATACTATTTGAGGGACTTGCTTTTTGTAACTAGTGAAAACAAGGAATGGAAAGAAGGATAGAGCTCGTATGGTCCAGCGTAAATAGAACAAGACAAATCAATTACTGTTGGAATTGTGCCTTGAATTTTCCTTTTTTGGAGAATTCCAATTGTGTTTAGGATTTCCTATTGTGTTTAGGATTTCCTATTGATTGTGTTTCTTATAAATAGAGGATTTGGGTATCCTTAAACTATCTCTCATATTGTGGCATCTCCAAAGTTACGAATCATAGCCGGCTCTTTGTATCTCTTCTTCACCATTGATAGTGAACTCTCTCTCTCCTCGCCCGTGGACGTACCTCAATCTTGGGGGAACCATGTAAATCTTTTGTCTCGTGTGATTGGTTGTTTTGTTTGCTTTCTCCTAACTTAGTCACATTCATAACGTGCGTTTTACAACAATTACTTTTGTTGATGCCGGAATTTGTATGACCACACTGAGAGTCTTGACGGTTCCCTCCAAGTCAAGCCCAACGACCGGTGGTGTTTCTGGTCCGACGATCAAATTAGAATATGAGAGAGAGGATGTCATCCACTCTTGCTCTTGGTCAGCATGTTATCCACATATACCTCCATGTTCTGCCCTATTAGTTCCTCTAATATCTTGTTAACTAGCCGTAGATAAGTTGCCCCAGCATTCTTATGTCTCTTATAACAAAACAACCCTCTTTCCGTTATGAAAGAAGGGCTCTCCTGGTCGGGTATGTGCATTGGAATTTGAGTGTACCCCGACTGGTCCTTGTCGTAGAGCTCGAAACACGTGGCCAGAATCCGACCCATCAATTTGTAAGCCAACTCTTCTCACTTAGGCATTTGCTTACCGAGTGTAGACACCCCTTGAGAGGCGAGCTGACAAGTGCAACCCATACAACTCCCGTGCCTCCAAAGATAACCCCTCTTGCAGTGTGTTTAGCATTGATGTCCGTTGTGGCACACTACATTACATTGAAAAGAGAAAAAGTTCTTTCCGGATGAGGTGGAAACCATGGTTTTTCCGCCACCCTTTGTGGGCCCACAGTGCATTCATTGCGGTAATTTGAACCGTTCATCTTGTAGGGCCCTCAAAATAATATATCCATGCAAAAAATTAGCTTGATCGCGCATCGACAGGTATGTCAAAAATTGAATCTTAGTTGACAAAAATTGCATTGAACGCATGGTGGGGCCCACAAAGGCTCATTCGGAAGCCCCCATCTGCTTGGCTCATTCGGACAGAACTTTCACTCCATCGAAAATGCCCATTGTGGCGAACTTAGTTTGGAGCTGACGCTTTAAGGAAACAAGAAACCAATTAGGGATCTGGTTTGGGGGCTAAGGGTTGGAAATAGGGAAGGTATTGGACACCCCTCTTTGTGCAACTTGAAGATTGGCCAACCAAAAACTAGTTTTTTATAAATAAAAAAATGTTTTCAAAACTTTCGTATTTCAAAAAACTGTTTTAAATTTTTTTTTCAAAACTGTTTTTTAAAATTGAGAAATGGTTTAATTTTTTTGGAAAACTTTTTTAACTCTATATTAAAAAAAAAAAAGATTTTTAGGATAGAGAATATATACTAAGGGTACTACAGTCATTTCACGCAAAAGTTAACACGTTAGCCTTAAAGTAACTGCAAGGGTAATCTGACAATTAGTTTAAAAAGTAAGGGACGATAGTGGAATCTCAGATAGTGTAGGGGAGGTCTCTGTATTTGTCACAAAACTCAGGGGAGGTAAGTGAAATTTACCCTTGATTTTAAGCCATTGGACTGTGTGGGATATAAGAACTCCAATAAATCTGGGACTAAAGCATACATCGAAACAAAATAAAACTGACATTTCTGAGCCAAAATATTTGGCGGCCTGTAGATTTATCTTAACTGATAAAACAATCTTGTGGTTGCCACAAGTTTGGGCAGCTGCGGTTCCTCTTTACACCAGCAAAAAATAAAACAGCAACAGAAAAGGTTAGAAAAGGAATAGGATATCAAAATTAGTCTAGGGACTTTAGCAATCTCCCACCTTGCTCCCTCAGTTATGATGATTGCAACTTTTAACTTGATTCCCGAACCTTTATGGATTAAAGGTTGGATAACATTAAAAACTTTGAGAACTCTCTTGGTTTGATGGTTTTTGGTAACTCTCTTGGTTTGATGGTTTTTGGTAACTCTCTCGTTTTTGGTGATTGTAATCTCTCTGGTCTTTATAGCTCAAAGCCATGGTGATGTTGTAGTGTGGTTCAAACCTAGTGAAATTATAAATTCTAATTTTCTATCAAAATATCGTCTAATGCTTTTTTATCCCTTGCTTTTTCTTGGAAAAAGGTATGTTTATATGTTGTAGTTCCTTATCTAGCTTCTATTTATTTTTCTTTTCATTTACCTGTGGAGCCAGTTTTATATCACTGTTAAGGAATGGTTTGTCAAAGTTTGGAGCTCCTAGTGGCATGCTTGAGTTTCTATCTCAATGGACTGATCCACGTGAAGATTATCCAAAGATTCCAGAGGCTAAAGGAGCAATTAGTGCTATTCGGAGTGAGGCATTTTTTATTCCCTTGTATGAACTTTACCTTACTTATGGTGGCATCTTCAGATTGACATTTGGGCCCAAGGTTTTATTTCTTTTATCTATGTACTTTGTCAAATCTTAAAATTGAGTGGGCAAGCTATGTTTACTACAAGTGTTTGATTAGTTATTTTTGAACTTCTGCTGCAGTCTTTTCTGATAGTTTCTGATCCTTCCATTGCTAAACATATATTAAGGGACAACTCAAAGTCTTATTCAAAGGTGAATCAACCGAGATGCCACTTACATCTTTGATTTTAGTTCTTTCTTGTTTTTTTTCCTATTGTTTGATGTATTTCACCACTATGAATCTGCTTTTGTTTTCCAATAGGCCTGTTCAACTCCTTGATTTACAGGGCATTCTTGCGGAAATTCTAGAATTTGTGATGGGAACGGGACTTATCCCAGCTGATGGGGAGACGTGGCGTGTTAGACGACGTGCGATAGTCCCAGCATTGCATCAGAAGGTATCATGATGGCTTCATACGTTCACTTCTGTTTGGTTTAACTTATAAAAAGTAAAAAGAAAAAGAAAATTCTGTTTGGTTTGATTGTTTTCCTTCCTGTATTAGTGTTTATTGTCTTTTTTTACTCTGTTGGTTGGAAATTCTCAAATTGTGAAAATTCCTTGAGTTCAAATTGTTTTTGTTCCAGCTTATTTTCACCAATAGATCGTTCTATCTGACTATTGTGTCATCCTTATAATATCTTGGTTGTAGTATGTAGCAGCAATGATTAGCTTGTTTGGACAAGCTGCGGATAGACTGTGCCAAAAGCTCGATGAGGCTGCATCAAATGGAGAGGATGTAGAGATGGAGTCACTTTTCTCCCGTTTGACATTGGACATTATTGGAAAAGCAGTTTTCAATTATGACTTCAACTCTTTAACAAATGATACTGGAATAGTGGAGGTACTTCTTTTAGTTCTAGATATTCTTTCGGTTGAGCTATTAAAAAATAGCTCAAAAAACTTCAGTCTTGTTTAATTGTTGACATTCAGCTAATGGTACTTTAGTATGCACTGAATCATGCATTTTGTCTTCCTATTTTGCTTGCTCAGGCTGTATACACTGTCTTGCGAGAGGCGGAAGATCGAAGTGTTCAACCAATTCCATTTTGGGAGATTCCCATATGGAAAGACATATCACCCAAGCAAAAGAAGGTCAATGCGTCCCTCAAGCTGATCAATGAAATACTTGATAACCTGATTGCTATATGTAAGGTAAAGTTCTTTACTTGGTTGGGAGCATTATAAAGGAATTTTTTGTCCGTCCTTTGTCTATCATTGTAATATACAGGTGGATATACTTGGTGATACAAGTTCCTTGAAAGTATGCATACTGCCACTGGTACAATGTCTACTCAGCCATGATGCCTATAATAATGGGAATTTGTAGTCTTCATGTTTTTAGGTTTATTGTAAGTTGTTACAATAATGTTTAGTCTTTGTCCCACATTGGTTAAGTGAGTCTTGTGACAAGATGCTCATGATATATAAATAAAATTATTTTGTGTTAGGGTTAATTAACACCTATGAAGCACCGACACTTCTAGAGGTCGCCGTGTCCACGTATTGGACACGGGGACACGGCGACACGCGTGTCCCACGTGGGGACACGTATTGGACACGCCACGTGGCGTGTCCCTTAAATTAAATTATCTTTTGGAGGGGGGACACTCGGGGGACATGGCATGGACACGCGTGTCCCCACATACACACTCTCTCGCTGTGTATATGTATATATGTGCATATATATATATGGATGTATGTACTGGTATATATATTTTCGTTGAGGGTGTGTATCTTACATTATGTGTGTACGAGTATATATACTAGTAATAACAGTGTAGATATCTTACATATCAAAAGAAAAGTGTTTATATCTATGTATATATATATGGTTATTGCATACATATATGATTTATTTATACATATAATTATTTATTTATTTATTTATTTTTGCCTTGTCCCCCGCCGTATCCGTGTCCATTTTTTAGAGTTCACGTGTCCCGTGTCCGTATCCGTATCCGTGTCAGTGTCCGTATCCGTGTCGGTGTCTGTGCTACATAGATTAACACCCAAAACACTTTTCTCAACTCTCAAACAACATGGTATCAGAGCTAGGTTTTCGGAGATTTTTCCCCTTTGTTTGTGCCATAGTTGCACTTTGTTGACCTCTCCACCTGCGAATTAGGGGTCACACGTGCAGGGGAGTGTGGGAATTTGTCCCACAGCTATTAATTATTACCTCGAAAACTAGTATATGAGCCTAAGCGGCCTTTCCACTCATTGCTAATTGGTTTTGAGTTGGATGCTTTAACAATTTCCTACAATGTGATCTTGATGAAGAAGTCTACCTCCTACGATTGTCACTCAGGGGAGAGTACTCAGGTGTCACCTTCAGAAAAGCTCTTTATGATCTTAAGCAATCTCCTGGAGCTTGGTTTCACAAGTTTAGTGATGTGTCTTGAGTTTTTATATTTGGCATCCCTTAGTGTTATTTTGATCATTCCATCTTCTCTTTCACATCCAATCAAGGTATAATATTGTTAATTGTCGATGTGGATGATATTATCACTACAGGAATTAGCAGAAAGGCATTGATGAGCTAAAAGAATTCCTATTAACATAGGTTCATACGAAGTATAGAAGTACTTGAATCAGGGTTGGCCCAAAGGTTTGGAGTACGCTAGGCGTAGCCGAAAAAATGTGCCCTAAGAGTACAACACTTAAATAATTTTTTCAGCCACAATTACAATACGAGAAAACTAAAACAATATAAAGTTATACTAATAATTATATAATAACAGAAAAGTCACTAATTATTTTCGAGAATTAGAAAAAATCGTTTTGGTATTTTCTCATATTTCAAAAAGATGCGTCTCTCGTAGTACTTTGGAAGAAAGAAACTCCTAAAAATTAGCATTTGAACCTATAAACCACAAGAAAACGCCGCAACACAAAAAATTCTATGACAAGCAAAATACCAGATCTATATTAACAAGATAAAACCACCAACATATTGACTACAAAATAAAGTTTGTTTTAGGCCCAACAGTCATTACAATTTTGTAGGCCTTTTGTAAGTAAGATTAGGCCTTTATAATTTTTTTATTGGGTCAAAAAGAGTCCTACTCAAGCTTATTATAAAAAAATGTGGGAGTGCCCCCAAAATTTGGCCTTTTTAGAGTGCCCCAGGCCCAGGCCTCTTGGGTCTGGGCTTGGGCCGGCCTGACTTGAATAACCAATAAGCGATGCAAGCATTTGAAAATGAATCAAATATTGCTACTTAAAATTTTGTTTCCTAATTTAGGCCTACTTTCTTGATTGTAGAGTCCTTTCCCCACACAAATTATTATTTTCATATATTAACTGTTAAAAAAAAGGGGTCCCAGAGCCCATGCTTTGCTTGCCTAAAGGCAATGCCGGCTTTGTTTCTGACTGTGTTTCAATACCGGCTTTATTGCCAACTTGATGCTTACTTGCATTTTGATCCCAAACTACTCCTTGTGCAATTGCAGAGGATGGTAGAAGAGGAAGAGTTACAGTTTCATGAAGATTACATGAATGAGCAAGACCCTAGTATTCTCCACTTTCTCTTGGCATCAGGAGATGACGTATGCTGTTATTTTTACGTGGAAGTTTCTGTTGCCTACTTGATGGACTTGAGATATTCTGATGCGTCTATAAGTAATTTTGTAGGTTTCTAGCAAGCAACTACGCGATGATTTGATGACAATGCTTATAGCTGGACATGAAACATCTGCTGCAGTACTGACATGGACTTTCTATCTTCTTTCCCAGGTATGGATAAGGACTTGTTAAGTTTAACTGTTAGTGGGAGGATTTGCAATATATTTATGATATTCATATTGGATACTTACATGTGCTGTAAAATTGTGGAAGTTTACTTAAGCTACTCTTGCACGATTTATTGAGTAAATTTCTACTAAAAGAAATTAGTAATGCATCAAATTGCAGTTCTCAATACCATGGTAACTCTTTTGTCAGCATTTGTGTATTTCTTTGTCACGGACCAATTGGATTGACTTGCTCTTTAAGGACTACTGGACTAGTTTTCCTTGTCTAACAAGAAGGCTGAGTTCAAATATGTATAACATTACAATTCATATATTGTCCGGGACTCGGGGCTTATGAGTGCTAATCTGTTATAGAAAATATTATGGGGGTTTCACATGCCTATAGAGATGAAAGAGTGAGATGGAGAAACAACACGAATTGCTTGAGGGCCCGAGAAGGGAACTGGGTTTGCTGAGGTTTCATGTGTAGTTGTCTGTTTTACAATTCTTGTATTTCGTCCTCAACTTAGTGGATTTGTATCTCTTTTTCTCCTTTAGCTCTTTACCTACTTTGCATCTGTGTTTGCTGCTCGATTAGTTTATACACTCATTTTAACTTGATTATATTTTTCCATATCTACTTTTCCATATCTGCTGCAGCCATGTTATATTACAAATGATCTTTTAATATTTGTTTTTACAACCGCGTTGTGTGATTGTTTCTACTTATTTGTTATCCACAATGAGGAATATTACCGCATTCGTGGAAGAGCATTACACTTTATTTTTCTAGTTTTTGAAATTGTTTTCTTTTCGTGTGAGTTGAATGAGTTTGTAAACTCACCATAAAGATTCCTGAAAGGGATTTTAGCTTTAGAAGGAATGCCCTTACTTCTCATTATTTATTGCTACAGGAACCTAGTGTCGTGTGCAAGCTTCAAAATGAGGTAAGTTAACTTGTGTTCGGTCATTTGTCAGATGGTTTGACCAGTTTTTTCTCAGACTATATTCTCTTTCATAGGTAGATTCAGTTCTAGGAGACCGGTTTCCAACTATTGAAGACATGAAGAAGCTTAAATACACCACACGAGTAATCAACGAAGTAAGAACTTGCATGTTGGTCTTTCTCCAATTACTTTACGAATGAATAATTTATGTTTCCCTTTGTGTTCATACTTGTCTTTCTAACAGTTCGTATTTATATCTTTGCAGTCCTTAAGACTCTATCCACAGCCTCCTGTGCTTATCCGTCGTTCACTTGAAGATGACATACTTGGGAAGTACCCAATAAAAAGGTTACGTCAGCATTAATCACAGCAATATGGTTTTTGTCAGTAGCTTATTTATGCAGTGTTTCTATTTGTCTTGTTTTGAAGCTTTTTCCGTACATAGACAAAAGTACATCCATTCAATTGGTATTAATTTCTGAACTCTGAAAGAAACAAGTGTTCATCCTTCCTACCTCATTTACTATGTGTGACCTGGGGAAGACAATGAAATCTAAGTTAACTTTTGTTGATATAATTCCTGGATTTTATAAGGAAACTTCTTAAATTCACTACGGACTAGAGGGTCAGGCGAAGTGATACCAATTCAATGTCAGACGTAAGAGTTAAAAGGGCATGCTAATGCATTAGAGGTGCAAAGCATAACAAGAGCACGGAAGCAAATTATTTAATGATAAAAACCTGACGAAGAGAGATCAAATTATACAAAAATTGGTGACCATGTTGCATTTAAGCATACAAATACTCCTAGTAGAGTTTGAAACCTGATGACCGGGCCAGGGTGATGGCTTGTAATATTGCAGCAGAAGTAAATTGCTGCCTCTTCAAATTGTTTTTGGAACTTTTGTATTTCAAGCGAAGGACGGTGACTCTGATGCTCCGGCACATGCAGCTGGGTTTTATTCCCAGCATCTTCTTTCCCCTACCTTCAGATTATGCTAATAGGGTTTCCCCAAGGTTAAAATAATGAAACTTGGGTATTTCCATGCTTGTTCATGTTTGTGTTGCAGCTCCATCTTTAATAGATGACTTCTTACATTCGACTTTTTATCTAAAAAAAAATACATATATTTATGAAAAAATAAAATAAAATAAAATAATAATGAAGAGGTTCTAGTGCAACAGAACAACCGTTGTCAAGCAAAGAGCACCTTCATTCTTATATAAAGTGGTCTTTTATACTCTTGTGGAAACTTTTGGGATCTAAAATACCCAAGGCCCTTGTGTTGGGTTTGTTCTTCACATTCAATTGTATATGTTGGTACTAGCTGATCAAGCCTAAACTGTATATCCTTGCTCCCACTTTCTTGGACAACTGCAATTGCTCAATCTCTTGTTCGTATGCAGTTGCCAAATATTTTCTTTTGTGTGACAACTTCTCTCTGCTCTAGTGTTATGAGCAAGTTATGTTTCTTTTTCAAATGTTGAAGTTGATCTCTTCTTGACAGAGGTGAAGATATTTTTATATCTATTTGGAACTTGCATCGTTGTCCAAAGCACTGGGAAGATGCTGATAAATTTAATCCTGAGAGATGGCCGCTGGATGGCCCTAATCCGAATGAGACGAACCAAAATTTCAGGTACATAACTATTCTTCTGGTTGCAGTTTTCGAACTCCTAGTTGATAGTAACATCTCATTTTGTTGTTCGAGCTGGTTAACTAGGTGTTACAATCGTACTACTGACTTCTTTCAGGTGAGTTTTAGTAGAAAAAGAGTTGTTAAATATTTGTAGACAATCGGGTGTCCAAAGAAAACATGAAGTAAAAAAAAAAAAAAAGAGTTGAAGTTTGGGAAATTAACGAGTTCGGAGATTATAGAATACCAGCTGCAAATTACAATCTACAGTCCTCCTTTTCTAAGAGTAAAGAGCACTTTTCTCCAGCTGAATGACAGTATTCCTAGTGAATAGATTAAGAGATTACAATTACCTTTCCATCAATGTTGATCTTCTTATGCACAAGGCTGGAGACGCAGCTAGTGGGTTTCAGCAGAATTTGTTCTTGTCCTATCTAGTTTGTTTAAGAGTTCGAGTATCAGCAGGCTTGTATTTTCCCCTTCATCCTTTTATGCAAGGAAGCTAGCACAAAACATTCGCTGTTTAAACCAAGCAAGATTCAGCAATCAATTGGTTGCCAGCAAGATATGGGGCTGGTGAGCAGCACCAGCGACAATAAATTCTCTACGCTTAGATCACTCGTCGAAGGGCCTACGCACTGTGTTCCTTGCTTCAACCTACTGTAACAATTTTTGCCTTTCGGATATTGGTGTTTGCGAAAATGTCATCTATGTCGATTATGCTACCTCACTGTTCCAGATCATGATACTTCTTCCTGGGATATACTGTTTCAGTTATTTGCCCTTTGGTGGAGGACCGCGAAAATGTGTTGGCGACATGTTTGCGTCATACGAGGTAATTGGTTATAGCTTACTATGGAGTTACTCTTAAGAAGCTAGTGCCACTCCCGTGGTTCTTGCAAAATGTACTTGCATTTAAGTTTTCTTGAACAATTCCACACTAATATAATCCTGATTTACAGATTGTAGTAGCAGTGGCCATGCTCGTTCAACGATTTAATTTTGAAATGGCTCTTGAGGCGCCACGTGTAAGTGAACTGTTTCCTATTGTATTTTTGTGTCAGTTCATTATCTATAACATGGTATGAGGAGGTTTCACAATCCCAAGGGATTATCAATCCCAAACATCAAAAACAAAACAAACACCAACTTAAAGGTCCCACCACCTTCACAATCCTAAACCCAAACTTGAAACCTTGTATCAAACAAGGCCTGACAGTTGGATAGAAAGATTGAGGCTTTATCCCTTTAGGATTTTATCTACTTTGTACATCTACTTTCGTTGGTTATTTTGTTGAAAGCACATAATTACCTTTCCCAAAAAAAAGACGCGTAATGAAAGTCAATGCCTCAAGTGAGACATGGACTTGCGTTATTGAAAACTATGTTGTAGGACAACTTAAAGCTACAATTTTGGGGCCATTTTAATCCGTAATATGACTTGACTTCTAACCAAACGAAGTCTAATTGAAGAATCAATCTGTCTGGCAGGTTGAAATGACTACTGGGGCAACGATACACACAACAAAAGGATTGAAGATGAGAGTCACGCGGCGGATCAAGCCGCCAATAATGCCTGAATTGGAGATGCCAGTATTGAATGTAAATTCTGTGGGCCTTGCTGAAGTGGAACCAGAACTTGCTCAGAGAGGTGAAGTTTCTGCTGCTAATTCCTAAGTAACCAAGCTTTGCCACATTCAAGCTACTCAAGTATCAGATCCTACTGCTTGCTAGCATGGAATGTTTTACAGAAGAAACTATTGTACCTTTTTAGCCATCAGGTTTGTCATTTTTCAGTCAGACTTCAGTTGTAAAGTGACACATGACTTAATAATCAGAAAATTAATTCGTTACTATTTTGTTCCCTTGCAAATGCTGCCAATGGAAATCTGGATTCAAACTACGACCTTTTCCTCAAATAGTAGTCCCTCTGGGAATTGCAAATGGAGACGTCATATCGAGCATAAGTACCAGGATTAGTCGAGGTGCGCGAATGCAGAACCGGACACTTGGTTATTGAAAAAAGAAAACAAAAAAGCCCGATACGAGGTATCATAAAATAGGTGATATATCACTGACCAATAGCAACAGAGTAACAATTTAGCCGAACTTTACGCGAAGAGCTTACCGCCAAGACATTCAATAGTCACTTAGAGGGAATCAGAGTGAGATATACGTGGCTTTGATTATAAGTTGGAGACTGTCAAAAAATTGTATCAAAACCTCCTCTTTGTTTTTTTTCCCCTTAATTTTTTTGTATCATTATGGTCAAGTTTGCATTATATTATCCATTGAATATCTTTTTTTCTGCACAATATGTGATCTGGTGTGTAGAGTTTGCTTATGCACAAAAGATCAGATTATTGGTTCTTGCCAGTATATGATTCTTACCATACTGGAAAAATAAATTTAAAATGTCCAACAGAATATTAACGAGTTGGCAAAAATTAACATGTCCAATGGCACATTGTTAGCGTGTCAAAATCAAACCAGACATACTATTTGTAGGAGTATAGCACAATCTAGGTTTTTCTCGACTATGCAAAGGGGTATTGTTACGAGTCATTGGGATAGCCATAGCCCACATCATATGTACGGAACAGAACTGCTTATGAGCCCCTATACCATTCATCTAGAAATGACTAGACGAGGTTATCTATTTCACGGACCCTGCTGAAAAGGGGGTTTACAGAAACCCCCTTTGGGGCCCCACAGGCCCCTCTTCGCAATGATCCGAGCCGGTCATCTTGTAGAAATGATCCGGGCCCTTATTTTTTCCACCAAAATTTAATTTTTGACACACCTATTGATGCCGGGTCAAGCTGATTTTTTGCGCACACTATTCTGTGGACCTTACAAGATGACCGACTCGGATTATTGCGATGAAGTGTCGGTGGGGCCTCTTTTGGGCTTCCGTAAACCCCCCTTTCAGGAGGGTCCATTTAAAAGATTTTCTCAAAAATAGACAAGTGCATTTAGTGTTGGCCACTGTGATTAAAAATTGAGTCAGCATATTTTATGAGCCAATAATCTTGGTCGTTTGCAATGCCCACCTCTACTTTTGCTGAAAATACTACTAATATTCCCCAATTCATTACTATTTTGTTAGAAATCCTAACATAAGTTGTGGATTTATGCTGACATCACCACTATTAATTAACGCTAATAGTATCGACTAAGACCATTGGCTTGGCTTGGTGGCTAATGGTAGAAATTAACTTTCAAAATAGCTTGCTTTCCATTACAATTTTTTAATTTTGTATTAATGTTCATGTTAGTTGTAATGTCCATCCAATTTTAACTTTTGCAACAACGGAACAAAGTAAAATAGTTACTATATGAATAAAAACAGCTGCAGTAATTAATACTCCCTCTGTTCCATATTATTGGTCCCTTTTCACTATTTGACACCTCTCAAAGAATTGCCTATAACTTTCAATCTATAGTTCTTTTTATATCCAATATGGATCTTATTTGATAGATATTGATTTGTTTTATAAAACAAAATTGTTGTAATTACAAAAAACATTATAGATTGTGAAATATAGATAATTTGTTAAGTGGCACGACACCCCAAAAGGGACCAATAATATGGAACGGAGGGAGTACCACATACAGTCCCTCCACTCATAAAGATGGGAGAATCTCCAAATTAAAATTTGATTGGGAGATTTTATTTCAAATATCAAATTAATTAGAAATGATGGGCGAATCTCCGAATTAAAATTTGATTGCGAATTTTTATTTGAAATCTGAAACTTGATTTCTTAACCATAAGTCTGATCTCCAAAGTGAGCCTCAATAAGGCGATTGGTATCCCCATGAAACCCTAGCCCCCCAAACCCATCTCTGGGTGCCCCTCTTCGCCGGCCGACGCCGGCCACCCATCTCCCAACTGTCTCGGCCCCTCTCCAACCTCATTTTGTCCAGAATCTCTGTTTTGTTCTTCGATTCTCGCGGCGGTGCTCCGCGGTCTGGGATTCCCTCTCGTTTCTGGATGATCTGTCTTAGTTCTCCATTAGCTGGTTGTATTCTTGTTCTTCCGCTGTCCGTCACCGCAGTCCGACTGTCTTCTTGTTCTTCCGCTGTCCGTCACCGCAGGGATCTATGGCTGCGGCTGTGGTTCTTCCACCTCCCGACCTCTGAGGTATCTCTTCTTCTTGCGATCTTCCTCTGCACTTTCCCTTCTTATTTGCTTGGTAATGAAGGGGGTTTGGTCTCAGAATGATTATGTTCATAGGAGAGGGGAGCGTGGTTCAAATTATAAGGAGGTTAAGGAGGTCTCCTCTGTTTGTTTATTTCTGGATTTTTTGCCTGAGGATGTTGGTGCAGTGTGGTTTAGGAGTATTTTTTCTAAATTTGGAGTGGTCTTTGATTCATTCATCCCGGCGAAAAGAAGCAAGATTTCAGGCTGCAAGTTTGGATTTGTGCGATTTGGTAGAAGACAGGATGCTGAGAATGCTATTTCTAACTTAAATGGAGTGTGGATTGAGAATAGAAGACTTCTGGTCAAATTTGCAAGATTTGATAAGAAGGATAATGGGATGGGTACCCATTCTCAACCTTTAGAAGACAAGAATCCGATTAATTCTCAGGAAAATTCTCAGAGGGGCCCTATGCCTAATATGTTGGTCAATAATACAATTAGGTCTTATGCTTAGGTGGTTAAGCAGCAAGAAGATCAAGTTCCTTACAAGATGGTAGTGAAGAATAGAGTGACCATTGAAGTTCAGCCCCAGGGCACTTCATGGTTGTCTAAAAGTGCAGTGATCAAACTCAAGAAACCTGCCTCTTGTGATCAGGTGCTGAAAGCTTTGGAGTGTATTAACTATGAGGATATTCAGGTCAGATCCTTAGGAGGTTTAAACATGATTATCACTTTTCTGAATAAGGAGGATAGGGATGGTTTGGTGGATAACATTGATATTACAGATTGGTTTGATTCGATTAAACCGTGGAATGGTGAAGCGGCTTCTCATGCTAGGGTAGTTTGGATCAACTGCAGAGGCATGCCCTTGAATGCTTGGTGTCTTCATACCTTCAAACAGATTGGAGAAATATGGGGTGAGTTTTTGGCTTTGGAAGAGGAAACTCATGACGGAAAATCCTTCAACATTGGAAGAATGATGATAATGACAGAAAAGGATTCAAAGATTGATGATTGGATTAAAATTTCAGTGAGCGGGAGGATTTACGAAGTTAAAGTATGGGAAGAAGAATGTGAGGATCCTTATCGTGTTGATTCTAAATCTGTGAGTTTGAAGGATGAAGATTCTCATACAAATTGTCTTAACAATGCCATGGATCTGCATCCTCTAAATCTATTGAGTACGAAAGACAAGGAAGATATTGATCTTGTGGAGGAGACAATTGATAATGAGTTGATGGAAGAAGGTGAGTTGGAGAACAAGGTTCAAAAAATCCAATTGGAGAAGATGAAGAAGACACGCATTGTTCCGATCATAATGGGGAAGATGGGGTAAGTGAAACGGATGATGAGTCAAATGAGCTCAATTCTAATGATTCGGGTTCGGAAGCTAAGATATCTGCCTGTGGCTTCGGATTTTGATGATTGCGTTCTTGTATCGGCTGACCCTCTTATTAAGTATGTGGATTTTTTGCGCCACAAGAAGAAACACAGTACCATTAATGGAAATCCTAGAAATCCTTTTTGGACTAAAAATCCTTTGAAAGCTGCGATGTATTCTAGAAAGTATAGCCGAGATCATAAAGAGTGCAAATCAAGGAGATTGAAGCTGGCCTTGAAGAATGGTTGTATCGATGGACCCAATAGTAAATCTCAAGAGGAAGTTAGTAGAATGGAGAGAAGGTTGGAGGAAGTTTCTAAAGCATTATCAAGCACCGGAACAATGCAAGAGGAAGTTAGTAGCTCCATTCGCAACAAGAATTTGAGGTTAATCAAGCAAGCTCGTAAGAATATGAAGTTGGGTGCTTTGTGCGGGGTAAAATATTTTGGAAGGGAGAGCTATAATATAAAAAAATATTTAGAATTGGAGGGAGTTGATATTTCTGAACAGGAAATTATAGCCCTTGATGAATTGGAGGATGGTGCTTCTATTTCAGAGGAGCAAGTGGAGCTCTGATCTTGTCTTCATGGTTGGTGGTGCTCTCTGAAGGTGTTTCGGCTGGTTGGGTTTATGCTTATTGGTTGGTTTTTGCTGCTGTTGGTTTTGCTGTGTTCTTTCCTGGTTTTAGGGGAGGTGTTTTCTAGGGTGGTTTTCTTTTGCTGTAGTTTTTGGGGTTCTTTTGTGGTCTTTCCCGGTGTGTTCTGGTTCAAATGTTCTTGGAGTTTGTTTAGTTGTCTTGGGTTTTTTTTTTCTGTGCTTGGCTGGTATCTTACCATCCATGTGGTTTCCTGTTTTTTCCCTTTCGGATCCTTGGCGTTCTTAGTCTCGGGTCCGTTTAATCTTTGTAATTTGTTTTCAAAGATTAATAAATTTTTGCTTATCAAAAAAAAAAAAAAACAATAAGCTTCTTTCCTTCAAAACAAAAAAGAACTAGAAATTTTTTTAGATGGAAAACCCTATGCACCATAAGTCACCATAAGAAAAATACTCTGTCCTTCCTATAATGTTGGTCCTCTCTATTCCCTTTTAGAATGTCCCAAAATGTTAGAGTCCTATTTGAAAAGTCAAGTAAAAAAGTGTATATTTCCCAAATTTACCCTTCAGAGATAATTTAAAATAACTTCATAGCTAGGGGGTTCAAGGGCTAGTAGTGGGAATTAATGGTCATTTTCAAAAGAGACATACATTATTGCTTGTCTCCTTAAAAAGTTGAAATCCCCTATGCCTTGTCAAAAACTAATCGTTACCCTGCTTCTGTGTAGTATTGTTCAATCCATGAAAACCATCAAGCATTCGTGCATGTTTGTCACATGCTTTTGAACGCAAAAGTTAGTGAGGGCACAAGTGATAGGAATATTTATAAGAAGGTTACTGCCAAAATTTTGAAGAAGTTAGTAAAACATGAACTAGTAGGGCGGACGATATCAATTATTGGTACGTACAACAATGATCCCTAGGATAACAATATTTCATGAAACTCAGCTCTGTTTAAGCTTCGTAAAAAACTCTGTTGAATTCCTCCAAAGAGTTAATGAGCTATATATGTAGGATCAATGTAGAAACTCTAAAATTGCATAATATGCTATCAACACTGGAAGAGAGACCATCATGCCAAATATTACCCTGCCAAAATATGAATATAAAGGATTAGTTTTTAGAAAGAATTATAACGAATGATTGAACTTCATTACGATTCATATAGTCGAAAATTTAATTTAATTTTGTTACTTTAGATAACTTACGCGGTGCTAATCACATTAGCGTGCAATCCATATTCTTTGGCGTATATGAAAGAGGTGATGGATTGTGGTACTGCTGCCTGAAAAAAAAAATTAACAATGATACCAGAAACAACAAAAAAAAAAAAAGAGGAAGAAGCTTCAATTGAAGATAGAGAGAAAATGATCTGAGTGCAGCTGTGCCTTAGGTCTTGCAAAAAATTATTTTACCAACAATTAGTTTGAACATTACTTATTATTCTGTCCATTTTTCTACACACTAAAGACCCAAATGCCCTTGAAGAAGGGGACAAAATACAAGCAAAAAAAAGGGACCCAAAGGGAAAAATGGCAAAAGTCTGGGATGACAATTTCATAATTGCCGGAAACATCAGCATCACCCCTTAAAAGACGCAAATACCCAAACAACAAAATACCCACTGGCCAACTCTAGATGCCTTGTAATTGTGCCCAAAATTGGAAAAATGGCCAATGACCAAACACAAATTGGAAGAGAGAGCTCTTTTGTATTGGACCATGCCGCATGTTCAAGGTTTGTGTTTGAAAGAGGAATTAAGGAATGTAAAACTGATAAACAACACAACAAATAGATTTTGCTATATCCATAAATATTTTTATTTCCCTCCATAAATTTTCAGAAAAATCATGGATCAAAACACAACCGACGACAGTCATTACAATGAATCATATCCTACTAAAAAAGCAAGTCATTTCAAAATAGTACAGAAATAGCATGGACAAAGTAAGCTTAGATTTTGAATATTGGATTGTAAAGGGTAAACTACCCTTTCAAAGAACAAATTGACCTATTCTAATGATCCATGAGCTCTAAATGTAGGGGTGTAGCTATAATCAAGGGTAAACATGAACACTTGTCAGGCCCAAGGGTACACAAATAGAATTGAAAAAGCCAAATATAGTTACAGGACGCATGCGTGCTTGCAGCCACCGAAAACATGGATGAGGCCTGGGCTGGGTCTGAGGATTCATGGGCCCACGGCCTGTGATTCGGGGCCTATAGTCGACTGGGGATACTAGATTATTTTGGGGTGGATAGTGAAGTCCGTTAGACTCCTGAGTTGTTTTATATCGATTTTTCCTTAGATTCAATTACAGCAACAGCTAAGGTCACTCCACTAGGGATGGGCATGGGGACGGATCGGGGCTGGAGACTACTATCTCCACCCCCAATCCCCAAACCCCTTACTCATATCCATCCCCTATCCAATCTCCAACGGGGATTTATTTTTATCCTCCATCCCCGCTCCAAATGGGGAACGGGGATCCCCACGGGGATTTCGGGGATCCAATCATTTTCCCTAGAGTAACAAGTAAATAGTTATAGAAGCCCAATTACAAATCATTTTCCCAAAAATCAAGTGTGAATTCCGAACAAAATAACAGGCAGCCCAACATATAACATTGTGAATTCCGAACTCCCACCAGTTGGAAAACATCATTAGAAGGCCATGTTTTCCATTATGTTTACATTCTCAAAACCCTCCAAATTTTTTAAAATGAGATGTTCGCGAAGATGGAAACTAAATGGGCCACATCTATTGATATGTACTTTGACTGTTTCAATTGGCTTTTACTTGATGGAATTAATTAGGTGTCACAGGAAAATATATACCTAAGCGAAGAAAAAAACCAAAAATCATTAGAAAAACATGTTTCTAATGATTGGGAAAAACATGTCACGCTAAAACTCATTCCACTTGCTAAAGCCACACAAATGCACACAACTCCATAGAGTCCTGCAACCCGACATTAGTTTGGCTGAAAATCAATGAAACTCACAAAATCCGTTCTTTTATCCTTTCCTAAGGTAAGTTATATACAACTTGCACCAGCTCACGAAATATTAATAGAACATTCAACATCCATTAGCCTAATTTTACCACTCAGTGTTCATTTTATGCTGGTGTAGATATAAGGAACCCAAGAAACAAGTGAGACCCATGTGTTTTGATAAATTTTGGTGTAACCCCATATATTTGAAGAAAATTCAGTGAGACCCCAAAGTTTCATAATTCATAAATAGACCCCTATATTTCAGGGATTCGGGGACGGGGCAGATCGGGGACGGGGTGGAGCAGGGCGGGGAACGGATTCGGAGCGGATTCGGGGCGGGGACATGCCTATCTCCACCCCCTATCCAATCCCCAAACATTTTCAAAAAAAATCCCCATATCCTATCCAATCTCCATATTGCCGATCCGTTCGGATCGGATTCGGACGGGGCGGATGAAATGACCAACCCTACACTCCACAACTCCGTGATTGATAAAAGATTGACACTCTTCTTCCGCTTTTTGATACACGGAAAAAAAAAACCCAGAGCTTAATTCCGTAATTCATTCTTATTCCGTCCTTCGATTCTTTCCACAGAGAGAGAGAGAGAGAGGAGTAAACCATAGTTCTGTTGGCGGAACAGCCGGGCGAGGTACCGCTACAGCTGTGTTGAAGTCATTGTACCCTAGGAGAGAAACGCCCACAAATCCTCCAACTTTTTCATCGTTGTCGTTTTCAAGATCAGATTACTCAACGTTTTGGGTTAAAATGGTATTATGAGAGAGAGTTGTGACAACCTTCCGTCCATGAATTTTCCAATAACTCTTGTCAGGATTTCTTTACACTCGGTACTGGGAATCGGGATAATTCTTATCTAATTGCTAGTTATTCGGTTTTGGCTCTCAAGATTGTAAAGGTTGCTTTAATTTGGCTATTCTATCTTCCTTTTTTCTTCTAAAATTGGAAAATCAACGGATTACAATGATTTCATCAGTCAAGGGGGGACTTACCGAGATTTAGTAGACACAGTACTATTAGACAACTACACTTGAGTGGGGTTGTTACTTTTGACTATGCAAAATCTGCTGATTAACCAAAGTGTTAAACAGAGAATTAGTTGATAAAGCATCAAGTGTAATGGGGCTTTATGAAGCTAAAAGTTACTGTTAAGGAAATCCGACCTAGTTGATTAGAGATCCAAATTAACTCCTACTTGGAGGTAAGAAAATGATTACTAAGAAGACAAGTTCTCATGCCCTTTCCTATTGTGTGGAATAGTGATGTATACAAGAGGTAGAATATAAGCATCGTTTTGAATGACTCTTATGCGTTGGAATGTCAAGCGGGGTATAACAGGATACTCTTGATAAGAGGTCACTTATATGAGTATGAAGCAATGCCCACTTCTATGAGAATTTGGGAAGGATAAATTCTTGAAAAATACACAAGAACTAGGTAAGTGTACATGGCCAAAACGAATACCACAATCAGAACTGGTTCTGAATTGTGTTATGAGAAGCTCCTGTGTGCGGTCTGTTTTATCGATTTACACAAATGACAGAGTTCAAGACATCTTGTTCACTGGTCAAACAATAAATCTGGTAGGCTTTCACAAAGGGAGGTTCAAAGCCAAAAGTTATCTATCTCTATACGGAAATTATCTGTTGTTCTCTCTCTCCAAGTCAGCGTTGTCTTTCGTGTCATTTATTCTGCCAATATTTAAGGGATGTGCAAGTGCTCGGTGTCACTAACACGAGGCCCAGGCCCGGCCTTGAGATTTTCGGGGCCCTAAGCGTGATTTAATAATGGGGCCTCTTAAGCAATTGTATATATATTAGTTTTCCCAAACATGGTTATGAAATAATTTGAGTAGCAGTGGTTTTAAGCGTGGAATAGTGTATAGAACCTTCAGGTTGAGAGTTTCAGTTTTGTCGCCAGCAATTGTATTGGTTTTTTTATAAAATTTTCAACATATACTGGTGTTAAAAAATGTAGGCGGGAAGATTCGAACAATGGACCTCACGGACAAAACTTCATTTACTTACCGCCGCACCACAACAACCTTAGGCGTAAAAACATTGGCCTACTAAATATATAACATCTTCTACGATTTGGGGGCCCTTTAATTGGGACAAAAACGGGGGCCCTAAGCGGCGGCTTGGTGAGCCTATGCCTAGGGCCGGCCCTGACGAGGCCGATGCCGGCACTCAGGATTTTGGGCGGGCCTGTACTCTGAGATTTGTGGTCTCTGATCTAGATTGGATTAGTTTGAAATCGTTTGGGCTTTGTGAATTGGAATCCATATTATTTTAGATGGATAGTGAAGTGTCCGTTAGAATTTGAGTTGCTTGAAACTCTTCACATTTGCAAGTTATAAGAGTTTTATCCCACATTATGCAGCATTATGGTTGAGTTACTTAAAAAGGTTTTTTTCCATGATTCAATTTCCAGCAACAACTGCAAGGTCACCCTATGATTGATACAAGATCGACACCTCTTCTGCTTTCTATACGTCGGAAAACCTCCATGCCAGATCTTCCATATGGCGTTCTTATTCCGTTCTTTTTCACAGAGAGAGTACACTACAATATTATTTGCCTGAACAACCGAGCGAGGTGCCGCTATATTTCTGTTGAAGCCGTTGTACCTTGGGAGACGAATGCCGACGAATCCTCCAGCACCTCCGGTACGACGCCAAATTTGTTTTAAGGGCAGCGTGTGAAGCTCGGGCCTCGGTTTATGTATCTCAATTGTGTACAGTTTTTGTTTGTGTTATATTGAGTTTCTATAAGTTGTCAATTGTTTTTTTTTTTTTTTTCCCTAAATTGTAATTCTGTTATGTAGTTGATTAGTAAAAGGCAAACTCCGTGTGCCCCATTACGTATGTTTTTGGTATTTGTTACGTATGTTTTTGGTATTTGTTACGTATGTTTTTGGTATTTGTTACGTATGTTTTTGGTATTTGTTACGTATGTTTTTGGGCAAGTTACAAACTATAATAGATTCACTGTTCACATCATTGTCTATGGTAACCATGTTATGTATGGTTTTGATACTTGTTACGACACGTTATGGGTTTTAAAAAATTTCACTTTTCACGTTACTGTTCATTTATTCACAGTACTGTCAAGGGAAATCTATAAAAAATATGTAACAATCACCAAAATCATGCGTAATGAGTACCAAAAACATATGTAGTAGCATCTCCCTAATTAAAATCAGTATCGCTTGCAATTTTCGAGTACCGCTTTCCTACAGTAGAGGCCGACATGTATAGATCTCATGTGAACGAACAAATAAGTAGGGGTGCTCACGGTCCGGATCGGTCCGGATTGGCATGAATCCAATCCTAATCCGCGAGTCACGGTTTTTTGAAAATACAATCCGTGTCCGATCCAAAAGTCTCACGGTTCGGTTCCAATCCGAACCGCGAGTCACGGATCGGTTCCGGATTAATCCGCGGATTTTCAACTTATTCGGAAAAAATAATAAACAAAGGCGGTAAGGCACTAGCAAGTAGCAAATGCACTAAATAGAAAGTTCAAAGTTGGAAATCCTAATAAAAAAACAACAAAGGCAGTAAAGTAGATAGTTATATAGATATTGTTAACTATAATTATATATAATTTTATCACTTTTATAATTATAGTTATATAGATATTGTTAATTTAGCAGACTTATGGTTTGGTTGTACTGTTGTAGGAGTTATGATGCGAATATTGTTATATAGATATTGTTAATTTAGCAGACTTACAGTTCGATTGTACTGTTGTAGGAGTTATGGTGCGAATATAATTATGTATATTTAAAAAATATATATATAATAAAAATCTCACGGTCCGGATCGGTTAATCCACGGTTCAAAATCAAAATCCGTGTCCGATCCAAAAGTCACGGTTTTTTATTTTTTGAATCCGTGTCCGGACCATTAATCCACGGTTAAAATCCAAAAGGTACGGATCGGTTCGGTCCGGACCGGATTCACGGTTCACCGGTTTTTTTGAGCAGCCCTACAAATAAGTGCTCTCTCATTCCCTTTTAGACGTGTAGCTTTGTAATTTTAATTTATTAAAGAGACATCATCATTGCATCTTTTACATCAATTTTTCTTCAACTTTATTTTTTGATAGGCAACTTTTCTCTAACTTTTACCTCCACTTTGCAAATAATCATCCACTTTGGATGTGGTATTATTTTTAGGGGTATTATATATGAAGGGGGGATAAGATATATAGTAGGAGGGAATATGTATGGATGGTGACCCCACATTTGATGTGACATTTATGGAGGGGGCTTAAGTAGTACTTGGTTTGGATGATTTTGATAATATGGTGGTATAAAGATGTAAAATAATTGTCAAAAGACAAATTTGCCCTAATGCATGCCCAATTTAAATTTTAAGCGTTATTTACTTATATTAAATACAAAACTTATTAATTTATTACACTTGTCAACAAATAAGCTATAATAACTAATTTTATTTTACTCTCAAATAATTGTATTAATTTATTCGAAATACAATTACAAAGGCTTAAAAAAAGCACAACTTTGGTGCCATATTTTTTTTTATGGGCGGAAGTACATTATTTTTTGATCCGAAGAATATTGCAAAGTAATAAGGCAATAATGTAAAATACTAAAGAGTAATTTTTCCAATTTTTTTTTATCAAATTAAAGATCTCTATGAGTAGTTTAATTTGGTGTAAAAAAACCAAAAAATTATGGGCGAAAGTATTTTATTTTTTGATCCAAAAGAAATTGCAAAGCCTAAAAAAATGCTTAAAATTTGCACCAATGGCAGCAATACATAATAGTAGCAATACCGGGGGTATTGGGCGGGGGTATTAAAAGGGTTACAATGGTCATTTTTCAAGGGATATTAGGGGGTGATAAATATGGACACCCCTGCAAGAGTGATATTTAGTTTGAGTGATAAATAACACCCCTACGCTTATTTTTGGCAAACAATTCCATAGCCGTGTGCCCGGGCATAAATAAGACCCCCCATATATATTTATGCCCCCAATAAGACACTATCCAATCGGGCCGTTAACTCTTTACCTATTAAATTTTCAAAAGAACAAAATAATCATATTATAAACTTTTGCTTATTAACTTTTCAAAATGGACACCTATTAAAAATGGAAATACTACAGTAGCATTATTTAGGGACGAAGAGAGTACATACAAAATATAATATTAATTGCAAAATATGAAATCTGTAATATACCTGGATGATAGCAACACGTAGAACATCTCCATGCAAACCCACGGCTATAGCACCGATAGCCATAGCTGCTGGTCCAGCTATGAACCTCAACACCATCCCAAATGCTGTTAAACTAATACCACACGCTACGAATTTCTCTTGCGACGCCATAAACAGTCCTATGTAACAACAAGCATTCACATAAAAATCAAGCGAGAAAATTTAAGAACAAAAGTGAAATCCGCTTAACTGCCCAGGGAATCGCAGGTGACTGACTTTTTTCTCTGAAAGTGGGCCATATTTGTATGTGAACAATGGATTAAGTGGACGCTGAGACACAAACACAAGGAGTTCAATTTTGTTCACTCACCCTTACAAGAGGGTGAACAACATTATCCACCATATATGTTCCCGGCCAATTCTATTTCGATTATCGGAACTGTTCATCTCTTAGAATATGGTATTTTCGTTTAGATTTGCAAAAAATCAACGCAATCGAATATCGGTAACTGCTTGTTTAAATCACACAATTTTCAGTTCAGATTTTTGTCAAACTTTTGAACTAAAAATTGGGTGATATCAAACACTTAATGATATTTGATTAAGCTGATTTTTTTGCAGGGTTGAACAATGAAATGGGACCTGAAACAAAATTGAACTCCGAGTACATCATATACCCCATGTATGCTCTAATATGACACTCTCTCAGGGTTATCATCTGAGGACCTAAGATGATTGAAAAAAGGACAACTTGAAAGTATAGTGTACAGTCAACAAATACAGTATCAAAGATTGGCATACCCATGCTAAACATGGCAGTTCCAGTTCCAGCTCTGGAGAGGATCAGTACAGATCCATCTACGATACTAGGCATTTGAAAATGCCACCTAAAAGCACCCACGAGAAAAGAAGAAGAAGAAGAAATTAATGTATAAGTTAGCCAAACCCAATGACCATTAATTTTTGGTTGCTGTGGGTGCTTTGGATTTGGTTTATTTTTCTGTCTTTATTTTTATATTTGTTAGTTTTGTGTCAATTTTTTTTGTGGATTATTGGTTAGTCATGATGAGAGAGATCTAAAAAGTTAAAAATTACTATAAAATATTTAAAAAATCCACAAAAAATAAAAATAATCCAAATTTTTGTGGATTATTGGATTACTTGTCTTTATTCACAAAATTTTTCGTGTACTTAATAATTTTTCTACTCTTTAGATTCTTCTCATCGAGACGAACCAATAATCCTCAGAAAATCGACACAAAACTCACAAATGCAAATTTTCTTGAATAAAGACAAAAAAAAAAAAACAAATGATTTATTTTTGCCAAAGCAGAAGAATATATTTTGCTGCAAATAAACACAAATTACCTGTTGGACAAGAAAGCCCAAATGAGTCCAACAATGCAAGCATAAGAGTTAGGATTCATAGCCAGTTTAAGCCAAACAATCTTCATCAAACGCCAGAATGATGGCCTTGTAGAGCTGCTTACGACTAACGCATTACTAGTGATATTATTCCCTTCCATATCTTTTCCAGGTTCAACGGAAATGATGCGCGAATCTCCGATTACAGTTTTTTCCGTTGAGTAATCAGTCCCGCTTCGTCTGAATTCCAAGACAAACAGTAGAAACGTCAACCAGATGATCGCCTGGACTACCGATGACTGGACAACAAGGTCGACACCAATTTGGCCGTACATGGCCTTAATCAGTGGAACCCCAACGACCAGAGAATTGGTTAAAGTTGACAAAGAAAAGCTTGTTATGGACCAGCAGTAGCTCCCTTTGCTGCTGCACTTGGCCCAAAACACAAGCACAACCACTATAACCACTTTGGAAATTGCATCCGCAGCGATAAACATATAGTTCATGTGGAACGGATCGATATGGGCCGTGAACTCAAAGGTGAAGAGAGGGAGGGTGAAATAACATACTAGTTTGTTTATGGCGTCGCACTGCTCGCGCGTAAATATTTTCCACCACTTTACCGATCCGTACCCCAATATCAATGCTACGTACAGAGGTGTCACAGCCACCACCACCTTGTACACATCTTCCCACCCTATCATTTTGTTTCTGGGAAATACAAAGACAGACAAACAAAACTACTTTCTTAGCTTCGGTTGTGATTGAAAACTATGCAAAAAGAGACAACATGTGAATCAACAGAAAGGGCTGGGCTATTTATATGCATGCAAAGACAAAAAGCATTTTTTTCTATGAACGGAATTGCATGCTTTTTTTCCCAATACAGTTTGCATGGTGGGTGTGAACTATTCTATGCCATGCTTCTCAAAAAAGTTGACGCAAGTTTTCTTTGAATGGAATTGATTTTCTTTTTCTTTTTTCCTTTTTTATTATCTCATGTTGTGGTGGTAAGCAATCAATGTAGAGAATAAGGAATGAGTTCCAGCGAATAAGAACCCAACTTTGTGAATAATGTTTACTATCAGATTTTTTGTTATTATTCTTATGTTATTCCCATGCACAAATCCTGGTTGTAGTACTGGAACAAAGTAGCTATGCTATGCCTTGTGGAAACAAGTGGTTTGGATTACATTTAGTTAACTTTATCGAACTGGATCTTTTGATAGATGAATTACGTAATTCAGATCACGTACTAAAACACCAATAAACTCTTGCGATGGAGTGATACTATGAGGTTCGAGAGTATCAACCTCATGTCCACGGTGCAAAAGCTTCAAATCGCTTTTTAATGGTAGATAGAGAAAACTAGGGAGAATGTTTTCTTAAACTCAAAAGATTGATAATCTTTTGTCACCATATTTTAAATATCGTGCAGAAATTATATAAAGGGAGCATCATAGATACTTTTGAAGTCCTTTAATCCTAAGAGAATAATGGGTCACCAGGTCATGCCTACATGTGCAATCCGATTGGTCCCAGACCTGGCTCTAAATTCTAACACCCCTTTTCAGTACTTACTTATAGCCGAAAAAGTAACGAATTGTCAATATTTACAGCATGTAACTCAAATTTGTAAGCTCCATAAGCCGAGCTCCTTCATGGTTGGCAATTTCATGTTAAAACACACATTTGCATGTATCCCATTTTATCAATTTGTACTTTATTTTTTATATCTTTTAGAGCGGCTGTATCAGGAGTGGAAAAAAATTATTTTGATTTGTATTGCTTTTGAGTGCAGTAGTCATTAGTCAAGTGGTTCTATGATTTAGGAAAGAAATATGGGAAGATTGTGACTCAGAAAGAAATATCACCACTACGTACAATAACGTTAAAAAATGACACTCAAAAAATTCGAAACATGACAGTTTACACAAAAGTGTCATAAAAGAATAAAGAGCCTCTTTTTTGTGCTAGTTCCTTTAAAAAGCGTTATCGTATATAGTTTCGATGTCCGTCTTTCAAAGAACTAACATGGAATACTAATTTTTTTATGTCGCTTTTCTCTTAAAACTGACATTAAAATTGATCAGGTAATCGTATATAATTTGTATATTAGTTTTTCAAATAACTGACATGGAATACTAATTTTTTCATGTCACTTTTCTCTTAAAACCGATATTAAAGTTGATCAAGCAATTGTATATAATTTCTATGTCAGTTTTTCAAAGAACTGATATGGAATACTAATTTTTTTATGTTGTTCTTCTCTCAAAACCGGCATTAAAATTGCTTAGCTTACACTACAAGAAATTTTCGAAAATATACTATAAATATTTTTATTTATCTTTTGTCAACAACAAGCGTGCTAGCTTAGTTCGTAACACATGCATGCGAGGAGCTCAAGGTCTCGAGTTCGAGTCCTGGGGCAAGCAAACATTACCCATTACATAAGCACCATGTGGGCGCCACATAAGCACCACGGGTAACTCCACGTGGGCTCCACATGGGAGCCGTGTCAGCCCCACATGTTTGAACTAGAATTGGGATTTCTTTTTGGAATGAGGATAGATAAGATGATGGATTATACCCGTCATCTTAGACATGTAATGATACTTTAACACCGTCATTTTTGCGATAGAAGATGATAGTTTTAAAGCGTAATTAAAAGTATAAGATGGCAATTTTAAACTGTCATCTTATATGTTTCAATGACCCTTATAATGCGCCATAAAAAATTTAGACTTTTAATGTCACCTCCGTAGATGACGGTTGTCATCTTTCACATTTAATGACGCATTTTGACTGTCATCTTTTAGCATTATTGTAGTAGTGGACTTATCACGTTTTGGAAAAGCTAGGATCATAGGGGAAAGGAAATTGAGAATAAGGAAACAACATAATTGGAGATGCATATTTTGTTTAAGGAAACAAAATAATTGGAGATGTGCAATTCGCTCAAGAAATAACAGGTTCGCTCGAGCGAGGTGATTAAGCAATTGATTCTGGATTGGTTCTGCTAGAGCGAGATTCAGAGTCGCTCAAGTAAAAGTGGCTTTTTTCATTTGGTCTATAAATACAAAGACATTAGGGTTTGGAATTCATCGTGAGTGGCCATCACTTCAAAAACTTGGTTTTACACTTCTAACACAATTTCAAGGGCTAAGACTTATGTATCTTGGTTTTACACTTTGTGCTAACCGATCATCTTCAAGAGGTTTCATCTACTTTAACAATATTTAATCTTTGAGTTAAGCCCTTTCGTAGAGTTCGAAAGGTGACTTTGAAAGGCTTGAGGATTCAAGATTTAGTGATCATGCAGGAGTATGGTGAACGTGGATTCGGCAAGTGCTTCTTAGGACTCATGGTGAGGATACACAGTCAAGAGTATGAATACTTATAACCAAATGATGTTTCTAGTGTATGATTCCTTCCCGTGGTTTTTTTCCATTTAGGGTTTTTCCACGTATATCACTATGTTCATTAATTGTCTGATTTCTTTTCATTGTGCGATTGATTAGTTATAGATTAGGGGGTGTTAATTAAAGGAGTTTAAACATCGCAAATTTTATAAACCGGCGAACTAGGGTTTTTCAAAATTAACCTCAATAGATTTCAATATAATCGAATAGCATTGCATCTGAATTGAGCGCAACCTTGCTCTTTCTCTATGAGACATACGACACTAAGTCACTAACCTTGATAGAAATAAAAATTCCACTATGGTCAGATTTATTTTAATCATAACTACTATATACACACACAGATGCGGAGCTATGTGCGTATATAATTGAGTAAATCACCTAGACACCCCCTATACTATAGCTCTTTTACCCAGACACCCCCCGAACTAAATTAACCTACGACGACACCCCCTCAAGTATTTAACTTTATCCCCGACACCCCTTCTGTTAGGGATCCGTCCACTTCCATTAGTTTTTTTGGCAACATACATATTTTTCTTCCAAAATTGCCCTCAACTCTATATGTTTCTTCCATTTACGTTTATCCCTTTATCCCTCACCGGAGATTCACCGCCCCCCTCGCCCTCTTTCAACGCCGATCAGCCCTTGCCCTCGCCTGACACCTTGCCAATCTGAGCGCTTGGCTCAGGCCGCTGCTCCTCCGCCTCTATACCGCCGTCGTTTGCCTCTGTGGAGGCCGTTTTTGGCTCGGTTTGGCCAGAATCGGCCATGGATTGAAGTAATCGATTTCGATGCCGCCATGGGCAAAGAACAAAGAACGAGAGAATAAATAGCAGTAATCACAATTAAATTTAAACAACTCCAAAATTGCATGTGATTGTAAACCCAGTTTAATAGTCAGGAATGCAAAACAATTTGAACTACTGTGCATCATTCATAAAGTATCACGACCATTATAAGTAACTGCCAAAAAAATCCCAAGAGCAGTGAATCAATCCAACAGGTGAGCCATTTACTTCTACAAATCATCAGCTCGGTATCAAATCTGAAGAGTCCACCACCGAAAGCATCAGCTATTAGCGAAAAACAAATCAAATCCCCATTCCTATAAACTCTGCCAATGATCGACTAATTGAAGCCCTTTCCCGAGTGGCGGCGGGGCGGCGGTTGGTTGTAGGGGGGTTTGGGCCGAAGAAGAAGAGAGGGGAGAATAAGAGAGGAAAGGGAAGAGAGGAGGGAGAAGAGGAGAGAAGGGCGAGGGTGGTGGTGGAAGCCGGAGATGGCTTTGCCGGAGTGGGGATCGGAGTTGCAGGGGAAATAGAGTGTGAGATGGAGGGAGATGGCTTTGATCAGATGTGGAGGGGGAGAGAGAGAATGTATGCAAACATTTAAGATTTAATCCTAGCCATTGGTTTCTATGGCTCAGATGGAGTGTCTTTTTATGTGTTTTTATATGTGTCCCCGGAACCGGCCCCATATTTATATATATGTGTGTATGATAAATGATAATAAATGATAAATGATTTTCCCTACCTATGCACTTCCGGTCCAAACTTCCGGTCCAAACTCCCGGACCCTCTTAAGTTACGGACCTCCACTTTTCGGACCAAATTTTGACGATCCAAACCGTTAGATGTGTTTAAAACATGATTTTAAGGTCCAACGCGAAGATTTGGCAAAAAAAAATACCCGGAAGGGCTTGATCGGAGCTGTTTTTCACAAAAAACGCTAAATCTTCGCGTTGGACCTTGAAAACACCTTTTAAACACATCTAACGGTTCGGATCGTCGAAATTTGGTCCAGAAAGTCGAAAATACCCCTAGGTCCGTAACTTAACTAAGTTAAGGGAGTTTGGATAGGAAGGGGACTCTATATATATATATAGAGGAACTCTCTAGTCCGGGACTAGAGAGTCCGGAACTCATAGTTCCGGATCAAATTTTCATGATCCGAACCGTCCAATGTGTTCAAAAGGTGTTTTCCAAGGCCCACGCGGGAAATCTTCAAAAACAAATACCGGGAAGGGCTTGATCCACGCAATTTTGTAAATATGCAGTTTTTGCGAAAAATTGCGTGGATCAAGCCCTTCCCGGTATTTTGTTTTGAAGATTTCTCGCGTGGGCCTTGGAAAACACCTTTTGAACACATTGGACTGCTCGGATCGTCAAAAAAATATCGGGAAGGGCTTCAAAACGCTTCAATCCGGGATTTCCGGGATCCCGGACTGGAGCCTCCCCGTATATATATATATATATATATATATATATATATATATATATATATATATATATATATATATATATACAGTTTTATGTAAAATTGATAAATGATTTTACTCCAATTTACAAAATAAAATGTTTTACTCCAATTCATGGGTATATATACTTGTAGAGAGAGAAGGGAGATTGATAAGTATTTAAGTGTATTCGAAGTATTGAAGTGTATTCATGATATAAGGGGCATAAATGTCTTTTTGTAGTCTTTTTTAACGGAGTTAGGGCAGACACCCCCTTTTTGATAGTACAGGGGGTGTCGTCGTAAGTTAATTTAGTTTAGGGGGTGTCTGGGTAAAAGAGCTATAATATAGGGGGGTGTCTAGGTGATTTAGTCTATATAATTTTGAAAATAATATCTAATTTCTGAAACATTTGCGATAGTGATATCTAATTTTTGAGTATTACGGATATTATCAATGTAACAGCTTCTAACAATCTTAATTATTATTTTTTTGATTTATTTAAAATATAGGTTTATTCTACATTTTAATTTCTCAATTTCTTTCATGAACACACAAATAAGTAAATAAGTGTTTTCGTAACCTAAAAAATTAGAACAAAATGATTCACATTCCTTCATTGTGTAAGACTAATAAGTACTCCCTCCTTCCCTTTTTAAATGAGTTTCTTTGTAAATCCAGCTTATTAAAGAAACAAAATCATTAAACATTTCACATCAACTTTTACTTCTACTTTACACCTCTCACATCAACTTTTACCTCCACTTTCTAAAATTATCCTCCACTTTTATCCACTAAAATAATAATTGTACAAACTGTGGTGTCCTCCTTCAAGTGAGTCTTCTGGATTGACTCTTTTCCACCGTAATAGCAAGATCTATCACTCTTGATACCCCTGCATAAGTAACGCCCGGTGTTAGTGCCAAACCCGGCCGAAATGTGGCCGGGGAAGGCACTTCGACGGTCTAGTGAGATACTTAGAGAGAAGTACCAAAGAAGTAAAGAGAACTGGAGAGTATTATGTTGTGTACCTTCTAGGGTTACCTTCCCTTTACTTATATAGCCTCTCCTGGCTTGGGCTCCAAGCAAATGTGTAGATCTTAACACGGCTCGGATGACATCACGCTACGTCACGTGCCAAGTTCGTTATGATTGCATGTGCATGCTACAAGCTCCAACCGAACTGACTCGACCGAGCTGTTTGAGGCATCTCTTTTGTGAGGAGAGCTGAACTCCAGACATTGACATGGTGTCGACTGACAGATTTTGATTACCAAGGGCTCGGGCCCTTTGAGTCCATTCCTTCCCGAGAAGATCTCCCAGCTGAGGATGTAAGAGGCTTCGGAGAGGAGCGGTTAGTAAATTAGGGGGAGATCAACAATGATGATGACGGGTCCAACCCCAGTGTAGATAGGGATGGCAACAAAGCCGAGAATCAAGTTGAAAGGGATTAGGCCGGGGATGTTCGAGTTGAGGATGACAATTTCGAGAGAAACCCAAACCCTATTTCCAGTTTTTAAACAGAGATGTTGAAGTATATAGGGCCTTCTGCGTGCAATACCATTTTCCTGATGATTTGAATCTCGTTCTGGTGAAGGAGGAGAACATAAGCTATACCCCTGACCATGTCACCGTACCAATAATGGCCATCACAGCCTCCATTTCCCAATGAACCAGCTCCTCCGTCAATTTCTTTTCAAGTATAAATTGACCCCTTGGTATCTCGCTGTGAATAGTTTCCATATCATTAACGCAGTGAATGCCCTGAGCGAGGAGCACAATCTGACCTTCAACATCTTTGATTTGATTAGGGTATACAGTGTGTCTCAAAATAAGGGGCTAGAGCATCGGTTTTTGACGTATCGGTCCAATAGGCCATATCTTATGGATCAACTTCTCGACTCGAACCGCTGGGCTGATAACTTTGTAGAAGTGTACGGGAATTTCGAGTTTGGTCCTGAGGAAGAACAGTCCTATCACATGTCGTACTAGAGAAATTTTATAGGTTTTTTTCCCTTTTCTCCATTACATAATTGCTTCTATCTTTTCCGTACTATCATATTTCGCAAGTTGATTTCTTTCTTTTGCAGGCCTATCACTCGTATCTGCACGCTTGCTCAAAGCTAAGGACAAGGGTCACACATCCAAGCTGCCTACAAAGTTCCCTTGCCGAGCTAATTTGCTCACGTAATCTGTAGGGGAGGTCAGCGCGAGACCCCCCGTTGACCAGAGTCAACGTTGGCCCACCACTGAGAGCATGACAAGTGTCACCCAGGTGGCGTAATGACCGCACGACACGTGGCACTCTCCTCGCAAACTTTCGTGCAGGGGGGTCCACTAGCGCGGGCATAAGTCTTCGCGTGAGGGGGCCACTGGAGCGGGACCCTCTTGCGTAAGGCGCCTTAGTGGCGCGCACCCCAGGCCCAGTAAGGGCGGTGCTTGGACGACCATGAGCCATCCGAACGGGAGAAAAGCTCATGGCCCAAATGACTAGCGCGGTCCAGAATATGGGCGAGAACGCGAGAAGCTAGTCTAATGTAGCCCAGGTAATTATACCTGCTGCGGTCTGAAGGCAGGACCCCGGGGCCCCCCCGAGGCTTGGCTGCGGTATAGGCGCGACCAAACAGGTCACGACCTTGCCCTAACGGGAATAAGGGAGATCTAGTGGCTTGGTGGCTATAAAGAACAAGAGGATCACTGCGCGGGGGAATGGCTCGTCACTGCGCAGGTCAGCTGCGTGGTGATGACGTCACCCGTACGGTCAGGTTGTACGGAAAGGACACGAGTTATCATAGTATAGGATGACAGCTTGGCACCTGATGATTGGTCCAAGGTGCCTATAAATATGGGACATTCCTTTCAAATGCGCAGAGGTTGGTGAAATCTTGGCAGAGGCATATGCCATTAGAGAGAGAAAAGGGTAATCACTGAATGAGAGTAGAACATTCTATCTGGTGAGATTCTTGCCCCATCTCCTAGGTCACCATGGGTATCACGGATTAGACAAAAGAGCAATCCACTGCCTTAGTTCTTTATGTGCACACCAGCTCTGTTCTTCACCCTTCCTCTAGACCACCTCATTCTCTTTCCTACTGTGTCTTTATTGTTGATTATTCATACCTCTCTAGCTCATCATATTTGGCTAAAAGCAAGAACCATCTCCTACATTTAGGTGACTCTGCTGGGGAGGTTGTTTAGTTGATGGTAAACACGAGAAGTGGTCTACAAACTTCAGGCATGGCAGCACCAAGAAATCACGCCAACCTCGTTCTCGACGGTCCACCGCTGATAGAAGATACCACGTCCAGTCAGGTAGGAAACGAAGCAGGAGGACCTCAGGGAGCTCCAGTCATGGAGATGATCCAGACTATTCAAACTGGAATCACACAAATGAAAACTACTCAGACGCAGTTGCTTGCCGCAATCGCTGGCCTCATAGAAGTAATCACAGCCGCTTTGCCCAGAGCTCCACCAGCAATGGTGCCTCAGCAGATCCATGCTGAGGGGGGAACCCAACTACCCGTGCTTCCACGGGCTGGACAAGCCCATGGAACCTAGGGAGTGCGACCCTTAGCCGGTGGCTCTGGTGCTCAGGCTCCTATTCGGCCAGCGATTCCTGTACTTCCTGCCTTACCGGAAAACCCTAGTTTTCAAACCACGGGACTGGCTCTGTTCATGAAAGGGCAGCTCTCGAAGAGAATGTGGGGCCACAGGCGGTGACCCTGGCAGAAGTACAGGCTCTATTACAAAGAGAAAAGACGAAAACAACGTTCCCCTTCCTCCCAAGCCCAGATATTCAACCACCATACCCCATGGCTATCCTTTAGATGCCATATACAGAGGGGTACACCCTGCCAAAGTTCACCAAATTTGATGGCAAAGAGGGTAACGCATAGGAGCACGTGGTGCGATTCATCGAAACCCTAGGTGCCTTTTCTGGCAACACAAATCTTAGGCTAAGGGAGTTCTCTAAGTCCCTGACTAATAGGGCGTACACGTGCTATGTCAACCTCACCCCCTACTCGATAATATCGTGGGAGGACATGGTTAGTCGCTTCTACGCAAAGTTTTTTCAAACACGCGAGAAGATAACCAGTCTATCCCTTGTTAAAGAAACTCAGGGCCCCAGTGAAGATATCATTGACTATATCAAGCGATTCCAGGACCGCACCGTCGATTGCCTTGAGCCAGTAGAGGAAGAGTATCTGGTGAAAATCTACACAGCGAGACTCCTACGCGAGTATCAGCCATTCCTGGTCAATGTCAAGATTCACACATTTGTTGCCTTATTGGAAACAGCATACAAGCTGCGCCATACTGTGAAGCCACCCGCGCGAGAAGGCTGGAAGCCCAGAAAGTCACACTCCGTCGCCGCAGCTGCAACTTTTGCTCCGTCCTCGCGAAAATCGCAGGGGGGAAGAGGCAACGGCGGAAATGGTAACGGATGGAGTGGAAACGGCAATGGGCGCGGCGATTGGAAGAAACAAAAAGTGTACAAAGAAGGCACAGGGGCTCCAGAATACCCTTGCAGTATCGAAGAGGTGATGGCAGTGGTGAAAGAGTTGATAGCAGATGGTGGACTCACACTAGCAGATATCGAGGTCGCGCCCTCGCGCCCTCGCGCGCAGACAGAGAAAGCCCAAACTATTGCATGTTCCACCGACACACCAAGCACCCCACTAGCGAATGCTGGACCTTGAGTAGGATCTTCAAAAAGAAGTTAGACAACAACGAGTTGAGAATCACCACCAAGGCTCAGGACGTGCACACGCATCCTTATCCTCAGCATGGGATAACTAACATGGCTGAATGTTTTGAGTTCGTACGCGAAACAGAGGAGGATGATTATGGTTGTGATTATAATTATGATTATGATCACGATTACGATCACGAGGAAGTGTATATGACATCTTTTTATGACGAGCTCGACGATATTGCGGGATATGATGCTCCGATGGTGGCCGCTCCCGATCCAGAAAGCGGAGTCAAATCTTGCAGAACAGCACAAAGTTCAGGCAGTTCTATGATGGAATGGGGTTCACGCCCAATGCAAGGTTGTTAATGACAAAGGCTATTTTGGCCATCGCGCAAGAGGGTCACGAAGCGTGCACCGCGCAGGGGGGATCCCTCCCTAGAACGATCAAGGACGAGTCAAACGCGATCTCATTCTCTGACTCTGACAGAAGAGTTCTGCACCCTCATAACAGGCCCATGTATGTCACCGCACGAGTCAATGGCGTGGAACTAAAGCGAGCTTTTATGGATGGAGGAGCATCCATCAACATCATGCCATTGTCCACCTTACAAAAGGTAGGAATCCCAAAGGACCAGATAGTGAAGTCGCTGATAGGAATCACTAGGTTCCAAGGAGATAGGAAGGAATCCTTGGGATACGTCATCGTTGATCTCGCAGTCGGACCTATCCGCACTGCCACTAAGTTTCACATTATCGACGCGCAGACGAACTACCACATAATATTAGGCCGCAGTTGGATGCATCGCTTCGCTGTCATCCCGTCTAGCTATCATCAGTGCCTATAGGCGATTTGGGCTGGAAAGAAGGTCACCGTCGCGGCCTCTGAAAGGCCATTCGAAGTAAGCGAAGCACACTTGTCCGATTTGGTATACTTCACCGAGATGGAGGAGACACCAAGCGCGACGGTTGCAAGGCCTGTCGAAGTTAAATTACCCAAGTGGGAAGACATTAAAGACGAAGGGGAGGCCTTCGCGAGCAAGCGGGAGGCGTTTACAAAAAGCGCTTCCAGGCCAAGGAAGATTACAAAGGTCAAGGAAGGAGGAAAGACCGTGTACTGTTTCTGACGAGGCGACGGGCCGGATGTCTCTGCGGAGGCGTCTGACCCGCGGTGCCTTGAGGAAACAGGAGCAGAAGAAGACGAGGTGGTTAAACCCGAGCCAGCCCCAGAATGCATGCAAGATGGCCCTAAGCCGCAGCCCGAGGTGTTGGAGGAAGTCAACCTCAGAGAAGGAGAGGGCACTCCGAGACATGTCTTCATCAGCGCGGCACTTGAAAGTGACATGAAAAAGAGGCTCATTCAACTATTGCAACTATAGAGCGATGTATTCGCCTGGCACTACGAGGAAATGCCAGGGCTAGACACCGAATTGGTGGCACACCACTTGAACGTCTTCCCAAATTCTAAGCCAGTCAAACAGGGCGCACGCAAGTACCAGCCAGAGTTGGAAGAGAAGATCAAGGAGGAAGTTGAGAAGTTAAGGAAAGCCGGATTTATCCAGCCTATACAATATCTGCTGTGGCTAGCAAAGATCGTACCCGTGAAGAAGAAGAATGGCCAGATACGTGTGTGTGTCGATTTCCGCGACCTCAACAAAGCATGTCCGAAGGACGAGTTTCCTTTGCCACACATCGATACGCTGGTTGACTCCACGTCGGGACACCAGATGTTCTCCTTCATGGACAGTTTTAGTGGCTATAATCAGATTAAAATGGGGGTAGAGGATGCGGAAAAGACGGCTTTCAGAACATCGTTAGGCAACTTCCATTACACAGTTATGCCCTTCGGCCTCAAGAATCCTAGCGCGATGCTTGACCGTTCGGGTGATTAAAAATTAACTAAGATTTCGTCCCAAGCGTAGGACTATCGACCGGTGCAGCACAATAAATCCGGAAGTACCGGAGTCGAACCACAGAGACGGTCTACGGTGTTGACCCAAACAATGCTAGACTCTATGTTTGTAACTGGCTCTCAGGTAGCCACCCCTTGTTCAGATGACTGATTTAGTTAACGAAATTAAACTGATTAAGTTATTTGACTCTTAATTAAAACAGGAGAGTACAGCCGTGGGCACTACGGTGCCCGCAACTAGTCTAATCCACATTCACTCGGGCCACAATTGTTTAATTAATAGGTTCAAAAATATGGAACAAGTTCCTAACAAGTGCACACCACTTGTCACCAATTCCTGCGCAATTTAGAACGGGCGATGCCCGGGTTTTGTTTGCTAGAAAAGTTCCGTATTCAGAAACTGCGCATCAATTAAAGTGATTCGGCACCGAGGTGGAATATGAATCAGCCTAGCCACGGGACACCTTGTCCCGCGGCCGCACTCAATACGACTACTCACACATATTAAAATAACGTGCAGAGATCAAAATAATCTTAGATCTAGACATGCTTGAAAGATTAAATATGAAGAATAATAGAGAATGATACCGTAATTGCAAAATTAATCTTGAAATTCAATCCGCAAACGAATACTGAAACTGGGATTCTGGAAAACAAGTCTTGAATGTAGAAGTTGAAGGAAAATTGTAGCCGAAAGCTTCAAAGCTGAGAATCTAGGTAAAATTCGTGGAACCCTAACTAGCCCCAAAAACGGGGTATTTATATCCCCTCCCGAAGTCAAAATCCGTAACAAAGTCAAAATCCAGTTTAACGCACTCGGTATCGATACAGGAGAAGTCCTGTATCGATACCCGTAGGTTCTGTTCGCGTATGATCACTCGGGTATCGATACAGGACAATCCCTGTATCGATACCGAGACCTTTAGCTTGCTCATCAGCTTGCTTGGCCGTCCCCACTTGGGCCCCACTGGTTCCCTACGTGCATGACCGCCATGTGTCCACTCCATGCGCTCTTCCCAGCCTGTTCCCTACAAAACAACCAAAAACAAGAAAACCCAAGGACACACCGCATCAAGTGGAAAATGGAATAAAACAGCGTCTTTAACGCGTTGATTAGCCCTACTTAGGCGCTTATATCTAGGGATATTGCGCGCCTATCACACCCCCCAACTTGAGCGTTGCTAGTCCCTAGGAACGAACGAAATGAGAACTACACAAAGACACCAACGGGGGTACGATGGTTATACAACCTGTAGAAACAACCATTAATCATAGCACAGATACTCGCCTCTCAATATGCCTGTAACTCTCATGCATGCATGCTTTAACAAATTATTGAAAACAATTAGCATCACTTAACATGTGAAACGAATACCCCACAAGGCAAATGCGTCACACCACTCACTAGAACACTCAACATCCCACATAAGCGCTTGGCGAATTGCGTGGAACCGAACAACTGGTCACCACGTGCCAATCAAGATCAACGCTCAACCAGAATAAACGCATACTCAAATATGATTCCACAGAATAAGCAACAACATTATCAACCATGCATAAGTGAGAGTATAAAACACGTGCACAAGATCTACTAAGGACTTTCGGATTATAATGACCTTGGTAGCACAAGAAAAGGTAACCGCAAAAATCAGGTGCCGGCCTATAGAAGCTCAAGGTTACTACCCACTGGCCGGACCTGTCATGTCTACTACTTGTCAATACGCCCATCGGCGCCACCCAAACCAAGTCCACAAAACAAAAACATAATCCATGCAAATTATATTACAGCCCCCAAAATAAAAGACAACAGAAATAGTCTCACATAAAATAACAAGTTCCTAACATAAACTAACAGACCACCCAACATAAAATAACACCTCCTCACAACTACCTACCCTGAAGTCAGCTCCATGCACCACAAATGTCTAAATCAATCCTCATCCTCCTCACTCTCCTCAGCAGCCTCATCACCGTCGGCGAAATCATCGCTGACCTCCAACTCAGGTAACTCCAGCGGAACATACGGCCCTGAGGTCGACCCCTCAAGCCGCCCCACCATCCACTCTTCCCTATGATTCATCTGCTGCAGAATCCTTGCATTCTGTCGCACCTCTCTCTTAAGCTTCTGTTGACTCCGGATGGTAGCAACACCCTGACAAAAGATCTTCTGCAGCCAAGTGGTATTGGATGCGCTGGGGGGTGGTTCGGTGGTCAAGAAGGCTGCTCCTCTAGCACCTCGAGACTGGGCTATGCTCTTGGTAAAAATGGTACTGTCAATTGGCCCAGGGACTAGTGGATCGTTGTTGAACCACTTGGCCCCTTGCAACCCCGAGTCTCTAGCAATAGCCGTGATCAAGCAAGGGAACGGCATTCGAGTCTGTGTTGGGGCATCTCGGAAATCGATGATCTTAGTGTAAATAAACAATGCCCAATCACACAAAGTCTCCTCATCCATGAAAACTGACAATAAGTTCCCAGTACTCTCGGAGGGCTTGTTTTCAGTTGCCCTTGGGTCCAAGTTGTAGCAAACCACCTGGTTCGCAAATCGATATGCCGGCTTAAACTTGCCCGGCCGATGAGGAATACTAGCATCCTTAATTTTCTCATACAATGCCTTCGCCACTCTACGTTGAACAAAATCCTCAGCGGGGCAAGGGTAATTAACAACAGTTGGCCTCGCATACCGCAAACTAGCAGCAATAATATCAGGTGTGATCGTGATGGGTACCCTAGCTACTCGTGAGGTAATCTGAGTCGCGGAACTAAATGCAGTCCCGGATGCTGGAACTTGAAAATATTTGTAGAATTCCCTCACGAGTTCTAAGTTATATCCAGGGTTCGGTTGAAACCAAAATGACATACCTTGCCGCATAATGGCTCGTATGGTGATGTCGTTCTCGAGAAACCCATCCCGAATAATGTGGCGCTCGTTCTTCACACCCCTTTGTTCAATAGAAGCCTCCCATCTTTCCCGTTCATCCCGGGCAATTTGATCTTTGGTTCTCCTACCCCCGGTTGCTTGCTCTGGAGGGGCACTCGAGGAAGCCGCCCCCTTACCCTTAGCACTAGCACTCGTCTTCCTAGGTGCCATGTTTGGAAATTTGGTTTTGGAAAAGAGAGGGTTTCGGATCTGGAGAGATAGGGGTTTTGGACGGGATTTGAGAGGTATATGTGGTAGAGATGGAGAAGAGGAAGGTTTTGGTGAAGTTTGGTAGAATTTGGGTAAGATTTGAAGGAGTTATTGGAGGTTTGGAGGTTTGGCTATGGAGGATTTCGTGGGTTTTTAGGGTTAGAGAGAGAGAGAGAAGGTTGAAGAAGAAGATGGAAGAAGAAAAATGACCGGACAAACCCTTTAAAATTCGCGTTTATGGGTCTCGGTATCGATACAGGTAAAGACCTGTATCGATACCCGTACGTTCTGTTCCGGTCTGGACCAACTGGTATCGATACAGGTGTTTTTCTGTATCGATACCGAACCTTTTTTTTTTTTTTTTTTTTTTTGCAAGGAGAAATGGCTTGAGGTTAAGGTTTATGGCTTTGGTTTCCAAAACATGACACCTAATCGGACACCTTCAACATCAATCCCTCACACACACCGTTTCACAAAATTTCCCACAATAGTACGACACTCATGATGCACAGAGCTTGCCTTCCCCCCAACTTAAATCCAACCAAACACCGGTTTCCTAAGCTAAACACGGGAACTGACTCGGACTGGTTCAAGATTGGTCAAGGGGACTCATATGTGGTTTAATCATGCAAAGAATGCCTTGTGTCATCCCCTATGCACGTTATTCACTCTCACAAATGCACAATAGACAAATCTGATTCCTTAATTGCAGAACAAAAGCCTACTATTTTATGCGATTGCGGAAATGAATACAAAGAGTATGGGAATGCTATTCAGAATACGCAATTATCAATGTGGGGACATTATTCACATGCTTGACAATGCATCGTGCTCAATTAAATAGCCAAATATATGCATGCATTAAAGTTAAACAGGCATACTAATCAGCTAAATCTCATCCGCTCAAAGCATATCTACAAGATGCATAACAACCGTATCCCCGAAAACTACCTAGCAACGCAAAATAAAACACATGTACAGAGTACACCCTCCCCCCAACTAGAAACATGCTATGTCCCCAGAGCATGGAGACACACAAAATAAAGAACAAGGGGAAGAACTGGACCTCTGGGTGGCAGCCAATCACCATGACCTCGGCCGATATACGAGGAATTTCAGGTACGCTCACCGTGCAACCTGCAAAACACGTCAGTCCAGCCCGGCACGTGGTATCCGGGCGTACACAGAAAAAACAAAAAGAAACAAATATAGAATAAGAAAATACACCACCACTTCCGTCACGTGAAAGACACGGGTACTACTTTTCTCCCTAATCTCTCACTTAAATATGCATAGAGAAGGTCATCATAACAATCCCGGGTAAGTCATGACTCAACAGGTTAAATTTCTCAAGGTTTCTCCTTAAAGAAATCAGAGCCAATCGTCTTTTATGACTATCCGAGACACGGCAATAAGATTGTTAGAAACCCAGATATGCATATTGAAGGCTAGAAATTAGGTGGCTATACCGGACCATGAAAAAAATTTTTTTTTTTTTTGTTTTTTTTTTTTTAAAACTAAAATGCATAACATGCCCTTACTAACCGGGGCTGGGCACACGATCCTTATTTTAATAGCGGCGCGCGAAGCTATGAGAAACCCAAGTCAATGATGGGTACCCCTATTGCTAGGGGCCGGGTCCACACTCAATGAAGAGCATGGTACGCGTGAGCTACCCGTCAAAACCTGGCTGCAAAAGCCTAAGTAACTGGGTCGTCCGAATACACAGGATCGACCAACTCCTCATCAGGTTCTCCCACTTCTAAAAATTCCAAAAACGGTTTCAGACGCTGCCCATTAACTTTGAACACATTATCATCCTTAAAATCACGGACATCAACTGAACCATTCGGATGCACTTGCACCACAACATAGGGACCTTCCCAACGTGACCTCAACTTCCCAGGAAAAAGATGGAGACGCGAATTATAGAGCAATACTTTCTGACCAACTGTAAAGGTTTTGCGCTGAATATTCCTATCATGATACGCCTTAACCTTAACTTTATAAATACTAGCATTCTCATACGCGTCATTCCTAAGCTCCTCGAGCTCACATAACTGCAATTTCCTATGCGCACCCACCACATCTAAACTCGAATTAATTTCCTGGAGGGCCCAATAGGCCTTCTTCTCTAACTCAACGGGTAGGTGGCAGGCCTTACCGAAAACAAGCCGATAGGGTGAAGCACCCAACACGGTCTTATAAGCAGTGCGATAGGCCCACAACGCATTATTCAACCTGGTGGACCAATCCTTCCTAGTCACACCTACAGTTTTCTCCAATATTCGCTTAATCTCTCTATTAGCTAATTCGGCCTGCCCATTAGTTTGGGGGTGGTACGAAGTGGACACCTTGTGAGTGACTCTATACTCCCCCATTAACTTTTCAAACGACCGACTCGTGAAGTGCGTGCCCTGATCAGAGATAATGGCGCGTGGCACGCCAAACCTCGACAAAATATTCGACTTGAGAAACTCTAGCACGACTCGCGACTCCATAGACTTAGTGGGTATCGCCTCCACCCACTTGGACACATAGTCCACTGCTACCAAAATATACTCGTAACCATGCGACATAGGTAATGGACCCATAAAGTCAATGCCCCAACAATCGAAAACCTCTAGCACAAGAATGGGCCGGAGGGGCATCTCCTGACGTGAAGACAATTTGCCAAGCCTTTGGCAACGGTCACATGACCTACAGAACGCATGAACAAGCTTAAACATATCCGGCCACCAAAAACCACACTGTAAAATCTTGGCGGTGGTCTTCTTCGCAGAGAAGTGACCACCGCAAGCCTCGCTATGACAGAACTCTATAATCCCCTTCTGATCAGACTCGGGGACACATCTACGCACAATCTGGTCCGCACAGTACTTAAACAAATATGGGTCATCGAATATATACTGTCGGACACTCCTCAAAAACCGCTGCTTCTCCTGGGTAGACCAATGGGGAGGAATCTGCCCAGTTACCAAATAATTGGCAATATCAGCGTACCACGGGCACTCATTAGCGGCGAACAACTGCTCATCCGGAAAAGAATCTCTGATGGGAAGATTCGAGGTGGGGTCCTCGAATTCCAGACGAGACAGATGGTCAGCCACTACATTCTCTACCCCCTTTTTATCCTTGATAATCAGGTGGAATTCTTGCAGCAACAGAATCCACCGAATGAGGCGAGCTTTCGCGTCCTGCTTAGTCATTAAGTACTTGAGGGCCGCATGATCGGTAAAAACCGTGATCTGCGAACCTACTAGGTAGGACCGAAACTTATCTAGCGCAAACACCACCGCTAACAACTCCTTCTCGGTGGTGGTGTAGTTCATCTGCGCCTCATTCAAAGTCTTACTGGCATAATATATCACACACGGGTCTTTCCCTCTCCTCTGCCCTAAAACAGCTCCGACTGCATAGTCAGAAGCATCACACATCAGCTCAAAGGGAAGACTCCAATCCGGGGACTGCACAATTGGCGGAGTTGTGAGACTCCGCTTTAACATCTGAAATGCCCCCTCACAAGCATCGGACCACACAAACGGTGTGTCCTTTGCCAACAACTGACACAACGGGCGGGAGATAGCACTGAAGTCTTTAATGAACCGCCGGTAAAAACCAGCGTGTCCTAAAAATGAACGCACATCCTTAACAGACTTAGGTGTTGGGAGATTTCGGATTAAATCTATTTTAGCCTTGTCCACCTCAATACCCTTAGAGGACACAATGTGTCCCAACACGATCCCTTGGGTAACCATGAAGTGGCACTTCTCCCAATTAAGCACCAAGTGCTTCTCCTCACACCTCTGCAAAACTTTGCCCAAATTTTCGAGGCATCCATCGAATGAATCTCCGAAGACCGAAAAATCATCCATGAACACCTCTACTATCCTTTCCACCATATCGCTAAAGATCCCCATCATGCACCTGGAAAAGGTACCAGGCGCATTGCACAACCCAAAGGGCATGCAACGGTAAGCATAGGTTCCATATGGACAGGTGAAAGTGGTCTTTTCCTGGTCCTCTAAAGCGACCTCAATCTGGTTGTACCCCGAGTACCCATCTAAAAAGCAATAAAAAGCCCGACCCGCTACCCTCTCTAAAATCTGATCAATAAAAGGAAGGGGGAAGTGGTCTTTCCGGGTGCTCGCATTGAGCTTCCGGTAATCTATGCAAACTCTCCATCCTGTGGGAACTCGGGTTGGTACTAATACTCCCTCATCATTGGTCACGACGGTCACTCCTGCCTTCTTAGGCACCACTTGCACTGGGCTCACCCACTCACTATGACCAACTGGGTATATGATCCCCGCATCTAACAACTTAAGCACCTCAGCCCGAACCACGTCTTTCATGTTGGGGTTAAGACGCCGCTGAGGTTGCCTGGAAGGCTTTACACTCTCCTCAAGAATAATGCGGTGTGTACACACCGTTGGGCTTATACCATGCAAATCCGCTATGGTCCAGCCAATCGCGCCCATGTGCTCTCTCAACAAACTAAGCAGTTTCCTCTCTTGATCTTCCTCGAGGGATGAGGAGATCACAACCGGATAGGTATCATTGCCTTTCAAAAAGGCATACTTAAGCGTGTCCGGTAGAGGTTTCAACTCTGGTTTAGGCGGCTGGACAGATGACGGAAGAACTTTGGGCGGAGGGTCGCCCAATGGCTCAAACATAGGGTCATGAGTGACCCCACACATCTCCTCACATGACTCTCCGACATTTAGCAAATCTAACAAGCTCCCAACCTCTGCTGAGTCCAAAAATGATGTTTCCTCGGAGGTAAGAGCAACCTCCAAGGGGTCCTTATACAGGACCGTATCAATATGCTCCTGGACTAACGTGTCAATCAGACACAACTCCTCAGACTCCTCCTCATCCTCTAACGTACTGACACTGAACACATCCACCTCCATTCTCTCCTCACCGACAGATAACTGGACCTTGCCAGTTTTGCAGTTCATAACAGCATTGGAGGTGGCTAGGAAAGGACGCCCTAAGATGATGGGAGTCTTCTCTAAAGCCTCACGACCGGGACTAATGTCTAAAACAATGAAATCAGCGGGGAATTGAAACTCCCCTACCCGGATCAACACATCCTCTACTATCCCCTTGGGCACTCTAATACTCCGGTCAGCCAACTGTAACGTGACTGGAGTCTCACTAAGGTCGCCTAAGCCCAATCTCAAGTATGCTGAATAAGGGAGCAAATTAACACTCGCTCCCAAATCCAACAATGCCTTGTCAAAGTTCTGACCTGCTATGGCTATGGGAATAGTGGGACACCCTGGATCCTTGCACTTGGCAGGAATCTCAGTCTGCAGAATGGAGCTCACCTGCTCCGTCAGAACCACGTTGTTCTGACTCTTGCGCTTAGGTGTGCAGAGGTCCTTCAAAACCTTAGCACACTGGGGAAAGGATTCAATTGCCTCCATCAGGGTGATGGGGAATTGAACTCTCTTAAACAACTCCATCATCTTAGTGTTCATGGTTTGCTTAGGTCTCACCGCCAGTCTTTGGGGAAATGGAGCTACTGGCACAGCTGGCGGTGGTGGAGTCGTGAGGGCTGCAGTTGCAGGCACCACCACTTCAGGTGACTCCTCTCTCTCTTCTACTTCCTCTCGAGGCACCTCAGCAGTATCAACAATGACCTCAGGCTCAATAACTGGCTCCAAGGGTGGAGCCTGTCTTAGTGTTAACTGAATGGTCTTATCAATGGTTTTCCCACTCCTCAGAATGGTAACTGCCTTAGCCTCTTCCTGATTTTTCCCTTGAACATTGGGACCTGGAGGATTTCCCACATAATGGGCACCTGCTTGACTACCTTGGGCCGGAAACCTACCCTTTTCCTGTTGCATTTGACTGATCACCGCAGTGAGTTGCGTCATTTGGGCCGTAAGGGCCCCAATTTGCTGCCTGGTATCAGTCTGAAATGTCAGCTGAGACTGCATTAGGGAATTCATGGAATCCTCAAAACGGGGTGGTGCATAACCTGGGGGCGGCCCACGAGTGGATGGACCTCCCCCCCTGCCTTGCTGTGGCTGGTAGTTGTAAGGAATGACTTGGCCCTGTGGGGGCCTGGGTGCTTGGGACTGATGAAACTGTTGCGGCGGAGGCGGCGCAAGGGGTTGCGCTTGACCTCCACCTGCGGGTCTAGGGTCTGACCACCAGTCTTTGGAATGATCTCTCCATCCCGGGTTATACGAATTAGAGTAAGTGTCCCAATTCCTCACCGCATTTACCTCTTCCTGATTATTCTGACCCGCTCCCTTAGCAGCTAAAAATCCGGGGCATGCAGTGGCAATGTGCCCCTTACACTCGCACCACACACAGACTTCCTCTATACTCACCTCATGCACTGGACGAGTCTGCCTAACTTCTAATTCCTCTAGTTTTTGTGCCATTTTTTCAACCTGGGCCTGGAGTCGCTGGTCACGAATGGTAACGGGGATAACAGTGGACCCAAAAGGTCCGGACCGATCAAAATCAGAGGGTTCTAACGCCCTCTGCCTATCTGCTAGGTCATCCAGAAAATCCCAACCCTCATCCGCAGTTTTGGACAAGAAGTCGTCCCCTTTACACGAATACTCTATATGCTGGATTGTCTCAGCGTTGAGACCCAGGTGAAAAAATTCAACCAACTGTATCTTCTCAAAACCAGGGTGTGGCATTCTTAAGAGCAAATCTTTGAAACGCTCCCGTGCCTTCACGAAAGACTCTCCCCTCTCTTGCCTAAAACCTTGAATTTGACGCCTTAAACTATTAGTTTTAGCCTCAGAAAAATATTTCCTGTAAAACGCGTCACGCACATGCGCCCATGTGGTGAAGGACTGAGGCTTTTGCATTCTAAACCATCTAAGTGCGCCATCCTTTAAAGTTGCCTCAAACAGCTTGAGGCAGGCATTGTCATATTGGGTAGTAGACGCCAGGTTGCGCACTAACCCCTCGAACGTCCGCACATGTTCGTACGGATCATCAGACTCTCTCCCATAGAAGTTAGGGAGGCTATTCAGGACACCGGGTTTTACAGTGAAGGCATTGCGTGCCTCCTGTGTCTCTCGAGGGAACACAATCGGCCCGGGAGGAGTGGTCCTCTCGGGATTCAAGTGCTGCCTCAACGATGGTTGTTGAACTACCTCCTGGTCTCCCATCTCAAAAGATTCTGGTGCGGAAACTGACTCTGACTCTGACTCTGACTGATACAGCGGATTATCGAAATTAACTGACTCGAAAGGTAAATCTATGTAGAGTCCACTAATGGGAATGGACTCCGACCGACTCTCTATTGACTTTGACGAAGGATTTGAAGGCTCAGACTGACTCGACCTGCTCTCTATCTTAACCAAACGATTAGTACGATCACGGTAATAGAGAGGATCAGGCTTACGTACGACTTGCTTACCTCTACCTATGATGACTCAACTAAAATTTAACAAACCTAAACTAACACCGTTTGAACACACGTCACCGTCCCCGGCAACGGCGCCAAAAATGCTTGACCGTTCGGGTGATTAAAAATTAACTAAGATTTCGTCCCAAGCGTAGGACTATCGACCGGTGCAGCACAATAAATCCGGAAGTACCGGAGTCGAACCACAGAGACGGTCTACGGTGTTGACCCAAAAAATGCTAGACTCTATGTTTGTAACTGGCTCTCAGGTAGCCACCCCTTGTTCAGATGACTGATTTAGTTAACGAAATTAAACTGATTAAGTTATTTGACTCTTAATTAAAACAGGAGAGTACAGCCGTGGGCACTACGGTGCCCGCAACTAGTCTAATCCACATTCACTCGGGCCACAATTGTTTAATTAATAGGTTCAAAAATATGGAACAAGTTCCTAACAAGTGCACACCACTTGTCACCAATTCCTGCGCAATTTAGAACGGGCGATGCCCGGGTTTTGTTTGCTAGAAAAGTTCCGTATTCAGAAACTGCGCATCAATTAAAGTGATTCGGCACCGAGGTGGAATATGAATCAGCCTAGCCACGGGACACCTTGTCCCGCGGCCGCACTCAATACGACTACTCACACATATTAAAATAACGTGCAGAGATCAAAATAATCTTAGATCTAGACATGCTTGAAAGATTAAATATGAAGAATAATAGAGAATGATACCGTAATTGCAAAATTAATCTTGAAATTCAATCGGCAAACGAATACTGAAACTGGGATTCTGGAAAACAAGTCTTGAATGTAGAAGTTGAAGGAAAATTGTAGCCGAAAGCTTCAAAGCTGAGAATCTAGGTAAAATTCGTGGAACCCTAACTAGCCCCAAAAACGGGGTATTTATATCCCCTCCCGAAGTCAAAATCCGTAACAAAGTCAAAATCCAGTTTAACGCACTCGGTATCGATACAGGAGAAGTCCTGTATCGATACCCGTAGGTTCTGTTCGCGTATGATCACTCGGGTATCGATACAGGACAATCCCTGTATCGATACCGAGACCTTTAGCTTGCTCATCAGCTTGCTTGGCCGTCCCCACTTGGGCCCCACTGGTTCCCTACGTGCATGACCGCCATGTGTCCACTCCATGCGCTCTTCCCAGCCTGTTCCCTACAAAACAACCAAAAACAAGAAAACCCAAGGACACACCGCATCAAGTGGAAAATGGAATAAAACAGCGTCTTTAACGCGTTGATTAGCCCTACTTAGGCGCTTATATCTAGGGATATTGCGCGCCTATCACGCGACATACCAGCGCGTGATGACAGCGATCTTTCACGATATGCTGCATCACATTGTGGAAGACTATGTTGATGACCTCATTGTAAAGTCAAAAGAGAAGTTCGATCACTTGGATCACTTGGAAACAGTGTTCATAAGGTGTAGGAAGTTCAACATGAGAATGAACCCGCTAAAGTGCGGAATAGAGGCGGACGATGCGAAGATAAAGTCTATCACTGAAATGCCATCCCCACACTCCCAGTGGACACTGAAGAAGTTCCTGGGGTGGGTTTCCTATCTACGAAGGTTTATCCCCGCGCTAGCGGAAATATCAGCACCCTTCAGTGATTTGCTGAAGGGAAGAGCAAAATTCGAATGGCACGCGGAGCACCAGTATGCATTTGACAGAATCAAAACTATGTTAACCTCCCTGCAGACCATGATCGTGCCGCAGAAGGGCAAGCCCGTTATCTTGTATCTGACGTCCTCCCAGAGATCCATTGGGGCCTTGCTTGTGCAGGAAATTGACGGCACAGAAAGACCAGTATACTATATCAGCAGGAAGGTGCAAGGAGCAGAAGAGCGATACACGCCGGTAGAGCGGCATTGCCTAGCGTTGGTCTTTACAGCGCAGAAGCTACGCCACTACTTCTTATCATTCAAAATCCACCTCGTCACGAAAAACGATCCAGTACGCTATCTGCTATCACGACCAGCTCTCACGGGGAGAGTAGCCCGTTGGCTCCTGGCCCTGGCGGAATTCGAAATATCTTGCGTTACCCCTAGAGCGATCAAATGTCAAGCACTCGCTAATTTGCTGGCACAATTCCCCAGTGGACAATGCAAACCGGTACAAGAAGAGTTACCAGGAGACGGTTTTGAAGCATTAGCGGCCGCGTCAGTCACTTGGACGCTAAGCTTCGATGGGGCCGCAGGAGGTGGCGCGAGAGGTGCCGGAATAGTCCTCACCAGCACAGATGTCCAACGTGAATACCTAGCATACAAGCTGTCTTTCCAATGTTCAAACAATGAAGCAGAATACGAGGCCATGATCTTGGGGCTCCTTGCAGCCATTGCAAAAGAAATAAAGACCATCAAAATTATGGGGGATTCAAAGCTGGTAATTTTGCAAACAGAGGGCGTCTACGCGCTTAAGGAACCTACCCTTGCCCCGTATAGGGCCACAGTACAGAGGCTAATGCAGCATTTTGATAATGTGGAAGTCATTCACAAGCCTAGATCAGATAACAGGTTCCCCGATGCACTAGCCACACTAGGAGCATAAGTTGAGTTCAATGAAGAAAAGATAGCCATAGAAATTGTCAAGAAGATGGAACCATCAATCGCCGATGAGGTAAGCGAGGAGCAATCCGTCGAGGAGTGGCAAGAAAAGCTGATGAAGCAGTTAGTTACCGGGCAAGGCAATGTCCCTGTGTCAGAATTGGCACAATTTACCACGATTGGGAAGAGATTGTATTATCGCGGCCCTCAGGGGTGGCTTGCACGGTGTATCGGACACCAAGAGGCCAGGACCAAGTTGCGTCAGATCCATGATGCAACTTGTGGAGAAAATGACGTCTCTCTTTACCGAAGGGTTTAGAGACAAGGCTATTACTGGCCTAGCATGAAAGCGGATGCCGCTGAAGTGTTAAGGAATTGCGAGAGGTGCACCGTAGCTACCCCAGCACGGGAATGCTATTTCTCAGTAGAACAGGACTGGAGACAAAAGTATATTGATTTTCTACAGGAGGGCGCGCTACCCGCGGAAAGAGAATACAGAAGACAAATCAAGATGTCCGCTGGGTGATTCTTTATTAAAGACGGAAGTCTGTACAGGAGAGCCTTGGACAACATCCCGTTACGTTGTTTATCTAATGAAGAAGCTGAGGAAGTGTTGTACAAAGCTCACGAGCTAAAGCATCAGGGCGGACGAAAACTGTACGAGCACATTATCCACTTGGGATATTACTGGTCGCGGATGGAGTCTGATGCTAAGACGCATGTGCCCCGGTGTCACGCATGCCAAAAGTTTGGAAACCTGGTCCACGCGCCAGCAGTAGAGCTTCACGCGATCCGCGCGCCATACCCCTTTCATACTTGGGCGATGGACCTTGTCGGACCTATCTCACTGCACTCGCGCAGACATCAGTGGATCCTAGCAGCCACCGAAGTCAGTACTAAGTGGGTGGAAGCAGTGCCGTTGAGAAACGCGACCGGTGCTGCAGTCGCCCAGTTCATCAAAGAGAACATCATATGCAGATTTGGCATACCCAAGGTAGTCTTGTTAGACAATGGGACCCCATTTATTAACAAAGATGTGGGTGAGCTACTTCAGTCCTACTCTGTAGAACACCAGACCTCAACACCGTATTACCCTCAGGGAAATGGTCAGGCTGAGGCCACGAACAAGTCTTTGGTTCGGATCCTAAGTAAACTGCTAGATGAAAAGGGTGGAACATGGTCAGACCACTTGATCACGGCGCTCTGGGCATACCGCACAGCTAAGAGAAAGGCGACACGAACTAGTCCCTTCAACTTGGTCTATGGGGCGGAGACTGTGCTCCCAGTCGAGCTGAGTGTACCCTCCGCGCGGTTGGCTCTATCAACAGAGGTCACCGCCGCGGAGCGACGCGCAAACTTGGAAGCCTTGGAGGAAAGGCGAGAGCTCGCCGCGGAGCATCAGACCAAATATTGGGAGTCAATATCAAAATTCTACAGCAAGAGCGTGGTTCCACGAGAGTTCAAGGTCGGAGATCTAGTCTAGAAGTCGACCACAAACGTGATGAGAAATGTCAAACTTCCCAAGTTCACTCCGAAATGGGAAGGACCGTATCAAGTCATCAATGCGGGGGCAAGTGGTCACTACAGACTATCCAGAGTCTCCGATGGGTTCCTTAGAGGGCCCATCAATATCAAATTCATTAAGAAATATTACCCTTGAATGAAAGGATGTTTTGTTTAAGTCCCAAGGTTTATTGTCATTCTGTAATTTGTTCCTCTTCTATTCCGGAAAGTTAATGAAGTGTGTAATTACGGGAAATTATGAATAGAGTTCCATTGCATGCAATGGCAAACCGCGATGAGGGAATTGTTCAGAGAAATCTTGGTAACCACAAAGGCATAAGCATAAACCATGAACAAAAATTCCTCTTTATTTAAATGTAGCAAGACCATTACAAGAAAAAGAAAAGGAAATACAGTCATGACGGAGGATCAGGGAGAACAAGCCCTTGGTGACCGGGTCGTTCCTCCCAAATATCTCCCCGCCCCCGGCTTCGTACTCTGCCTTCTCGCGCAGAACGATTTCCAGTTCGGCCCGCCTATCCCTCAAGTCAATTTCTCTTTGAGCAAGAGCCGCACGCGTAATGTCCACTCTCTCTTGGGCCCTCTCAACCTCCCTCTGCTTTGCTTCAACCCGGAGCGGAAGCTTGAAAGCCCAACGAGAGTCGTGCATACGCTCCATGTGAGCAATGAGCCAGCCGACTTCCAATCCTCCTAAGTTTTGAAGGTCCATAAGAGCCCCCTTTCCATCTTGTAACGATGCATCGCCAAACTTCTTCAGAGGAATGGCATGCAGGGAAGTAATGATTGTGGCCAGGCTGTCCAGGAGCATGCCACCACGTAAAGCGCTCTGCGCCCGGAAATTGGCAAAGGTCTCCGGATGTGTCCGAAGAACGGCTTCCAGGGCGGGCAGATTGGTATCAGCAATGCGGAATGACAGGAATGGCTTCGCGGATGCGGGAATGGCAGGAGGTACCTGCTCCTGGCACTGAGAATCGCTGTACTGGGATGTGGACTCCTGCGGTATCCCGGACCCCTGCGGCACATCAGACCCTGCTCCCTCTGAACGCTTTGGGCTGTCATCAACCAAAATAGGCTCTTCTTGAAAAACAATCAACTGCCTGATACCATCCTGTAGAGCACTGGACTCCGCCTCACTCTTATCCTCTCCCTCAGGCGCATCCCCCTCATCAATGGCTGCCAGCCGTTCCTGATGTGTCTCTCCTTGCTGCTCGGCCAAAGGCCCTTGTTGTTCTGATACAGACTGGTGGAGAGTGGCTTGCATCTCCTGCACCCCTCCCTGAGGATCCTCGGCGGCCTCCAATTCTGTAAAGTCATCTTTGAACAATTCATGAATAATCGGGTCAATCGAAGTTGGCACAAATTCTCCTAAACTATGAGTAGTGCGCGGCCTTAAATGCGGCCCATGTGAATGTCACCCCCTATGTTCTGGAAGGTGCTCGAGGAATCAGGATGATTACCTTTCTCGATGGATGACGCGCGCCGAGGGACAGACTCAGTTGGTGCATGGGAGCGAGCGGAGGGCTGACCCGCTTCAACAGGGGGCTGAGAGCTCTCTTCATCATCACTATCAACGTAAGGATGCATAAACTCTTGCTCAAAACCCCTGCCAAAGCCTTCAGTGGAGCTTCCTGAGCTCTTCTACGTACGTGGCCCCGGCCCGCGACGTCCTCCAGAATGAACCTCTCTTACTTCATCCTCCCTGGAACCACTCGCGCCACGTGGACCAAACACTTCGGCAATTGAAGGGCTAACCCGCTCCCCGGATCGCATCATTTCCAAGAACCCATGCCTCTCTACTGCCTGCGGGTGCGGGATGGATTCTTCATCAAATTCTGTGGGCTGAGTGGCTGGGGAAGGACTGCGTGTGACCTCCGCAGGTTGACCGGACTCCAGCCCACTAGTTGCGGTCCTTCCGCGCCCCCTGCTAAGGAGGGTGCTGTATACGAGCTGGTCACCATTGCTAACGCTATCCTCTGTGGGCCGTTGGACCGGGATAGAAGGGCCGGCGGCTTGACCCTGAGTCAACGCAGCAGCCTGGGCCCTCAAAGGGACGTTATCTGTATCAGAACCCAAGTCAGAGCTGCCGGTTTGCAGGGAAGCTGTGCGTTCTGGTGATTCTCTGACGCGCTCACCAGTCACCGCCTGAAACAAAACAAAAGAGACAGAGAAAGAGTAGCAGTGAGAAAAAGACAGCATCACAAATAGTGCAATGAATAGAATGGAAAATAGATACACGCGTCACATACCCTGTCCAGCCTGCAGCGAACAGGGGGCCGCGCGGCCTCCTCCTCGTCCACGGAAGGCGTTTGGGCCCTTGCCCGAGACCTGGTAACCCGCACAGCAGATAGTGGCGCCACAATCCTAGCCTCTCAGGGGGCCGCGGTAGTACTCTCCTTCAAAGCCCAGCGACTCCTTACACCGCGCCAATCCTCAGATTGAGGCTTAGGGGTGTGGAGAGTGATGTCCGGCCTGAACACAACGCGCGGGGCAGCTTGGGTGGCCTCACCTTGCACAAACGCATAGAAGGAATCCAGGTTCCTGCGCCAGTACAAGCGGAATTGGGTGGAGGCAAAAGCAGGACGAATGGACTTTGGAAAGCGCCAGCGGCCAACCCCATCCAAAAGAACGTTTGTGAAGGAGACGAGAAATTGGTTGAAGGCAGCTTGAAACTCCAGAGGCTCTGGCCCGGCCGCAGGCACTACTAAGTAGTAACCCCAACTGGCGCGCCACCCTGTCTGGCCTATACACCACTGTCCGCCAGTTCTCAACTCCAATAGCGGGCAGATAGGCCGGGCGGCTCGTACAGTATATGCTGGCAAGAAAGTTATGCTGCGGAAGACTGGCATTAGAAAAATTTACCTCCGCTGGGGTGCTCGGGTTATAGTTACAAATACCATCCAAGGTCTGGGTGTAAGGGCGCGGATAGAAATGGGACTCATTGTCCATGTACTCCTCCCAAAGCTTCATGGTGGCCGTGTTGTTCTAGCGGAGGATAATGGGCCATATTGGTCCCGTAAGAATGTACCTCTGACTGTCGTCGTCCTCCCTGATCGGGCGACCCTTGCTGTCCAGGACTGGCCGGGACACCTGCGCGGGGAACTTCTTGGGCTTTGGAGCAGCGATAGGAAAATACTCGTGCACCAGTGCAGTTAAGAACTGTGTATGCACTATGGAAGTGATGTCGTAGCGGCCCACAGAGCGCTCAAAGTCTGCAGACAGGCGGTTTAACTGCTGGTATAAATGCCCAAGGAACAGAGGACCCAATGGGAACCTATCCCCTTGCGCGAGCCTCACCGCGAGATGAAAGACAAACTCGCTCGGTGCATCGATTGGAAAATCTGGAAATAGAAAGAATGAAAGGAAGAAAGCAATAAAGGCAGGCAGGTACAGGTCACCTTTGTACTTTGGACCATCAATGGCCTGGCGTTCCGTGCCGCCAGATGGCGCGGGCTGAAGATCCTTGAAGAAGTACCTTACCCAGGATCCCTAAGATGTTTTCTTTGGATCTGTCATGGCCCTCCTATGCCCGCTCTGATCCCACTGTGAGCCTCTGTGGCCAGCGGCCTTGTAGGCCAACTTTAGTCTGCCTACCAACACCTGATCCGCATAGTCGGACTTGATAGGCTCAAACTCTTTTCTGCCACGAGAGGAAAGGTGCAGGAGCGCACTGGTGTCTTGAAGAGTAGGACCGAACTCTCCCCACGGGAACACAAAAGTGTGGGTATCCATGCTTCACCGTGACACCAGAAAGTCGATGTTCTCGTTCCTCCTGTTCAGCGTCAGAACCTGGGAAATCTTGATGGGCTCCAATATGTGAGAACGCTCCAGAACCTTCTTGTAAGCAGCGTCCTCGATCACCTCATTCACCCACTTGCTCCAGCCAGCGGGGGGTGCAGAGAGGGAAGAATACTGGAGTGAAGAGAAAGGGAAGTCCCCCCTCTGTAGACAAAGATGAAGAACGGAGGAGGGTGGCACCATATCCCCATCCTCAAGTGACGCCTCTGGGCGGATGCACAAGACGTCGTCCAGTTCACTGCCTACTGGATTATAGGACTCCACCTTCTTCTAGAATGGGTCACTCTTGCCATGGAAGTAAGGAGCCCTGCGCCACTGGTCTGAGGGAGGGACTGGACCACCCTAAACAGTAGGCCTTCCCCCCTGAACTTGCTCGCCACGAGTCATGTTTGATGCAGAAAGAAGTACTTTGAAGTTGGGAGAAAGTTGTAGAAGAAGAATGGCAGAAATTTAGAGAGAGATGCTCTGAGTTTCGATCGGAGGAAGAAGTGGAGAAATGAGAATGAATGAGATATTTATAAGGAGGAAAGAGGGCCCCAAATGGTCGCAATCAACCATCACGTCGGGATGAAACGTCACGAGTCATGTTTGATGCAGAAAGAAGTACTTTGAAGTTGGGAGAAAGTTGTAGGAAGAAGAATGGCAAAAATTTAGAGAGAGATGCTCTGAGTTTCGATCGGAGGAAGAAGTGGAGAAATGAGACTGAATGAGATATTTATAAGGAGGAAAGAGGGCCCCAAACGGTCGCAATCAACCATCACGTCGAGATGAAACGTCAGGAATAATGATGATCTCGGACAACCGGAAAGGCGCCCCCAAACGGTCGCGTCAATCAGGCAAAAAGGTGTCAGAAAATAGATAATGCGCTGACATCACGCACGCGTGGGAAAGCGCGTGAAGGTCACGCCATGCGCCTGTGTGTTCCACACGCATGTGGGGGCCATTGTAGGGGAGGTCAGCGCGAGACCCGTTGACCAGAGTCAATGTTGACCCACCACTGAGAGCATGACAAGTGTCACCCAGGTGGCGTAATGACCACACGACACGTGGCACTCTCCGCGCAAACTTCCGTGTAGGGGGTCCACTAGCGCGGGCATAAGTCTCTGCGTGAGGGGGCCACAGGGCGGTGCTTGGACGACCATGAGCCATCCGAACGGGAGAAAATCTCATGGCCCAAATGACTAGCACGGTCCAGAATATGGGCGAGAACGCGAGAAGCTAGTCTAATGTAGCCCAGGTAATTATACTTGCTGCGGTCTGAAGGCAGAACCCCGGGGGCCCCCCGAGGCTTGGCTGCACTATAGGCGCGACCAAACAGGTCACGACCTTGCCCTAATGGGAATAAGGGAGATCTAGTGGCTTGGTGGCTATAAAGAACAAGAGGATCGCTGCGCGGGGGAATGGCTCGTCACCGCGCGGGTCAGCTGCGCGGTGATGACGTCACCCGTACGGTCAGGTTGTACGGAAAGGACACGTGTTATCATACTATAGGATGACAGCTTGGCACCTGATGATTGGTCCAAGGTGCCTATAAATATGGGACATTCCCTTTCAAATGCCCAGAGGTTGGTTAAATCTTGGTAGAGGCATATGCCATTCTAGAGAGAGAAAAGGGTAATCACTGAATGAGAGTGGAACATTCTCTCTGGTGAGATTCTTGCCCATCTCCTAGGTCACCATGGGTATCACGGATTAGACAAAAGAGCAATCCACTGCCTTAGTTCTTTCTGTGCACACCTGCTCTGTTCTTCACCCTTCCTCTAGACCACCTCATTCTCTTTCCTACTGTGTCTTTACTGTTGATTATTCATACCTCTCCAGCTCATCATATTTGGCTAAAAGCAAGAACCATCTCCTACATAATTCTTGCGTACTTATACCTCTTTTTTGAAGAAAAGGCAAAAGAAGAAATCCAATGAGGGAGAGGCTGGTCTGAGTAGGAAGAGGAAGAGACCGAGCCAGAAGGGGAATGAGAACGTGTCCATTGAAATCTCTTTTTCAAGTGATAGTAAAGATCTCGATCTCCACCAAGCTTCCCTTAAAGACTTAATTGGAAAGATCCAAAAACCAAGAGAGACACATTTTGTTGATGGTGAGATGATAGCTGACGATCTTCCAAATTTGAAGGAGGCCGCTTCTGCTTGGAAGGAAGCAAAAGCAAAAACCACCGTAGCACCAAAGCGCGGTCTAGGTGTTGGAGACAGCTTAGTAGCAATGGAACAGTTGAAAAAGCAAAAAATTGTCCCTACCTCAGGTACCGGAGGACGATACATGAAAAGAGAAAGGCCTCTCTGAGAAAATGGCTCTCGAGAAGGGAACCGTGGAGACGGATCCTGAAAAAACAACTTCGGTGCCATTCCGAGTCACCCTAAAACTATGAGGTGGGCACACAATCAAGACATCTAACAGCGTCTGAGCCGAACCAAAGCTGGCCCTGCCCCTTCTCCAAGGCATCTCCCTTCCGAAAGATATGGAGCAAGTGCCTGGAGATCTGGACTCCAATATTGTGGACGTGTTTGCACATTTGACTTTGGTAAGATCCAAATCCGAGGTGATTTTATTTTATTTTCCTTTATTCTTTACTGAAGCTTGCATTTCTTTTCAGTCCTACCAGTCTACCATGGCCTTGCACCAGAAACTTTTAACTATCGCTGGAGGTATCATCTAGACTACAACAAATTACACCAATGCCGACTAAAAATTTACTCAAGCTAATGTGACTTTTTAGTCGCCACAAACCAATACCGACTAAATAATTTAGTCAGCACTTTAGTCGGTGAATGACCTTCGGTGAATGTATTTACCAACTAAAAAATGCTTTGCTCAGTAAAAGGAGTGTTTTTGCTGACAAACATTCACCGACAACAAGTTAGTCGGCAATTATACTTTAGTCGGTAAAATTATACACCAATCACAAAGGCCCTAGACCCTATGTCATACTTTAGCATCTTGGCAACATTCAATATCCCTATCTATCAGATGTTGTACAGGATCAAGGATCAACCTTTGTTCAGGAGGCCTCCAAGATGGTTGGGAACCCGCAGAAAAGAAGGGCCACCAACCAGCACTGCAGCTATCATAGGGATTGAGGCCACATGACGGAAGATTGTGTGGAGTACAAGAAGTTCCTGGATAATAAGGTGGCAGAGGGGCACTTGAAAGAGTTTTTAGCAACCGAACTGAAAGAGGCTGAGCATGCCAAGGAGTTGGACTACGAGAAAGGTCCAAAGGAAACCATCCACGTGATACATGCACTGGCAACCCCATATACAAACAATGAAATTAGGCACATCAAAAGGCAAAATGGCCAAGTTAAATAAGTGATGCAGCTCAGCCAGAAGAGGCCAATGAGTGAGCGAGTAGTGGAGGTCCCCATCACATTCTCGGATGAAGACTTGGAGGGTGTTGTCTTCCCCCATAACAATGCACTTGTCATTACCCTACGAATTGGGGATTATGATGTAGAAAAGATATTGGTAGATCAAGGAGCCAGTACGGAGATAAGGTATTACCATTCTTTAAGAAGATGGAATTACCGCTGAGCTCTTTGCAAAAGAGCATGATCCCGTTCATCGGTTCAGTGCCCATCCAGTATGGCCTACGAGAAAGGTAACGCTACTCGTGCGAGTAGGGACAGTGGTGCTAAAGACGGACTTTTTGGTGGTTGATTTGCCCTCCTATAATGTGATTATAGGAAGGACATGGATGCACATAATGAATGCTATCTCATCTAAATACCACCGAATGATCAAGTACCCCGAAGCTAATGGTATTGAATGTATGAAGGGAAATCAGAAGGTGGCCTATCAGTGTTTCAATCTGATCTTGAAGAAGTCCCCTAAGGCACATCTGGTGCAAACAGTGGAAGTCCCTGACCAGCCAACAACAGAGGACGTTGGAGGTGACCCAAACAAAGAAAATGGTGGAGGGGTTAAAGAAAATTCAAATTGTAACGCCCCGATTTTCGGAAGCATTGTTTAAAATACTTTTAAAATATTTATTCAAAAGAGTTTCATTGATTAAGCAGCGGAAATAACATAAGTGTCTTAATTCGATTACAAACATAAACATAGTACTTTGTTGGGAAATTAGATTACATGTTCCAACAAAAAAATAAGGAGACTTTAGGGTTCTAGAGGTTTAGATTGAGATCTTGATCCCAATTCTCCTCTTGCCCATGCTCGGTAGCAAATTCCTCTATTCCGTAGTAGGGTTCTTCTTCCGCACATACAATGCCTGGTGTAATATGCTAGGGTCAGAACAACACCATGAGCGAATAATCACTCAATAGCTAACTCTTACCCACCAACCCTTACATTACAATTAACCACAGTTCATATATATTCAAAAGGAAGTGCAAAATTGAATAACATGTAAATGATTTTATTTAACTAGCCTTTAGCTTACATTTTCTTCTAAGTTCTCAACCTATAGAACAACCTCCCAAGTAACCACTAAGTCTATGGCCATTTCATGATTCAACTCCCCCTTGCTTGCCCTGACTGGGAGCCCCGATGAAAAGCCTAAGTTATCTACTAAGTCGGATTCATCAACACCTCACCAGGGTGAACTTCCCAGGCACTGACTGTACCACTGGGCCCACGAGGAACAGACTGTAACCTCGGGAGTATATAGCCGTGACTCGGTCTATAATACAAAACACCCTTATATCACCAATCGTTCAATACGGAGTGATCACGAAATACCATAACCTAGGGTTTCAAATTTCTGTCAGTCCATAAATCACAACATCTCCTTTTCCATAATCACTGGCTGACTGCCAATCATCTCATCAATTGTCATTTGAAATCCTTATTCGATTTTCCCATTAACTTAACGTCTATGTGAATTCTACGCACGAACACCAAACCTGGGAACCTAATTGTCCAATCTAACAATCCAACAATTATCATGGTAATTGAACACATTATGCGAAGCAAAGTGATAACAATACATTTAAGGGAAAACAACTCACGTAAAACAAAATATTCATGATTGGTCCTTGTGACTTTTGGATTCATTATAACTTAACACGTAACTGGATTTTGGTAATTACTATTCGTTCGGGATTAAATTTTATTTCGTGAGCTGTATGTAACTTTCAAAATAAAAAGTTAGGGTTCATAGGGTGACGACATTTTCTTTTATAAAAACCCAAAGTTATCAACTGGATCTTATAATTTCTAATATCCAAAGAGACTTAATATAGTTTCTAATTGTCCTATAGGAGTAAAAAAAAAAAAAATTGATTCTAACCTTTACCCTTTTTTTTTTCCTTATAAAACAGTAGATCAGAAATATAAATATATGACTAATGCTTTTATAAAAATAATAATAATAATTACATTTACACTTATCATTCTAGTATACAGAATTATAAAAGAAAAGTAATTTTGTTATCATAATAAACACTTGGCTTATAAAAACAAAAAATGTTTAGAATACTTAGTATAAACCTTGATCATACATCTTACTTGAATAGGTTATTAGGCATGTTGATCAAAATCAAAGAATAACTAGATTGTAATGTCAGGTAAAAACAAATGTTTAACAAGTTAAAAGAGTAAGTCTCATTTTATACAAACTCTACCTAATCAATATCTTAGTTTTAACGAAACATGCAAAGAAAAAAAAAAAAAAAAAAAAAGAACTTGGTTCAATAGTGTAGCATGAAAGTAAAACATGTTAGCTTTAAAAAGTAACATTATATTAATGGTATTAATTTAATAAATCATGCAAGTCAAGGGGGTCCAATCTAATAAGATAATAATCATTTCAAAATGCTACTGTTAGAAAATGTAAAAATTGAAAACAGAACATGCATGAAAAACCGAAACAGAGCATTTCGGCTTGGAGGGTGTTGATGCTTGGGTCTGACTTCTTACACTATTAAACATCAAAATATACTTAGAGAAGATGGGAAAAAGTTAAACTACCTCTCCTCCGAAGTCTTAGCGGGAAAATGATATTTTGGCGAAACCGACACTGGAGAAGATGACCGGTAAGATGGGTTCTGAGGTGACTTTTAGGTGGTGGTTTGGAGTGTCCGAGGTTGCTTGAGAGTATAGGAGAAGTTTCCTATCTCAGATTTGTGTGTGGAGGAAATAAACCCAAGTTTCATCTTTCTCTCTCTCTAGAACTCCATAACCCAAACAAGAGTTTTCTCTCTCTTTCCTTGCTGTTTTTCTGTGAAATGGTGATGTGTGGGAGTGTGAGAGGGTGAGGGACGAATTAGAGGGGTTTATAAAGGGTGAGGGTGGAGTGTTTGGGTTGGGGTGGTGTGAGGAAGTGGCTAAACCCATGTGGGGAGGTGAGGGGGTGACTGGGGTGGTTGGAGGCAGAGAGAGGGTGGAGGGAAGTCTGATTTTGCAGGGCAGAAGATGCAGTGTGGTGTTGGTTTTAGTGGGTGGAGGAGTGGAGAGTGGGGAGGAGAGAGATGAAGTTGGTAGTGTACAAATATACATATATGTATGTGTATAAATGCATATATATAATATGTGAAAGTGTACATGTGTATGTATATACCTACATATATATATATATCGAAATAGGACTCAATTGTAGTAATTAGGCAATTAGGGGTTCCAACCAAGATTAGGAATTTAGATCTAATGCATAATTAAACACTATTAATTTAACTATCCACATTAACAAAAATAAATAATCCTAATTTTATAATTGAAATTCGGATTATTACACATATAAAGGAGGATGATCCAGAGAGGTATTTCTTGATCGTCGAGTCCCTCGCTGAACAGGAGGAGAAAGACTTGGTGTCATTCTTGACAGAGCACATTGACGTCTTTGCTTGGATCCCCCAAGAGATGCCTAGGATAGACCCAGGAGTGATTTGCCACCACCTGAACGTGGATCCATAGCACAAACCAGTAATACAGAAGAGGAGGAGCTTAGCACCATAGCATGCAAATGCTGTGAACGAAGAAGTTGACCGCCTGCTTGAAGCATATGCCATATGTGAAGTGAGTAACCCAAAGTGGTTGGCTAATACTATGGTAGTCTAAAAGAAGAACAACAAGTGGAGGGTTTGTGTTGACTTCACAAGCCTGAACAAGGCGTGCCTAAAGGATAGCTTTCCTTTCCCAAGGATTGATCAGTTGGTAGACGCCACAGCAGGATATGAGAGGATGAGCTTCTTTGACGCATACCGAGGATACCATCAGATTGCCATGTACTAGACAAATTAGGAGAAGACATCCTTAATCTCCCCAAGAGATCTATACTGCTACAAGATAATGCCCTTTTGGGCTAAGGAATGCTGAAGCAACCTACCGAAGTTGCCTACTTTAATATTTAGGGAACAGCTCAGGAAGACCATAGAAGTTTATATAGATGACATAGTGGTGAAGAGCAAGCAAAAGTCCGATCACCTAGCTGACCTAAAGGTAACTTTTGACATTCTCAAGCAGCACCCATTAAAGTTAAATGCTTCAAAATGTGCGTTTGGAGTCAGTTCGGGCAAGTTCCTTGGTCGCCTAGTAACAAAAAGAGGAATAGAAGCCAATCCGGACTAAATCATAGCTTTGCAGAAGCTTGGAAGTCTTAGGGCCACGAAAGAGGTTCAGAAGTTCACGGGGATGGCAGCAGCACTAAACCATTTCATTAGTAAATCTTCGATTAAGTGCAGAGTATGAATGGGGAGCAGAGCAGGAGAAAGCGAAGGAATTCCAGGGGCTAAAAGCATACTTGTCCTCTCCACCCTTACTCTCAACTCCAAAAGTTGGGGAGCGAGTAATCATATATTTGACAGTACTCGAGCATGCTATTAGCGCAGTCCTCCTACCAATAAAGGGGACCGAGCAGGCCCCAATTTATTTTGTTAACAAAACTTTGCTGGATGTTGAGACAAGGTACATACCCTAAGAAAAGTTAGTACTAGCTTTAATCACATCCTCAAAAAAGTTGCCACACTATTTCTTGGCCAACCCATCACTGTATTCACAGAGTATCCATTAAGGGCTCTGCTTCGAAAAGCAGACTTCTCTGGAAGGATCTCCAAATGGTCAATAGAATTGAGCCAGTACGACTTAGACTTTCAGCATAGAATGGCGATAAAGGGGTAAGTCTTGGCAGATTTTGTGGCCGAGTTCTCACTATCGGTGACACCACCATCACTCGACTAGATGGAGCAAAAAAGAGCCAGCCCGAACAGCCAACTAAAGTGGCCGAACAAGATCTAGAAGAATGGAAACTTTATGTTGATGGGCCAGCCTGCAACAAAGGGTCAGGGACAAGAGTTGTAATTTTCTCTCCTAAGGGGCTGGTGCTTGAACAAGCGATTAGATTGCGGTTTAGCGCAACAAACAATGTGGCTGAATACGAAGCCCTACTTGCTGGGTTAAGTAGCACGCTGGACCAAAAAGTTGGGAAGTTGAGGGTGTTTTGTTATTCATAACTTGTGATGAACTAGCTCTCAAGAGAATATGCGGCAAAGAGTGAAAAGATGGCCACTTATGCAGAAGCGGCTAAGGACTTATTGGACAAGTTTGAAATAGTGCATATCCAACAGATCAGCTCTGGACAAAATGCTCATGCAGACTCACTTGCTTGTCTAGACTCGGCCGTCCAAGCAGAGTTTTGCCGAACAGTATCCGTAGACTACCTCGGTGAGCCAAGCATTGGCCGAGCTGTTGAAGTTGTGATGGACACAGAGCTAGGGCTGAGTTGGATGGACCCAATCATGGCATACCTACGAGATGGGACAATACCAGAGGATAAGAGAGAGGCTTAATTATAAGATCAAGACAAAGTCTTTGAGGTTCTGGCTCTCCCCAGAAGGTAAGCTATATAAAAATCTTATTAGGGTCCATAACTTTTGTGTGTACACCCCGCTTTAGTACAAAAATTTCTGCATGCAAGAAGGCACAAAGGTGTTTGTGACAACATGTGAGAAGTTTTAGAGATACTCACCATTGATTCGAGCTCCAACAGAGGACCTTCTGCCACTGACTAGTCTTTGGCCGTTTGGACGTTGGGGATTGGACATCATGGGTCCACTCCTCGTGGCAATATATGGGGAAACGGAAGTTCGTCTTGATCGGTACTGATTATTTCACGACGTGGATTGAAGGAGAGGCATTGGCCAAGATCACAGAACCAATGGTGGAAAAGTTTGTTTGGAACGAAATCATAACAAGGTTTGGGGTCCCATACTCCATCATCTCGGAAAACGGCTCTCAATTTGGGAAGAAGTTCAAGGCTTTTCTGTTCTCAGTATTGCATAAAAAATTACTACTCCACTCCAGGTTATCTACAGAGCAATGGACAAGCAGAAGCTTCCAACAAGACCATTCTTAAAAGCCTAAAGAAAAGGTTGGAGAGCAAGAAAGGTAAGTGGCCTGATGAGTTACCAATTGTGCTTTGGGCATATAGGACAACTCCGAGACGATCAATCAGAGAAACACCATACTCCTTGGCATATGTTACGAAGGCCGTCTAGGGGCAACGATAAAGCCCTGGCCCAGCAATTAGACCTCGCTGAGGAATGGAGAAAACGAGCATTGGTAACTCTGGCAGCATACCAGGAAGAGCTACGAAGGAGCTACAACAAAAAGATACAACCAAGGGAATTCAAAGTGGGAGATCTTGTCCTAAGGAAGGTGCTTGCCAACACTAAAGTTTTTTCGGATGGGAAACTTGGGCCGAACTGGGAAGGCCCATACAAGATCACTGGGATAGCTAGTATTGGAGTCTATCGTTTGGCTGACCTGGATGGTTGCCAAGTACCACAGCCGTGGAATGTGCAGAACTTGAGGAAGTTCTACCAGTAGTAGCTCTACTCATATGGCTACGAATAGAGTCATAATTTTCTCTGTTTAAAATTTTCAAGTTATTTAGTTGGGATTACGTGAAAAATCTCGACAGTTAGTACAAAGTTTTAAATTAATTTCATTTTCTTTGTTTGTTCATTTTGATTTAGAACACCAGGTTCTATTTAGAAGTTATGAATATAATTTCGTTTTTGATTGGATTCCATCTAATTGAGTATTTGAATACGGACCAAAATGATATTTGGGTCCATATTGGAGGGCAGTAAGCATATCCCTACTGCTAAAACTTGAGCAACGAATATTGCACAAAATTTCCTAAGTACCAAAATACTTAGGCCTCATGCAACGAATATTGCACGAAATTTCCTAAGTATGAAAAAACCTAGGCCTTATGCAACGAATATTGCACTAAGTATAATAAACTTAATCTCAACGAATATTGCACTAAGTATGAATAAACTTAGATTAAGCATGTAACAAATATTGCACTAACTGTGAATAGACTTGGTTAAGATAAGCAACAAATATTTCAAAACATGAATTCTAAGAACGAATACACTTGGAATTAAAAACGGTCTTGCTATTAAAACCAGTCAATAGGCCACGAAGGGCCAAACAAAAGTAAGACAGGGATTGACTCGTAGGGCCAAAAAACCATAATTCACAAAGGAATTAAGGAAAGGGAAACAGGCGCTAGGCCTCTTCACTGTGCTCGCAAGCAACAGTGGCAGAATTGATATTCTCTGGATCTGTTAAAAGGATGGGGCGATCAGTGCTACCTACAAAGGCATTGCCACTCCCTTCCTTATGGGTAGGGTCAATAGCAATTTGATCACTCACAACATTGTCCACGGCTTGCTCATCCAGAATATTAGAAAGAGAAGGCTAGGATTACGAGCGGCTGAGCTGCGGCTTCATTTTGACTGTGGAGATCTATGCTACTTCCAGCTTGGTCAAGCACCTCCTCCATCATATGCCCCAGATATGATCTTTCACGTCGGACATTTTGGCAACATAGTTGTTTGTGATCTCCTGAACTCCCCTATTGTACTCAGTAGCAGCTTTAGCATGAGCAACTTCCAGCTGTAGACGGAGATCTTGCACGGTCTCCTCGGCCTTCTTCCTCTCAGCTTCTCTCTTCCTTCAGCCTATCTTTCTCCTCATTAGCCTCTCGCCACAGCTAGGCATGGTAGGCATTATCTCTCTCTGTCTTTTCAAGCTTCTTCTGAATGGACATGATCTCCTTTTTTAAGTCCTTCTCTGTTTCTTTTGCTCGGTCAAAGCCAACAATGACCTTTTGCATCCCCTAAATAAGATATGAGGAGAACAGTGAAGATATGGGAGGCAAAAGTAAGTTTTGTGGAATGATAAGAGAGCGTAGACGGAAAACAGGTACCCTTACGCTAGCCTGTAATGTGGTTTTCATCAACCGATCGTAGTTCAGCTCCTTTTCCTTCTCCACGTCGGTTGGGAGAAGTGCAGCTTGCACGATAGCAAAGGCATTCTTAGGTGAGCTGATCCTATCCTCCTTGGTAATGAGAGTACCATCAGGACGGGCCAGAATTGGAGCCCAGATTGGAAGAGTAGAAGAGCAGGTGCTGGGGCGCTGACCTGAGGATGTCTCAACCCTTTTCCTGACAGCAGAGGGTTGGAGAGGTGCAAAAACTTCATCTTCCCTGGGTCTTTTCTCTTGCTACCGCTGGGTGAGCTCAGCTTCAGTGGTTGGATTGGTAGGGGCGTTGAAACCTGGGGGAGTAGGAGGATTGGATGAGGAAGGTGCGACTAAGCCAAGGGCGGCGATAAGACTGGTCAGTCTTAGAGACATAACGTCCTCAGGTGAAGGAGAATAACCACGAGAGGACGATTCGCTGTGCTGCGTTTTTACTCACCCTTTTTTGATTCTCTCCTTGTCTTTTGACTCTTATTATTCTGGAAAACCACTGAATTGATATTATTTTAGTTCTGTTAAATATCAGTTTGGTATTAAACGAGAAGTTTATATCAGTTTGATTTTATTGCTTAATAAAGTAGAAAAAGAGGATTTGTTTTGGTAGAAATTTAGATTAAATGGTATAAAATTGTTTTTTTTCATATCAAAAGAATATTTAGCATATTTCTATGAATAAGATAAATTTGAAATGTATATATATATATATTTTTGGACTTCTTTTATTATTATTATTTTCTCTAAGAAAGGATTTATAAACCATGCAATGAAAGTATTGAATTTAAAAAAAAAAAAAGTATAAATCTATCTAGTTGAATATTTACTCATTGTAAATTTGTATAGTTATATTTGGTGAAAAATTATATTATTAGATTATAATTTTTAGTGTAAACTTACAAGTTATAAATAATTAGTAAGACTTTTTTTTTTTTAAATTTAGAATTTCTAGTATAAATTTCTTTTATGCCTCAATATGTTCTTAGTTCACAAAAATCAGAATATATTGTATATTGTTGTAATAGAAAAACTTTTCAACTAGTGAAATTTATTTTTACTAGAATGACCGTTTTGCCCTTTATTACATTTATCACCCTCATAATAGTTTTGGACTTACTAAGATTCAAGGAATTACTTTTTGAGTCAAGTTATGTCATAACTAGATAAAATAAAGTATTTTACGTATTTACCCTTGTCGGTGGCAAAATTACCTTTTTGCCCTTGTATTATGTTTATTTACAAAAAGGCCCCCAGAGTTTGTAAATTACACTAAGGACCCTAGAACCGTGAAATTACTTTTGTTACCCTTATACTTACTTAAAATTTCGATGGCGATCTCTTATTTCTATAAATTACGTTTATGACCCTATACTTTATTTAATTACGTTAAGGCCCCTTCTTTCAATTCTTTTGGTTTGAGATGACTTGTAAATTTGCGAATCGTGTTATTTGATTTTTTGACCCTTAGAACATCGTTATCGCTTTGCTTCTATTGTTAAGTGCACTTTCCATAAACGTGTTGAATGTTAGAATGGACACCTAGGTTCCCGGGTTGGGTGATCGTACGCGGATATCACATAGACGTTGAGGTTAATGGAAAAGTGAATTGGTATTGATTGATGGGGAGTTACCCCGAGATTGTTGTGGAATGGCAGTTCCACCAAGTGATTGTTTCGGAGGATTGTTTGGCAGTCTGCCATGATTTCGAAACCCTAGGATGTGACACTCTGTGATTTGCTTCATTTGAATTCTGAACGATTTATTTCCTGCTTATTCCTTTAATTACTGCTTTTCAATCATATATGTTGTACTTGTATGTTTAGCAAGGGTTGGGAGGGTTAGAGTAGCTATTGAGTGATTTCTCGCTCACGGTGTTACACTTCGTGTGACCCTGGTATAATACTATGATGTTGCTTCACGACTCGGACGTATTATGCCAGACTGTGATCAAGCGGGTACTGTTGGTGTCGAAGGAGACAATTATTTCGGAGCCGAGGGTTTTTCGGCAGACCAGGCTTAGGAGGAGCCGTGGAATCCAGAGTTGAACCTTAATTTGTAGAACCCACCCCTTTATTTTTAATGTTGGATTTGTAATATTAATTTCTTAAACCGTACTACGTATTTTGTAATGGGTTGCACTTCACGTTTTCCAACGTGTACTCTGATGGAAACTCTTTTTATTAAATTAATCTTAATTAGTTGTCTTAACTAATGCTTCCAAAAATCGGGGCGTTACAAGATCGGACACACAAAAATTGCAAAAAACTCTGAACATCACTAACAGGCATCAATGATGATCAAAGATGGGGAGCAATTTGAGAGGCTAAAAACCAATCACACATGGCAATACTCTAGCACGAGCGAAGGCACGTGCTTGGGAAAGGGGTAAAATGGTTTGAAGGGACCACGTGATGGTGCCCTAACCCTTAACCGAATAGAATATGCTATGAATAAGGGCAAAGCAATAAGTATTCGTACCACGTGAGGGTGGGTTAGTTCGGAAAGACCAAACAACTACAACCTAAGTCCTAATCAAACAAGACAGGCCACGTATAAGGCCAGGACTACGCTATAAGATAACAATCACACCATGTAATGGTGGACTAGCTCGGTGCTAGCCACGTGAGGGTGTCTCAGGTCATAGCCGAGCTAGTTTGGCCACGAATATAGCCAAAATCATACTATGGGATGGTAACAACACCTGGAAAGGGTATACAAGACCGTATACCGAGCTCAGTGTAGCTCGACATTCATATGGAAGGTCTTACAAGGCCTACGCTGAATAGTATGGCATGTCGGCCAAACCGCCCTAAGAGAATATGGCGGCAGAACGTTCTAGAAGGATCTGGATTAGTCTCTTTCGTGATAAGAGGTGGATCTCATGATTTAAGGGATTAGAACGAGCATTCCATATTGGATTAGGAATGTAATACAAGGGCAGAATCCAAGTAAGGATCTGATTGTATAAGCCATGTAGAAACAGGTCCAATATGGAAAAGAATCCTATTACATGAATAGACCTTGTAAAGCACAATTTGGCTGTAACTAATGGAACGAACCCCATTAGAAAGGGTTTCCTAATGCAATAAGGAAACTAGGGGAACAAGGGCCCTTGATCAACAAGTAACCTAGATCTATAAATAAAGCATCAGACCCAAGAAAAAAGGTACGCTGTAACTCATTGATATACGTTTACTATCCTTAGCTTAATTAGAAAACCCTTTTACTAACTTAAGCATCGGAGGGTCAATGCCGACGAGAGACAAAGGTGCTCTAACCGTTTTGTTCATATTGCAGCACTAGGGTTTCGGCGAGAAGGCACATGATTGATCTCTTCAAGAGGAACGAAACAACATACACGGATTTATTGCCTGTACAGAAATTGAACTCATTCATCGCAATAACGATTTTGCGATAAAACTTTTGGGAAATTTGAAAAAGATAAAGGCTAATCCGAGCAAACAGAGCTCTTAGCCATAATATTTTCTTAAGTTAAAAGCATTCCAAGACTTGTCCACAGCATTCCCATCCATGTCCTCAAGACAGTATGCGCCCTTGCCAACCTTCTTGACAACTTGGTAGGGACCAATCCAGTTCACCATATGTTTCTTCTTTTTGTTCTTATCTGTCACCTTCTTCAGCACAAGGTCATCTAAGCAGAACGTCCTCATCCTTACATTCTTGTTGTACCCCTTAGCCACATCTTACTGGTAGGCTGCGAGCTTAATTTGAGTTGCTTCCCTCTTTTCTTTGGCTAGGTCAAGATTATAGTACTCAGTTCGGATAGTGGGTAACCCTTCTAGATGGGAGTGACGGCTTCAATCTTGTATGCCATTAAGAATGGGTTTGTCCAGTTAAGCATCTCAAAATGGTTCGGATTGCTCACAGTACATGGGGAAGCTCATCTTCCCACTTGCCCCTCTTCCCAGTTAGTCTTCTCTTTAGTCCAGCAGCCACCATCTTGTTAGAGGCCTCGGCATGGCAGTTGCCTTGAGGGTAAACCAATGGTGAGTTGAAAAATTGGACTATGAGTTCATCACATACCCCCTTCATCTATTTTCTTGTGAACTACTTCTTGTTATCCAAGACAATACCATAGGGGACTCCGTAGCAAGAGATTATGTTTCGCCAAAGAAAACTCTTTATATTTGCCTCAATGATGAATACCAAGGGCTCGGCTTCTACGCACTTTGAAAAGTAGTCTGTGGTAGTGATAAGGTATCTGAATCCTCTCGGATCGAGTGGTAGTTCTCTATCTATATCCAAGCCCCATTGGGAAAATGGCCAAGGGTTGACAATTGGTTGGAGTTCTTCAGCTAGCTGATGGATGGAGGCTTGAACAGCTGGCATCTATTGTATTTCTTGACATACTCCTCGGCATCTTCCTTTCTTTTAGGCCACCAATACCCCTGAGTAATGGCTCGGTGAGCAATAGACCTTCCTCCTGAATGACAACCCCCACTTCCGGAATGAAGCTCTTGGAGTACGGTATGGACTTGATTCTTATGGACCACTATAAGATAAGGACATGTTCCAGATCTCTTGTAGAGTGCTCTGGTTGGAGCGAGCCAATAGTTAGCTGCCTTGCACCTGACTTGGTGAGCTTCCTTTTTGTCAGTTGGTAATTTGTCATCCCTTAGATATAGTACAAGCTCATGCATCCAGCTTGGACTGAGCTCAATATTTAACATTTTTGTCCTAGGTGGGTCAAAACTTGGATCGGAAATCGTTTCGAAAAAAATGCTCCGCTGGTGAGTTCAGTTCTCACCAAGAGCATCTGCATGTGATGTTCAAAACTTGGCAAGTCTAGCAAGAGCATCTGCATGTGAGTTCAGTTCTCAACGAACTTGATTGACTCAGATTACTTCAAACTTCTTGGTTAAACTTTGTGCTAGGCCAAGATACTTTGCCATCTTTTCATCCTTGGCTTTGTAGTTCCCATTGAGCTGATTCAGAACGAGTTGGGAGTCACTGTAAACCAATAGATTCTTTTTCTTCCATCTTCTCAGCTAAGAACAATTCGACAATTAAAGCTTCATATTCGGCTTCGTTGTTGGAGGCCGGGAAATCGATAGTGATGGTATTTTCATGTAATACCCCACACTAAGAGACTAACACCACTCTGGCCCCAGCTCCTCGGCTATCAGATGCCCCATCAATGTGTAACTTCCATCCTTCTCCGTGGAACATCTTCTTAGTTGAATAAGGCTAACTGTTAGCTTCTTCCATTGAGCTCGGCTAAGGCAACTCGGATGCCGAGTTAATTGGCTTCTCGGTTGATAGTTCAACTTGCTTCATGGGTTCATCTCAGTGATGTTCTCTTTCTCGGGTCCTAGAGTTAGCTCAATGATGAAGTCGGCCAGCACTTGGGCTTTGATGGTCCTTTTGGGACGGTACTGGATATCAAAATTGGCCAACTCATAGGCCCATTTGGATATTCGGTTAGACAGGTCAGCCTCTTAGAGCAAAGCTTTTAGTGGATAATCAGTGAGCACAATAATTGTGAGAGCATGGAAGGACGGAAGTAACTTTTTAAATGCCGAAACAAGAGCAAAATCTATCTTTTCAAGAGGAAGATACCTTGTCTCGGCTCTAGTCATCATCTTGCTGGAATAATAAACTAGGTGGTGCTGGTGTTTACATATAAAATTAACAAATCCAATAATTAATTGACACGTAATAAGAAATGTCAAACGTTGGCAGCTTAATGTTAATTAAGAAGCACTGGATTAATAGACTACAGATGGATTAATACGATGTCGTATTAGTTATTAGTTTGAAAAGTAGTTATTGGCAGTTACAAGTCAAAGCTAATATAAGAAGTTGACTTCGAAGCCATGATTTCAACTGCTAAGTGTATGAATTCCACATGTAAACATATGAAACGAGGTAGTTGACAGTTAAGACACGTGGAATTCATCGTGCAAGGCAGTTATTTCCTTTACACTTAATCATTTGAGTTGTCTAAGCAACCATGCAGATTCAAATTAAAGCTTTTGAAGGAAGATTAAGGAAATTCAAGATCAGATCTGTTGGAGGGAAAAAACTGCCAATTTGAAGTGGAAAGATGAATTTGAAGCAAGCCAAGTTCAAATTCTTTGAGCGGGAAGTTCAAATCACAAGCAATTCCTATAAATAGAAGAAATTGAAGAATGAAAAGCCCCCGGACAAATCTTCAACAAACAGCTATCAAAGAATGATGCTTGGTTTGTTCATTGGCAAATAGAATTAGGATTTTGAAGTAGATTAAGAAGTAGATTAGGAACTAGTTTAGGAAATATATCTCGATTGTTCTTGTAACAATCAATTGTTCGAAGTTCTTGTTACCATGTGTCTGAAGTTGAAGACAATTTCGAAGCAAGTTTACCTTTGATTTATCAATCAAAGTATCTTGTTTCTTTGTTGTTCTTTAATTTCCTAAGTATATTGGTTTATATTTCTTCACTTTGAAAGAAAAATCCTCGTAATTGAGGCAATTGAACCATTAAAACACAGTCGCCTGATTGAATTTGGTTTTTCCAAAGTTAATCTGAGGGAGAAGATTGAAAACTCTATCTGGCATGCTCGCACACAATTATTTTCCATTGCAAAGAAGTAAAAGAAACAAACAGCTGGGACCCTTCTGCTCAGACAAGAACCGAACTAATAGCATGAGGGGAGATGGACAAATATAAGAAGAGGTCTTCATTTTCCCGAGGGGTTTCGAGAAAAGGAGGCTCAAATAGATAAGTTTTCAGATGCTGCAAGGCCTTCTACCTGAAAGTGATAGTCCTCTGAGATTCTTTAGTTGGTAGCTTTCGCTTCAGCGCTTGCCCGACCGAGAGCTCCTGCTTTGCTAATGTTTCTCGATCAAGTTCGCTGTGAAGGTTCGTCACCGTCTGAGAGGTCCAAAACTAGCACCTAGTAAAGATATGATCGAGATGTTCTAATTTGCTTCAGATAACGCGCTTTCTGTGATTCGAGGATAATTGGGCCTCCATGGTCCACACTCGGAACTTCTATGGCACTTTGGAAAGTACAGTTCACAATTGCCTTGGTCCGTTTAGGTACTAGTTTCTGTCCACTTTTGTGCAAGTATCATGTCTGCTCAGTTGCCCTGAACAGAATAGACCATGACAACCCTGGTTAGCCAGGGTTGTAACAACTGATTCCCATGGAATCTGAAAAGAATATTCCTAGCAAGCCTTTCATGGGAATTTGAATTACAAACAGGTTATATCCAAACAATTTAAAATTATGATAAGAAGGATATAAATTCAAATTCAAGCCTCAAAGGCCAAAGATATTCTTCGGGATAATCTTAGTCTACCAAATCCGGTTGGTTACACCACTCTCATTGCAGATTCCCAAACCTACACATCTGTGAGGCGTTTTTATGGTTGAAACCTGTTTGATGGCATCACAAATAGATGTAAATGCACCACCAAAGGGAAACAAGCACTCGGGCCAAAATCCCAAAGCTCCTAGTCAAATTGGACCCAAAGATCGGAAAAATACCACTCAGAGCACTCAACATCCTTAGAAGAAAACCATGGGTGAAAATCCAGACACTGCTGTAGGAGGTGATCCCAAACACAAATGTCCAGGTGAAAGGGAGAAGAGGAATGAAGATGATCCGATAATCATCACTCTAGAGGCGTTTATGGTACTCCAAAAATAGGTTGAAACCTTGAAGCAACAGGTTCAAACTCAAAAGAAACCCACATAATGCCAAGTCTCTCCTGAGAGACAGAGCGAAGAAGAAGAAGCAACTGAAATTCAAGGAGATGAAGATGCATAGAGTCGTGCTTCAGGGCACAGGCAAGCTGACATACCAGGAGGAGGAAGGCGACCCCACTGACCCAAAGAATGCACTGTTATGGAACGTGAATCTATAAAGGAGGTTGAGGCTTCCCTTGATGGGTTGAAAAGGAAAATGAAAGCCAAGGCTCCATCCACGGTGGAAGAACTGGTTCAGACCACAGATTCACCCTTTTCCCTTGCTATTATCATGAAGAAACTTCCCCGGAAGTTCAAAATGCCAGTGGTTGAATCCTTCAATGAATCCACAGATCCCCCTGGATCATCAGGAAAACTAAAAATGTCTTATGCAATTATAGTCTGTCTCTGATGAGATTATGTGCAGAGCTTTCCTAAAGGGAAATGGAAAGTTGTGGTACACTAAGCTCCAACCAGGAAGCATTCATAACTTCAAACAACTTAGTGAAAGTTTTGTGCCCTATTTTATCGCAGGGCAATGTTACTCAAAGCTTGCAACTTATTTGCTTAACGTTAAGCAAAGTAAATGGGAAATCCTCCAAGATTTCACACCACACATATTAACAAAGAAGCTCAATGGGTAGAAAGTGGAACAGATGATAAGGTTACAATTGCAGCCTACATTGCAGGATTTTACCCGACACAATTCTTATTCCACCTTTCAAGAGATCCTCCCCAAACAATGGCTGAATTACTTTTGCAAGCATAGAAGTGCATGAATGCAGAAGAAGCTTTGTTGGCCGCAAGGGCCGTGATGATCAAAGCATGGCTCCGATCAGTGCAACAGATTAGCAGCAGGATAAGAAGAGAAGGGATACGTCCCGAAAGATTGGTTCCAAAAATAAGATAGGAGATTACAGAGACTACCCCTGAGTAGGAGTAGACCTAAAGTACAAGACCTTTACACTGCTAGTCACGACTGCTGAACACATCCTCCATGAATTGCGAAATGATCGTGACTTGAAATGGCCAAGGAAGATGAGAAGTGATCCAGAGAAGCGAAACAAAGATAAGTGTTGCAAGTTTCATAGGGATCATGGCCACAACACGGATGACTACTTGGAGCTAAAGCAGCAAATAGAGAATTTGATTAGGTGTGGTCGTACTTGTTTAAGTATATTTGGCCCATCACAGATTTCCAACAAATTGGCATCAGAGCTACTACGATCCTAGAAGTGGCAATTTATCATTGTTTGATGACAATGGACACCCCTATGTGTTTTTGGTCAGAGAAATTAATGTTCTCAAATTACAAAAGAATGAGGGTCACTCTATCTTATTATCTCCAAGCATGTGACTCGTGGGATGTTGTTGGAGAAGAACCAACAGTTGATTTGCCTAAGAGAATCCGAGAGAAGAAAGAAGAAAAAGCACTAAGAGTTTTAAAGAAGGCAATTCACGAAGAGATATAGAAGGACATTAGAGAAAGGAGATCTCCATGTCAAGCTTGGAGAATGCTTGATTGCATCATATCTAATTGTGGAGGAAACTCATTAGTCAAGGAGTATTGGCTTCAATGCTTTGAAGAAGATGAGTTTCTAGAAGATATAACACAATGTGTTGGGGAATCTAATCTAGAAGTGAATCAATTTGAGGAGAATAAAGTTGAAGGAAATGTAGCCAAGCAAGGCAGGCATAAAGATCAGATGAATAGTGAAATTGTGGAAGCAACGGAAGAAAAGAAATTGAAGACATCAAAGAAACAATTGTTGAAGTCAAGGCTCAGGGAGAAGAAGAGATGTCCGTAGAAAAGGAAGATGATACAATTGAACCAGAAGTCAATGGCAGAGTTAGAGATCCAAGTAATTCTTGATGACCAAAGTAAAGTTGGTAAGTCCACTAGAGTCAAGGATTATGGATTTCAACCATGTGAATTTGTTTGCAAAATCACTCTACTAAAGCGTGAGAATAGAAATCACGAGGATAAGATTCCTAGCAGTTGCAATTCACATATTGACTTGGAGAATTGTGCATTTGACACTAGTTGGGTAAATATAGATGGGTTTTTTTATCCACAAGATTGGAGATATGCAAATCCAAGAAGCATGAAAAATTCAAGAATGGAGACCGAAGCAATGTTCGTGTGAAGGATAAACTTGAAGATGTTCATTTGAAGGCTGTGCACAACCGTTTAAGGAAGAAGTCTGCAAGTCTTTACAGAAAGGTCAAATTCAAGGTTCTCACTTCCATGGAGTGGGTCAAGCAAACTATTGCTATTGAGGCCGATGGAGGTTTCTTTTAGCTGCAAAGGATTTTAGTACAAAATCAAGTTTAAGGGGGGATGTTAGAAAGTAAACTTGATTTTTAGGAAATTGTGAATTCTAGAGAGTTGTGTAGACACATAATACATGAATGGTGTGGTTCATGTATGTAGTTGAATAGTCTCTTGAAGTATTCATGTATGGAGATAAAGGGTCATGAATATAGAGATTTATGTACTTGGCTAGGTTCATGTAACTAGGAGCATATAAATACCCATGTAATCTAGTGATAAAAGTGTGATGGAAAGTGGAGAGAAAAAAGAGTGAAAGAGTGAGGTTGAGTAGAGTGAATGAACTACCATGGAGTAGTTAACTGTGATAAAGATTATTGAAGCGTTTTATCACACATTTGTGTGTTATCTCCTCCCCTACATCTCTCCTACTTGTTTAAGTGTATTTGGCCCGTCACAGATTTCCAACACCACTTTCTCTTTGTAAAACCCAAACCCAAAAAAATTCACAAATTTCCAACCCAATTCCCAGCCTTATAAAAGCACCACCTCACGTACTCAGAGATTTACACAAAATTAATAGTTCGGCGGTGCCAGAATGTTTTCGGGGCTAATCAAAATCTAACAATGTCGTCGGTTTATACATGGCACATTAAATGAGGTTTTGGGTTGATTGGGTACAAAGAGTGAAGAAGCCCCTCATTTTTTCTGACTGAATCGTCGTTGACGGCGTGTGAAAAGCACACCTGGGATTTGATTTCCGGGTTGTTGGTGAAGGACCCATGGAATACTGTATCAACGGGTTGATTTTCGGTCAAGTTCCAACTCATTCTCACCGTCTCCATCATCATCACTATTGTCACTGTCATTCGGGCCGAACCCAGCAACCAAAACAACGGTGGCTACCAAGCAAAAGTTGGAGGTATTGACGGACATCCATGCCCAGAAGTAGGGGTGAGCATTATACCTAAAACCCGATGGCCCGACCCGACCCGAACAGAACCGAAGGGGTATCGGGCGATTTCAAACTTACATCGGTTTGGGTCATGGGTTATATTTTTGAGAAAATTCGGGTTTTGGGTTGGGTTAAAAATTTATGACAGCGAGATCTGTTTGTGAACTGTATTTTATCTTGATTCCATGTTTGACTATTTGTTTTACGTTTATTCCAGTGGACCCCATTTATATTTATACATGTTTATTCCATGTTTGCAAAGTCTTTGTCTCTTCGATGTCTCTCCGTGAGATCTGTGTTTGATTTTGTGATGAATCTGTGTAGTCTACTGCTCTCTCTCTCTCTCTCTCTCTCTCCCCCCCCCCCCCCCCCCCCCCCCCCCCCTCTCTCTAACCTCAGATCTGGAATTTAGGGCTTCCACCAACCCGATTCAACCCGACTGACCCGAACCGAAAAACGATGCACCCGAACTGATCGGTTTCTATGCTTGTTCGGTTCGGTTTCGGGTGGCATTTTCCGTGACCCGATCAAAACTGACCCGACCCGAACCCGACACAAACCCGACCCGTGCTCACCCCTACCCAGAAGTGCCCCTCCTCAACTTCCCCCAACTCACTGAGTTTTTCCCCAAACCCGCCATGCGGTTGGCGCGTGACATTTGGGCAGCCGCCGTCAAAGTCACTGCCATGAGCCACCTCGATCCTGCTGCTGCCACAAGGTTATCGTCTTTGGAGGAGGAGGAGGTGGCGTCGGAGGAGCTGGGGGAGATAGTGGAGTTGTCGAGTTTGAGAGCGGGTTATAAGTCAGCCGAGTCGAGGAGTGAGTTCGTGTGGGTGGACTCGGTGAATGGGTGAGTGAACTCGTGGGTCCCAAGTAACTGGGTTTAACGGGTTTTTTTTTCCGTTAAGGTCCACATCAGCATATCCCGTTAGTGAGATCACAGAATGAGATGGAAGGAGCAATTTTGAATAAAAGAGAGGAAGTTTGGGAGTAAAATTGATTTTTTGTAAAGTTTGGGGGGCGATGAGACATTGAGTGTAAAGTTTGGGGGGCATTTTGAAATTTTCCCTTTTCATTCCGTCCCAAAACATTTAAAAGTCAATTACTTTCCTATTACAAACCCGTTCCGTTTGTAAATATACTAGGACGCTTGTGTCCCGAAGTGCGGAGCCGCAGCACCCCATTACAAGGTTGTAGTACGGCATCCAAATCATTGATCGCGAATTAATGGTTCTGATTTCATGTAGACACTTACATGACCCAAGATATCCATTGCCGATACGAAATCCCAACCATTGATCTCACAATCAATGTTTGTAGTGCGGCTCTGCATGCACTATAGGATCCCCGGATATGCTTGCGTGACCACTAAATATATATCAAGTTCTGATCAAACCGTTCTTTTGCCCGTGAGTATAATCATTTTATTTTTCTTTGTAAATAAGATGTTACTTGCTAAAGAGCTCTGGAAAAATCAGAAACATTTTATTTTGCACCCAATTTTTTGCATTTTGATCTCACAATGGAGCTGTAATTTATCTTAAACTGTGACATTTTTTTTTTTTTCTCACACATCGAAATTTCTAGCTCCACCTCTGATTATTACACCTCTGATTATTACGATCTTGTCACCGTAGATATTGAATAACACTGAAGCTACTTGCTGGTTTTCTGCTACTGCTGGTGGTGGTCTTCATTTGGTAGCCCTGCTACTGCTTTATGTTGCTATTGATCATATCCATTTCCTTTTGTTCATCATGTAGTGATATATTAGGTGTTTGGCTTGTATCTTGGATTGTTTTTTCCAATGACTTCTGGTCAACTATCTCCACTTGGGGTCCTTGGTGGCATATGTCGCGAGGTTGGGTGTCAACCTAGTTGGGATGCTTCTCCCGTTGTGATGCCGTTTTCATTTGTTCCTGTTAATCTTTGTAATCCATTTCAAAGATTAATAAAATTCTCTTTTGCTTTCTTTTTTTCTTTTTTTTTTAAAAAAAAAGGACTGAAGCAGGGTATTTCTATGATTATTATTAGTTTATTACGTTGAAGCATTATTTATCAAAACGAAAATAAAATGATTTTGCTGAAAGTTCATCAAGTTTAATTACTTTGACATCTCACATGAATTAAATTTATGCAAAATTATTTTTTCTTAACAATATGTCAAAGCAGATTGAATTTATACCGGTGTATTCACATCTTTTAGTTGAAATGCAAAAGCTTTTACAAACCTATATATTACAATACAGAGCGGTTTTGTCTCAGTCATCATTACATTTTATCCCTCTCTCTGTCAACTCACTCCCTCTTTCTCTATACCCTTTTCCTCCACCGGCCCACCATGCCCAAAAATTTTAAACCACATTCTCTCTCTCTCTCTCTCTCCTTTTCGAAATTCAAACAACATTCTCTCTCACTACCTCTTCTCCTTCCCCCTCTATGAAATTCGAAGGACCATAAAGAACAGGCACGGGCACGGACACGTGCACGAGTGTCGATTGCTAAGCCGTGCCTTTATGCATGGGCATGAGCATGCACTAGTATATTATATTGGAAAGCAAAAATTCTATGGTATAATAGGTTTACGTGTAGATAAGAACGCGTTTATTAAGTAGGCCGTCCTCGGTTCCAGCAAGAAAATATCCTTCATTCTTTCGTGGAAACAAATAGTATGCCCATGAAAGAAACAACATTCCATTTATTATTCTATTTTTTGTGATAACGGAAGCTCCAAAAAAAACTCCAATAGCAATGGAATTCCAATTCTCTTAACCCAGCTTAAGTTTTTGTTTTTGGTTTTATTGATGTTTTTAGTTCATTATGTTGTAGTGTTTGGGAATTCCAACTCTCCAAACCCAACATTGATGCTCTCTGTTTTGACGTGCAGAGGGATGGTGTTAGGGGTGGGGACCAAATTGACACACATTTTAAACGTTGCGGATGAAATTGGACAAATTGGCCACTTGCTAAGAGCATCACTAGTGGTATACTCAAATATTGCCACATCACATTTTGAGTATTCATTTAATGGGTTTATGAGTTTGAGTATCTACCCTTCTACAATGGTTCATTTGTGTCCATAATCAAAAAAGTACTATTCACTTTATTTTTATTCATAAAATGGGCACAACTTTAAATTTGTACATATATATTTTTTATAATATTAGTACCATTTAAAAGATATTCACAATACGTTTAAAATGAGATCAATCTTGAACATATTTTGGTAAAGATTAAAAATTGATAATTTCCTTTGGACCCTTAATTATTTTGCTTTGATAGTTCTGAATTTCCTCGAGGTTAGTATAGTTTATGTTATTGCTGTATTTTGTTTCCCTTTCCATCTATATCCTGTCATAGGGTCCTTTCTGAAGTAAGATGAAGGATCTGCTATTCATTCTTTGTTTTTTGAATATCAACCCTCGCAAAAAAAAAATTTGATAATTTTAAAAATTGATAATTTCAATTTTTGAGAGAGTGCAAAAAAATTGAGTTTTGAATTAAGTATTTGAAAAATGGAGAGAGAATGTTGTTACTTTTGATAGGGTGTGGTCCCCAAAATTTAGTTATTGAGGTTTGGTTATTGAGAAAGATTGGTAGTTTTGAGTATCCAAATGCCAAAAGTTGAGTATTTGTAACAAATGTTGTTAACTTTGAGTATTTATCCAAATACCATTGTGAGCCTCTTTTGTGTATCAAAATACTCATCTTTGAGTATTTTTGTGTTTGTGTATACCACTAGTGATGCTCTAATAATTTGAGGACCAAAAAGATTAGTAAGCCAAAATTGAACTTAGCAAGATATCTTTCACTTTTATAAGTAGTCTTGCATTGTAAATGAGATAGCTAAGTTTGATTTCCGAAGAAAAGATGCTGGAGTGGTAAGCGGATGGGTTATTCAGGGCACTTGATCACTCGATATGCCGCTGAGTATGGTAATGTGGAATATAATTTGAGGACCAAAAAGATTAGTACGCCAAAATTGAACTTAGCAAGATATCTTTCACTTTCATAAGTAGTCTTGCATTGTAAATGAGATAGCTAAGTTTGATTTCCGAAGAAAAGATGCTGGAGTGGTAAGCGGATGGGTTATTCAGGGCACTTGATCACTCGATATGCCGCTGAGTATGGTAATGTGGAATATAATTTGAGGACCAAAAAGATTAGTAAGCCAAAATTGAACTTAGCAAGATATCTTTCACTTTCATAAGTAGTCTTGCATTGTAAATGAGATAGCTAAGTTTGATTTCCGAAGAAAAGATGCTGGAGTGGTAAGCGGATGGGTTATTCAGGGCACTTGATCACTCGATATGCCGCTGAGTATGGTAATGTGGAATAAGTTCCATTCTCCAATAGCGACCAAGATGTGATGGCATATATGCACTTCTTCTGAAAGCTGAACATCTACCACTGATTAAAATCCTATTTCGTTTATGTGATTTGATAGGATGCTTACAAATATGCATGCGTATATTGTTTCTTGTGGTTGTTTGGGAGCAAGTGCTTTTCTCTCCACTTGCTTCGCTTTGTAATATAAAATTGTACTGCAAAGCGTTGTAAGTGAAGTGAAAAGTAGATGTAGTTGTGTGGACGGCGCCACGCGGCTCGGCCTTTCGTGTTTGAAAAGTGAAAAGAAAAATGTGAGTCGCCACCCGGGATTTATTTGGAAAATGATTTTTGGTACCCGAGAAACCGTTTCGAAAAATAAATGATGTCTTTTATGCCGTTTTTGGAAAAGGATTTGATTTGCGAAAAAGATTCTTGGATTCGGAAGCCAGGTTACGAACGGGGAAGGTTTAATTGAAAAGCACCCCGCTCGCCCGGGAAATTCCCGGTCTCTACTAAATTTTTGTGGGATTTTTGAAAAACATTTTATTGAAAACTCTTAACAAACAAACAAATAAATAACGAAATTAAATAGAATCATAACGGGAATAAAATTAAATGAAAGGGCAAAGGGCCTAATAGCAATAATAGAAGAGTAAAAGGGGTGACAGTGCAATAAACAAGTTGCAGAAAGTCAGAAAAACAGAGCACGAACAGAGGAAAACAGGGAAAATTTTTGTGCTTCAAAAGTTAGCCGTACGGCTTACCCAAGTTGACTGTACGGTTCACTTAGGTGAGCCGCACGGTTAACTTTTTGAAAAAAAATTCAAAAATTGGTTTCTCGAACAGAAACTTATTTTCGTTTGTAAAAACTGATTTTTATGAAAAATTTGATCACCCGAGTCTAAGAATGACTATTGGAGTCACCCTTGACCCGGGAGGATCCCCTCAAAGAGCCAAGATCTTGAACCGGGCTCGAGAAGTGCAGTTCGTACCTTTGAACAGCTTAAGAAAACTTCAGAAATTCCGGATGCGAAACTGGGGTGAGGCTTTTATGTGATTAGTAGGCTACTGGAAACTTTGGAATGATGAACAAAGAACAAAGAATAGAGAGATGGATCGAATATTATGGGTGAGGATTTTTAGACATTGAATGACTGGAGATTTTTCCAGCGTATCAGGGCAGTACGGAATTGTTGTGTGTTGAAAATGGGAGAGAAGGAGGTTATTTGTAGCCGGAAAAAGGAATAAAATCTGTACGAAATCTTTCCAAAATGATGAGATGCTTCTGCTGACAGATTGTCGAATATTTTCTGACACATAGCCGTACGGCTAGAAGGATTGGCCGTGCGGCTAGCATGGGTTAACCGTACGGCTAAGTGGTGGGAAGGTGAACCGTACGGTTTAGTTCAGTGAATCGTACAGCTAGGGTATTTTCGTCCAAAAATTCTGAAGTTTAGAGTGGCTGTTCAAGGTACCGCTGAGTATATCTTTTTCATCATTGGGGATGCACAGGGATTAAAATTGGGGTGTCTACAGTTGCCCCTCTTTGACGAGACTTAATCATCATTCTGTGATGCAAGTTGCGTAAAAAATATACACTGTGTTCGCTTCACATTTCCAAAAAAATTTCCAAAAAGATTGTTTCTTCATCTCTCATATTTCCAATCATTAATCACATTTCTCTCTCTACTCATACCTCTCTCTCCAATCATTACTTTCATTTCTCTCTCTATCTCTCTCCAATTATTACACCTCTCTCTAATTATTACTTTTTCCAAAAACCCATCCAAACACTATCTCAAAAATATTTTTAAAAATATTCTTCTCAAAATTCTCAACCAACCAAAGCCTATGACGTCCCAATTTTGATCTCCCTAGTGCGAGAAAACAGATAAACAAAATATGGTCGAGCACAGAGCTTCCTTCGTACCCTGTTTGTAGGGATCAGACCAGTCGTAGTTCGAGGCTATAAAAATGTTTTAATGCCTCGGAGGGACTTACATAACAAATGTTTTGAAAAAAGATTTAATGCCTCGGAGGGACTTACATACTTACATAACAAATGTCTTGAAAAATGATTTAATGCCTCGGAGGGACTTACATAACAAATGTCTTGAAAAATGATTTAATGCCTCGGAGGGACTTACATAACAAATGTCTTGGAAAATATTTTAATGCCACAGGGGCTCTGAAAATTGATTGATGCTGAGGATCGAACTTGATTATTGCCTTCGGAAAATTGATTGATGCCATAGAGGGCTTTAAAAGTAATTTTTGAAAATTGGAAAATGCCATGTAATTTTTGAATTTGGAAAATGCCATGTAATCTTTGAAATTGGAAAATGTCATTGAGAGCTTGAAAGTAATTTTTGGAAAATGGAAAGGTGCCATTGAGGGCTTTAAAAGTAATTTTGGAAAATGGAAAGGTGTCGTAGAGGACTTGAAAGTAATTTTTGGAAAATGGAAAGGTGCCATAGAGGACTTGAAAGTAATTTTTGGAAAATGGAAAGGTGCCATAGAGGACTTGAAAGTAATTTCGGTGCCATTGAGGGCTTAAAATGTAATTTTTGAAAATTGATAAGGTGCCTATTGAGGGCTTAAAATGTAATTTTTTGAAAATTTGAAAGGTGCCGTGGAGGGCTTATATGACAAAACTTAAGGGCCTGTTGTAAATTTAGGAAACACAGGGGGGGGGTGTTTTAAATTTAGAATTACGAGGGTTTAACCGTACGGTTCAGACAGAGATACCTGAGAGGCGTTGAGAGGAGTCGTGCGGCGGACAGAGGGTTTGACAGGAGAGCCGTACGGCTTAAATGGTTGAACCGTGCGGTTGAGATGATGAACCGTACGGCTTACTTGAGCGGTTTTAACACGCAGCAAAACCATCGGGTTGTCTGGTTTCTTTCTTCATTTGTTCAAGCATTCTGAGAGATCGGTTACTGAGAGACTTCGAGAGAGTAGAAATCTCCCCTCTTTCGTTCGATCTTTGTTCGAAATCCGGTGAAAACCCCATATTTCCCGTCGGTCATGGCCAATTCCAGCGAGGCACCGAACCAAGCTTCCTTTTACGGCGACGATCCACCACTCTTGGTCCACGGCGGTGAAGGGCCGGAGGGTCATCCGGCCGCGGGTGGTTCAACTGTGGCGATTTCGACGGAGACTAGCTCGGCTGGAGTATGGAAGTGATGGAGAGCACCATGCAACGGGTTCCGGGGAAGAATTCCCTCGTGCGGTTCACACGGAGACTCATGCGGCTAGATCCGGGATGGGAGCGACTAATGGTGGTGGTGCTACTCCATCCGATCATGGGTCAGTGCCGGTTAGTGGTGGTGATGGGCTGACTGCGGCAGTGGGGGGCATTCTGATGCCGGTTGAGGCCACATAGGGTAGTAGTGACATCTTCGGAGTCGTGACAGCATTGCATGGTACAATGGGTGATGGCCGGGTGACCATGGAGAGTATCAATATTCCGGTAAGTGACATTACTGCTTCTAGTAGTTCCATGCATGTTGATCTTGACATAAATGTTCCTCTGCCTGAGTTTGAGATGAATGTTGGTGGTGTGGATGTTCTGATTGACCCGAGGGTTGCTGAGGAGGGCGTAGGTGGTAGTGACGTGATTTTTCCTGATGTTGCCCATGCTGTTTTAGTGAGAGAGTACATAGTTAGTGGTGATGACACCTCTGTTAGTATTCCGATTACTATTAGCCAACCTGGAGATGTTATCATGGAGGATCTCGGGGATATGGGGGATAGTAGTGACGAGGACATGGGTGACAGGATGTATCGTAGTGGAGATGTTAGTGGTGAGGGGGGACAGGCTGAGGAGGCACGTGCCGAAAGAGCACAGACCGTGGGGATGGAGAGAGTAGAGACTGAGAGAGCACAGGCTGAGGGGGTGGTCCCTGTTATACCCGTTGCTCGGGTGTTTAGGAGTTTGACTCGGGTAATTGGCAAGGGCGGGGTTCCAAAGGAGAGTCCTGACACTGAGGAGCCTTCTGACCCAGTTTTGTTTCCTTCACGGGTTGGTTCTTCACGGGCTCCGGGAGCCACTTTGGGAGATACCTTGGAGGGGGTTACTGACGAGACTTTGGCCCGGAACTTGCAGCAGTTCCCTCAGTTGGGCGAGGTCCTGGTGTGGTGAGACTCCACCGGTAGGTGAGCCTGAGCCGGCAGAGGTACAGACAGAGGAGGTGGTCCGTGTGACCAAAGTTGAGGAGGTTCAGTTGGCTTTGAGGAGCAGGCCGCCCTTTGTCCCGGAGACTTATGATCCTCCAGTTCACTTCTTTATACCGGTGGGGTGCGAGGTATACGAGCCACAGTTGCCGCTTTACCCTGAGTCACTGATCTTGCGAGACTCGGCGATACATATTTCGAGCAGACCTCTGGTACGTACCTTTTATTCACACTTGTCTTTTGAACTGCTTTTACTATTGCATATCCTTTGTTGCTTTACTGAACGAACTTGTGCTACGTTTTTTAAACAGGTGGATCATTTTCTTCTGGGATTTGGCGGGCCATCTGATTGCTTGGCATAGTACAGGAGGTTGCCCCCGAGTGTGAGGGAGTTGGTGGATGCAGCGGGCTTTACCATCTTCATCAGGACTTTACTGCCCACTCGGACGGACAGAAAGTTGCTGAGGGCTTTGGCGGAGCATTGGTGGGACACTACCAATAGCTTTCACTTTCGGTTCGGGGAGATGACGATTACCCCTTTGGACTTCGCAGCAACTACCGGGTTGAGAGTCGGCGGCGAGCCGATACCTTTTGACTCAGGTTTATACTTGGACCGAGTGGCGGTGCGCCACTTTCTGGGGAGAGAGGTTGGAGATGAGGCGATGGTGAGATGTGATCACTTGCCGGTGATATGGGATCATGAGCCGGGGTCTCCAGTTGAGGCTGCACAGATGGCGAGAGCCTATTTGCTGTTCTTGTTTGGCACTGCACTATTTTCGAATAGGCAGAATTCGGTGCACCTGAGTTGGTTACCTGCTTTGGCAGACTTGAGGACGGCTGGCCGGTTTGACTAGGGTGGTGCTGCTTTGGGCACCCTTTCCTGTTTCCTTGGCCCGGTGGTTCGAGGAGCGGCGACCACTCTTGGAGGTTACTGGAGGATCCTGGAGGTATGTCATGTTATTCCTTTTGCTTTAAATACTCCATGCATTATTGCTTTCATTCCCCATTACTGATGGATTCTTTGAAAAATGCAGGTATGGGCTTATGAGGTGTTTGGAGTGCCGGCCCCAGAGAATTCTCATGTGAACAAACGAGTGCTTCTGCGGGGGGTGAAGTGGGCCAAGGAGTATGTCGGGAAAGGCGGGAAGAAGGGACAGCTGAGGTTCTTCCGTGTTTTCTTTGATCAGTCCCGGGGTGAGACGGTATGATACCAAACTTTCTGAATTCCTCTCCAGTCATTTCAATTCCAATGTTGATTTCTTGAAAGTAACCCATGACTCCTTGCAGGTGAACTGGAATATGTGGGACAGGCTGAGTGCTCCCTACTTGACTCAGAGCAGGGCGGTGACTCGAGGGCGCGTACTATTGGAGTCTCCATACGGGTGGCAGTGGTACTTGGGCGAGAGGGTGATACGTCAGTCCATGGGTATAGATCATTTCAGAGTGTCGGGTCCTCTTCCGCCTTTTGTTCAGAGGACGCAGGAGTATACTTTGGCTGAGGTGGAGGAGTTCACAGTACTGGACACAGTGTTGGTTTTCAGCCCCTCCGAGGACTATGACGGTTATGTGGTGAGTAATCTGGCTTACAACCTGGATATGGAGAACTGTCTGGCCACCCCTGCACCTGTGGAGGGTCCAGTGTTGCCTGTACTGAGGAGAGAGATTGATGTGATGCTACTGAATGGGAGTATGGGGTATGTGGTGGTTCCTGAGGTCACTCCACCAGTTACTCTTACACCGACAGAGGTAACCTGAAATTTGAAAACAAGAAATAGTTAAACTTCATGTTTTATTCAAGCTTCATATTCTGATTGGTTGTTTGACTTTGAAATTTAACTTGAAAGCAAGAGGGATGTGTGACCCTTCTGGTGAGACCAGTAACACTCCGATTCCGAATCCTTTCTGATTAGCGGCCCCATCAAAATACAACATCCAGACGTCGTTGGTTGCTGTCATTATGTTTTCATCAGGAAACTCGAACTCTATATCCTCCGGCCCTTCCACAGGATGATCTGCTAGAAACTCCGCAACTGCTTTCCCTTTTACTGACTTCCGAGTGACGTACTTGCCTGTTAGTGCTGGCTTCTCGAACAGATATTTGAGTGGATCCATTCGAGAGATCAGCTTCACCGAGTAAGCTAACATGTAATGTCTCAACTTCTTGGAAGCCCAGACTAATGCCCAACAAACCTTTTCCAGCGACGTATATCGCTCCTCACATCCCATCATCTTCTTGCTGATGTAGTAAACAGCTTTTTCACTTCCTCCTTCTCCTTCTTGCGCCAACATGCATCCCATTGCTGAAGAAGTGACAGATAAGTATAAAATGAGAGGTTGCCCTGGTATGGGTGGCATCAATACTGGAGGGTTCTGGAGATACTTCTTGATGGTCTCTAAAGCTTGTTGACACTTATCGTCCCACTTGAATGATACACCTTTCTTGAGTAAGCGAAACATTGGCTCACAAGTGGAGGTTAACTTGGCGATGAATCTGCTGATAAACTGGATCTTTCTGAGGAAACTCCGTATTTCCTTCTCTGTTTGAGGTGGCTCCATGTCCAGGATGGCTTTAATTTTTGATGGATCCACTTCAATTCCTCGTGTGGTGATCATGAATCCAAGCATTTTTCCAGCTGTGACCCCAAATGTGCATTTTTCGGGATTGAGGCGCAACCTATATTTGCGGATCCTCTCAAAGAATTTCCTGAGAGCAGGCAGATGCCCTTCTCTTTCCTTGGCCTTGACAATCATGTCATCCACATATACTTCTACTTCCTTGTGGATCATGTCATGTAACAATGTTGTGGCAGTCCTCTGGTAGGTGGATCCCGCGTTCTTCAGTCCGAATGGCATAACCCTGTAGCAGTAGGTTCCCCATTCCGTGGTAAAAGTAGTCTTTTCACGATCTTCGGGAGCCATGAGAATTTGATTATAACCTGAAAACCCATCCATGAATGATAGCAATGCATGCCCCGCGGTGTTATCTACCAAGACATCTATGTGTGGTAGAGGAAAATCATCTTTCGGGCTGGCTTTGTTCAAATCTCTGAAGTCCACGTAGATCCTGATCTTCCCATTCTTTTTAGGAACAGGCACAATATTCGCGACCCATTGAGGGTACTCGGTGACTATTAGAAACCTTGCGTCTATTTGCCTCTGAACCTCCTTCTTGATTTCCAATACCCAATCCGGCCTCATCTTCCTCAGCATCTGTTTGACAGGCTTTGCATCAGGGTACAATGGGATTCGATGCTCCACTATCTCAGGATAAATGCCGGGCATATCTGCATGTGACCATGCGAAAACATCTTCGAATTCTTTCAGGAGATCCGAGTGAGCTTTGAATTCTTCTGGAGATTGTCTAGAGCCGATTTGAACCATGCGCGGATTAATCTCATCTTTCAAATTTATTGGAACAACTTCTTCTTTTATAGGCTAAGCATGCCTTTCCTCTTCCCCTTCGATTAGAGATCGGAGTTCTTTTGGAATTTCTTCCTCAAACTCGATCCCCTCATCATCGGGGTCGACACAATTTATTTCAGACACAGCAAGATAAGCAAAGTCGATTTCATTTATTTCAAAGGAGGGGCCCCCAGGGGCATGATACATGAGAGTGGACTCAAACTCAAAGGAAAAGTAATAATGTGGAGTGATAACAGACTCAAGCTTCGACTCAAAATCATACTTAGTGCTAGATGCAGTGCCAGACTCAGACTCAGATTCAAAATCAGTGCCAGTGTAAATGATCCTAGGTACAAAAGTGCAATTTTTATAAGTTCCATCGGCATCCACATTGAGTGCGGTAACATCCTCCAGAGCTTCCTGACCCAGCATCATCAGCTCCATATCCTCAACAGGCTTTAAATCAACAAACGTTACAGCAGGTTCGTCCTTTCTCATACCTAGCGGACTATCTTCCCCAAACAACGATAAAAGATTCCTTGAGTCAAGAACCTCGATCCAGTCAACATGGAGCATCTTAGCTGGCTCTTCCCATTCTTCTGCTTCATCATCACTATCCCAGGTGTTGTCAGCAAAGATCTCAAATCCTGGCAGCTTGGTTCTTGTTTCCATGTCCCAAAATGGCTCTGGGTCCCCTTGATAGATAGTCTCTGGAGCTTTTATGAAATGGATAGCTCCTTTCTTGGCACAATCTTGTACTTTCCCACCATGACCAGATTTGTTGTTAGTTAAATCATAACCAAGACTGAAACGGTGATTGTTTGTCAGAAACTTAGGGAACTCTGCTACCCCTTGATTGTTGCGCCCAAGCCCTAGACCGAGTAAATACTCCATTTTCAGCATCATGTCCAGGGTTGTTGATCTTATCGAGAAATCCTCGTCCATCTTGATAGTAAGTATGCCGTCAGAAGTATCAAAGGAAAACCCTCCAAGAGTGATGTCTTCATCTCCGTGAGCGAAGTAGGGGAGCATTGTCAAGGATATGCGGGCGAATTCCAGAATCCCCCTAGATGGTCAAGGTTCCTGTGGCTAATCCGAGCTGAACTTTTTGATGTAGGGAGGAGGGCACGGCCATGATGTCTGATCGGTGGAGCCATGGTTGCCCCAACAACAGGTTGAATGAGGAGGGAATGTCGAGCACATGAAACTCAACGTCAGTCTTGAAATCTTCGATCATTATTTCCATCTGAATTGTCCCAACCACGTCTCGTCGGGTATTGTCGTAGGCATGCACTCCAAGATTCATCGGCTGGAAATCCTTGTTCTTGAAACCCAAACAGTAAGCTGTACGCAGGGGACAGACATTCAAGGCAGATTCATTATCCAAAAACACCACCGGGACCCACTTTCCCATGCATTTCAGAGTAATGTGCAATGGCTTGTTGTGACCAGCTCCTTCTGGCGGTAGATCCTTCTCAATGAAAACAACAACATGCTTCGTGCGGGTTATATAAGTAGAGCTACCATCGTTTCAGGAGGGGTGTCTGGTGGTACCTCCATGTTAGATAGAGCTTTAATTAGCTTTTGACGGTGTTCTCGAGATGAAGAGAGCAACCCCCAAATAGACACTGAGGCTGGGATTCGTTCAAGCTGCTTCTGAATCGGATCATTTGTTACCGGGGAATTTTTCGGAGGTGGCCTAGTAGCCGAGTTCTGTTGAATGATATCTTCTGGATGGTTAGGAATTGTATCCTTGAAAATGGGATCATCCCAAATGAAATCTCCTGTCGCGGCATGGTTAGAGGGACTCCCACCTTGGAGGTGGGCTGGCTGGAAGATTCGACCACTTCTGGTTATTCTGTTGACCGTTTCTTCCCATAACTCCTGATTTTCACCCCAGAAATTCGTGTATTCCTCATTGATCTTCCTTTTGCCAGCCCTGATAGCTTCCCTCTTCTGCATTGTTTGTTGATCCTCGGTCCAGAGATTCATCAGATCACTTCTGACCCTTTGCTCCCCAATTTTCACTGCTTCCATTTTTGTCTTGAGGTTGTCTACTTCGGAGTCTTGCCAAAAGGATGGATCTAGCATGGCCTTGTTGACAGTCCACACCTCATCATTGCTTACTCGAATATCGACTACTACTTCTTCATCCCAGATGGTAGCCAAAGGGTTAGTGACTAGTACCGATATATTGGATGACAGCGGAAATGCCACTGACGGCTGAGGCAAAGATCCGTCACTAATGTATGCTTGTGGGAGCCAATCTTGGTTTCCGAAGGCAGCTTCTATGACAGAACGGACCTCTTCTCTGAAGCGTGCGAGTGGTGAAACACTATCTACTGGATGTCCGTCTGGAGCCAACACTTCTCCCAGAGGATTTGCATTCCGTTCTTCTTTGTCTCGCTCAGAAATGCTTTCTATTACATTGATTTGACAGACATGGGAACTTTCCAAAACGTGAACAATAGGCTTCTCCAAGAATTTGGGGACGATGAATTGGCTTGAGTTCCCAGAGATTAGCAAAGAACCGAACAATGCTTGTCGGGACTCCTCCCAATCTTGATCGCTCATGGACCATTCTTCTTCCTCCACAATCTCACTCCATCTTTGATCTTACATCGTACTGGTATATGAAAGGAAATGGATTCCAAGATCTTCTGGCAGGGGGACAACGGGTTTTGGTTCGGTAGCTGTGATGATATAGAAGCTAGGGTCAAATTTGGTGGAGGTAAGGTCTTTTGTAGTGGAGATGAAGGATATCTGGCCAGCTTGGGTGTTTTGCTTGTGATTAGGTAACGGATTGGAAATGGTGTTGGGCTTTTGATTAGGAAGTGGAAGGGTTCCATTGTCCACAAGATCCTGGACTTTATGCTTGAGACGGATGCAGTTATTGGTATGATGGCCGGGCATCTGGTGGTAGGCACAATAGGTGTTTGGGTTATGGTTAGGAGGGAATTCTTTGGGTGGCTCTCGAGGTTCGCGTGGTTGAATGAGGTTTTTGTCGAGGAGTTTTTTGTACACTGTGACAAGGGGATAGGGGAGTAGATGAAATTCTCTTCTTGGTGGGGGAGCTATTTGCTGGAATTGTGACTGGGTTGCAATCTCGTTAATAGGTTCGGCTTTGACTGGTTTGGGGTTGGAAGAGCTGGCTTGGTTTTGGTTGTAATTGCTGGGTCCAAACAAGGTGTTGTTGTTGCCAGAGTAAACTCGTCTTGGTTTGGTGGTAGATTCACCCTTCTCAAATATGCCGCTTCGGAGAGCATCTTCAATTGCCAGGCCAGCTTCATAGAAGGTTTTGAAGTCAGCGGTGGTCTGAAGACCACCAAGTGCTTGGCAAAATCTGGTTCTAGATTCCTTGTGATAATTCTCATCTACTCATTTTCTGAAGGTCGTTCCATCATCAGAGATGCTTTTCCTCTCCATCTTTTAATAAAGTCAACAAAGGACTCATTCTTCCCCATTTTGGTTGACTCCAGTTCCCGGATAGTCATCTCAAGCTGAATGTTGTAATTGTATTGGGCGACAAAGGCTGCCCCAATATCTTCCCATGTCCTTTTCTTAGAGATGTCCAGATTTAGAAACCAGCGGAGTGCCGGCCCAGTTAGAGTTTGCTGAAACATCTGGCCCATTGCGTCTTTTTCAACGTCATACATGGATAAAGTACCCACATATGTTTGCAGATGAGCTTTCAGGTCACCACTGCCATCAAACTTGTCCCAATCCATCGGTTTGAACTTGTCGGGGAGCTTTGCATCTGGGAAAAGGCACAATTTTTCCATATCAATCCCTCTAAAGCATCCTTAAGAAGCTGAATTTCATCTGTTTCTGCCGACATAGCTGAGCTCCCGGTTGACTGTTCTGTTCCTGACTCAGTTTGAACTAGTCGCTGTTCGGGGATTCGAGTCCAACCCGGTATGAAGTTTCTCTTCTTTTTGCCAATGGTTAGTACTGATGATATGCACAAACGGAACTCAGGGATGCAGTGTGTAGTGTATGTGCAAAAACAGAAAAGAATCTATGTACAAGAAAATGATGCATGACGCATGAAAGGATTGCCCCAATTTCCTGCTTATTTTGTTGGGTACATTCAAATTCCCATGATTTATGAAAACAACGGCCGGACCGGAGGTTGCCTACGTATCCCCATGGAGAGGAATCCGGCCGTGACGTAGTTCAGGACTACAAAGTTGGCTCTTTTTCTCAAAAGGTCTTTTCATTAAAAGCATGAAATTTTTACAAACTGACATGACAGACTCGATGTAAGGACCCGAAATTTTGCAAAATTTTTCCGGAATAATGTTGGGTAAATGTGAGGAATTAAATTTTAACTAAGAGGGGTCAATGTGATAGTGGTAGTATGCATTTGGGTGTGTTTATTATACACTAGAAAGTCTAGGGGTGAAAGTGTTAAGGGGTGTGAGTATATAAGACATCTTATTCTTGCATTTTAAAAGAAAGAAGAAGAAAAAAAATCAGCCCTCTCCCTCTCTCTCTCTGCCGACCCCTATCTCTCACTCCTCTCCTCCATTTTTCTTGCTCCAAGCTCCACAAATCCACAAAACCTCAAGTCCCCTTCAAGAACCCCACGTAAAATCACCTCCTCTACGCGTTTTGAAGCTTGGATTGCACTCGTTTCGCACCGAGAACCCACATTTCGGGTTGGAGCTTATTGGAAGCTAGGGTTTTCATTTCCCACTCATTTCAAGCAAATTTCTTGAGGTAGGAAGACAAATTCCACTACCTCTAGTTGTATTTATGTGATATATAGCATATACCTTGTTCTAGCTTTTAAATCCCATCAAATTCTTGAATTTCTTCCATAGTGGGTTTGTTTGAACTTGATTTTGTGATCTATGGATTGAGTATTTGATTGATGCTATTGTTGGTTGATTTGCACTCCTTTGATGTCCATTAATTACTCTACATATCCAATTTTTGGCCTAAAACCTTACAATTGTGTTTGGGTTGAAATTCCACACCAATTGGGTGAAAATCTGCTTGCTGCCCCTGTTTTTGGGCTGCTGCCCCTGTTTTCCAGAGGCTATCCCCTGTTTTGGGGTGGCCCTCGGCCACCCTTTGATGCCCGTTTGGTCCCCAAACGTCCATTTCTTCGTATATTTGACTCTTACCATCATTTTGAACAACGAATCCACTTCGAATTCATAAAAATTAACCCTTGGGCATGTGAATTAACAAACTTTATGGTTTATGTATCGGACACGCACCGGTTGACACATTTTTGGCGAAAATGGTGAGTATTTGGAACAAATGGGACTTTTGGGAACTTTTGAAAGACAAATGGTTTTTGAATTGATATTATTGATTAAAATGAACTCTAGGGATCACCCGTTTGGTGCACGGAGAGGGATACTTCCCTATTAAAATTGATGAATGTCTTTCTTATGAAATGTCGGTTATGATGTATTTGGATTAATTTGGTGAATTTGGCAAAAATTTGGCTTTAATATGCGAAAATGAGTATTTTGGAAATTACTTGGACATTGGTCGAATACTTAAAATTGTTTTGGAACACGTGGACACATTTTGGACACTTGGGTACATTTTGGTTACTTCGTGGTCGAATTATAACCTTCCGTTCATTTTAACCTTGTACATTGGTCGTGCCCATCCCCATACTCATTCATTATGAATGTATCATGTCTATACACCTAGCGTGAGTAGAATAGTTTTCCTACTGGGCTAGTGAGCTCAACCTATCAATTTTCAGGTACTCGGCATGGAGCATGAGATAGATGCTTGAAGTGTGATTGCATAGCATTGGAGTTCATTGAGCATGAAGTTATTTTCCCATCTTTGTTTTATATTTTTGAAAGATGGTTTTGTAACTTCTATTTATTAATCCTTTTGACTTATTGGACAATGTAATAACTCTTAAACTCTATACTTATGCTTTGGGATTTGGTTTTTCATTGTTAGAACTTGTTGACTATTTTTTTTAGTGAGAATGTAATATTTTGACTTTGACTATTCAAAGGGGTAAATATAGGACTTTGGACTTGTCCCATGTGGATTTTATGTATATTTGGATAATTAAATTTGAGGGCGTTACACTCGACAACAAACTCGATAATTAAACGACCGACAACAGACTTGATGATCAAAAGTACTAAGAATCACAAGCTGGCTTGATTCTTCAAAAGAAGCCCTGTTGGCTAGATTAAGTCAGTGGATATTCACATCTGGCAACAAACTCGATAATTAAACAGCAACAGACTCAATAATAGACAAGAATCACAGGTTAACTTGATTCTTCAAAAGAAACCCTTGTTGGCTTGATTTGATCATTGCACGATCACTTCTGGCTTTGAAAGCCGTTCTTAAGAGGAGGGATGATTTGGAGATGTTGACCCTGTGGAGGATCCTGTTTCATCAGCTTTCCCTTTTCCTTTGGGGTCTTCCTTCTTCTCCCACTTGCACTGATCCTTGAGTTGCTGTGGGGTCATGCCATCATTATTGAGAACGCAATCTGCAAAGCACACATCACATTCACACTCGTCCCAGTATTTGTGGCCCATGACTGGGTCTTCAAAGTAGTAGACGGGCTGACCATTGGCATCAAAGTATTTTACAGGTGGCATGACTGCGAGCTCCCCGTAGTCCTGTTCCATCATCAAGGTGATCTTTTCTGGCATTGGTTCTGGCTCTTCTGGAAAGCAAAATTTCCATCCTTCATTTGCATCCCATTGGAGAGACACACCTGGCAAGTTGGCTTCAATCAGCAAACTGAGTTTCTGATCAAGTTCTTCCCCCATATGGTCTTCTATGTTGAGCTTTCCTGATTGAGGCTCTTCTGGCTTGCATGGAGGTTGCTCGGGCTGAACTTCCTCAATCACCCACACAGGTGCCCCTTGGTGGGTGGTGAGTGTAGACTTGAATCGCTTGTATGGCCTCCAGACATGATGACTCTACCACAAAGAAAATGTGTATTTTATTTTGGGAAAGGGAGCCAATCGTAGTATTTTTTGATTTTTTTTTGTTTTTGATTGATTTTTTTTTTTGTTTTGAAGAGAGGAATTCTCGTATATCCAACACAATGCGCGATTGTCAGGGCAATCCTTATGGATGTGAACATGATGTAATGACTTTAAATTTGAGCTACCTTATGCATGCATGCAAAATGGAGACAGTATGTACACGGAGTGATATATACAAGGATGGATGAATAATTGACAGGCAAACAAGACGTACATAGAACAATTGACAGATAAACAGATAACAGATAACAGGCAAACAAGATAACATGTGAATAGGATATAACAGACAGTCCTACCCTGTGGATCCTTGTCCTAGGTTGGAAGGTACTATGGTTTATTATATGCAAAGGCCGGGTTTTGGTTTAAATGGGTTTCCCTAGACTAGAGCCAATATTTGCCTCCCAGTGCCAAGTGTACTGCATGGCAAAGGTCAAACGGCAGGCTGACTCATCATCGTCCGGGGTTGCCGAGAATCTTGGGATGTCCTAACACTAGCAAGCCAGGTAGGGTAACCAAGACGCAGCGGCGGGGCTTATCCAACATCGATGCACGTGCAATGCAAAAGTTTGACAATAAAATTATTTTCAAAATCCCACAAACATTTTTCAAATTTGGCTTACCTATAAATTAATTTTTATTTTGAGATTTTACCCAAATAAATAACCGGGAAAGCTCCACTCCAGATTGGTCGGGCGTAGCCCTGTTATCGCCTCATTCCTTTCTCGATCACGCGGGGCGTGTTCATTTTTGTCAAGCTTTCGGGGGTAGTTTTACATGTGTAAAATACCAAAATAAGAATTAATTTAAAAATCCCCAGCGGAGTCGCCATTCTATAGACGGCGCCACGCGGCTCGGCCTTTCGTGTTTGAAAAGTGAAAAGAAAAATGTGAGGTGAGTCGCCACCCGGGATTTATTTGGAAAATGATTTTTGGTACTCGAGAAACCGTTTCGAAAAATAAATGATGACTCTTATGCCGTTTTTGGAAAAGGATTTGATTTGCGAAAAAGATTCTTGGATTCGGAAGCCAGGTTACGAACGGGGAAGGTTTAATTGAAAAGCACCCCGCTCGCCCGGGAAATTCCTGGTCTCTACTAAATTTTTGTGGAATTTTTGGAAAACATTTTATTGAAAACTTTTAACAAACAAACAAATAAATAACAAAATTAAATAGAATCAGAACGGGAATAAAATTAAATGAAAGGGCCTAATAACAATAATAGAAGAGTAAAAGGGGTGAGAGTGAAATAAACAAGTTGCAGAAAGTCAGAAAAACAGAGCACGAACAGAAGAAATCAAGGGAAATTTTTGTGCTTCAAAAGTTAGCCGTATGGCTTACCCAAGTTGACCGTACGGTTCACTTAGGTGAGCCGCACGGTTAACTTTTTGAAAAAAATTTCAAAAATTGGTTTCTCGAACAGAAACTTATTTTCGTTTGTAAAAACTGATTTTTATGAAAAATTTGATCACCCGAGTCTAGGAATGACTATTGGAGTCACCCTCGACCCGGGAGGATCCCCTCAAAGAGCCAAGATCTTGAACCGGGCTCGAGAAGTGCAGTTCGTACCTTTGAACAGCTTAAGAAAACTTCAGAAATTCCGGATGCGAAACTGGGGTGATGTGAACACCCCGCGGAGCGATTCACGAAAATGGTTTCGGTTTCGAAAAATGATTTGATTGGTTGAATGGAGTCGCCACCCGGATTTGAGGACTGTACCCGAGAAACCTTTGAAAAATGACTCTTTTGCCCTTGAAGATGGAAAATGCTTTACCGGCCTCTCAAAACGAGATTTCTTGGGTCCGGGAGTTAGGTACTTGAGGGGAAGGAATTAAAGCACCCCTCACGCCCGGTATGACTACCGGTCGCTAATAAATGTTTGAAAAGATCTTGGAAATATTGTTTAAATGGACTTCAAACACGAATTCATGTGAGAGCACGACAAATGCATTAAAAAAGATCAATGAGATATATGGGAGAATACTTGTGCAAAATGTTATGAATGAATGACTCATGTATAAAAGATGCTAAAATTTTACTAAAATACCCTCAAATTGCCTTAAAATGTCCCAAGAATAGATCACAAATACTCAACACATCACACCTGGATTGCAATCTGGGCGCCTGGATTAGGCAGATCCAGGCGCCTGGAATGGGCCAATCCAGGCGCCTGGATGGCTTACCAGACAGAAACTTTGAAACCTTATTTTCCACAACAAACACCCAATGCAATTTATTTAGCTGATTCACACACACTCCAATTGATATTTAGAAACACAATAGCAAGCATGGACCTCAAACTCAACTCAAATGTATGGTATAAACTTAACAAAACCTTAATGTTGAATGATTTGATGCAATGACTATGCTTCTATTGAACACCTATAATGGGAGTATACTGGGATATCCAAAATGCAACCATAGATCAATGCATGCAACTGATGTACCAAAAATTGATTAACATGTAAGAAAAGGGAGAAAGTATGATAAGGGAAAAGGGGATCCAGGCACCTGCATGGAGTGAATCCAGGCGCCTGGACTCAATGCAGGTGCCTGGAAAGTGATAATCCAGGCACCTAGATTGAGCTCTGATACACAAAATAGATTCTTTTCTTGATGATTTTCAAACCCCTTCCAAGCCCTCTACTGATATAGGAGACCAGTGAGAGCTTGGTTGAGTTCCCCTCAGGGCCTACTTGAGCATATTGGTAGAAAAACTACCTTGAGGCTTGATTTGATGAACTTTTGGAAAGGTTTGGAGTTGGATGCTAGGTGATATGTTGCTGGAATGAGATTTTTAGAGCTTCTAAAGGGATGAATATGGATGCTTTGATGGAGTTTGGTTGATGTAAATGAGTGGGGATTGGGTTAGTATGATATGAAAGTGATTTTTGGGTTAAAAGAGGATGGATTTGAGAAGCTTGGACTGAAATGGTTGGTTTCTGGAATAAATCCAGCAGCATAACAGTAAGGAAAAGAGGAAGAGTTGGTCCCCTCAATATGGAGAGAAGTGGGGGTATATATAAGCAAGAATGGGGTCCAAAAAGGGCCATTAGAACCCTTAGGAGGGCACACTAGGGGTCTAATAGGCCACTCTATTTTTCCTCCACTTACTCTAACAGATTTCTGTAGAAAATCCCCAAAGAATCCTCCAAGACGCTCCTCCCCACTCACTTGACCTTGGGGATCAAGTATCTGGAGAGAGTCCAGGCGCCCATATTGGTCAAATCCAGGCGCCTGGATTCAATGTGGGTGCCTGGAATCATCCAATCCAGGCGCCTGGACCTGGAGACAGCACCAAATTCCAAACTTTGTGGGGCCATTCTGGGTTCTACCGAGCTCCGTTTTGCATATGGTTTGAAGCGTTGGAAAGCTTGTCGAGTCCACTTTCTAACCCAAGTGGTTTGAACCCAATATGATTTGTACGTCAAAGTATATGACCATTTTACCCTCAGAAGGTCGGGAAAATAAGTTGTTTTGGTAAAACGGACACATCTCCCTCATTTCAAATAGATTGGCACACATTATATATATATAAAAAGAGGGTTTTGAATGTACTAGAAGGTGGTGTAGGCTTGGGTTTATTTTGGAGAGGTTTTGGAGGGGTTATCAAGTTCACAATCAAGCTTCGCGTGCTCTATCGGGCATTTTCATCATCGGGGATGCTTGATAAGTTTCTCGGGTCAAAATCGGGGTGTCTACAGGTGAGGCTTTTATGTGATTAGTAGGCTACTGGAAACTTTGGAATGACGAACAAAGAACGAAGAATAGAGAGATGGATCGAATATTATGGGTGAGGATTTTTAGACATTGAATGACCGGAGATTTTTCCAGCGTATCGGGGCAGTACGGAATTGTTGTGTGTTGAAAATGGGAGAGAAGGAGGTTATTAATAGCCGGAAAAAGGAATAAAATCTGTACGAAATCTTTCCAAAATGATGAGATGCTTCTGCTGACAGATTGTCGAATATTTTCTGACACATAGCCGTATGGCTAGAAGGGTTGCCCGTGCGGCTAGCATGGGTTAACCGTATAGCTAAGTGGTGGGAAGGTGAACCGTACGGTTTAGTTCAGTGGACCGTACGGCTAGGGTATTTTCGTCCAAAAATTCTGAAGTCTAGAGTGGCTGTTCAAGGTACCGCTGAGTATATCTTTTTCATCATTGGGGATGCACAGGGATTAAAATTGGGGTGTCTACAAGTTGCTCGAGCAACAATGCTAGAATCACACTCAATTTTCCGCACAATCACCAAGTCTAAGGCCCACAAAAACTGCATATTGTTTCTTCGTGTTGATAGGGGGCATCCAGCGTATTCAAAGAGGTATTGCGGTACCAACAATATTGGTTGTGTTTGGTTAGATAGTTTAGTTTAGTTTAGTTTTGATGATGTCAGCAGGTGTAATGAGTGAAGAGAGATAGAGAGAGAAATGAGGGAAACGATGATGTCATCAAAACTAAAACTAAAACTAAAACTAAAACTAAAACTAAAACTAAAACTATATTGGCAAAGAACAGGGCCATTAGAACCACATAATTTTTTGAACATACAAATTCACAAAGCGGAAGGTGTGGGGCCTTTGACTTTATGAGCGTGTGTATTATTTTGGGTTTTCCATTGTACAAACCTTTTAATGTGGGCCATCCAACTTCAGGACCGGTAAGAGAGGTGGCTGACGAAGCTTCGGATTTTTACGGGCAAAGTATCGAAGAGCAACAGGAAACTTAATTGTACCGCCAAGTCCAGATGAGTATTTGCAGTACGACTGGGTGTTCCATTAACAAAAAATAATTTTTTTCAAAAATCGAGACAGATTATTCTCTCACAATACATCACATAAAAACCATGAAAAGTCAGTTTATTAAAAAAACTAGCTTGCTCTTAAAGTTTAAAACAAAAAAATTGCACATTCTCTGGAAAACAAGAATTACTACTATATATGTAGTCTTTAATTTTTATTTATTTATTTTTTTTTTTAACTTGTCGTTCTTTATCTAGGTTTAGTATTTGAATTTCCTCCAGGTGTTGTTGTAGCTTTAGATAACTATTTTTCCCTTTATTATACTTATCACACATTATTTACTACTCCCTCCGTCCCAAATTGCTTGGACTTTACGTGTATGCGTGTCATTTTTAATTGTTTATATTTGTTGGAATTTGGGCCGGGTCCGGGACAAAAATCGGGTCGCCAATGTGGGCATAACCCAGTGACCCATTCATTATAGAGTCCTATCTTATCTTGGAGATAAGAAAGGAGAAGTTGAATTAATCCAAGACTCTTAGGATTATAGGACTTCTAAAGCATCTAGGCTGCTTACTCTATATATTTCCTACAGCATATTCATAAGAACATATGCATACAAGATTATCAGTCATTGAGTTCTCGAAACTCTCTCCCTAGTTTCTCTCTCTGCCAGTAAGAGCGATTCGAAGCTTTTGCACTGTGGAATAGAGGGTGATACTCGAACCTCGTAGTATCACTCCATTGCAGGAGATTGTTGTTGTTCTAGTACATGCAGAGTATGTAATCCATCCACCAAAAAATCCGGTTCGGTAAAAGTTCGCTAAAGGTAACCCGAACCACCCGTTTCCGCATTCCTAATTAAATTTTAACATTGGTATCAGAGTTGTATTGGATGTTTTCGTGCTCTTTTGTACTTGAATAGCCATATGTATCATCATTTATAGATACATGTTAACTGATTTTCGTGCATGTTTTATACGGGTTCGAAAAACGTGATTTTTTGAAACATCTCAGAATCGCTTCAAAATTTTACACAACGTATCCCATAACATGTAGATGATATCTGGAAAGTTTCGTGTTGATCGGATCAACCGTTCATCAGAAAAATGAAACCCTAGTTATTTTTTCCGAAACTTTGCATGAACGGTGTTTTCACTACACTCAGTTCCAGTATGCGAGCTTTATATGTATGCGTAGATAATTTCAATACATTCGCAACGATATATGATAAGATTGATTTGGAGTTACGGTTTGGAAGTTATGGCAAACCCTAGTTTGGGGTCGTTTTTGTGAAAATCCTAATTTTTGGGGAAGATGAACAGTACCCGAGGGACCTGTTTGGCAACACGAAATTAAAAAACTGCGTTTTTTGACTGTTTTCGACTCATACAAACTTCAATTTTGGCGTGGTTTGATCCATTGGACTTAAAATTCAATTTCCTTTGTTTCTGAAATTTTTTGGATTTTTCAATAGTAATTTGTATTTTTCAAATTTTTAATACAAAATGAGGAGATTGGAGGATGGTTTTTGGACGCATTCGAGGTCCAATGAGATCCAAATTTTTTGTGTAACCTCCTGGATATATTACCTATTTAATGGTATAGTTGGTGCAACTTTTCAGTACTTGCTCATTTTTTTTGCAATTTTGGTTTGTTATTTATTCTTTGAGAATTAGAATAAATCCTGAAAATTGATAATAATTGCATGTGAGCTACTGAAAATTCATATATATTAAAAACAGCATGTTTTAATTATTGGAGGCAATTCATGTTGTTTGTGGCATGTTTGAATATTTTTTTATTTTGTTTATTGATCAAATTATTCACGTTGAAGCATAATTAAAATTGCTTAGTATATAAAGAGTGTTATATACTGTTAAAAAAAATTATTTCATGCATATTATATGCCATATCTAGTGGGGGGTTGTTCGGTGGAGAAAAATATTCATATATTTTTTCCTGAAAATTAAAATTTTGCGCATGAATTAAATTAAATTTAATAATAAAATACTTAAAGGCGCAAGAGATGATTATAAGCTTAGCGAGTTTTCGATCTTGCGACATGTATGTTATTGTTATTATTTAATTTAGATTTTTCGCGGCAAAGTAGTTCTGTTGTGTTATTAATAATCTCATGCGCATTTTTTTGATATGAGTTAAAATGGAAGCTAAGTATATAGTAACAGATTTGAACAAAGTTGAGAAATTGGGAAGCGACACTTATAATATTTGGCGCTGTGAGATCTAGTTTCTCTCCAATGAGCTTGAGGTCTTGGAGACCCTCAACCATGAGATGGTTGAGCAAGTGTAATCTGACTCACCACAGTATCTTTGTGATCTTGAGGTTTATCAAACGTGGTACAAGAAAGATCAGTGTGCGCGAATTAATATGTTACGCAGCATGCATAACGATTTGATATGTGAGTTTGAGTGCTCTGTGACTGCTCATAAGCTGTGAATAGCTATCAAACAGAAATATGACATCGACTTCTTGACTAAGATGGTCTCAGACTGAGATGTGATAATGAACTAAAATGAGGCAATAAATGCTAAGCACCAAGAGGCTGCTGAGTAAGATGGTTCATGCATCATAGCTGAAACTAGCCCTCGCAGGTCTAGGTATCAGCAGAGGAAGGCTATATGCGCCCTCAGGAGGGGAGCTGCTATAGCCCTTGGCCTGAATGGCACTCACTGGTTCTTTTAAGCATAAGAGAGGCAAGAAGTAGAGTGGCTTGAAAAACATGACGAAAAGACGTGCTTTAACTATGACAAGTTGGGACACTTTGCTCGTGAGTACATTGAGCCTAAGAAGGAACTCCCTATTTTAGTTCTCGTTTTGACTGTTTTGTTACTAGTTAAGGTTTAGTTGCTCATTCTCCTCATTTGTGAGTAGTAGACTCAAGAGCAACTTACCACTTAACGAGAAACAAAGATGGGTTCATAGAGTCTTGCCGAATTCTAGGTGGTAGCTAAAAGACTTTCATGGAGAAAGAGTCTAGTATGTAGATGCTGGGCATTGACAAGCTGGACTTGCGACATAGGTGCATCCTGCTTCTTCATGATTTACTTTATGCTTCACAAATTCCGTGAAACTTGTTATTAGTTACTAGCATGATGGTCTAGGTTTTTCAATTTCTGTTGAAGAGTAGCTTAGTGAGTATTGATAAGGGTATTATTTGTTATGGTTTTGGATGGTTTTATGACACTAGATGTTATTAAATCAAGTTTAATAATAATAATTCTAGTGATTCTATTTGCTATATTACATCTTTTGGCGATGTTGATTCTGTTAGATGGCATTCTGGATTAGGTCACATAGGGCAAAAGGGGGATTTTTGGGTCTACCTGCTCATTGGTGACCATTGCCTTACAGGAAAAGCATTTAGAAAACCATTCAGATAAGCCATAAAGGCATCTGTTCCAGTGCAAACTTATTCGTTCAAGACATTTGTGGCTCAATGAATGTAAGGGTAATGTATGGTGTATCCTATTTTATCACATTAATAGATGACTTCACGCGTTATGGTTATGTCTATTTGTATTCTCACAAATAAGAAGCATTGGATTGCTTTAGACGCTATTTTCATGAAGTTGAGAATCAATTAAACAAGAGCATTAGGGCTCCTAGAACTGACCGTGGCTGCGAGTATCTACATGAGCAATATAAGGTGCTCTATGAGGAAAAATGGATAGTTAGGCAATTAACAATTCCTGGCACTCTGCAACAAAATGGTGTGGCGGAGATAAGGAATTTTAAGTTGCTAGACATGGTTTGGTCGATGATGGCGCAAACAAAGCTTCCAATTTCTAATTGGGGAGATGCATTGCTAATTGCTGTCTACGCCCCTAACAGCATACCTTCCAAATCATTATCTTCCACCCCATATGAGTAATGGACCGGCAGAAAACCAGATATGGGTAATTTGTGGCCATGGGGGTTGGTTGCTTAAACACATAGTACTTCTCATAAGTATGAAAAAATAGGCCTTAAAGGCAAGAAGTGCATCTTTTAGCACTCTAAGAGCTATGTGTTTTGGTGAGTAACCTAATGGAAGTGTGATTGAAATTGAGTTACGAGATGTGGATTTTCCTTTGAGAAGGATTTCCCTAGCAGAAGAGAGGTTAGTAGAGATGTAGAGCTCTACGAGATGGAGGATCCAATGTTGGGTGCACCGAGTCGTCCAATCGAGAATGGGGAAGAAATTCTCCTATCTCCTGGGGATAGTGGGAGCGACTTTCTTAATCATGGATTAGATCTATTGGATACGAATTCTCAAGATCCTCTGATGCGTTGAAGCAAACATGGAACAATCTCTCATCGTTATTTTGGGATTGAGGGAGAGACTTTAATAATTGCTCTGAAAGATGCAAAAGAGCCCAAAACGGTGCGAGTAGCTCTTTCATCTCCTGCTAGTAAGGAATGGATAACTTGATGCAAGAAGAGTTGGAGTGTTTAAAAAGATAAACCATGTCTGCGACTTGGTTGATCTTTCGCCTCGGCGCACGACCATTGAGAACAAATAGGTTCTTAAGATCAAACGCGAGGCAAATGGTTCTATATTGAGCAATAAGTTCCGTCTAATAGCGAAGGGTTACACCCAATTTCCGGTGTAAAGTGTGAGAAAATTTTCTCCCTAGTGGTGAGATTTGCCTCCTTTCGCTTTATTCTAGCCTTAAAAATATTCTAGGACATTAAAATGACATTTCTCAATGGAGAACTGGATGAGGAGATCTGTTTGGATCAACATAGAGTGTTTTGAGGCAAATGGCCAGGAGCGCAAAGTTTGCATGCTCCAACGGTCTATCTATGCCTAAAACAACCATCCAGGCAGTAGTGTATGAGATTCCATCAAGCCATTATCACTAATGGGTTTACGATGATCAATGAAGACCATTGCGTGTATTTGAATAGTCCACGAATAATTTTTTAATAATGTCATTGCATGTGGAGGACATTCAGCTAGCCGGAAACATGTTAGGGCTTCTGGACTGCATAGATGGAGTTAGATGTGTTTCTTTAAGATATATGGGATTTTTATGCCATTTGTGCACTTAATATTTGAATATTGTTGTTGCAAAATGAGCTATTGTTTATGGTTAACACACACATAATTGAAAGATTGATGTCAGCAGGTTAGATTGGCTCACTCACACGAGCAATCGCCTTCGGCGCTTGAGATAGTGAGCGAAGATGAGATGGATGGGTAATGAGATATACAAGTTAGGCCTATGATATAGTCTGATAAGAGGAATCTGATATACCCACCAAAGGTCGCCTTGGTTGAAGCCAAGATGGAGTCTATTTTTGGGGACCGATCACTGGTAGTTCCCACTATCGTGAGTTTTACCTGTTTTTTGGTAGCCAGATGTGAGCACTCGTATGGTGTCGTGATGGCAGGCTAGAGAACTCATGTTGGGCGCTAGGTAGCGACCAGACTAAGGTCTGTACGGTGTTTGGGAGTATGACATCATTTTTTGGAAAAGTAACTCCATTGTAGCATGTATTCATACTACATGTGCTATGCGATCATTTGTATTAGAGGTGAGTGAATGGATCCTTGCTTCCTCACCATGTGAGTCTAAGCGGTCATTAGATTAAAAAGTCTGCAAATATATAGAATGTGCTCTTTGATTTTTGACTATGTCATGAAAGTAGAGATTTTGTGTTATTCTAGCTTGACTACCTAAGACCATGAAATGTGAGGGTCCCATGGAGCATGACTGGGAAAGTAGCAAAGTTAAAACCAAGTGACATGAGGGCAAAAAGAGGATCATTTAGTAGTACAACCTGCTATATATTCACTATCGACAACTCAGATCGCTCTGTTGGGATGCGTGTAGACGCCCCGATTTTGAACCCAGGATGCACTCGAGCATTCCCGATGATGAAATAGACCAATCGTGCATACCTCGAGGCTAAGAACAAGGCTTGAACTCACCGAACCACCCTAAACCATTCTAAACCCTCCTAGAACAACCTTAAACCAACCAAAATGACCAAAATACCCTTCAAACCATCCATAAACCATTTCAAAACAAACCCAAGCCTACATCATATTCTAGTACATTCAAAACCCTCTTTATTGATATATAATACGTCTCAATCCATTTTGAAATGAGGGAGATGTGTCCGTTTTACCAAAATGACTTATTTTCCCGACCTTCTGAGGGTAAAATGGTCACATACTTGAATGTACAAATTATCTTGGGTTCAAACTACTTGAGTTAGAAAGTAAACTCGACAAGCTTTCCAACGCTTCAAACCACGCATGAAACGGAGTTCGGTAGCACCCGGGGCGGCCCCGCAAAGTTTTACCTTTTGAGCAACAGCCTTGAGCGCTCAAGCCCTGGACCTTGAGCGCTCAAACCCAAAAATCCCACCTTGAGCGCTCAAGCCCATGGCTTTGAGCGCTCAACTCTGATCCAGATCAGTTTTCTGCAGAGCATCTAATCATGATATTCTCTGCAAGAGGAGCGTCTACCTATGTTTTCTACTGCCTAAATACACTTCCTAGACCCTTGAACATCTCCTCAATCACCCCCCAAACCCAATTCAAAAATTAAACCCATTTTCCTCCCATTTCTCTCTCTATATAAACCTCCTCCACTCCCTCACTCACAAGCTTGGCTGCCCCTACTGCCATTTTCTCCCCCCATCAGATCAAACCCACTCTCTCTCATCACTTCAATCACGTTTTAGCCTCTCTCTCCTCCATAGCCACCATCCTCCATCATCTTCAACCTCCAAAACACCCAAAAACCTTCTTTAAAAGGCCTACAACACATGGGTCTTTGAGAAACCAACTACAACAGCCCCTCTCTCACTCTAATAAGCCATTTACAGCCCATACACTCCATCAATTTCGTCCAAACCTAGCTCTTCCATCAAAACCCACCTCATCCAAGCCAAAATCACCATTTTAAGCTCAAATCCTCCATCATCCACTCAATCAATCACTCAATCAGCCCTACACTCACACTCCTCTATCCAAAATACTTCATCTATAGCCCATAAACACAACCACTACCCATCCATTCATCAAACCACAAGTTCAAGCCTTGATCATAGCCGAAAAGGTAGAAAATCATGTGAAAATCACTGTTTTGGTCTTGCTGAGGGAGACCAGTGGGCTCATTCAAGTTCCTCATACTTGAAATGAGCTTACAAGGTCTGAAAAGTATCAAGAAAAGCATTTTTTAAACTTGTTATTTTGGTATTCACTTTCCAAAATTCTTCAAAGTCCATGTTTCTGTCCAGTTTCGGGAAAATAAAGTATAATCATTGATTTGGGGTTGTTTGATCATCCAATGTCATGTTATAGCAGAATTTGGCGACCTGGAAGTGGCTTGAGCGCTCAAGGCCTTACCCTTGAGCGCTCAATCCACTTTGAGCGCTCAAACCCCAACAGAAAGTCAGTCACAGTGTTTCAGCCATAACTTTTTACTCCGAACTCCATTTTCAACGTATTATATATCAAAACGTAAATAATTTGTAGGGCTACAACTTTGTAGTTTTATATTCTTCCTGATTATGTCTCAAAGGCTTCCAAAAAATGTAAATAATGTTGGAAAGTCAAATAATTTTGCTCAATATGGTGTTCTAAGTCCTATTTCTCTCTTTCATTGTCATTTTCTTTGTTTATATCATTCCACCATCGCATTGTACATTGCACAAGCATCCACCATCACTTGGTTCGTATTTGAATACTTGTTTATGTGTTTTCCCATTCCCATACTCCCCGTTATTTGCTCAAAATCGAATTTCAAATATCTTCAAAATCCCACAAATATCGAGTAGAGACCGGTTCATGGACCGGGCGAGAGGGGTGCCGTAAAACCCTTCCCCTCTCGTAACCAAACCCCCGAATCCGAGAAATCTTTGGTTTTGCCATGATCAGTGAAATCTTTTTCAAATGGGCAAATGAGTCATATTTTTGATCGGTTTCTCGGGTTCGGACCTCAAATCCGGGTGGCGACTCTAACAATCACAATCTTTTCAAACGCGAAAACGCACCATTTTCCAGTGGGCCGTCCACAAGGATTGGGTGTGAATATAGAATGCATGATTTGGGGGGTCAAGCATGCTTTTGGAAGGATTAAAGATGCTTGGTCCGGTGTAACTAAGTGGATTCAGGGTACATGAGACACTCTCTTTTGGGTTGATGTCTCTATGCTGGCTCTTATAGAGTTTCTAGTGTAGAGCTCCCACTTGCAGGTGCTCCAGCAATCACACAGTTCATTAGCGTGTATGAGTTTCTTCTTAGTTGGGCAGATGGAAGAGAGACTGATGAAACTTGTCATGCCCATGCATGGACGAGTGGGAGATGTTGGAATTTGGGCTGGGTCCGGGACCAAATCGGGTCGCCCATGTGGGCATGACCCGGTGACCCATTCATTATAGAGTCCTATCTTATCTTGGAGATAAGATAGGAGAAGTTGAATTAATCCTAGACTCTTAGGATTATAGGACTTCTAAAGCATCTAGGCTGCTTACTCTATATATTTCCTGCAGCATATTCATAAGAACATATGCATTCAAGATTATCAGTCATTGAGTTCTACGAAACTCTCTCCCTAGTTTCTCTCTCTGCGATTAAGAGCAATTCGAAGCTTTTGCACCGTGGAATAAAGGGTGATACTTGAACCTCGTAGTATCACTCCATCGCAGGAGATTGTTGGTGTTCTAGTACGTGCCAGAGTATGTAATCCATCCACCAAAAGATCCGGTTCGGTAAAAGTTCGCTAAAGGTAACCCGAACCACCCGTTTCCGCATTCCTAATTAAATTTTAACAATATCTTTTAATATGGATCTCATCTAAAAATATAAATAATATGGATCTTATTTAATAGATCTCAGTTGGCTCTATTATACAAAACATTCAAAATCATGAAAAACATTAGGGAAAATTTCAAAAAAACTCCAAAACTTTGACCCAAATATAAAAAATACTCCCAAACTTACAATTTTTTCAAGCGTACTCCCAAACTTCACTTCATTTATCAAATATACTCCCACCGTCTAGATCTGTTACCTCACTAACGGGAAATGCTGAGTTGGAGTTTAACAGACCCCAGAAACCGTTAAGTGATCCAAAACGACCTCGTTTTGGGCCCTTTTTAAAAAAAAGAAATGCTCTCTTCCTCCTCCCCAATTTACAGGAAAACAAAGAGAGAGAGAGAGAGAGAGAGAGAGAGAATGACCCACGTCCTAAAACGCAGATGTAGACACCCCAAAATGAGACTCTCGTACACATTTTTATCCCCAATGATGAAAAGAAACACTCGGAGAACCTTTCGGAATGGAATCCTTCAAGTCAACTTGGTCAACAGTGTCGCACGACACTCATCTCTCATGTGCAACACTTGCTCAGTCATGCACGGTGCTCTTTTTGAACTTTGGCAGTGGAATTGTGCGGCGCAACACAATTTCTGTACCGCACGGCAGAGTTACAGTGCCGCGCAGCATTGTAAGGCATCAAATCCACTTTTTCAGCACACCCAGCAGCTCAAAATGTTGAATTTTGTTCTCCTCTGCAATGATGATTTCGTGTAGCCTACAATTTTGAAGTGCACACCAAGTATACTTGATGGCCAAGCTCAATCTCTCCCATATATATGTGTCGATCGGTTGGAGGTAAAAGAAAAAAAAATTAGCAAAAATCTTGTAAAAACCTCTCCAAAACCTCTACCAAAACTCTACCATGTCATAACTCATCTATTGTTTCTACCTACAAGCTCCAGAAAACAATCCTAAATCTTCCCAAAGAAAAGTCAGTTCAAAAACCATCCAATACCCTGTTTTCCGTCCAAACTCGGGCAAAACCATCATCCATTCTGTTAAACCCATAACCAAGCAATCTCGTTGCTGTGATCAGAGCGGAGTTCGGAGAAGGAAGGAGGCTCAAGCTGTAGCTAGGAGTCCTTGAAGGCATTCCATTTCGAGCAAAGTTCATCCGAAGGTATAATTTCGGTTTCTAATCTCTTCAATATTCTGAGGGGAGGTGAAACTAGGTTCAAGGTGGTACATTAATACCTCCCTTGGGCCTAGTGGATCCTTATTTTAGCAAAGTTTGATAAAAAATTCCTTTGATAAATAAAAAATCTCCAAGAATACATTTTATGGCCAAATCATTGGGTCATAAGGTGTAGTCAATTTGGGAGAAACATTTCAAATAAAAAAACATGAGTTTCTATTCCAAGAATAACAGAAAGGGCACGCAGAAAGAGTTCAAGATAGCTGCTAGCTTTAAAACCCAGAAAGAATGAAATTTTTTGAGCCTTTATCCTTTCTTTGTCAAACCCAAAGCCTTGGCCCCGTTATAAACTAAATAAAGTCCTTTCAGATTGAAAAGCACAGCTTGATAGCGAGGATCTAGTGGGAACAGTATCATTAAAGATTAAAAGTCAAAGCATTGCAAAACACCAGCATCCGCCAGAAGCAAAAGTCCAAACTGGGACACCTCAGATCCTCATCAGCAACTCGGGGGCAAAAGTCAAAGCATTGCAAAACACCAGCATCCGCCAGAAGTAAAAGTCCAAATCGGGGCACTTCAATGGAAAATCAATGAATTAGCATCCCAGGGGCATGAGTTCACAATAAGATATCTTGTGTTTTGATAAAACAATCGATCTAAATGAACATCATTTGTTGGAGTGAAACAATTTCAAAACCAAAAAGACTCTAGTTTATGAAAATTTCAAACGTCAATTGTGGGGCACGTTCTGCCATTTCCTGAATTCTCGAGTCTGTCATTGCTTATTGGTCTTTTCGAGTCAACAAAGTCTTCCTCCAAATTCCTAATCTCCGCCCTGTCAGGGGCACCTTCAGGAAGTCACTCTTTTGAGTCTGTTGTGTAAAGACCCGGAATTTCATGAAATTCTTTTCTATTTTATATTCATTTTAGGTATTGTAAATGAGTTGGCTAATGTTTTAAAATATGTTTCTTTCTAAGTATTGTATGGGTGTGTATAGCTTGGTATACCGGAGTTAAGTAAATGGTAGGAATACAAGTTGTGTGGGTGTTTAGAGATGTTGAAAAAGTGTTGGGAGTGATCGGGGTGTGAATTGGCGAAAGTGGTATTCTAAAAATTTAGAAATTTTCACTCTAGATACTAGTATGGCTTTTTTCTTGATACCGGTATCCAGCGAAATAGAAATTCTAGATACCGGTATGGCTTTTTCTTGATACCGGTATCCGGTTACATTTCCTGCAAATTTTGAGCCAACAGAGAGTCTAGATACCGGTATGGGTTTTTCTTGATACCGATATCCAGCTGCATTTTTCTGCAAATTTTGTGCTCATCACAGCCCTCTATAAAAAGGGTCTTTGGCTCATTTCTTCACTCTAAAACCACGAAACAAATCCTAAAATCACCCATCTACCTTCTCTCTTCATCCCTACCTCAAATCTTGTGATTTTAAACTCAATCCACCACAAATCTTCAAGATCTACACATTGGAAACATCAATCTCCCTTGTATTTCGGATTTTGCACTCAAGGAGGTAAGAACTCTTGATTTAGGTCTTGTTCTTGCTTCACCCTCGTTTTTTCCTCTCTCTCTTTTATTGTGAGTAAAACCTCACCCTTGTAACTTGTATTTGACTTGATCTTGTCTTTTGAATGCGTAGTGGAGCTTGGGTAGAGGTTGTTCTTGGAGTTTGGGGTCAAAAATCACTTGGGTACTCTAGGGTTTTGCTCAAAACCCATCTTGGTAGGAGAACAAATTCTACTCTCTCTAGTTGTATTTATGTGATGTGGCATATATTTTGCTCTTGTTCTTCAATTTCCTCAAATTCATGTTTTTCTCTCCTAAGTGAGTTTTGCTCAATTTGGGTTTGTGATCTATAGATTGGGTTGTTGTTTGATGTTATTGTTGTTTGTTTTACCCTCCCTCCATGTCCATTAGTTGCTTAACATTTCCAATTTTTGGCCTAAACCAATCTTATGACACGTGAATTAACAAATCCCATGGTCTTATGTATTGGACACGCATCGGGTGACACATTTTGACGAAAATGGTGAACTTTTGGAACAAATGAGACTTATGGAAATTTTTTTTAATAACAAAATGTTTTGAGATGATAAAATTTCATAATGAGAATACTAGGGCCACCATTTGGTGTCCCTAGCCATGGGTGCACGGAGCCCACGAAATCCGGCTGGGATGCACGGAGCCCGCGAAACCCGGCAAGGGTGCCTGGATCCCACGAAATCTGGCAGGGGTGCACGGAGCCCACGAAATCCGGCAGAGGGATACTTCCCTATTTAGATTAATGAATGTTTTTTCGTGAAATGTTGGAAAATGGCATATTTGGATTAATCTTGGTGTTTTTAGCGAAAATTGACTTTTGACATGAGATATTGAGAAATTGCTGAATACTTGGGCTTTTGATGGACACTTGGCTTTGTTTGGGATATGTTAGGGACACACGGACACATTTGGGATATTTGGGTACATATTTGGAAGATTTGGGTACTTGGTGGTCGAGTTTCATTTGTTTGTTCCTTCTAATCACACACATGGTCTCTCTCATTAAATAATACTTCATCTGTCATGCACGTATCATGTTTATACACCTAGCGTTAGTAGAATAGTTTTTCCTACTGGGCTAGTGAGCTCAACCTATCATTTTTTAGGTACTCGGCAAGGACCATGAGATGGATGCATGAAGTGTGGATGCATAACATTGGATTTCATCGAGCATGAAGTTATTTTCCCATCTTTGCTTCATATTTTTGAAAGATGGTTTCATAACTTGTATTTGTTAATCTTTTGACTATTTGGTTATTGTAATCACTCTTAAAACGTGATACTTATGCATGTGGGTTACGGGTACTCGTAGTTAGAACTCGTTTATTCTTTATGGCGAGAATGTATCTATTTTGACTTTGATTATTCAAAGGGTGAATGTAAGACTTTGACTTGTTCCACGTGGATGTTATTTATATTTGGATTATTAAATTTGAGGGTGTGACATGTTGAGTCAGCCTAGTCTTGTCCAAATCTATCCCCTTTGGTAAAAGATTAATGAGTATGGCATCTCCGCCCAAACCAGGGGGCATCTTTGTAAAGTCACTCGAATCGTCCGGGCCTTGTCCAAATTCACACAAGATCTTTTGTCCAGTCAACCCATGGTGGTCTCGATATTCTTAAAACTCGTGGAAGACGATTTCAAATGCATGAGAGAGTCTATGTTTGGATAAACAAGTCAATGGGTTCAAAACTGAAGCTTGTCATCTATTGGGGCACATTTATCCAAGATTGGGGCATGTCACCTCAACGCCATCTACTAGGAGAAGCACATACACTGGAGTCCAAGACTAGGGCATGTCAGCTCAACGCCATCTACTGGGAGAATCACATACACCGGAGTCCAAGACTGGGGCATGTCAGCTTAATGCCATCTATCGGGAGAAGCACATACACCCCAGAGTTCAAGATTTGGGGCAGGAAAGCCAAAAGACTCAAGCCTCACAGAAAGCCCAAAAGGCTCCAGCCTCACAGAAAACCAGTTTGCAACCTCAAACCTAGACCCTGTCCAAAAAAAGGAAAGACAGTAAAGCAAAAGGAGATATCCTGTTGTGCTACCTACTTTTAAAAAAAAAATAATGTTGTCATTGTGTCGTTAAAGTGTCAGAACCTGAGTCTCACACAAGAGTCCTCATGGGCAACTTTTCAATAAGTTTTTGAGATATATTTCTCGCCCTCAATTTTTGGAGATACCTTTCTCACCCAATGTTTTCAAAACAAATTTCTCACCTCTTCGATTTGAAATGGCAATTCCCAAGACATCAATTTTTAAGTCCTCTATGGCATCAATTTTTAAGTCTTCAATGGCGGCACTGGTTTTGTAAGTCCTCTACGACATTAACAATAGTTTTTGAAAAGTCACCAATTGGTTTTGTAAGTCCTCTCCGGCATTAAAAATGGTTTTTAAAAATTCACCAACTAGTTTTGTATGTCCTCTATGGCATTAACAATGGCTTTTGAAAAGTCACCAACTGGTTTTGTACGTCCTCTACGGCATTAACAATGGTTTTTGAAAAATTCACCAACTAATTTTGTAAGTCCTCTACGGCATTAACAATGGTTTTTGAAAAGTCACCAACTGGTTTTGTAAGTCCTTTCCGGCATTAACAATGGTACCAACTGGTTTTGTAAGTCCTCTATGGCATTAACAATGGTTTTTGAAAAGGCACAAACTGGTTTTGTAAGTCCTCTACGGCATTAACAATGGTTTTTAAAAGTTCCTCATCGGTCTCGCTCGTCAACAACCTCATTGCTCTGTCTTGGATGGTCACGAAAGTTGATTGGCTCTGGTTCTCAGACACAAAAACTTAACCTACTAAGTAGTCGATCTACCCACGGCTGTTGACTCTCTTTAATCACTTTGGAGACCTCGCTGGTTTCGCTCAAATCAGGTTTTCTGGAGACCCTCGCCGGTCTCACTCTAATCACTTTTCACTACTCACAGAACCTCACATGCTGGTCTCGTTTACAACACATCATTCTTCTTCCCCTCGTTGAAAAACAAGGTGGCAATCCTCATAATCCAAATTAGGTAAGTTTTCTATAACCCTTGTATTTGCATTATCCATCATTTTGCATATGCATTAAGCCCCGACGAACTACGCTGGTCTAATCCCTACAATGGAGTACGTAGGCAGCTCATATGAGCGCAACCACATGCATCGCATTTACTTGTTTGTTTTCGTACGAAGATGTTTGAATTGAGGGGTGTCTTCTATCTTTGACGCGACTTCCATCACACAATGATTGTAAGCCTCGTCAAAGAGGGGCATCTGTAGACACCCCAAAATGAGACTCTCGTACACATTTTTATCCCCAATGATGAAAACAAACACTCGGAGAACCTTTCGGAATGGAGTCCTTCAAGTCAACTTGGTCAACAGTGTTGCACGACACTCATCTCTCATGTGCAACATGTAGACACCCCAATTTTGACCTGGGATACTTGACCAAGCACTCCCGATGATGAGAAAACCACCCGTGAATACCTTAGGGTTGAGAGAAAGGCTTGAACTTGTCCTAAACCACCCCTAACCATTCCTAAAGAACCTAGACCAACCCAAATGACCAAAATACCCTTCAAAATACCAAAACCAACCATTGTGCTCAAAGGGGTTTGAGCGCTCAAACCCCCTGTTTGAGCGCTCAAGCTCTGTCCAGTCTGTCGGTGGCAGAGCACCTAATGATGAGATTCCAACTGATTGGCAGCCACCCAGCCGTTTTTCTGTTGCTCGCATGCAACTGATAGACCTCAGGGTGAGCCTATATTGCTCCATTAGGCCCTCCACTTCAAATCAACACACTTCCCCCCCCCCCCCCATTTCACCCTATAAAAGAACTCCTTCTACACCATTTAGAGGGGTTAGACATCCTTTCATACCCTGAGTTCTCACTCACTCTCTCTCTAACTACATTTCCAGAAACTTTCAATCCATTCCATCCATCACTTGAAGCTTAAATCTCTTTTCACTCAACAAACCCATATGATCCTCAAGACCTCTCACTAGAATACATCATCATCCATCCAAAATCAGCCCAAGCCAACTCACACCCAACATAATCTGTCCTAAACTACCCACATTGTGTCAACACCCCCCTACAACACTCATCCATCAAGCAAAACCACAAGTCCAAGCTCAAAATCAAAACCAAAAGGTAGAAATCCATGTGAAAGCTACGGGTTGGCACTCTTGAGGGAGACTAGTGGGTTCATGGAGGTCCTCTATACCTCTAATGGACTCACGAGGTCTTAAATATACAAGAAAACAATCTTTGAAAACCCCAGCTTTAAACAGCTTTGATTAGCCCAAAATATAGGCATATAGAATCCATATATTGCATATTGTTAGTCCCTTATTGTGCTTAAATAGATATTTATGTTATCTTTTTGGTAATTCACTTTAAACTATTTAATTTGCAGGAAAAAAATGATAATTTCTCTTGTTTCGGCCGTTAGATTCAAAGAAATGCAAAATCAAATTTTACTTGGTGGAAAAGCAAAGCTCGTGGTCAGATTAGTCAATTGCAAGCCAAAAATGTCAAGCTTCTAAAGAATGTTTGTGAAATAAAAAAGGAAATAAGTAGTTGGAATTTTTCCTAGAAGAAAAAGGGAACTTATTAATTCTTTTTACATGGATGTTAGTGGTGTTGAGACCTCTTTTGGAATTTGATTGGGTAGAATTAGGACTTTAGGATCTCAATTGGACTAGTCCATATATGGATTCATTCGGCCAAGATTGTAGAAAGGAAAAAAAGGAATAGTTGTTTGGTTGAATAAGAAAGTGTCCACAAAAGGCAATATCTTAGCATCTATATCTGAACCAAAAAAAAAAATATCTTAGCATCTATATAAGAGAAGGCAGTAGATTCATCAAAAGAAGAAGATCACGGGACAGAAGAAAAAAAAGTACGGCTGCACCATCTCATCCGAACGGACAACACCGGAGTTCACGGCTAGAGAACAAGATGAGCAAAGGAGAATTTTGTGAGGCTTTATTTTTATGTATGTTAGGCTAAACTTTTAAACTAGGGTTGAGGATGAAACCCCATAAATATTATTAATTAATTTTATGTCTATGATTTTTCCTACATGTGTTTATCGTTTATTGTTCTCGACTCCTTAATTAATATGCATGAACTTTGGATATGGATTCAATCGTTAAGAATGGGTTTTTTCCATGATTTGAAATCATCATATTAATCGATTTGCTTGGTTTATTAAAAGCGCGATATTTAAGTACGGGGTATCCATTGTGATTTGTTTTTACGGATACAGTGGATGATTTTGGCTTAAACTTTCGAAGCAGTGGGGGAACATACCTTTGTTAAAAAGAAAAAGTGCTTATCGAAATATTTTCCACGGTGATAAGATTAGCCTCTAAATCATTGTGCAGAATCATAGGAAAAATTATTGCGTAAGATTATTTGATAAATGTTTATGGGTGTGGATTCCGAAACCCTAGTTAATTTTCTCAACCGTTAATCTCCACTACTTTTCTGTGATAGTTGAAGTATTTTTATCGTTAATTTATTTAATTTTTATCTTCCGGATCAATCACATTTTTGGGAACTAGGTTAGGGTTTAATCAACTTTGGATTATTTAGTTTTCCTATTTAAAAAAAAAACAAGTCCCTGTGGGTTCGACCTTGCACTTGCATTGCTATACTTCAATACAATTCGTGCGCTTGTGAGTACATTAAAATTTCACAACAAGCTTGAGCGCTAAATGCTAAGGTTATGAGCGCTCAAGCCGTTTGAACACTCTTTGTGTTCTTGTGGTTTCTGATCATATTTTCTCTTGATGATATCATCCTTGTGGTTGTTTGTTGGTTCAATAACCTTCAAAACTGTTATCTTGTTTTTGATCATCGATCATTGAACCCAAAAGCCACAAGAGTGATGTTTTAGTATCATCAACCATGGATGATCTCATTCTATGAAATAAACAGTGTATCTTACTCTTTTTAACAATGACCAGTTTGTTTAAGCTCATAAAAGCATCAAGGAGAGATCAGAAACCTCAAAAGTTCACAGCCCTTGAATGAGGCTTGAGCGCTCAAGGCTAGCCCTATGAGCGCTCAAACCTTGCTCAGTTTTGGAGTTTGAATCTTGTCTACTTTAGTTCTGTGTTCTGTTTTCAATTTATGAGGTGTGTGTGTGCGTTGATGTTTGGCTAAGCCAACCTAATATCGGTGTGTGTGTGTGTGTGTGTGCGTTGATGTTTGGCGCGTTGATGTTTGGCTAAGCCAACCTAATATCGGTGTGTGTGTGTGTGTTGATGTTTGGCTAGGCCAACCTGATCTCCTCTCCCTCTCACTCTAACTATGCTTATGTGTGGTCCAATGCTTACTCTTCACTTTTGTGAACACCTCAAGTTTATTTTATCCATGTTTATGAAGATTTTAACCTTTTATGCATCATCATGTATCATGTTGAACTGGTTTATGGTCCAAATAAAGGCAGAATGGAGCAGGATCACTCAAGTCCAAAAGATGGCTTGAGCGCTCAATGTACATCTTTGAGCCCTCAAACTGTCCTCTGGTTCAATCAAAGCTTCTTCTCATTTCAGCTTGTTCTTGGTATTTTGAGTGTTCTGCAAAGTTTTAAAGCATTGAATCTTCATTCCTCATATACTGTTTGCCTCATTTTGGTCCATGAATGAGTTTTAAACCCATGATCATGTGATTGTGCTATTTTGTTCAAAGATCCAAATGATGTTTCTAAACAAATAATGAGGATCAAATCTTGTTTTCATCAAACCAGAATCATCAGAAGCATCATAAGCAGGTGTGGGTGAGAGGGATTGAGCGCTCAAGCTCACACCTTGAGCGCTCAAGCTCCTGTCAATGGATCAAATTGGTTTAGCCTGTTTTGTGTATCGTTCATGTTATTTCAAGTTTGCAGTTTCTGTTTAATGTATACTAATGTCATTCTCCTGCTACTTATTGTCATTCGTAGTTCATGTTTATCCATCGTCATCATCACTCATGTAGGTCATAACGCACAAGCATACACTGTAATCCTTTGTCATGTTCAACGTTGTTATTTGGCTCCCATCCCCCATTCCCCGTTCTTGTTCAAAGTTGAGTTATAAACATTTCTTGCGTAATCCCACAAAAGTCAAGTAGAGACCGGTCTTCGAACCGGGCGAGGGGTGTGCCGTAAAACCCTTCCCCTCTCGTAACTGAGCTCCCGAACCTAAGATAGTATGGTGATGACGGGCCAGTAATCCTTATCCATTGAATGAGGCACGAGTCAATCGAGTTCGGTTCCTCGGGGACAATCCGCTAAAACCCGGGTGGCGACTCCGAATCGAATCGAGATATCCCTTCGGAGGGGGCGTCCACAGGCTGGCGACTCCGCTGGGGACTCTGGTTAATGCATACTTTGATTTTATTACACTCATGTAGATTTATTGAAATATGCATTAATCAAGAGGGCTCGACTTGAAAAGCTTTTGTGGGATTTTTTAAATGTTTGTAGTTCAACTTTTGCATTGCACTTGCATTGTTCTTAGCCTCGCTGGCGTGTTTTGGCAATCCCGCACGGCTTGCCGGTGACGGGGAATCCCAAAATGCCCAGCAGCCCTCGACCATGATGAGTTACACCTGTCGTTATTACCGTCGCTGTGGGTATCCATGGCTCAGGAGACAATCATGACTCTAGTCCGGGGTACCCTTGTGAGACCAAAACCAGCCTTGTTGCATATAGTTTAACCATAGAACTTTCCCGTTAGGTGGTTGTCCCGTTTGATAAGTTTATGTGCTCCATCCTATTTACATGCTATGTGTTACCGCTTTCCCTATCTTGCCATGTTGCATCCATGCATGCATTTGCATTTGTATATAGTCCCTCCGAGTTGAGAGTAGTATACCTTAGGAGTCCGTGCAGTTAGTAGGAAGTTGCCTCGGCCCGATGATGAGTCGTGCATTTTTGTGTGCGTTGTCTTGCGAGTTAATCCTTAGGATAATCGGAAGTGGAAAAATTTGGACCATCGAATCTTTGACAACAATCTAATGGAAATTAGGAATGGTTGACCCGAGGTTAGGGACAATTATTCCTAAAATTCAAAGTTAGACTTTTGACAAGGATTTGAGAGTTTGTGTTTTCCCAAATCCAATGCATGAAGGACTTGATATCAAAAGAAAACTTGAGGATTGGGGGAACCTTCCAAAGCTGTATATATCTAGTCTAGGAGACTTTAAATCCACGGAGTTTGAGATACCTCCGGTGTTTGCCGTGCCCGAACGGCTGCCCGTGTTTCGAACTAGCCTTGGGGCCATTTGTAACTGCATGACGACACCTTATTGCTCTGTCTCAGATGGTCAAGAAAGGATAACGGTTGCGGCTTCAACATTTAGGATTTAGGTTGAAAAGCCGTAAATGCCGAGTAAAAGACTTACCCGTGGTGTTGGTTCAATCTGCTGTGCAATGGCCTTAAGTGAGATCCGGAACCGGTAGACTAATTTTAAGGACTAGTTCTAGGACTAACTTGGTGAGGAGCGATGCGACGACGTACGCATATTTGTTTAGGTATTCTTTCTTGTACATGAGTATCGAGTCTTGGGGCAGTGGACGGCCCGCGGAAATGGTTCGGTTTTGCGTTTGAAAAGATTGTGATTGATAGAGTCGCCACCCGGATTTGAGGTCCGAACCCGAGAAACCGATTAAAAATATGACTCGTTTGCCCATTTGAAAAAAAGATTTCACTGATCATGGCGGAACCAAAGATTTCTCGGATTCGGGGGTTTGGTTACGAGAGGGGAAGGGTTTTACGGCACCCCTCTCGCCCGGTCCGTGAACCGGTCTCTACTCAACATTTTGTGGGATTTTGGAAATGTTTGAAATTTGATATGGGGGATACGGGAATGGCAAACACGTAAATGAATATTAAAACACAAACTAAGTGATGGTGGATGCTTGTGTAAAGTGTACAATGCGATGACAGAATGGTATAATCAAGGAAAATGACAATGAAGGAGAAAAATAGAACTTAAAACAGCATTTTGAACAAAATTATTTATCTTTCCGACACTATTTGCATATTTTGGAGGGTTTTGATATATAAATGAGAAGAACATAAAACTACAAAGTTGTAGCCCTTCAAATTATCTACGTTTTGATATATAATACGCCCAAAATGGAGTTCGGGGTGAAACATTATGACTGACTTTCTGTTGGGGTGCGAGTGCTCAAGCATGACCTTGAGCGCTCAAGGTTAAGGCCTTGAACGCTCAAGCCCTTCCCAGATCGCCAAATTCTGCTATTTTATGACTTTGAACATTCATACAACCCCAACTCAATGATTATGGTTTGCCTACCAAAACTGGACAGAAACATGAACTTCGAAAGCTTTTACAAGTAAATAATGTTGTTCAAATCAACTTGGATGATGTATGAGAGATGAGCAGGGGATAATCAGACTGATGTTGATAAAATACTCACTCACACACACTATTATGCACTCTAAACCATGATCCGTCATCAAAGCAGAACAAGATTTGTAAGCTGTTAGAAAACAGATTGAGCGCTCAGAGCCTTGGGCTTGAGCGCTCAAGCCTACCAAAATAACAGGTTTTAAAAATGCTTTTCTTGATACTTTTCAGACCTTGTAGGCTCATTTCAAGTATGAGGAACTTGAATGAGCCCACTGGTCTCCCTCAGCAAGACCAAAACAGTGATTTTCCCATGGTTTTAACTACCTTTTGGCTTGATCAAGGCTTGTAACTTGGCTTTTGATTAGATGATGGTGTAGAACAATGAGTTTAGAGTGTGTTTGAGTGATTGAGAGACCTGATTGGTTCAATATGATGTAGGATGAAAGTGTATTTGTAAGCAAAAAGATGATTTTGGCTTGATAGAAATGGATTTTGATGGTAGAAGAAGCTTGGATGAGTTTGGTGAGTTGGGACTGAGTTGTGGGTGTGAGAAGTGAGTTGTGATGACTGGAAGAGTATGAAAATCAGCCAAGAGGAGGGTGCACTTGAAGCTAAATGGCCATGTTCTTGATGTAATCAAGTGGGTTTGTTTGAAGGAACTTGAAGGGATGAAATTAATGGATTGATTGTGGACTGGTGTAGTGTATATGCTCTGGTGGAGAGAGAAAATGGCAGTAGGGGCAGCCCCAGAGGGTGAGTGAGGGAGTGGAGGAGGTTTATATAGAGAGAGAAATGGGAGGAAAATGGGTTTAATTTTTGAATTGGGTTTGGGGGGTGATTGAGGAGATGTTCAAGGGTCTAGGAAGTGTATTTAGGCAGTAGAAAACATAGGTAGACACTCCTCTTGCAGTAGAATATCATGATTAGATGCTCTGCAGAAAACTGATCTGGATCAGAGTTGAGCGCTCAAAGCCATAGGATTGAGCGCTCAAGGTGGTTTTTAGGGCTTGAGCGCTCAAGGTTGGGGCCTTGAGCGCTCAAGGCTGTTGCTCAAAAGGTAAAACTTTGCGGGGCCGCCCCGGGTGCTACCGAACGCCGATTTTGACGCGGTTTGAAGCGTTGGAAAGCTTGTTGAGTCTACTTTCTAACCCAAGTGGTTTGGAATCCATAAAATTTATATATCCAAATGTATGACCATTTTACCCTCAAACGGTCGGGAAAACAAGTCGTTTTAGCAACATTCGTGCATCTCTCTCATTTCAAAACGGATTGGGATGAATTATATATCAATAAAGAGGGTTTTGAATGTACTAGAAGATGGCGTAGGCTTGGGTTTGTTTTGAAGAGGTTTTTGGGTGGTTTTGCCAAGTTCCAAGCATCGTTCAAGCCTCGGTAGCCACGATTGGTCCATTTCATCATCAGGAATGCTCGAGCGCATCCCGGGTTCAAAATCGAGGTGTCTACAGGGGCTGAGTTTGATTCTTGTGCACTGTCAGCATTCAACAATTGGGCCTGCAAGAAGAAAGAAAACCTTACCCGTTTGGACCCGATCGCCCGGACAAAGATTGTCATGACCCGTTACTCCGGAATCTGAACCTTGGTCGTCCCCGATAATCATGGAAGAACAGCCGAATGAGATAGAGCAGTTGAGGAAAGAGATGCACGACAACGTAGCCAATCACAACACTCAGATTACCCAAATCATGGCTATTTTGGTTAACATCCAAGGCCGCCTCCCCCCGCTTCAGCAACCTCCCGATGAGCAAGAAATCCCCGAGGGTGAAGAACATCAGGAGCAACCAAATGAAAACCCTCAAATGGTTGAAATGTTGGCTAAGATTGCCAAACTCGAAGGGTCAGTTGCTAAGAGCGAGAAAGCTGCCGTCACCGGATTCGACATGAGTAAGCTGTGTCTTTTCCCCGAGGCTAAACTCCCCGAGAAATACAAACCGGTGGATTTCGAGAAGTTCGATGGAACAGGGAACCCCGAGGGCACATCCAGGCTTACGTAAGTTCTCTCTCTCTCCAAAATGTGGATGAACCAACCATGGCTCAAATGTTTCATCAGAGCCTAACTGGACCTGCCCTCCAGTGGCTTCTTTCGCTCGACATCTCCAAAAGAAGGACATGGGAAGATTTGGTGGCTTCTTTTGTGAAGCAATATGACTACAATGTCCAGTTGAAAGTTACTACTCGAGAGCTTGAGAGCATCAAGATGAGGGAGAGGGAGTCCTTCACAGACTTTGTGAAACGGTGGAGGGCTAAGGCTGCCCAGATGACTGATCGCCCCTGCGACAAGGATCAAATGAGGATAATCACCCGCAACTTGCAGCCCGACTTGGCTCAATACATGATCACGGCTTAAACTCATGACTTTGAGACCTACTTTGAGGTGGGCTTATCTATTGAAGAAGGGCTGCAAAGTGGAATCTTAAAGAAAGGGGAGTCAACACTTAAGCCGAAAAGTGTCTTCACCAGCACTACCAACTCTTTCTACACTCCTCAGAACTACTCTACCGGCGCCTCATCCAATCCCACAAGCAACCGTCCACCTAAAGCTGAACCTGTCCACGCCATCATGCCAGCTCCACTTCAGAACCAAAGGGCGCGGCGAGTCTTCACCCCTCTTTCGCTTCCCCTCTCAGCTGTTTTTGAACGTCTCGTTCAACAGGGGAAGCTCAAGCCGCTCACACCAACTCCACCTCCTCAAAATCCCTCACCCATGTGGAATCCTAACCAATTTTGTACCTTCCATCAATCCCCTGGCCATCTGACCGATAGATGGCAACGCCTTCGTCATGAGATTCAAGATCTCATCGACAACAAACAGATCCGAGACCCCACCGAGAAACCTAACAACGTCACTAACCCTTTGCCGACCCACAGAAGGAATGCCGACCTAAATCACATCTCCCTTAACTCCACTAAAAACAACCCTGTACGGGGATAAATCCACGTAACCCTGGATCACGTGCTTCCTTGAATCAACCCTAGATCTGCAAGATAGAAAAAGGGTTAGAGCACCTTTGCCTCTCGTTGGCAAAGGCCCTCCGATGCCTAAGTTAGTATCACGTACTTGAGAGCTCAAAACACAATGCGTATGAAAATAGGTTTCACAGCGTACCTTTTGTCATTGTTATTGCCCTGTATTTATAGGTGTAGATGTTCTTCATATTAGGCATCTCGTGCCCCTGTTTCCTATTCTCTTTAGGAGTCCTTTTCCTAATAGGACTTTCCTATTAGGGACGAGTCTCCATGTCCTGCTAGATCTCGTCTAGCAGGGGTCTTCGTTTCCATATAGGATTCTTCCCTATATGGGGTATACTCCTAATCACGTTAGGACTTCCCATATCAATCCCTTCTTTCACGGGATTGCTCCTTGTCTCATAAGAAGCCGCTGTAGAATATTCTGGAATGTCTCACTGCCTTACTCGTGGCGGTGCCGTGCTTACACATAGCTCGGAATAACTCGTACGTAACTCAACTCATCTCGCCGGACTGATTTACGTATTCCAGAATGCTACTTAAGCTATACACGTAGCCCACCTAGCTCGGCCATACTTGGGGTATCCCTTTATGTCTTATGTCGAGCTAGTGCATCCTGATATATTAACTTACTTAATTATCCTGACCTTATTCATGGTCCGGGATCAGCTCGGCACAGGGCCCACGGACTCCCTATGTGGTGCCGAGCTATTCACCCTCTCGTGGTGACCGCCATAGGCACGTGCTATGCCTAATAGTAGGGTAATCAGATTTTACCCACTCCAATTGCTCCCTAGCTCTGCTACTGCTGTCATTCATCAGCAATGCGCAGAGCTTCCATGATGCATCTTCTTGCACGCCTCCCCCTCACGTGGGGAGCAAGACTGTTCTTGCATTAAATGCGAAATGACCCGTTGGTCACCAGATAAGCTCAAAGGACGTTTTTTGCTGACGTGTCCAGTTGCGTCATACCCAACTTTTTGGGGTTTTGGGCGGGATAATCATTATTCCTTTCCCCCAAAAAACCCCCAGGTCTCGAAAAATCCCTCCCTCACCCCCTTCATTTCCTTAGTTCCTTTACCAGAAGTAAGAAACAAAGAAAGGGAAAAAGAGAAAAGAGTTTCGTCTGCCATCAACGCTGCCTCCAGAGTTCATTCTTTCATCGCATCGTTTCCGTTCCTCGCCGGAAATCCCCTTCAAAACCCACACTTCCTCACGTAAGTGCATTCTTCCTATCCTTAGATTTCCATCACTTGTTCCCCTGTTAGGTTTTCCTTGATTGTCCTGTTCATCGTCTTCCTTCTGGGTTTTAACTGCGAAACCCTAATCTTAGTAAAAAATGGGCAGACAAAGAGCCCTTCTAAGCACCCCAGATAAAGCGTTAGAGTTTCGTAGGAAGTATGGGATTCCCGCCGATGTTCAATTCCGGCTAGACAATCGTAGTGATATGAAAGAACAAGGTCAGGATGAAAACAAGATCCACATCCCCTTGATTTTCATAGTTGAGGGGGGCCTTAGGTTCCCGTTACACCCTTTTTTCAGGGAAGTTTGCAGTAGGTGCCAGTTAAACCCTATGCAACTCTGCCCCAACTTTGTTAGGGTAGTTATGGGCACAGTAGCCCTAAATAGGCTGCTCGACCTCCATCTTGATTGGTGGGACTTACACTACCTCTATAGCGTAGTCCCTACAATCGACAACAACTTCTACTTTAAGGTCAGGGATCCCAATCAGAAGCTTATCACCGACCTGCCAAATTCCTCCAAGGGAGAGTCAAACGACTACCTCGTAGTCACTTGCAACTGGGAGCCCAGAGATGCCGAGGGGAGGACCATCGGCTTTGCCTGCCCCACAACTCCTGGCGGACTGCGTTAGTACCTTCATACCTGTATCATTCCTTCATTTATTTGCTTTCCTTTAGAAACTGTAATTGATTGTTTCTTCTTCATGTTATCTTGCAGCTAGCAACCTCAACCACGGTGGCCGTCTGATCCACGGCAATCTTCATCGCGAGGATATTGCTCGGGCTTTATATTTCGACGGTTTCGCACCAACCCCTGTTGGTCTCGGCCATGCAGCTCACCTGCTATTGGACTACACCCCAACGTACTGGGGTGGTATCAGAAGGGTCGGCGAGCCAAGATCGAGACATCCCTGGCCACCAACTGTCCCTCTAGTCGCCACACGCCCTCCGGCCGAGCCAAGAGTTGCAAGATCCAACAGAGGCCGATCTAGGAGAGGGACAGCAAGGTTTCGAGCTCCAAGAGGCCTGCAACAGCGAGTAACCTTCGCCCACATACCAGAGATCCCAACCGCCATCCCCATCCTTGCTCGAACTGACCAGGAACCGAGTACTTCTAGGAGAGCGGCAAGGGGGGAGGAAGAAGAAAGACAAGAGGAAGAAGAAGAAAGAGAGAGTGAGCTTGATCATCGCGTGATCATCCGCTCTCTTGCCGAGCAGTCCGCTCTTCTAGCAGATTCAGACGATTCGCCAGGTTACTCTCCTTCCCCAGATAGAGGAGAGATGCCTCGCCAGCCGATCAACCTCCTTGACGAGCTAAATCTCGGCGGAACTTCTCGTGCCCCGCCCGCCGTTCGCGTCATCACACCTTCCCACACTTCGTCCCCCTCCCTCCCCGAAAATCAGAGGGACAAGAGGCCGACGGGGAGTCCCCAGCATGCCCAAGAGCCCCCACTGCAAAGGAGGAGGATTGGGAACACAAGTTTAAGCCAACCCTTTCCTGACTCACCACCCCTGGTGCAGCCATGGGAGCCTGTTCTGGCCCGCCCTGATGGCACTCCCCTCAACATGATCGACAAGATCTCCTCCACCGAGGTGGCGTTTGGTGTGTCCAGAGCTGCCCTTCTCCCTCTCGACATGGAGAGGGAAAAGAGTAGCTCATATGACACTCTGATGAAGTCCATTTTTCAGTCAAGCGCCAAGGTACAAAGTTTGATTAATGCTTTGTTTTTTCGTATTGAATTTTTCTCTTGACTCCTGTACTTAGTTGTGCCCTTGCAAACTGCAGATCATGCAAAAAGCCTCCGCCGGTTTTGACCGAGCAAAAGAGGCCGAAAAAGAACTGAAGAAGGAGCAGAAGAGGGCGGACAAAGCCGAGAAGGAAAATGCCCAGTCTTCTCAGTCTCTAAAGGAAGCCCGAGCTGAGGTGGACATGCTGAAGGGGGAGCTTGCTGATCTGAGGAGGAGTTCGGAGGAAATGGAGCGTGGCCTGAGTGATCGGCTGACTGTAGCAGAGGCCAAGGCGGAGGCAGAGTATGATCGAGCTGTGCTGGAGGTTACAGAGAATTATAAGGCACAAATGCCAATAGTGCAAAACACTATCTGGGGGGCGGCCTGGCATCGATGCCTTACCAAGCTTGGTGTGGATCCTACCTCCCCTCTCTGGACCAATATGGAACTTCCCTACGAAGCAACTGCTACTGAAGCTAATCCGGATGTCGGAGCTCAGTCTAACTCGGAAGCCCATGCTGACCCCCTTGCCGAACCAACTCTGAGAGATGGGACTATCACCGATCTTACGATCTCCGAGCCTGCTGTGGCCGAGGGTTCGGCTGTGGTGAATGATGCTGACCCAACCCCTGCCACTGTTGCCAATGAGCACAGTGAAGAGGCTTGATGCCTTTATCATATGAATTCTTCTCCCGACCCTGCGTGGTCTCGCTCGGCCGCCTGTGGCCTATTTGATACTTTGGTTTAAACTTGTCATGCTTGTTTTGTTGGTAAGTATGTTCGTACTTTGGGAATGTTTATTGCATGCTTCGTTGCACAAATTCTAAGTTTTTGTTGTTGCAGTTTATCATCTTTGCAAGTCCCTTCTAAGTGTCTTCATACTTAGAGCTTTATGCAATATTCATTGCAAAACCCTAAGGTTTCTCATACTTAGGATTTCCTGTGCAATATTCGTTGCAAAACCCTAAGTTTTTTCATACTTAGAATTTCCTGTGCAATATTCGTTGCAAAACCCTAAGTTTTTTCATACTTAGAATTTCTCGTGCAATATTCGTTGCAAAACCCTAAGTTTTTTCATACTTAGAATCACACACATCCACTGCTCCCCAATAGGAATCCAAATTTGAGACATTATTTGGTTAGTATTAAACACAATAGGATAAGATGAAATCTTATTAATGCTCGAAATAAAAATCTAAATAACTGATGTTGGTGATTTTACTCGTTATCCCAACCACATAATAAAAAGAAATAGAATGCGAATTTATTCGTATCCACTAGAAAAGGTGTGATTGTATTTGTAATCACGTAAACATGCTACTGGAAGAATTTCCTAAGGTTTTGGACATTCCACGGCCGTGGAACTGGGTCTCCATCCAAGTCGGCCAAACGGTAGGCCCCAATGCCAGCAATTCCCACAATCTTGTATGGGCCTTCCCAGTTCGGTCCAAGTTTCCCATCTGAGGACACTTTGGTGTTAGCCAAGACCTTCCTCAAGACTAGGTCGCCCACTTTGAACTCTCTTGGTTGTACCTTTTTATTGTAGCTTCTTCGTAGCTGTTCCTGGTATGCTGCTAAGGTAATGAGTGCCCGCTCTCTTTTTTCCTCAGCGAGATCGAGCTGCTCGGCCAGGGCTCTATCGTTGCCCCCCGACTCCACAAGTGCAGTGCGAATGGTCGGCAAGCCCACCTCCAATGGAATCACTGCCTCTGTTCCATAAGCGAGGGAGTACGGCGTCTCTCCCGTAGATCGCCGTGGGGTAGTCCTGTACGCCCAAAGCACGGCTGGAAGCTCATCGGGCCATTTGCCCTTCTTATTTTCCAACCTTTTCTTGAGACTCTTTAGGATAGTCTTGTTTGAAGCCTCTGCTTGCCCATTACTCTGTGGTAAGTTGGGGTTGAGTAATAGTTTCTGATGCCGTACTGGGCACAGAAGGCCTTGAACTTCTTGCCAAACTGTGACCCGTTATCGGAGATAATAGAGTAGGGCACTCCAAACCTTGTGATTATCTTATTCCACACAAATTTCTCCACCATAGCTTCTGTGATTTTAGCAAGAGCTTCCCCCTCGATCCATTTGGTGAAGTAGTCAGTGCCAATAAGTAGGAATTTTCGTTTCCCTGTTACCATAGGGAGAGGACCCACGATATCCAATCCCCATTGGGCAAATGGCCATGGACTGGTTAGAGGCAATAGATCCTCCGCTGGAGCTCGGATAAGGGGAGAAAACCTCTGGCACTTTTCACAAGTCTTAACGAAAGCCTTTGCATCCTCCTGCATGTAGGGCCACCAATATCCCTGGGATATTGCTCGGTGGGCTATGGATCTGCCACCGGTGTGTCCCCCACAAGTTCCAGCATGGATCTCGTGGAGGAATTTCTGAACAAGGACTGGGTGTACACACAACAAATATGGACCAAGGAAAGACTTTCTATAAAGCTTACCTTCTGGAGAGAGCCAAAAGCGTACAGACTTGGTTTTGATTTTGTGTGCTTCCCTCTTATCTTCTGGCAAGGTCCCATCTCGTAGGTATGCCACTATTGGATCCATCCAGCTCGGCCCATGCTCTGTTTCCATTACGACTTCTACTGCTCGGCCAATGCTTGGTTCGCCCAAATAATCCACTGTCACTGTGCGGCGATACTCCGTCTTTACTGCTGACCCCAAACAAGCCAGCGAGTCTGCATGTGCATTCTGACCTGAGCTGATCTGCTGGATGTGGATCTTGTCAAACTTGTCTAGCAAATCCTTGGCCGCTTCTGAGTACGCAACCATCTTTTCGCTTTTCGCAGCATATTCTCCTGAAAGCTGGTTAACAACTAGTTGGGAGTCACAAAATATTCGTATTTTAGTTACCTTGAGTTCCAGGGCACTTCTTAGTCCAGCAAGTAAGGCTTCATATTCTGCTACGTTGTTTGTGGCACTAAATCCCAGCCGTAGTGCTTGCTCCAGAACCGATCCTTCTGGAGAGAAAACCACAACCCCTGCTCCAGATCCTTTGCTGCAGGCTGACCCATCAACGTAAAGCCTCCACTCGTCTGGATCCAGATCGGCCATCCTCGTTGGCTGCTCGGGATTACTGATTTGCTCCTTCTCGTGGAGAATTGGTGGCGGTGGGGCCACTGCTGGAGCGAATTCTGCTATGAAATCAGCTAAAACCTGCCCCTTGATTGCTGTTCTGGGCTGATAATCGAGGTCGAACTGACTTAGCTCTATCGACCACTTGGAGATTCTACCAGAGAAATCTGCCTTCCTGAGCAAGGCCCTTAGTGGGTATTCGGTGAACACAGTGATGGGGTGCTGTAAAAAATAGTGAGGCAATTTCCTTGATGCAACAACGAGAGCGTATACCAACTTCTCCAGTGGTAGGTAACGTGTCTCAGCATCTAACAATGTTTTGCTCACGAAATAGACTGGGGCCTGCTCTGTTTCCTTTATTCATAGGAGGACCGAGCTGACCGCATGATCAGATACTGCTAAGTATAGTATCAACCGCTCCCCAGCTTCTGGAGTTGAGAGCAAAGGTGGTGATGATAAGTAGCTTTTTAACTCCTGGAAAGCCCGTTCCTGATCGGCTCCCCACTCGTAGCCTTCTCTCTTCTTCAGAAGTTGAAAGAAAGGTCTGCAGCGGTCTGAGGACTTACTGATGAAGCGATTAAGAGCTGCTGCCATCCCTGTTAGCCTTTGGACCTCCTTCGTGGTCTTTGGGCTTTGAAGGCCTTGCAGGGCCGCTATTTGATCTGGGTTGGCTTCAATCCCCCTTTTTGTCACTAGGTGCCCAAGAAACTTCCCCGAGCTAACCCCAAAGGCACATTTGGAAGCGTTTAACTTAAGCTTGTATTCTCTTAGAATGTTGAAGGTAACCTTTAGATCGGCAAGGTGATCAGGCCTCAACTTGCTTTTGACTACCATGTCGTCGATGTAGACCTCCATAGTCTTGCCGAGCTGTTCCTTGAACATCTTAGTAACCAGCCTCTGATAGGTTGCTCCAGCATTCCTTAGCCCAAACGGCATAACCTTGTAATAGTAGAGCCCTCTGGGGGAGATGAAGGACGTCTTCTCTTGATCGGGCTCGTACATAGCTATTTGATGGTATCCTCGATATGCGTCAAGAAAGCTCATCCTCTCATAGCCTGATGTAGCATCCACAAGTTGATCAATTCTGGGAAGTGGGAAGCTATCTTTGGGGCATGCTTTGTTGAGACTGGAGAAATCCACACAGACCCTCCACTTCCCATTTTTCTTTTTGACTACAACTGTGTTGGCCAACCAATCTGGATAGCTCACTTCTCGTATGGCATCCGCTTCTAGTAGCCATTCTACTTCCTCAATTATAGCGTCTGCGTGCTGTGGGGCCGACCTCCTTGCCTTCTGCACAACTGGCTTGTGCTGAGGGTCCACGTTCAAGTGGTGGCAAATGACTTCAGGATCTATCCCAGGCATTTCCTGGGGGGTCCAAGCAAACACATCAACGTGGTCCTTAAGAAAAGTAACCAGATCTCTCTCTTCTTGCTCGGAGAGGGTTTCGCCGATCAGGAAATACCTTTCTGCATCGTCCTCTTGAATTTGTACTTTCTTTAGTCCTTCCACCATCTTCTTGGTGGGATCACCTCCGACATCCTCCAAAGTTGGTTGGTCTGGAACTTCAACCGTCTGCACCAGCTCGGCCTTTGGGGATTTTTTCAAGACCATGGTGAAGCACTGATCGGCCATCTTTTGGTTGCCTTTGATGTATTCTATTCCATTTGCTCCGGGATACTTGATCTTCTGGTGGTAGGTTGAAGAGACCGCCCTCATTTTGTGCATCCATGTCCTCCCTATAATCGCGTTATAGGAGGAAGGGATGTCTACCACAAGGAAATCAGTCTTCAGTACTACTGATCCTGCTCGGATAGGTAGTGTGACCTTTCCCATAGGCCATACCGTCTGCGCACTGAAACCAACCAAGGGGACAAGGCATCTTTGCAGCGAGCTCGCCGGGAGTTCCATCTTCTTAAAGGTGTCGTAGTACATGATTTCCGTGCTAGCTCCTTGTTCCACCAGGATTTTCTCCACGTCATACTCCCCTATTCGTAGGGTGATTACTAATGCGTCGTTATGGGGTATTGACACCCCATCCAGGTCGTCATCAGTGAAGGTGATTGGGGCCTCCATGACTCCCTCAGGTCTTGACCTTTTCGCGCCGAGCTTCATGACTTGCTTCGCTTGTCCGTTGACCCTTTGGATGTGCCTTATTTCGTTATTTGTGTATGGGGCCACTAATCCATGTATCATATGGATCGTTCCCTTTGGACCTTTTTCGTAGTCCGTTTTTTCTATTAGCTTGGCGTCGTGCTTGCTGTCAGCTAAGAATTCTTTAAGATGGCCTTCCGCTACCTTTTCGTCCAAGAACTTCTTATACTCCACACAATCCTCGGTCATGTGTCCCCAGTCTCTGTGATAGCTGCAATGCTGATTAGTAGCTCTCCTTTTTTCCGGTTCCCAGTCATCTTTGGGGGCCGTCTGAACCACTGTTCGTTCTTGATTCTGTACAACATCTTATAGATGGGGATGTTGAAAGTTGCCATAACGCTGAAATATGACTTGGGATCTGGATTAGCTTTGTCCTTCCTCTGCTGGGCGTAGTCCTTTCTTCCCGTTGTGAAGTCCTTCTTGTATATCTTTGACTCCACGGTCCTCTTTTCTGGGAGCTGAGGTTGTCCTGCCACGATCTTCCCTCCAGCCTGCAGGATATCATCTTCTACCCGTGCATGCTCCTGAATTCTCTCCATCAATTTGGTCACAGTCCTGACTGGGTGCATGGTAAGCGATTCTCGTAGCTTACTATGCACGGGCAGACTTGTTTTGAATGTTGCTAGGGCATACTCCTCACTACAATTTTCAATTTCGTTGAAGGTTTCCCAGTAGCGTTTTGAGTATTGACGCAGAGTCTCATCATCCCTCTGTCTCATAGAGGTTAACGCATCAAAGGTTTTTGGAGCCGCTCGGCTTGTAAGAAACCGAGTAGTGAACTCCTCGGCCAGCTGAGTCCAACACAGGATGGAACCCTCTGGGAGCTTATGGTACCAACTCAATGCCACTTTCCCTAGGCTGGACGGGAACATCTTGCATAGTAGTGCATCATCTTGCTCGTGCATGAACATGGCCTGTTGGTAATGCTGAATGTGGGCCACAGGATCCGTGCTGGTTTCGTATGGGATGAACGCTGAGTGCTTCACCCTGCTCGGCGTCTTCTCCGCGCGGATCCAGTGGGCCAATGGTGATTTGGAGATCTGGCCTAGGGCCTCTTTAGCTGCTTCTCGTGCAGTTCTAGGGCTTTGACCAGCTCGGTCAGCATCCCTCCTTCTCGCATGCTGCTCGGGAATGTGCTCATTGGATCCAGATCTCTCGTATTTGTCCCTAGCATGCTTCCTCTTTTCCCTTCTTTCCACAGAAATACTCCTGTCTCTCCTTTTTCGTGGAGAGGCAGCTCAGTCAGTGGAAACGTTGTCGTGGTGACGACCTTTCTCTTGTTTCTCATACTGCACGGATCTCGTCCGTGAACGTAAATCTTTTTCCTTCTCTTGGAGCTGCTTCTTCAAGTCCTGAATTTCTCGTTCTCGTCGAGTGACTTCGTGGGCCAGTTCTTCTGCCTCTTGTTCCTTTCTGTCGAGGCTATCTTCTCTTTCTCGATTTCTTGTGTGCCTATGACCATCTTTCCTAGGGGGGCTTCTCCCCCGTTCTCGTCGGGTAGAGGTTTCCCTATCTCTTGGTGGTGTCTTTGAGCGTCCTTGCCTCTTGCCCGTCCTTGGAGAATCGTAGCGTATTAGGCGCGTATCCCTGAATTTTGGGATCTCAGGGATATGCCCTATGTTGAATCTCCTAATCGCTGGCTTTTTCTGTGGCGCTCTCAAAACCATGGGAGTTTTGTCCACCCTTGTACTCTTTCTCGTAGTGTACACTAGGGTGGTTCCATCGTCTTCCACATCCTTCCTCTGTGGGGTGCACAGAAGAGGTTCTGAAAGCACCATTGTTGATCTCTGTTGGAAGGGATCAATCTTTTCTGTCAGTTTTCCCACAGACGGCGCCAATTGTACGGGGATAAATCCACGTAACCCTGGATCACGTGCTTCCTTGAATCAACCCTAGATCTGCAAGACAGAAAAAGGGTTAGAGCACCTTTGCCTCTCGTTGGCAAAGGCCCTCTGATGCCTAAGTTAGTATCACGTACTTGAGTGCTCAAAACACAATGCGTATGAAAATAGGTTTCACAGCGTACCTTTTGTCATTGTTATTGCCCTGTATTTATAGGTGTAGATGTTCTTCATATTAGGCATCTCGTGCCCCTGTTTCCTATTCTCTTTAGGAGTCCTTTTCCTAATAGGACTTTCCTATTAGGGACGAGTCTCCATGTCCTGCTAGATCTCGTCTAGCAGGGGTCTTCGTTTCCATATAGGATTCTTCCCTATATGGGGTATACTCCTAATCACGTTAGGACTTCCCATATCAATCCCTTCTTTCACGGGATCGCTCCTTGTCTCATAAGAAGCCGCTGTAGAATATTCTGGAATGTCCTACTGCCTTACTCGTGGCGGTGCCGTGCTTACACATAGCTCGGAATAACTCGTACGTAACTCAACTCATCTCGCCGAACTGATTTACGTATTCCAGAATGCTACTTAAGCTATACACGTAGCCCACCTAGCTCGGCCATACCTGGGGTATCCCTTTATGTCTTATGCCGAGCTAGTGCATCTTGATATATTAACTTACTTAATTATCCTGACCTTATTCATGGTCCGGGATAAGCTCGGCATAGGGCCCACGGACTCCCTATGTGGTGCCGAGCTATTCACCCTCTCGTGGTGACCGCCATAGGCACGTGCTATGCCTAATAGTAGGGTAATCAGATTTTACCCACTCCAAACCCAAGCTCCACTTTATTTGACCCTAGCCAGTTTATCACACCCGAAACCGAGCCCAAACCTGTTATAGCCATGCCAGCTGAGCCTGAAATATGCACCCTCTCCGATCAAGTAGGCCCCGCCTTTTGGGATAAATGGGGGGACATGATAATCAACATGGAGAACTGGGAATATGAGATAATGGCAGCGAACGGGCAATTGAAGGACGAAGAATGGCCGCAAGAGGAAGTCGAGCTTAATCAAGAACTCCCAATCGCCGATCAGATGGAAGAATTTGAAGGGCCAGTACGGTTGGACCCATTAGACATAGCTTTACTCCAAAATCTGCTTGGACAACCAACGGGTGAAAACCAACCGATCTTAGAAGAAGGAGAAGGGCACTGGGAGGAGCCTGAATGGGACCCTACGCCAACTGAATGGCAGCTTATTGATCCAGAAGACCCTTTGGATGGATGTACCTTGCCACTATTCTTTGATGAAACTTGCTTGGCGCCACAGCCGCAGTTGTGGGAAGGACGCCCAGATTTTTCCATGATGAGCAAGGCAGCGATTAATAAGATGGTGGAAGGATTGGAGTTTGCTCCTTATGAGTTCATCACAGATGGGAGTTTGCCAGTGCCAGTGGTTCAGATACCCGAAGACAATGAGATAATGACGCTGAGTGGAGATATGATTGACATATGGGGACCACCGTTAGAAGGAAGCACCATGGCTAACATCTGGGGGGACAACCCAGTTAACAACGAAGAAACGGACATTTGGAGTGCAGCCACTGTCGAAGATATTACTCGAGGGATGAAAGAAACTAGCATCGCTAAGGGAAAGAGAAAAGTAGAAGGAGATCTGGTCGACTTCTACTTTGATGAAACTGAACTGTGGGGAGACGATTTAGAATCCATCATGCACCTTCTTCGGAGCAGTAGATACTATCAACCACCAGTTTACCCCGGCGAAACCTCTAACCTGCATGGCAATCCTCTTCCGAACCCTTCATCTAATCCACCCGAGAACCCACCACTTAACTCCACCAACCAACCAAACATCACCCCTACTCCCCAAAATGACCCTTTCTCAACCCATCCAACAAATCCAACTCCAGACCCAAACAGCTTCCAAAACTTCCCCAATCCCCCAATTAACCAATCCCGCGTCTTTTCAGCTACAAACAACCGTGTCCCTCGCCCGAATCAAACCCCAAATCACACACCAGAAGAGAATCCCATCAAGAAACAGCTAGAGAAGACCCCTGCAGCCATAACCATATGGGGATTACTCATGAGCTCTAGCGAACACCATCAGAAGCTCGCCCAAGAATTGTCTTGTATGGAGATAACCCCCGACACAACCCCCGAAATCATGATGGCCGTCATTAAGAATCCCCCTACAAAGCATACTGTAACCTTCACCGAAGCCGACCTCCCGCTCGAAGGAACCAATCACAACAAGCCGTTACACATAACTTTGAAGTGCATGGGGAAATGGATCCCGGTGGTATTGGTGGATAATGGTTCGGCACTCAATGTTTGTCACCTCCGCACCGCTCATTGCTTGGGACTTAAGACAAGGGATTTCACCCCGTCCAACTTAACCGTACGCGCTTATGATAATACTCGCCGAGAAGTGTTGGGGACCATAAAAATGGAAGTAGCCGCTGAAGGATTTCAGTCAACTGTAGAGTTCTACATGCTAGAGATACCAGACTCTTTCAACCTACTCTTGGGTCGCCCATGGATGCATTGACCCGACATCATGGCAGTACCATCGACCCTACACCAGAAGGTCTTGCTAGGATTAGAAAGTGGAACGGTCATGCTTTATGGAGACTCATGTATTCGTCCTCATTTTGAGGACAATGCCCCGCTTTTAGAAATCATGCACGATGAGAATGATGTGGAAAAGGGTGGGTTTGCCTTTGATACTGCCGGCCGAGTGTGTACTATCCAAGTATACGATGAATTTGCTGTCACTCCACTGCCTTGGAGATGATGAGAAGAATGGCGTATCTGCCGGGCACAGGTTTAGGCCGTAGTCGGCAAGGAATGGCCGAGCTGCCAAATTTTCCCATTCACAAAGGACGTTTCGGACTAGGTTACAAACCCACCGACAAGGAGAAGAACGTCCGCGGTTTTGCCTATGATAAGAACTATGTGGTCCGTTTCATGAAGGAAGGGGCGGACAAACCCTATCACGGTCAACCGGAGCCATTCGCAAACTCGGTAAACGGGGAGTCTTACCCCGGGTTTGAAATCTTCGCCAATGATATGTGGGATAGCGAAGATGAAAAGGAAAAGGTCGAGGAATTGGTGAAAGACCTTAAGGCCGATTGGATAGAGGTTCTGGATGGTGGGATTCTGCTTTCAATGTTCGACGAGGTCGGTCCAGCGGGTATGGGTAAGGAAGCAGCTGAGGTGATGATGCTCGGGCAGGAGGCCATTGGAGATCCAAGCCTGCTGATCGTGGATGCTGTCGGAGAATATAAGAATTGCACTTTTACACCTGTTGTAAAATTCACTAGCACCCCCACTGCGTTTGAGTCCAAGTCTGAGTCCGAGTCTGTAATCAGCTATGAGTCAGAGATTGTGCCTCATGGCCCTCCACGTCATCACTTTTCTTTCGAGTTTGAGTCCACCGCTATGTATCGCACCCCCGAGGGGCTTATGAATGAAATGAACTATGATTTCGCTTACTTCGCTGTTCCCGAAATAAACTGTGTCGACCCCGATGATGAAGAGACCGAGCTCGAGGGAGAAATACCCAAAGAACTCAGGTCCCTAATCGAAAGGGAAGATGAGAGGCATGCTCAGCCGATAAAAGAAGAAATTGTTTTAATAAATTTGAAAGACGAAGGGGACCCCGCATGGTTCAGATCGGTTCCGGGCTATCCGAGATAGAACGTGAATTGCACATTGACTTACTCAAAGAATTCAGAGATGTTTTCGCTTGGTCTCATGTAGATATGCCCGGAATTGATCCCGACATCATGCAGCATCAGATTCCCCTATATCCTAATGCTAAGCCGGTTAAACAAAAGTTGAGGAAAATAAGGCATGATTGGGTAGAAAAGATTAAAGAAGAAGTCACTAAACAATTCAACGCCGGATTCCTAATGGTGACCGAATACCCCCAATGGGTTGCTAATATTGTGCCAGTTCCTAAGAAGGACGGAAAAATCAGGGTCTGCGTAGACTTCAGGGATTTGAACAAAGCAAGCCCGAAGGATGATTTTCCGTTGCCACACATAGATGTACTCGTGGACAATACAGCGGGGCACGCATTGTTGTCTTTCATGGACGGGTTTTCAGGATACAATCAGATCTTGATGGCGCCAGAAGATCGGGAGAAGACGACTTTTACAACTAAATGGGGAGCCTTTTGCTATCGGGTGATGCCGTTTGTTGCACGATATGATGCATAAAGAAGTGGAAGTGTATGTGGATGATATGATCGTGAAAGCTAAAGAGCGAGAGGGGCACTTACCGGCACTTCGTAAGTTCTTCGAGAGGATTCGCAAGTACCGCATGTGCCTCAACCCACAAAAATGTACGTTCGGAGTCACCGCCGGGAAAATGTTGGGATTATGATCACCACCAGGGGAATCGAGGTCGACCCCTCCAAAATCAAAGCCATACTAGAAATGGAACCGCCGCGAACCGAAAAAGAAGTGCGCAGTTTTCTCGGAAAGATTCAATTCATTAGTAGATTCATCGCTAAGTTGACTTCCACTTGCGGGCCGATGTTTCGACTATTGAAGAAGGGAGTGTCCTTTAAGTGGGATGAAAAGTGCCAAAAAGCCTTTGAGGCTGTCAAGAAGTATCTCCAAAGCCCACTGGTGCTCACACCGCCGGTACCTGGGAAACCATTGATAATGTATTTATCAGTTACTCAATCAGCAATGGGGTGCATGTTGGCACAAGAAAGTGATGATGGAGTTGAAAAGACGGTTTATTATCTCAGCAAGAAAATGGTCGAGACCGAAGAAAGGTACACGCCGCTGGAAAAGACATGTTGGGCTCTTGTTTGGGCCTCCAAGAAATTGAGACACTACATGTTGGCCTACTTGGTGAAGTTGATTTCTCGAATGGACCCTCTCAAATATCTGTTCGAGAAGCCAGCGCTTACCGGTAAACTAGCACGTTGGTTGCTCTTACTGGCCGAATTAGAGCTCAAATACATCACGAGGAAATCTGTGAAAGGAAGAGCAGTGGCGGAATTTCTAGCCGATCACCCAGTGGAAGGACCAGAAGACACTGAGTTTCAGTTCCCCGACGAGAGCGTCATGACAATGAACAATGATGTGGAAACTATACTTTGACGGAGCCTCGAATCAGAAGGGGGATTTGGGATCGGAGTACTGCTAATGTCGCCGGAGGGACCACACATCCCTCTCGCCTTCAAGTTAAACTTCGAAGTCACTAACAATCAGGCAGAATATGAAGCATGCATTGTCGGGATGGAAGCTGCTTTAGAAATTGGAGTTAAGAAGTTGGAAGTAATAGGTGACTCGAACTTGGTAGTGTCGCAAGCCAATGGCGATTGGAAGGTAAAAGAGGAGAAGCTGAAGCCATACCACAAGGATCTAGAGGAGATAATTCGGCAATTCGAGGAAGTAACCTTCACGCACATACCAAGGATAAAAAATCGGTTCGCCGACGCTATCGCTACTTTAGCATCAATGGTCGAGTTACCAGAGGGAATAAGATTGTGACCCGTCATGATCGAGCAAAGGGACCGGCCCGCTTATGAACATGTGATGCCCATTGAAGAGGCCAATGACGGCCTGCCATGGTACCACGATATATGGAATTTGGTCGAAAAAGGAGAATATCCAAAAGGAGCAAGCAAGAAGGATCGTACCACCTTACGACGACTGGCGTCGCAATACTTTATCTGTGGAGGAAGGTTGTATAAGAGGTCATACTGTGGTATGCATAAATTGTGCATTCACGGTGAGGAAGTAAGAAGGGTAATCGAAGAAATCCATGAAGGAGTGTGCGGTCCTCATATGAGCGGAATCATGCTAGCAAAGAAGATATTGAGGCAAGGATACTTTTGGTCTACCATGGAGACGGACTGTATTGAATATGTACGAAGGTGCCATAAGTGCCAAGTCCACGCCAATTTGAAGCATGTACCACCAACTGAGTTACACCCGATGTCTTTGCCATGGCCCTTCTCGGTATGGGGCATAGATGTGATTGGAAGAATCACTCTGCCGGCCTCAAATGGCCACAAGTTCATCTTGGTGGCGGTTGATTACTTCACAAAATGGGTGGAAACAACCTCTTATGCCACTTTAACAGCAGTGCAGGTGGCACATTTCGTCAAGCAAAATATCATCTACCGATATGGGGTTCCTCAAGCGTTCGTCTCTGACAATGGGGTACATTTCAAAGGAAGGGTTGCCGAAGTGCTAGAAGACTTCGACATCCAGGTGCACAAGTCCACGGTATATCGGCCGCAAACCAATGGAGCTGTTGAGGCCGCAAATAAGACCATCAAGAATATCTTGGAGAAGACCATCGAATCCTCCAGGGATTGGCATGAAAAATTACCATTAGCACTTTGGGGTTATCACACCTCCGTCCGTACTCTGACAAGGGCAACACCCTATTCGTTGGTATACGGCATGGAGGCGGTACTCCCGATTGAGCTCGAAGTACCCTCCCTAAGGGTAGTAATGGAAAGTGAAATTAGCGAAGCTGATTGGCTGAGTGAGAGGTTTGCTGAGCTGATGTTGTTCGACGAAAGAAGGTTGCGCGCTTTATATCACATTCAAGGATACCAGAAGAGGATCGCCAAGGCATTCAATAAGAAGGTGAGGTCACGAGACTTGATTGAGGGAGACATGGTTGTGAAAGAGGTCCGCGCACCGATATTTGATCCAAGAGGAAAGTTCAGACCAAAGTGGGCAGGGCCTTACATTATCAAGACCATTCTCAACGGGGGAGCAACGGTACTCATTGATCTCGATGGGAACGAATTTACCAACCTTGTAAACTTGTATCAACTCAAAAGATACTACCCATGAGAGATGCTCGTTGGGCGGAAAACCGCAAGGGCGGGCCGACCCAAGCAAAAGTAAGAGCAAGCCCGCTAGGCCGAAAACCCACATTGGGAGACCTAGGCAAAAGATAAGGCATGAAAATCAAAAGAGCTCGCTAGACCGAAAACCCGAAGGGGCGGTACTAGGCAAAATCTAGAGCGCAAAAAGGAGAGCGTCAATACCCGAGTGAACCTTCACCCGAACTACGTTATGACCTGATTCCTTGAAAAAGGATAGGTAGGCAGTCTCACTCAGAGATTCGGTCATAATCCATTGAGTTGATCCAGGTACCCATCGTATATCGAGCAGGAAGAAAAGAGGAGAAACAGACAATGTTGTAAACCAAGAAGGGGAAACCCTTGTAATTCAATTTTATTTCAATAATCTCTTCGGTTACAAAGTTGAGCGAAATGCCTAAAAACAACAAAGACACAACTACCACAAAGAAAAATTACAACATGGGTCCATGATTTATTTCGGGAACAGTCTAGTTAAGTCGGGTCATTTGGTTTTAAGCAGTTCCAAATCTTGCCGATACTTCTTCTCTTATCCATTTTCTGTAAAGTGCATTCAGATGTATGGTAGGATAGTCATCATGAACCCAAGTCACTCTTTTCTTCCATGAAAGGCGATACTTCTCCATAACCGAGTGTTTGAATTCTGGAAGACGGAAAGACGCTGGGACAGAGAATTGACGAAGGATGCGCTGTGGAAAGTAAAAGGCGAACCCCGTTAGACCCGCAATCACTACCCATGCTGGACCCATGTGAGCCGCCGTCATGTTCGGCAAAACCATCCAATGACACCTCCAAACGACATGTTCCTCTCCCAAAGCCATAAAAAAGTCAGTCCACCCATCCACATCGCCATGTTCCTCCACAAATTGCCTATTGTTCCAAGTCCGAGGATCATAAACTCAGTGGTTCTCTGGGTCAGCCTTCAACTTCACCTTATCACAAAGCCACATCTGCAACCAAAACCATAAGCCAACAATGACCGAAACTAAAAGCCGAACCTGAAGCAAGAGTGGGCTGCCTCCGAAGACACTTGTCCGCCCGGAGCAAATCGCATCCAAACCCATGAGGGTCTCAGCCAGAACCGTCGGGACCACGTCTCGACGCTGCTCAATCTGTAAAGCAACCGAAACAATGGAGGGGCTTTCATTCCCATCAAGAGGGACCAACAGATAAGAAGCCAAAAGGCACATGCAAAGCGCAAACATGCGCCGATTCTGGAGAGTGAAGTTCGTCAAATCTCCGCAAGGTCGGAAGTCAGCAAATAGGCGCAAGATATCAAGGGCGTTGCCACGAAGCAAGTACTTGGCAGTGCTCTCATTCACACCAAGCTTATTCTTAAGAATCTTGGTCAAGTTGTCACGAAAAGGAGGGACCACGAGCTCAGTGCATGCACGACTCCCGAGGTACGTTTGAAATTCTTCGACAGTAGGACAGAGCTCTTGAATGCCGAAATGAAACACATGGAGTTCTGGGTCCCAAAAGCAGGCGGCCGCATGCAAAATCTCAGGACGAATGGGGATGGTATGAATAAAGCGCAAAGCATTGAGGCCATGGCCTCGGAAGTTGAACCAATCAATGTTCTCAAGGCTTTCGATCCAAGAACCAATGACGGCTGGAGTAAGGGCGGCCATATTTTGAAGGGTGAAAGACGAGAGGTAAAAAGGAGAAGAAGAATGGAAGGAAGAATATGAGTTGGTAAATAGAATGGCAATCAAAGGCAAGTTATTTATAGGGGAAGAAGGGGAGACATGCAAGATTCCCATGCAACATGGGAAATGAGAGATTTCATTTTCAAGGTGGTCAAATGCAAGTTTTCCATGAGACTTGCATGGGGAAGGCTTGAAAAGTTTTGGAAATGTATAGGATTTGTTGAAAATGGACGAAAGAGGCTTTGGAAAGGAATAATCTGTGATTGGGAAGAAAAATTGGAAGTCCCCACGCATTTCTGGGGCAGAAAACACCCTTGGAAACGCAAGTAATCGCATTGGGAACAAGCGGAATCTGCTCCCTGGAATAGGCGCTGAGCGCTCAAACCCCATCCTTGAGCGCTCAAACATAGCCTGAGCACTCAAGCCCTTCCCCGAGCGCTTAAGCCCTACAGCAATCTGAACCTGCACCTTTGCATCTTGTCTCCCCGAAACCCATTCCGAGCCTCCCAGACCCTGTCCAACTGCCAAAACAAGTGCCAACAAGTGCTCATGACTTTGTAGAGCTACCAGTAGGGCAAAGAAGCAAACGGATACATGATTGGTGCACCAACGGCCAAGCAAGGCCATGGGATGACATATGTGAGCAGTGGTAGTAATTGTTGCCCTGTTCATCAGAGTCTTGAGTATCGCATGCAAAATTTTGTTTTATGAATATGCCTTATGGACTCCAAATTCCATTCTGAGGTCATTTCATGTCAAACAGACGCATCGTACCCTTATGTACACAAATCAACTATCAATTCAAATCTTTCAAATTAAAAAGTCCGTGTGTACATATTCCATGTCATGTCAAGCAATAAGAATGCCTTGTATAAATTCACAGGCATATGTCCCCTCTTTCAAATGCTGAGCGCAGGTTTTAAGACTTATGATTTCGGATACAATGTCGTGAGAATTGTTCTGCGAATTGTGCAACAAGTGCTCAACAATTGCTTACTCAAAACATCCAAAAACGAGGAACGCAATGCATAAATCAAAAGGAAAAGAGCAAATCTGATACGTCTCTGGCATAATCCATGAACTGAGGCATGTACATAGGTCATCATGTGTGGGGCAAACAGGCGCCCAAAGCAAAAACAGGGCACGCAGGCCCAACTGTACAAAACCTAGCTACCAAGGCACGCAGGCCCAATCATGTGCAAAATGAAAAAGTACTCTACCCCTACTCACTACTCTTTACTAGCTAAGACTGGCCTCCGTCGTCATCATCGTCGTCGTCGTCGTCGTCAGGCCCCTGAGGTGCGCCTCAGAAGTCAGGGTCCGATATGGAATCGTCATCATCGCCCGAGCCTGACCCTGACTCCTCAACCACCATAGGCGTCTCCTCGATCACAGCAGCCGGAGTAGCCTCCGTCCTCCTACGAGTTGACCGCCTCAGACCTCTTTCCTCTGGAGTCGCTGTCTCCACAAAAGTCACCTCCTCATCCAAGCTGAACTGTGCATTCTTTGAGCTACCGAGACGGACAAACGGAGTCCCCGAACCACTCGCCTCATCATGCTTCCTCTTCCCGGTAACAGGCGCCTGTGCAAAAGGGAGAAAGCCACAAGAGTTTGAGTTAGTAGAAAGAAAGGAAATCTGCATGGATTCAATGAAAGATAATGAAGACACGGCATACCGGGGCAACTGTCGAAGGAGGAGGAACAGGGGCAGCAGGCGGTGCGATATCATCTGCTCGACGCAAAGGCACCCCTGTCCCTGCCATCAACCGGCGCAAGAGGACGTGCATTCCCCTATTTTGCTCGTATAGCGTCTGCGCCAACTCATAAGCAACCTGCAGCCAAACAAGAAACAAGCATCAGTGATCAGAAAATCTAGACATCAATAATCAAAGGAATATGATGATGAGCAAGTCATACCGGTCTCTGAAGCGGTCTCAGTCCGGTGGGCGGAGGCGGGATCTCTAATGCACCTTCCTCCCCGTCAGGAGTACTCACCCACGTATAGCATGTAACACCGGGCCTTTTGCTCAGCCTCTGTCCGTGACGCCGGTGCCCCTAGACACACCCATCCAAACTGGCCATAGTGGGCCATCTCTCTCTCCCTGTGAGGTACAAACCCCAGAAACCAAGTCAATCCAGCCTCGTCGTACCCCAGCCCGCAGTCATATGGTATCGGCTCGCCACCCACTCTCAAACCTGTCAGCACTGAGAAGTCTAGCGGGGTCATAGTAGCCTCTGAGAGGGGTATTTTCCCGAGCAATACAACGTCACGTGCACGACGTTAATACCACGTGAGGGTATAGTATTTCGGCGGTACCACGGGAAGGGTCCCTAAGGCAATGCCGAGCTAATAGGGCCATGTGTATAGCTGGGCCGAACTGTAACATCACGAAAGGATGTAGTTGTAATAAGTGTCGAGCTACTAAATAGCTCGGCACCCTCATGTACCAGTAAATGAAGGCTTTGCCGCACAGTTTGTAGCTCGGGCAGTTAGACCGCCCCAGAGGATAGCTCGGCATGGTTATCTGGAAGGTTCTAGAGAGATCCTTTACGTGATAAAGGACGAATCCCGAGTTTAAAGGGAACGGGATGGAGATTCCATAATGGCACGAAGAGTCCAACATGGAATTAAGTCCTAAAACGATGCGAGGTCTTGTATAAGGAAACTATGTTGACCAATGAGGGACAAGTCCTAATTGGAAAGGTCTCCCAATGCAATAAGGAAATCTTTGGCACGAGAGGCCTAGAGGAGTACAATGACCAGAGTCTATAAATAAGACGTTCAACCTATGATAAAAGGTACGCGGTGATTCGTATTTACATGCTTTTGTGTGCTTGGGCTTATTTTAGTACGTGATACTGACTTAAGCATCGGAGGGCCCACCGCCGACGAGAGGCGTGGGTGCTTCTCACCGTTTATTGTCTTGCAGGACTAGGTTTCCGGCGAAGGGTGCACATTGTTGATCTCATAGAGCGTGGAAGATGTATACCCAGATTTTTCCCCTCTACAATTGGCGCCGTCTGTGGGAAACGAAAATCTGAAAAAGATCAACAGTGTGGATCGAAACGAAACACACCATGTGAAGGTGACGAAAGGGATCAAAAGCCTTCCGCGCCTATAATGCTACGAAGAAAGCAATGCAAAATACACACATACCAAAACGTTCGACAAGGAAGAAACCAGAGAAACGTAAGGGGCGCATTAAGACTCCCCGCGAAAAAGGATTGAAGAAAATCATCAAAGTCTTATGCGAGAGAAACCCAAGACTACGAGGAAAGTCTAGGAAATAAAGGGAGCGAATGGAACAAAGGATTAAAAATATGGCTCAGCGAATGAATAATCACAAACACGGAAAATCAAAATCTGTAACACCGCCCACGAGGGGCAGAATGATTTACTCCCATTGATAGAAGCAGGTCAAGTTCTCCTTCTAAGGGCGCGAGCGGTGGATCTAAGTCCATAACGAGTATTGCTTGGGGCTTTGAAAAAAGTCTTGGCAAAAATTGAGAGGTGGAGGATCTTGTTCAACAAGCTGGTGATTGCAAGAAGGAAGACAAGATGTTGAATTGACGCCCATAAAAGGTAGAAAGTAAGAGATGGAGCCTCCTGGTGCAACAAAGAAAGCACCACAGGAGAAACAAGGAAATATAACAGCTTCAAGTAGGTCTCTCGAGGAGATTCATGGGTCTAAACAGAGAAGGGAGTGGATCGAAATCCAAAGAGAAGGAAAGAGAGTCCGAATCGCGGCAAGGCGTTGACTCTGAGAAGTCAGACAAGAACTCGAAGGGTATTCGGGACCACGAGAAAGTCTTGAAGGAAAAAGAAAGGGCGCTGATGCAAATAGGAGTCCAAGGCTACGAAGAAAGTCTGCACAGTAGGTGATCTTAACGGGTGAAGGAATAATCGCAAAACAGAAAACCACGAGTTCAGCTTCAAGATCGGAGGCCACGGCTGGAACAAATTAAACAAGAAAAAAGGTCAGAACCGTCTTTAACATATCTTTTGTTTTAGTTTATTTTATTTTTTACTTGGATCAAAGTCCATGGCGGGAAGTGTTCGGGACTATGAAAAAAGTCACAGGGACAAAGGATGAGACTTTGAAGGAACTCACTCAGCTCATGAGAAAGAGTGAGCGCGAGATCTAAGCGCTGAAACTATGGCTCGACACGAAAGGTCGGGAAATAGAAAAAGTACTGGTAAAACTTGCACCTTACCAGGAGCAGTTAGGTACAATAAGGAGGCGCACCGATGGGTGTTCAGCATTGAGGAAGTTACCTCGGTAAAGCTAGTATTTGCTTAGTAGAATAAAATTATGTTTTGCCTTGAATGAAATTATCTCTAGTATATATTTATTGTACTTGTTCGGTCCTGGAAAAAGCTAGTTGAATATGGGCCAAAAGCTCCTTGATTCCATATTGGGGAGCAGATAGTATTGACGAAAGTACGAATGAACTTGAAAATTTGCTAAGTCTGAACATACTTAGGCCACGGCAATGAGTAATGCCAAAATCCTACCAAGTACGAAAAAACTTGAGGGCTAAGTTTGAATATGCTTAGGCCAATAGCAGCATGCTAAAAAAGAAAAGAGAGACAAGAACAAGTACACTTGGGTTGTTACCTAAGTATGAATAAACTTATGTAATCTGCCGAGGACGAGTAGGCTCGAAGTGTAAGTGCGAATAAATGCTCTGCTAGGTATGAAGAAATTTAGCAACAAAAAAGATTTAGACGAATGGCAATAAATAATGCTAAAAGGCTTATAGCAATGAATAATGCTAAAAGGTTTATAGCAATAAATAATGCTAGAAGGCTAGACAAGCACAAACAAACTTGAGCTATTCGTTGAGTATGAAAAAACTTGGGCGTTTTGCAAAAGTATGAATAATCGTGCTGAGAAATTGCTAAAGAAAGGGATGGACCATATACGGTAGTCAGTATGACAAGAATTGGAGCTTAGCGGCTTGCAGACTTAGATGTCATTCCTGTCCCATGGCCATGGAGCATTTAGAATTTGATGAAGTTCTGTCGGTGCACATCTAAGTAATTACCCTTTGTCGAGTTATAATAAAACTTCTTTGCCGATCAAAAAGAATATAGCTAAGTAATTATGCTTATTAGGAATTACAAATAAATTCCCATATTTTATTTTTAAGTAAGAGCTACGAATATAGTCCTTTGATTTCTTTTGTGGACCACGTGAAAGGTTCGAAGTTTTTAATGATAAGAACTCGTGTGGTATGTCTTAATATGAACTACGTGTAAAGTTTCATATTTTGTGCTAGTAAGAGTTATGAATAAAGTTCTGTGTTTTATATGATTTTGCATTTTAGTTTTTGATTTGATCGAAGGAAATTACGAGAAAAATTTATGTTGCATGCTTGAAACACTTGATTGGTTTGAATATAGAACCAAAAACGAGGAATTTTGATTCCATATTGGGGAGCAGTAAGTGTATGTACCCAGTGATTGAAATCTTTTAGGACAAGTACGAATACTTGGGCCTGAGCAACAAATTGCTTGAACCGGAAATATTCCTAAGTACGAATAAACTTAGGAGATAGATTAAGTACGAATAAACTTAATTCAGGCTAAGTATGAATATACTTAGACAAGCAAGTTTAAGTACGAATAAACTTAGATTAGGACAAGTACGATTACTTGGGCATGAGCAATGAATTGCTCGAACTTGATAAATTCTAAGTATGATTAAACTTGGAAAAAGGCTAAGTACGAACATACTTAGGGTTGCAAATTTGAGTATGAAAATACTTATGATCAGGTATGACAGAAACCTTGATATTTAGATAAGCTAGGTTGTGCATAAAATTGGGAAGCCACCAAGGGCTTAAGAAGCCTAGTACATAAGCCACGAAGGGCCAAGCATCAAAGTACCAGTTTCAAAGTATTAGTGTCACGCGGGGTTTCAACCAGATTTAAAAAAAAAAAAAGAGTACTTGCAGATGAAACTAAAGATACAGGATATATATTGTTCTGAGAAATAGGTGTAAAACATCTTCCCCCAGCCGTCAAACTTCGGTGGCAAGAGTGGGGTTACGCCCAGTGTTGTATTGCACATTAGTCATGTCAATGATCCCGTTCTCACCTCGGGAGTTAGCAATTTGTTCATTGGGTTGCACGGACGGGGTCAACCTGGTGATAAGTCCAAACTTGCTACCATCAACTTCCTTATGGCCGAGGTCGGCACCTTAGATCTCGGTTGGAACAGCAGGAAAATCCCACAAATGGGAAGCTTGGCCCGAACATGGAAGGTCATGCAAAATTCCAGAGATAGCCCGGATTGAAGCTTATCGCCTAAAGGAATTGGATGGAAATCAGCGCCAATGCCATGGAATATACAGATGAGTATAGAATTACTTTTTGCAGTTTATATTTTGAATATTTAGATACGAGTTGTAGTAGTGGAATTATGAACAAAATTCCATAGAAAATATTGGGTATTGTTCTCATTCCGCTACGAGTTGCTTTGCGATGGCGTTAAGAACAAAATTCCATCTTGCTTGCAAAAAGCTATTTTTCACTATATCATTTTTTAAGCCTGGTCTGATTATGAATAAGCTAAGTATGGACCTTTTGCCTCTATCTAGAGAGCAGAAAGCGGAGCCAAGTACGAAGAAACTGTGGCTTAAGCAACGAATATTGCTTGAAAATTGCTTAAGCAACGAGTATTGCTTGAGGGAAGCCAAGTATGAAGAAACTTTGGCCTAAGCAACGAATATTGCTTGAGGGAAGCCAAGTATGAAGAAACTTTGGCCTAAGCAACGAATATTGCTTGAGGGAAGCCAAGTGCGAAGAAACTGTGGCTTAAGCAACGAATATTGCTTGAAAATTGCTTAAGCAACGAATATTGCTTGAAGGGAGCCAAGTACGAAGAAACTTTGGCTTAAGCAACGAATATTGCTTGAAAATTGCTTAAGCAACGAGTATTGCTTGAGGGAAGCCAAGTATGAAGAAACTTTGGCCTAAGCAACGAATATTGCTTGAAGGGAGCCAAGTACGAAGAAACTTTGGCTTGAGCAACGAATATTGCTTGAAGATTGCTTAAGCAACGAATATTGCTTAAGGGAAGCCAAGTACGAAGAAACTTTGGCTTAAGCAACGAATATTGCTTGAAAATTACTTAAGCAATGAGTATTGCCTGAGGGAAGCCAAGTATGAAGAAACTTTGGCTTAAGCAACGAATATTGCTTGAAAATTGCTTAAGCAACGAATATTGCTTGAAGGGAGCCAAGTACGAAAAAATTCGGCTTGAGCAACGAATACTGCTTGAAGGCTGCTAAGTATGAATAAACTTATGCCGTAAGTAATGAATATTGCTTCAATTTTCCTAAGCACGAAAATACTTAGGTTATGAGCAACTGGTGATGCTCGAAATCTACCAAGTTCGAAGAAAACTTGGAATGTGGAGTGGGTAAAATTCAATTACCCTCAGAAAAGGCAAATCACGTGCTCTAATTAACAACCATGTGAGGGTAGCTAGCTCGGCACTATTGCGTAGAGGTTCCCTAACCCTATGCCGAGCTGTGTTGACCACAAGTGGGTTAAAGATAGTAAATCAGGTACATATGAACTAGCTCGGCAGAAGCCATGAAGGATGTCTCAAGACATGGCCAAGTTGGATAAGCTATGAACATAGCTAGGGCAGCATTTTGGGATACAAGATTCAGCCCAGTGCAAGTTTGTCACAAATGGGCTGAGCTTTGTACGAGTCATGCCGAGCTATGTGGAAGCACGGCATCGCCTTAAGAATATAGGGCGGTGAGACATTCCAGAAGGTTCTAAGTCTGTCTCTTATGTGATAAGAGGCAATCCTATGTTTAAAGGGATTAACATGTGTATTCCTAATGTAGTTAGGAATACACTGCGTGCAAATAGGAAACAAAGGCTACGTGATGCCTCCAATGAAAGGTCGTCTACACTTATAAATAAAGCATAACGCCCATAGAGAAAGATTTATGGTTCTGGTGAAGAAGCACGTGATCAAGACTATACATGGAATTTATCCCCATACAGAATGAGAAGATACTTAAAGCCAAAAGGCAGTGAGTGACACCAAGTACGAATACTCTTTTGTTGAAAGAAGTAAACAATGCTAATGCTAAGTACGAACAAACTTAGCAAATGGGAGCATATATCACGAGTAACACAAGAAAGATCTTTTGCCGAGCATGAAAACGCTTAGGCAGAGCTTGATCGCAATAGAAAGGGTTAAAGGGGTGAAGCTGAGCAAACCACGCATAGCTTTACCTGATGCTAGACCGTGAATTCCAGGGATCACGTTGAATGGAAGAGCTCTCTTGGTTAGTGTTTTTGTTTACGAACAAGGACAAACGCTAAATGGGCTTGAAGTACTACTACGAGAAGCCACGTAATAAGTAAAGTCAGCTAAAATGGGGAGCCAAACACATAGGGGAAGTCAAAATTGCTCTGCCGATCAACTTCGTCTCGGAATTTGAAATTTCTCGTGACTATGAGAAAGTCACCGTCATTCCATCAAGCAACGTAAAGCCTATCTTCGTACCCAGAAACAAAAAACACCAAGCAAAGGCCAATGGGTAGATCAATTGAGCGGCAACGAGCATGCCAACCAAAGGATTGTGTAACAACATACGAATATGCAACAGGTAGCAAGAGAAGTACGTAGAGCTTTAGTCATTATTCCCCGAGCATAAGATAACAACTAAAGCTGGGGAGCAATTGAGAGGGGTATTTTCCCGAGCAATACAACGTCACGTGCACGACGTTAATACCACGTGAGGGTATAGTATTTCGGCGGTACCACGGGAAGGGTCCCTAAGGCAATGCCGAGCTAATAGGGCCATGTGTATAGCTGGGCCGAACTGTAACATCACGAAAGGATGTAGTTGTAATAAGTGTCGAGCTACTAAATAGCTCGGCACCCTCATGTACCAGTAAATGAAGGCTTTGCCGCACAGTTTGTAGCTCGGGCAGTTAGACCGCCCCAGAGGATAGCTCGGCATGGTTATCTGGAAGGTTCTAGAGAGATCCTTTACGTGATAAAGGACGAATCCCGAGTTTAAAGGGAACGGGATGGAGATTCCATAATGGCACGAAGAGTCCAACATGGAATTAAGTCCTAAAACGATGCGAGGTCTTGTATAAGGAAACTATGTTGACCAATGAGGGACAAGTCCTAATTGGAAAGGTCTCCCAATGCAATAAGGAAATCTTTGGCACGAGAGGCCTAGAGGAGTACAATGACCAGAGTCTATAAATAAGACGTTCAACCTATGATAAAAGGTACGCGGTGATTCGTATTTACATGCTTTTGTGTGCTTGGGCTTATTTTAGTACGTGATACTGACTTAAGCATCGGAGGGCCCACCGCCGACGAGAGGCGTGGGTGCTTCTCACCGTTTATTGTCTTGCAGGACTAGGTTTCCGGCGAAGGGTGCACATTGTTGATCTCATAGAGCGTGGAAGATGTATACCCAGATTTTTCCCCTCTACAGCCTCCCTGAATGTCAGGTGGAAGGTATTCGTAGAATCCCGCCACCTCTCCGCTAGAGCTGTCAGCACATTGTGGTCGTGCTGAGTCCTTGTGAGAGTAAAGATGAACGGCCTGAACCCCGTCAAATCAACCAGTCTCCTCACATCCTCGTGCAACTCATGGTAAAGCTCCAAGCTGCGAGCTAAACTGCCATGGGCCGGTATCCTCTGATTCTCTTGTTCAAAACAAATGGAGCGTGGTATATCAGTCTGTCAACCAATCAATCACGTTGTCAACCAATCCACCAATCAATCGGACCATTCAATCATGCAATCAGTTAATCAATCAACCAATCATTGTTTTCAATCAAACCAATCGGCGTGTTCAATCCAATCAATCAAACCAATCGGCGTGTTCAATCCAATCAATCATCCAATCAACCAATCAATCATGCTTTCAGTCAATCTTTCGATCATGCAATCAACCATCTATCAAGCAATCAATCATGTATGAGTAATTGAAAGTACATTAAATGGAAACCAAAGAAAGTACATACCCTCAGGTTACCCCGCGACAGGTGGACGTCGGGGTCAAGTAGCACCTCCTCTCCAAAGTACTACTCCTGCTGAGAAACGTAAGTGTTCACCCCCGAGGGGATAAACAAATGTGTCGGTGGGTCATAGGTAGCAGGATCAAAAGACGGTCTTGCTGCCAACCACGCGCGAGCCTCATTTACCACAGTAACTCTAGGCCGGGCTGCCGCCTCCCTCTCCGCAGTAGCACGAGCCCAAGCCTCCTCCTCCTCCCTAAGCTCCTCCTCTAACTCTGTGGCGTAAGTCTCAGCAGCCAACCTCTCCTGCTCCTCAGTACTAGCCCTAGCCCTCGCCTCAACCTCCCATCTCTCCCGTATAGCCTCCCTCACCTCCTCCAACACCTGTGGGTTCTCTGTCACAGCCACCATAACATCATCTGGAGAAGCAAACTCTGCGTAATCCTCTCGAGAGATACCCACTGGACCCCGCTCCACCACCGGGGCCTCCTCAACTGTAACCTCCTTGCCCCGAGGCTCACCAGCCCTAGAGCGACTGCGAGTCACCAGCTTGTGTGCCACTGGTGGAGGCGCTATCACGGGGGCCTCATCAGGCTCGTCTATCACCCAATGGATCGATGAACTAGCTCCCGGAGTGCTAGCCTTCACCCCTCTCGGTGGGCCCATACTCCTACCACTGGCCGCCACCCTAGCACTCCTCCTGACAACACCAGTAGCCCCTCGACTGCTGCTGGGCGCATCGCTGCCCGTCACAACCCTGAGAGGCCATCTACTCCTCCTACTCCTCCGTATATCCTCTGTCACACTCCTAGCACTGAACGGCACCTTCACCAGGTACCTAACCTCTGCCAAAGTAAACGCCCACCTCCCCATGGTCATCATGTCAAGTCTCTGACTCTCATCCCAACTCTTGGTACCACCCTCTTCTCTACCACTGCTAGAGAAGGCGCCACCACTGCGAGACGCCACCCTCTCTCCTCCAGAACCACCCCCAACCCTCTTGGCAGCTGTGGACGGCCCACCGAGATTGTTCGAAAAGATTGTGATTGTTAGAGTCGCCACCCGGATTTGAGGTCCGAACCCGAGAAACCAATAAAAATATGACTCGTTTGCCCATTTGAAAAAGATTTCACTGATCATGGCGGAACCAAAGATTTCTCGGATTCGGGGGTTTGGTTACGAGAGGGGAAGGGTTTTACGGCACCTCTCTCGCCCGGTCCGTGAACCGGTCTCTACTCGATATTTTGTGGGATTTTGAGAATGTTTAAAATTTAATCTAATCACGAAAGTGGGAACCGGGGACGGGAATCACGTAAATAGTGAGAAAATACAAAATGCGAATCTAGTGTGGATGCTTGTGCATAATGATTTACATGGAAAGGATGATAATGATGAAGAGAAATTACAACAAACATTTACAGAGGGAGATGATAACAAAAACTATACAACAACTCCAGAAATTATGAACATGAAACTTAATGACTATCTTGCAATCTGGATCCCAGAATGGGGGTTGAGCGCTCAAGGTTAATGGCTTAAGCGCTCAATCTCCCGAACCAGCTTGAGCGCTCAAGGCTCATGGATTGAGCGCTCAAACCAGTTCCTGACTTCTGTGATTTTGACCCCTTTTACAACTTCTCTTCTCACTCTTTGCAAGATCAAACATTTATAAACACTTTTCACAGATAAACAGATTAAAACAGAAGGGTTTGATTTCTCAAAGAATGATGAAACAACAAGGATCATCACAAAATTAGTAAAGGAAACACTTGAACATGGGGGAGAGAGAGAAGGATTCAGATCACAAGCACAAGAATAACAGCTCACACACACCAGAAATAAACTAAACCATGATCCATCATTAAAATCACCAGCAACCAACAAATGAGCCAAGAACAACTTGAGCGCTCAAAGGCATGACCTTGAGCGCTCAATCCATCATATGGCTTTCTGATTTTTGACTTGAAAATAGATTTTGGGTGATTCTCAGGACCATAAATGTACAGATAAAAGATATTTGAAGTTGAATAGTCACTGTTTTACTCTTTACTCAAAGATTTTTATGTTTGATCATCATAAAATAGTTAGCTTACACTCATGCATGTCATTTTGAGGTAGAAATAAGCTGTTTTGAGAGTTACATGAACATAGTTAACTATTAAATAGCGATCAAAACCAGGAGGAGACACCAAAAATCAGCAAAACAGTGACTAACCCAGATATGGGTTTGAGCGCTCAAGACCTGTGGCTTGAGCGCTCAACCCCTGTTGAAGCTGCAGATTTTAAAGATGTTTTTAAACAACTTTTAGACCTTTGTGAGTTCAATATAAGTATAGAGAACTTGTTTGAACTCACAGGTCTTCCTCAGAAGGATCAAAACAGTGAATAAATCACATGTTTAACTACCTTTTGCACTTGATTGAAGGCTTGATCTTGATTGTGGGTTTGGGGATGGATAATAGTTGGTGTTTTGATTAGTATTCTGGATGGGTGGTGTAGTGTGTGAGGTTAATTGATGATCAAAGGTTGAATTTGGTGCTTGGCAAATGTTTTTTTTTTGCAAGTAGTTTTGATGGGGAGTAAGTGGTTTTGTAGAGAGAGAGAGGGAGAATGATTTCTGAAAGAATTGAGAGCTGGGGTATGAAAATTGGTAACCTCTAAACCAGGGGGTGGTAGTGGTTTTTATAGAGTGAGTGGGAGGGAAGAGAGGAGAGAGAGGTAGTGGGTTTGTATTTGAAAGTGGGTTAGGAGTAGTTTTAGGTGTAGTTTAGGACAATGTAGGGTGTATTATACACGTATAAGACGTATACAATCGGTTAGACGCTCCCCCCTGCATGAGATCTTATGATGAGATGCTCTGCAGATTCCTGACTGGGATCAGAGTTGAGCGCTCAGAGCCGTAGGCTTGAGCGCTCAAGGTGCTTCTCATGGGTTTGAGCGCTCAAGGCCTCAAACTTGAGCGCTCAAGGCTCTTGGTGGCAAATTGATGGTTTGGCTTGGTTTAACAATGCTTGGTTTAGTTTGGGTTAGTTGGTTGATTTTGATCAAGTTCAAGCCATTTTCACAAGTTTCGGGTAGTCATGGTTGGTCCGTTTCATCATCGGGAATGCTCGAGCGGTTCCCGGGTTCAAAATCGGGGTGTCTACAGCAGCCCTTGGAGGGACCGCCGACTTGCCACCGTGGTGGCTTGAGCGCTGGAGACTGCCAATGGAACCCCGGCAGCCCCACTGCCGCCACCACCACCACTGGCCGCCGCCCGATCACCACCCACTGCCCCAACACCACCCAAAACCCAACCACTACCACCACCACCACTGATCGGAACCCTAGGGGCACCCAAACCACCATTGCCGCCACCATCCACCACCGAATCACCACCACCACCCACTACCCCATCACCACCCACGGCCTCTTCTCCGCCCTCCACGGTGTCGGAATCATCACCACGGGCCACCCCCGTAGTCTCTTCAACACCCCCAGCACCCAAAACCACCGTAGCACCACCGCTCGCCACTGTAGGGGCTTGAGCGCTTGGCTCAGCCCATGGTGGAACCACCGCCGTGGCCCCACCAACGTCGTCGGCCCTCGGTGAGAGCGTAGGAGATCGATCTCCGTCTGAATCGGCCATGAACACCATCGGAAATGAGAATGTTTGCCCAGTTGTTGAAAACCGAAACCCTAGATTGAGATTTGTGTTAGAACTTCAAAATTTGGGCTTGAATTCGAGAGAAATCAAGAGAGAGAGGAAGTAAGAAGAGAGTTCTGAAATCGATCGGAAGTTATGGGAGTTCAAGGACGTGAACGGATTGATTTTAAGCAACTGAACCATCGTGACCCTTCGCCGGTCAAAAGGTTCGAGCGCTCGAAGCCAGAGGGCTGAGCGCTCAAACACCCTTCGAGCCAAAGGCCTGAGCGCTCATTCCCCTGTGTTGTGTTTTGATTTTTGGGCCTCTCAAGGAGATTTGATCATATGTTGACCCTTCTAAGTTATCTTGACAAATGCCAGTTCGGATTACTATCCTCAGCTCATACACTAGAGTTAGGCTTAAGAGCCTGATTCTCAATGACTGACCTCTCAGGGTTAGCCCTGCGAAGGTTGATAAATCAACGCGCGTTTCCCTAGAGGGAGCCAATTCATGCTCGATCATTCTATTATGTTAATCAGTTAATCATCACATAGCTAAAAGGTCCACCACGTAAGTGCGTTTGGACTAATAGCATTTTGATCGCTTCTTTGTTCAGTAAGCAATCACCTTTTCTCGATTGTCCTGTTGTTCAAGAGACAACCACCTAATCATTTGGCCATCTTGTTGTTCAAGGGATAGCCCCGTCAGATTTAGCCTCCCCGTTGTCCAGAGGGTAGCTACGCTTAATCTCTTTAGCCACCAAGCTGGTGCATATGGATGAATTGATGATATCATTTGCATGGATTCGTGTTTGATCATGACTTGGAATGTTTGTTTGCTTTAGCATTTCATGACCCGAGAAGGCTCGTCGATTTGCATGATTCGATTGTTTGGCGTTTCACGACCCGGGAAGGCTCTTTGATTCGCATAATCTCGTTTGGAAAATTTCGCGTTTCACGACCCGGGGAAGGCTCGTCGATTCGCATTAATCATGTTTGTTCGCTTTCGCGTTTCACGACCCAGGAAGGCTCGTCGATTCGCATAAATCATGTTTATTTCGTGGGCCAGGAAAACTCGTTGAGTTTGTTTGCACATGCCCCGATGAACTACGCCGGTCTGATCCCTACAATGGGGTACGTAGGCAGCCCGAGTGGCGCGACCATGATTTTAATGTTTTCCTTTGCAGCTTGAGAAAGGCTTGGGAAAAGATCGGGATGTCTCTGTCTTGAATGCAACTCATACCAAGAAGTGGTATGGAGTTTCATCCAAGAGGGGCAACTGTAGACACCCCGATTTTGACCCGGGATACTTGACCAAGCACTTCCGATGATGAGAAAACCACCCGTGAAAGGCTTGAACTTGTCCTAAACAACCCCTAACCATTCCTAAACAACCTAGACCAACCCAAATGACCAAAATACCCTTCAAAATACCAAAACCAACCATTGTGCTCAAAGGGGTTTGAGCGCTGAAACCCCCTGTTTGAGCGCTCAAGCTCTGTCCAGTCTGTCCGTGGCAGAGCATCTAATGATGAGATTCCAACTGATTGGCAGCCACCCAACCATTTTTCTGTTGCTCGCATGCAACTGATAGACCTCAGGGTGAGCCTATATTGCTCCATTAGGCCCTCCACTTCAAATCAACACACTTCCCCCCCCCCCCCCCCCCATTTCACCCTATAAAAGAACTCCTTATACACCATTTAGAGGGGTTAGACATCCTTTCATACCCTGAGTTCTCACTCACTCACTCACTCTCTCTCTAACTACATTTCCAAAAACTTTCAATCCATTCCATCTATCACTTGAAGCTTAAATCTCTTTTCACTCAACAACCCCATATGATCCTCAAGACCTCTCACTAGAATACACCATCATCCATCCAAAATCAACCCAAGCCAACTCACACCCAACATAATCTGTCCTAAACTACCCACATTGTGTCAACACCCCCCCTACAACACTCATCCATCAAGCAAAACCACAAGTCCAAGCTCAAAATCAAAACCAAAAGGTAAAAATCCATGTGAAAGCTACGGGTTGGCACTCCTGAGGGAGACCAGTGGGTTCATGGAGGTCCTCTATACCTCTAACGGACTCACGAGGTCTTAAATATACAAGAAAACAATCTTTGAAAATCCCAGCTTTAAACAGCTTGAGCGCTCAATGCTAAGCGTATGAGCGCTCAAGCCGTTTGAACACTCTTTGTGTTCTTGTGGTTTCTGATCATATTTTCTCTTGATGATATCATCCTTGTGGTTGTTTGTTGGTTCAATAACCTTCAAATCTGTTATCTTGTTTTTGATCATCGATCATTGAACCCAAAAGCCACAAGAGTGATGTTTTAGTATCATCAACCATGGATGATCTCATTCTATGAAATAAACAGTGTATCTTACTCTTTTCAACAATGACCAGTTTGTTTAAGCTCATAAAAGCATCAAAGAGTGATCAGAAACCACAGAAGTTCACAGCCCTTGAATTAGGCTTGAGCGCTCAAGGCTGGCCCTATGAGCGCTCAAACCTTGCTCAGTTTTGGAGTTTGAATCTTGTCTACTTTACTTCTGTGTTCTATTTTCAATTTATGAGGTGTGTGTGTGCGTTGATGTTTGGCTAAGTCAACCTAATATCGGTGTGTGTGTGTGCATTGATGTTTGGCTAAGCCAACCTAATATCGGTGTGTGTGTGTGTGTTGATGTTTGGCTAGGCCAACCTGATCTCCTCTCCCTCTCACTCTAACCATGCTTATGTGTGGTCCAATGCTTACTCTTCACTTTTGTGAACACCTCAAGTTTATTTTATCCATGCTTATGAAGATTTTAACCTTTTATGCATCATCATCTATCATGTTGAACTGGTTTATGGTCCAAATAAAGGCAGAATGGAGCAGGATCACTCAAGTCCAGAAGATGGCTTGAGCGCTCAATGTACATCTTTGAGCGCTCAAACTGTCCTCTGGTTCAATCAAAGTTTCTTGTCATTTCAGCTTGTTCTTGGTATTTTGAGTGTTCTGCAAAGTTTTAAAGCATTGAATCTTCATTCCTCATATACTGTTTGCCTCATTTTGGTCCATGAATGAGTTTTAAACCCATGATCATGTGATTGTGCTATTTTGTTCAAAGATCCAAATGTTGTTTCTAAACAAATAATGAGGATCAAATCTTGTTTTCATCAAACCAGAATCATCAGAAGCATCATAAGCAGGTGTGGGTGAGAGGGGATTGAGCGCTCAAGCTCACACCTTGAGCGCTCAAGCTCCTGTCAATGGATCAAATTGGTTTAGCCTGTTTTGGGTATCATTCATGTTATTTCCAGTTTGCAGTTTCTGTTTAATGTATACTAATGCCATTCTCCTGCTGCTTATTGTCATTCGTAGTTCATGTTTATCCATCGTCATCATCACTCATGTAGGTCATAATGCACAAGCATACACTGTAATCCTTTGTCATGTTCAACGTTGTTATTTGGCTCCCATCCCCCATTCCCCGTTCTTGTTCAAAGTTGAGTTATAAACATTTCTTGCGTAATCCCACAAAAGTCAAGTAGAGACCGGTCTTCGAACCGGGCGAGGGGTGTGCCGTAAAACCCTTCCCCTCTCGTAACTGAGCTCCCGAACCTAAGATAGTATGGTGATGACGGGCCAGTAATCCTTATCCATTGAATGAGGCACGAGTCAATCGAGTTCGGTTCCTCGGGGACAATCCGCTAAAACCCGGGTGGCGACTCCGAATCGATTCGAGATATCCCTCCGGAGGTGCGTCCACACAACACTTGCTCATTCGTGCACGGTGCTCTTTTTGAACTTTGGCGGTGGAATTGTGCCGCGCAACACAGTTTCTGTACCGCACAGTAGAGTTACAGTGCCGCGCGGCATTGTAAGGCATCAAATCCACTTTTTCAGCACACCCAGTAGCTCAAAATGTTGAATTTTGTTCTCCTCTGCAATGACGATTTCGTGTAGCCTACAATTTTGAAGTGCACACCAAGTATACTTGATGGCCAAGCTCAATCTCTTCCCTATATATATGCCGATCGGTTGGAGGTAAAAGGAAAAAAAAATTAGCAAAAATCCTGTAAAAACCTCTCCAAAACCTCTGCCAAAACTCTACCATGTCATAAGTCATCCATTGTTTCTACCTACAAGCTCCAAAAAATAATCCTAAATCTTCCCAAAGAAAAGCCAGTTCAAAAACCATCCAATACCCTGCTTTCGGTCCAAAACCGGGATAAACCATCATCCATTCTGTTAAACCCATAACCAAGCAATCTCGTTGCTGTGATCAGAGCGGAGTTCGGAGCAGGAAGGAGGCTCAAGCTGTAGCTAGGAGTCCTTGAAGGCATTCCATTTCGAGCAAAATTCATCCGAAGGTATAATTTCGGTTTCTAATCGCTTCAATATTATGAGGGGAGGTGAAACCAGGTTCAAGGTGGTTCATTAATACCTCCCTTGGGCCTGGTGGATCCATATTTTAGCAAAGTTTGATAAAAATTTCCTTTGATAAATAAAAAGTCTCCAAGAATACATTTTATGGCCAAATCATTGGGTCATACGGTGTAGTCAATTTAGGAGACACATTTCAAATACAAAAACATGAGTTTCTGTTCCAAAAATAACTTAGTTTTGATCAATCTCTCATATCATGTATGCACTTGTTCAATTTTCCCTCGAAAATTAAAGTTTCAAACTATTACTGCTTGACAGTGCCGCACGGCACTTTATCTGTACTGCATGGCACAGGTAGAGCATGGCACTCTTTTCCAAATCCGAATTTTTCAAATCATTTTCCTTGAAAAACAGTTTGGAAACTTGGTTTTCTGTATGAGTACTTGCTGTTATGTTAATTGTCATGTTATTTACTTGTTTTCATTATTATCATCTGCTTTGCATGATTTAATTGTTTAATTGAATAAAGTTTTAGCATTAAAACGTTTTCTAAAAATCCCACAAATATTTAGTAAAGACCGATTTTTAATCAAGCGAGCGGGGTGCATTAAAACCCTTCCTCGTTCGTAACCTGGCTCCCGAATTCAAAACGAATCTCTGGTTTTCAAATTACTTTCTAAATCATTTTCAAAATTGGTTTCTCGGGTTCTAAACCATTTTCCAAAAACCCGGGTGGCGACTCCTATTTTTCAAAAACAATAGTTTTCCAAACCCGTGGAGTCGACGTCCACAGCAGGGGAGCATAAGAAACACCTATTGTAAAACCCAGGAAAACAAAGTGATTAACCAACTATAGAGAGCTACGTATAATCGATCCCGACACAAGGAAAAAGGCAAGGGGCCATAGAACACACCGATCGACCGGAGGAACGGACGCGAGATGGGAAGATTAACCAAACGTAGAGAGTTGCAATCGATCCCAACGCAAGGAAAGATGTAAAGAAGTAGACAAGGGTTGATGAGAGTACGCATTAGCTCCACCTCCCGCCGCCAATCACGGAGGCTCCGGCTACCATTGCGCTTAAACGATAAAACCCTTCTCCCAGCTGAATGAGATCTTACAGGGTGGAGAGAGAAGAATCTAGTGTTGATACCAGCATTATAATCAGCTCCCTCCCTCTCTCTCTCTCTCTCTCTCTCTCTCTCTCTCTCTCTCTCTCTCTCTCTCTCTCTCTCTCTCTTTGTGTTTTCCTATGAATTGGGGAGGAAGAAGAGAGCTTTTCTTTTTCTTTTTAAAAAGGCCCAAAATGACGTTGTTTTGGGCCACTTAACGGTTTTTGGGGTCTGTTGAACTCCAACTCAGCATTTCCCATTGGTGAGGTAGCAGATCCAGACAGTGGGAGAATGTTTGATAAACGGAAGTGAAGTTTGGGAGTACAGTTGAAAAAATTGTAAGTTTGAGAGTATTTTTTATATTTGGGTCAAAGTTTGGGGTTTTTTTTGAAATATTCCCAAAACATTATCGATCAAAAGATATAAGCAATTGAAAAATAACATGTCATAATGGACCAGCAATTTGGAATGGAGGGAGTATTACAAGCAACCGATTACTATTGCAACACATAAAACTCCATTTGCAGCCGTCTACCACTATGTCCAACATTTTCACACTTCCACCCCCACCATCACTTCACCATAACAATTCATCCACTCCCTTCACCACCACCACCACCTACACCACAATTCACCACCACGACTACCATAACCACCACATAACCATCATCGTCCACCCCACCACCATCGCTGCCACATCACAACCATCATCAAATACTACTACCACCACTGCACCACCTCCACCATTTCACTTCACCTCACTACCACACCTCCACCTCCACCACCACAACCACTCCTCAATCACCAGCACTTCACGAATGCCACCACTGCATAATTTTTTGCTATATTTAGCGAGTGATGTGAATTGTCCAAAAAAGTAAAAAACTTATTAAAAATTCTTTAATTTTAAATTTATTTTCACCACATTATACCACCACCACCATTGCCACAACCACCATCGGGAAAAAAGATAGTAATTTTCTAAATTGAAAAACTGAGATAATTCTAAGTTCTGAAAACTTTTAAAGTTGAAATTTCTAAAAGGAATGAAAAAGAGGGATGGATGGAGTAATTGAGAACTCATCATATTATTTGAGCCAAATTAAAGCGCATCTGTGGGATAATGAGGGACGGAGGGGCTTTCTGGGCAAACTTTCTGCATGGAACTTTGACGTAAATTTATGGAGCGGGCCAGCAATTACTCGAAAGTAAGTTCTCGATTACCCAAAATACCCCTCCGTCGATTATTAATATCCCATTCAGAATAATCTTTATCATAAGATTTTATTGAATCTTATCCCATACGGTTTTCAAGATTTATAAATTGGCTTTTTCTACAACGTTTCTATGTTGTATCTTTTCCCAAAGAGATTCTATTTTTATAAATTTTTTTTATCGGCAAAGAAAGTAACATTTCAATGATAACAATAAAATATTAGAGGGGAGAGGAGAGAATAAAACCTAAAAGTTGGCAAGAATTCAACAAACTAAAAATCAAACACCTAAAACCCTCGAAATGCAAAACCTCAGCACACCCAAATTTCCCCTAAGCCGCTTAACTTCCCCAAGTTCATAAAAACGTCAGCCATACTTCTGCATGCAAATCAGCCAAACCCTATTCTCAAGATCTCCATACTCCATGTGAATATTAAAAGTTGCTTGCTTCTCAGTATCAACGCAAAACCACCAACATGTGTTACCACGCATCACTTGAAATTTTTTTATCGACTTGCAAAATCCGACAAAGGCCCCTGAAAACCAAACTGAGTGCTGTCAAACTGCTTAAATCCAAGGAAGCAGCTGTACAAAACGCATAGGAGTGCCACACCTTCCATCATTGCCTATCTACCTCCGACAGTAACTAACAGCAACCATCGTCGCCGGCCACACCCCACCACAACACCTCTGTCACAACCGCACTTATCCACGATTGTCATTGGCAATCGTGCCAGCCACTCAATTGATGCCATGTTCACTTGCCGTAAGCAAAACACTCCTAACACCGGAACACCCCTAAAATCGGAAGAATCACTGCCCCCTAAAACAACAAACCCAATCTTCTTGCAACACCCTGCCAATGCTCACTCACTCTTGCAGATAAAAAAAATGCTTGCCCGCTATTTTGTCGTTTGCCATCACTGTATGGCCGTTTGCATACTACCCTGAGAAGACCCCCACAAAAGCACCTCACCCTCGCACACCATTCCTAGCCATCTCTACCACTACCCTGTTATCGCTTCACCACTGTTGCTGCCCAATCTTCATTAGTTGCTGCCAAAACAAAGATAAGCCACCACTACAACGCCTCCAACGTTGACTAAACGGGAACACCCAAAATAGAAAAAGATATACACTAAACTACTTTTGAGTGAAATTTTAGAGAAAGGAGGTCTGAGAAAGGAGGTGCTGTTAAAGATGTTAGGTCAAGTACTTTTAAAAGACAAAAGATAATTCTATTTTTATAGTTGGGATTACAATCTCATATCATTGCAAATTGACATACTGACAAGGACACGGATACCCATAAGATTGCGATAAGTGCAACAAGACCAAGGAAATATATTCCTTTCTCTATAGTCCATCAGTTTTTGTCAGACCTTTTCTGTTAAGAGTGGTAATAATCCATCTATGAACTTGGCTTTCCATCGCTCAGAATTAGCCACTGTGTTCGTTTCCTGATTTACAACCAAATTTTTTTGAAATGCACTTTTCCGAATTCGGATGCCTTCTCACTCAAAAAATTTTCGGAAAAAAGTAAACTTTGGGATCCACACATCTGACGCGTTTTGGCAGATGTTATATCACTCCTCTGACGCGTACCTTGTCCTCTGACGTGTTCAACCAATATTATATCATTTCCCTTCACTTTTGGTAGACAAAAATTAAGTCAGTGGGCCCATTTCACCCCAAAACCCAACGTGTAATGTAATTATCCTCTTTCCCTCCCTAAACCCATCGAGCAATTGTCCTCTGTCATTTAGTACTCCCAGACTTTGAGAAGTCATGGGGGTGGGGGTGGACCCCATTGTTCACATTTTGTCGAAAATTTTTTGGGTGAGAAGGCATCCGAACAAAGCCTTATTTCGGAAAAGTGCATTTCAAAAAAATTTGGTTGTAAATCAGGAAACGAACACAGTGAGCATCTTTATTTGCATTATTGATAATTTTGCTAATTTGGGTATTGTGTGTTTGTTTATTTTCTCTCTTTAGATGTCGTATTGTATTGTACCTTGTGGATCCATTCGTTGTAATAAAGTTATACTTTTTTTAGGGTTGGTTTCTCCTACGGTATTTTTGGTATTTTTTTATTTATTCTTGGACTATAATTTATCAAAAGGAAAATTAGTCATAAATGTACTATATTTTTCCTTTTTTAAAGGGAAGGACAAGGTACTTTTGCAATTAAACATAAAGACAAGGTACTTTTGCAATCAAACATAAAAACATGGTTTTTATTATTCATTTAACAAAAGGACTAAACACACACTCTCTTTATTTTTGACATAAACACCCTTTATGGATTCAAATACATCTAAAACTCTTCGTATCCGGTATCTCTTGAGGCTAACGATTATATGGGGCTGTAAAAGTCCTGTTTTCGTGTATTTCATTGTTGGAAAATTTAAAAGGCTTATTCGTTATTGCACTACAAGAAAAAACACATTTGGCCACATCTAAAAAAGTCACCAAAAGATGGATTTTTGTCGCCTATACTCTTTGGCTACAGGGGCTAAGTAGTCACCAAATCCGTGTCACTAAAAGTCAATGGCCACAAGATAACGAGCTTGTCGCCGAAAGATGTGTCCTGCGACAAGAGAACTTGTCACGGAAAGGGAGTTTTCGGCGACAAGCATGTCGCCAAAGGCATTGATCACAACCATCTCCTTTGAAACATGTCGCCAAATGTTTATTTTTGGCCACAAGCATGTCGCCGAATGTTCGTTTTTGCCACAACTGGTAGTCACCAAAAGTATCTATATATACTGTGACTACAAATACCTTGTCACCAAAAATAACCTTCTGCCACATCATGTGACGCCAAATCAAAGCAGCATTGTTACTTTTCCTAAAAAATGGCAACATTACTAATTTCTGTTGGCACGAATTTCACAAATTTTGCTTCGTCATGCATATCGTCGAATCTGCATTGAAAAATGAGGTGAGTTAAAAGTGAATGATCATCATACCTTAAAAGCATACCAATGCAATAATATTACAGTTTTTTCTTAAGAAAAAAATATTGACAGCATCAAAAAAAAAAAATGTAAATTGCTTAGATCTATGGGTGTCAGTGACCAATGAACGAAATCATGCAATAATATTACAGTTTTTAAAAGGAACGAAATCATGCTCTTGAAATGATTATTCCAACTTTTGGTTTGCAATAATTTTTTTTTTTATAACGCGGGATATCAGGGTCAATTTACGTGCACCTTAACTAATCTTGTGAAGTCGATTTTGATTACGAGGTAGATTTTGATTACGTGCACCTCAACTTTTGGTTTGCAATGATTTTTTTTAATTTTATTTCGAGGTCTCAGATGTCAATTTTGATTATGAGTTTGATGCTTCTCACTTCTATGATTTCACTCAGCTTGAATCGTCTCTCGAGGCTCAGGACGCCGAGCGCTGGTTTGAATCAGCCCCAAGTTATCTGTCTTCCCATAAGCATTCACAAATGCGTTTGCACAATTGAGAGAGATTAATAGGAAACATGATAATCAGGTTAATCCGTTAATGATTAACCAACAACTGTTATAACAAATGGAATTTATTTGACAAGTGAATGATGTCACACCCCAAAATGGGACATGACCGGCCGTGAACCACAAGGCCAACTGATGGATCACGAAGCCTAAAAATAAAATAAATAAAATTAAATATGAAGTCGACAAACACCAAACGATTATTTCTTACTGTTAAACAAAAGAGAGCCAATATGTCTCAACCAAAGCAAGAGGAACTGCCATCCCATGAACAAGAAAATAAAATATTCCACCATCGACACAAAGAATCTCATAACTATTTTTTTTTTTACCAAAAAGGTTTAACAATATGCGGAAGCGAATAAATAAAATACTAAAACTAGGATGCAATATCCTATGGAGGTCGACACAAAGAATCCCCAAGATGCCGCCAGAGTCCTTAACTACTGGCTCGATTTCCCTGAAAATGATGGTTGATTAAATCCGTCAGCTGACAAGCTCAGTGAATAGCAAATCATGTATAATAAATAAAGTTCTAAAGCATGGATAAAAATATTTTAGCATGTAAATATAATTTGGCGTGCGTGGTGTATAACAAATCAATAAATTATATCAATAAATCATTTTTACCAATAACAAGTCTTTTTGGTGATCACAATACGATATCCAACAACAATGGGGAACCACAACCAATACCAATTAGTACCAAGTGCCAGTGAACAAATCTCTCAAAAATTGGATCCAATATCGAAACTTAGAGTCACCACGAGTAGGCAGCTCGTGGAACTTTTCCCTAAGAACGATCCGACGAAAGTCAGCCGTTGAGCATTAGGGTCACCGGCCAGAACACGACCTCTTCCCTAATGGCCAGAGTCACCCGCACACAGAGGATTAATTTCCCTGGACTTTCAACAATAAATGTTCCCATCAATATCCACCAAGTTCTCACCAAAAGAATTTTTTTTTTTTTTATCGCATACCAATTAAAAGATCAATATAAACAATTCACGGTTTCAATAACCAAATGATAATTTTTTTTCCAAAAGAATGACTTGAGGAACACGACGAGTTCGAAAATACGTAACACGATTAACCACTCACCTCGGTCCAAAGGCAATGCACTCGAACACACAAATAGAACTAACCTGTATAATAATAAAAAAAACATATGTAATCACTTAAACATAATGTTATCTGCAAGCTTAAAAATAACAACAATTTATTACCTAAAGCTAAGTCTACAGCTAGACCATCTCCAAAAACCCACAATACAGATCGTTCTATAAACCCGAGGTCCCTACCACCATGTCAAGCAAAGTACTCACTCAACCACCAAATCCACAAATTCACACAGCCATAATCCTATGCCAATGGGTCTAGTTCTAAAATAAACAGGTATACATTTGCATAAATGTGAACGTTACACCTTGCACCATGATTGCCAAACAACTCACAACCTCCACAGATTGCACCACACCATTTCGAACCACGGTGTACTCCCCCACGCACACCAAACACTCGATTCCTCACATCACACAAAACCCATTTATCTTCCCCCCAATTGTACTGCTCAATACCCTCCCTCAAATCCAAGTTAATCTTTCGCTCCACCCATGTGCTATAGTCTTAGCGTGAGAAAAGAGAAAAAAAAAACAAAAACAAAATGAAAAGAGAAACAAAAATGGAGAGAACAAAACCGCTTACCAGAGGTTATCACCAATCACGCAAACCTTCGACTGCGATCTCTCTCTCTCTCTCTCTCTCTCTCTCTCTCTCTCTCTCTCAATGCAAAACCTAAATACGGTATCAGAATTAGGTTCCACTTGACCCACTAACCCACGTTCCCCACAATAATAGCTAATTAGGTAATCAAAGTTTAAGTAGATAAGTAGGAATATTTACTTATAAAAAATAATCTGATCTAATATAAAAAATCGTATGATCAATCATGTACCCACTAATTTACCAATACCCCTAAAATTACCATTGTGCCAGTAATACCCATATTGCGCACAATAAATAATTAGGATCAGACTAAAATGCCAAAATTTCTAAGTAAAAAAATAATAATTATAATTTAGGAAAATAAAAGTCAGGTCGTTACATCCTTCCCCCCTTAAAATAAATTTCGTCCTCGAAATTGCATACTAATCTCATGCATAAAAATGCGGATATTTCTCGTCCATCTCCTTTTCTTGCAGCCAAGTGACTTTTTCAAGTGCGTGATTTGTGGCTGCTTCAGCTACCTATCCCATGCAAGAGTTGTGTTGGATTCCTCCTAGGGCCGCTCTCTAACCTTGTCCAAAACCTCAAGGGGCCCATTATAGCATGGAGCCAACCTCTTCTTTTTTTTTTTTATACCAGATTGAATGATACTTTTCCCTGCAAAGAGCTTAAGATACACCATATCTCATATTTTAAATTCCAAATCCCTCCAACGATTATACGCGTAACTTTCTGCCGACTCTAAGTTGTTACAACTCTCTCCCGAATATGAAAATCACTTAGATCGCATCCTCAATAAAATCAAGTTCCAAAAGTTTCGATTCTTTCTCCAACCTCATTCAAACAGAATCTACCATTCGCCCATAAAAGGTTTCCTTATGGTACGACACCCAAACCCAAATGATAACACTATTGTTGTATGCAAATTCCACAATGGGTAATAGATCGTCACATGTCCCTCTCCACTCTAAGGTACATGATCTCAACAAAACTTCAAAGTTTATATAGTCCTCTCAGTCGACCACCGGTCTACAGGTGATAAGCACAGCTAAAAAATAAACAAGTACCCCCCGCTACATGCAATGCATCCCAAAACCTAGACACAATGCATTGACTTAGTGGGCTGATAAACTATAACCCCAAACTCGATCGACATTACTACACAAGTTCCAATCTCAAAAAAAAAAAACTCCATAACACCACATTGACATCCATTATATGTGTAGAATCATCTAAGATTGCAAAAGAAATTATCTCCATAAGATTGATAATCTCGACGACGAACGAACTCCAAAGGCTTTGTTGCTTCAATAGTCAATAATAGTACATTTAAAACCCTCTCATGCAACAATCTGACATCAATATAATCGATTCAACAAATATCTCCTTATCCAATCGCATCATGTCTCTTAAGAAGTTCAAAATCTCAATATTTCAAGCCAGTACACCTCTTCCAATTGCACAATCCATTTGGCAACCAAAGTATGCATGTCACGAAACAAAGAGAAAATTGTTGACTGAGACCATTACAATTATTCTTGTCATATTCGCCAAACGCCAAACTCAAAAAGAAATATTTCAATTCATTGTGCATCCTTCTGTCACGTTGCACACTTAGTACACCAACAGTAAGTAAGACTGTACCAAATCACATGCAGAAATCCATTTCTCATATTCCTCGATCAATGTCAACAAACAAAATCCATCTTTCAAATTGTATCCTGGAGTAACCAAATAATTACTACTCTAATAAAACCAAGATAAACCCAATTCGTCTAATTGCACTATAGATGAATGCCCAATGGTTTAGAAATCATCTGGTAACACCTGGTCTAATATGCACGTCATACAATAGAAAATTGTCTCTTCACATATTGTATTTTACGACTATATATCCATTCTCCAATGTACTATAAGCAACGCCAAAATTTAAAATATCATTAACATCTTACTCCCAACGAAGCATAAATAGTATATCTACAAAAGTCTCCCTAAATATAAGTGTGCAGACTCAACCAAACGAAACTCATTGAAAGCTCAAACAAGGAAGTGGTAAAGTCATAAGCAAGATCCATAAGCATAGGGTACGTCCAAATTAATAAATCTAGCATGCAAGTAAACCAAACTATAATGATCACATATAAGACTACAATATTCAATTATCATCATCCACCCAGATAAGAAAATCAAATCACCACAATTAAACTCCTTACACTTCGAAGATATTTAAATTTCTTTTAGTTCCAAGAGTCAGCCTCTCAGTACTACAAAAGAGTAGCGCGACCACAATTCTAAAAGTCTACTTTCTTTGCTCCATACTGATACGTCGAGTTCAACTATCCATTTCCTAGCTATGAGATTCTCCATAACAATCAAATTCTGAAAGTACATATAAGTGCTCATCCCAAAGTGGATTTTTTTTTTTCTGTCAAACTTCTTACTACCCTCCACAACGATAAACCGTTAGTAAATCCAAATACATATACTTGAAATTATTATCCTACTTCACCCAAAAAGTACTAGTTAGAACTACAAATAAAGATAATTAACCAAGTCAATCAAATTTGAATACAATCTAATTCTAGCCAACCCAAGTAAACCAAGCCCTTTTGACATTTACAATTAATATCTACTAGTTGAACTGCCTAAAAGGTCAAAATTTCTACTATGCAACTCCTTAATCCTCAAAGATGTTTACATTTATCACAGTATCATAAATTCTATAGCCCCAAAGACCACCTTTTGTCATTGATCGATCTACTAATTAATCGACCATTTCTTACACCATACCATCCAAACAGTTTCGTTGGACCATTCTCAAATCAGTCTTCACGAGAGCCCAAACAAGTCATCAAATTCTAATTAAAACTTTAGGTAACCAGCAAGCCTCCCAAATTTTATTGTCTATTCCACATATCCAACCAGGAAAGCAAGACAAGGATTCTTCAATAAATGTCATCTAAACTGATCATCACCTCAACCAAAGTTCAAGATGAGTAGCAACGATATTGCTAAATTCCAAACAAAATCTCACTCCACTAAGGATACCTAAAGAAATGCAAAGGGTCATTCTGCAAATAAGTACAGCCTTCATCAATTATGATTTACCAAACTCAGTAGTGTCTTCTAAACTAATAATTGAACTAACTAGCCCCCTACACTGACTTCCTGAAACAAATTATTACATAGGCACCTCCTAAAAATCTTTATATTCACCTTTCCTCGCGCAGACTTTCTGCATGCACTACCCCAAAATCTATCACCATGGATTCTTGCATTAAAATTCCCTTCTCCTTTCAAATCATGTGTCTAAATTGTTCCCCAAAGTATGAGTTTAAACTTTTTCACGGCAAATAAATGAAGAACCCCAAACTACAGATGATCAAGTCAATAATACTCCATATTCACTTCAACGGCAGAAGAACAACTCTAATCTTATAAGTTTGCCCGCACACATTTTTTTTTTCCCCCTAAAACTTCCATATTTCCACGATAGACATATTGTACTGTACCTTAAACTTTCAAATCACCACCGACGCACTCCATATATAACTCTACTGCCTAATCACCAAACAAACCATAACAATAGCTTTCGATATATCCCAAGCACTCATATCCAGATACAGTAATAGACACTGCATGGCCACTACAGATCAAATCAAGGTACTGGCTAGTGGTCTGCATGGGGCGTTACAAATGGTATCAGAGCCCCGCCCTGGTCCAAGTGGTGGGTAGGATGCGCTCTGCCACCACGGACACCAGGGGAGGTTACTGGGACTATGCAACGAGGACGTTGCATCCCTAAGGGGGGAAGATTGTAATACCCCAGGTTTGGGGGTAGATGGTGTTTAGTCCCACATTGGTTGTTTAGATGAGTTATCTTGGATATATAACAAACCATGTGGGCTACTACTAGTACCTTGGGCTTAAGCATTTTGGGCCATGTGGTGTGGCTAGTGGATCAAATCAGGGTATTGGGCCAGTGGTCTACGTGGGGCGTTACAAATGGTATCAGAGCCCCGCCCTGGTCCAAGTGCTGGGTAGGATGCGCTCTGCCACCACGGACACCAGGGGAGGTTACTGGGACTATGCAACGAGGACGTTGCATCCCTAAGGGGGGAAGATTGTAATACTCCAGGTTTGGGGCTAGATGGTGTTTAGTCCAACATTGGTTGTTTAGATGAGTTATCTTGGATATATAACAAACCATGTGGGCTACTACTAGTACCTTGGGCTTAAGCATTTTGGGCCATGTGGTGTGGCTAGTGGATCAAATCAGGGTATTGGGCCAGTGGTCTACGTGGGGCGTTACAAATGAGAAGTTAGCTGACACTGTTTTACTGTTTTTTTTTTTTGAATTTTTGGTACGAAATTAGAACTTTTAAAAATTAGTGACATTTCACTAATTATTTTTTCGCCGAAAGTGGTCGGCTGGAGATGGGGTGGTGTTTGGTCAGGAGGCAGGAGTTGATTTTTTCGAATTTTCTGTACGAAATTAAAACTTTTAAAAATTAGTGACACTTTACTAATTTTTTTGGTCTCCAGAAGTGCTCGACCAGAGGTGGGGTGGTGGTCGGCAGGAGGTGGGGCATTGATTTTTTTGAATTTTATGTTCGAAATTTGATTTTTTTTAAATTAATGACACTTCACTAATCTTTTTGGTCGCCGAAAGTGGTCGGCCAAAGGTGGGGTGGTGGTCGGCCGGAGGTGGGGTGTTGATTTTTTTGAATTTTATGTTCGAAACTTGAATTTTTAAAAATTAGTGGCACTTCACTAATTTTTTTAGTCGCCGAAAGTGCTCGGCTAGAGGTGGGGTGGTGGTCGGCCGGAGGTGGAGTGGTGATTTTTTTGAATTTTATGTTCAAAATTTGAATTTTTAAAAATTAGTGACACTTCACTAATTTTTTTGGTTGCCGAAAGGGCTTGGCTAGAGGTGGGGTGGTGGTCGGTCGGAGGTGGAGTGGTGATTTTTTTGAATTTTATGTTCAAAATTTGAATTTTTAAAAATTAGTGACACTTCACTAATTTTTTTGGTCGCCGGAAGTGCTTGGGCAACGGTGGGGTGGTGGTCGGGCAGAGATGGAGTGGTGATTTTTTTGAATTTTATGTTCAAAATTTGAATTTTTAAAAATTAGTAACACTTCACTAATTTTTTTTGTCTTTATGTTCGATTGCAAAAGTTCCTTGTCATTCCTTTTAAAAATGGCAAATGTTTTTTGTTTTTATGTTCGATTGCAAAAGTTCATTGTCCTTCCCTTTAAAATTGCCAAATGTTTTGGATTTGTGGCTAAGTGGCCCTTTATCAAATCAGCGAGTCATTCTCCTCTCATACATCAACTGATTTGACAACTTATAATCAACGAATTCCGAAAATACCAAAAATACCGTAGTAGAAACTCACCCTTAATTGTTTTATAATCAGATAGTGGTATAGTATGTTGAAATATGGTATATTCTCTCTCTCTCCCTCCCTTATGGTATATTCTCTCATACATCAACTGATTTGACCACTTATAATCAACGAATTCCGAAAATACCAAAAATACCGTAGTAGAAACTCACCCTTAATTGTTTTATAATCAGATAGTGGTATAGTATGTTGAAATATTGTATATTCTCTCTCTCTCCCTCCCTCCCTAAATTGATCGGAAGGCGGGGGGTGCGAATTTTGATTTTGAGTTTACAAACTTTTTTTTGCTGGATTAAGCTGGTGGGCCCCACCAGTACATGTGCCACGTCTGTCATTGTGCCCCATGTTGTGTGTCTAACATTTTTCGTTGTGAAAGTAAAGTAGTGTAACCTAGTTCGATTTTTCTTGATGTATCAATACTTGATAGTATCATATTTTAGAACTGAAAATGACTACAAAAATCCATTAAAATTGATCAGTTCGGATTTGGATAGTATGAATTAACTACTTTCTCCGTTCCCATTTAATAGTCCAAAAGAATTCCAACTCATAGAGGATCTCAATTATTGCACTTTTCAAAGTATGGTTTTCTTATTTTAACCTTTAATCATTATTGTTATTATTTTACTTTTTTAGTACTACTAATTTAAACATGGACGAGTAAAAGAGAAAATTCATTAACCCAATTTAGTTTTGAAGTTGAACACTCTTTTTGGAGCGACAAAAAGTACTAACTTAGACTACAAAATGGGGATGGATTGAGTACTTATTTTTACATTCCTGCCAGGTACATCAGCCTGCCGTGATCCATCTTACAAGCAGCACCCAAAAGTCCCAAATAATAATAGTAATTGATTTTCACACACTTAAATTGATATCCATATTCATTTTTTTGACTTTTAGTGGAAAAAAAAAACGAAAATAGGATTTGAATATTAATCGGGAGTGTGAAAATCACTCCCTATTAGAGTAACTTCGCTCCTTAACCAAAATTTTACCCAAATTTGAGTAAAACTTAATTTGATATAGAGCACTCCAATGGACAAAAGCAAATCTAGGCATAAATTTGAGTAAAAAGCTTCATTAATGACATTGTTTTAAATTTGAAGGAAGAAAATGACTTTCAAAATTTAACGTTGGGTTTGGTTCTCACCAAATTTGTGAAGAATTTGAGTAATATCAAATTTGGTGAAGGAGTCGGGTGGAAATTTTGGTATTTTTTACTCAAATTTATATTTGATACTCCCTCCGTCCCATAAAGTTTGATCACTACGAAACTACGTGCAATTTTCAAGCTAAAAAATAACGTGCTTACGAAAATAATTTTTTAGTCAATATGGATCTTGTTTGATAGATCTCATCGAGAACTTTTATATGGTGCAAAAAAAATTCAAAAATTATTTTGGTAAATACATTATTTTTTAGTTTGAAAATTGCACGTAGTTTCGTAGTGATCAAACTTTATGGGACGGAGGGAGTATAAAATTTAGGTAAGGAGTGAAAATGTTTTTATGGATCAAATTGTGAAGGGAAGGGTATCCCCCCTTTTCGTTCTAGACTAAGAAGCACCATTACTCGTGCTCTCGCTCTCTCTCTTTCTCTCTCTCTCCACATTGATACACCCGACCGGGAGTGCGACCGTCGGATTTTACGGACATTATTGATTGTTCCAACAGAAACGGACTTCCTTCGGGAGGGACTGAGACAGAGATCAGATCCCCAAATCAAGAACAACCAACAACCCTCCAATTCTATTCTACTCCTAAAAGCACAACCAAATTTCATGGGCCTTCTGCTTCCCACTCTTATTAACGCTTCGTCATGTCCAATCCCAGTTGCCGCCGCCTCCTCTTTTCTAAAAATAACTCCCATCAACACTTCCGAATACCCATTTCTGCTTTTCTGATTACTAATAATAATAATACCCTCCTCCTCCTTCTTCACAGGCTTTCCATAACCCGTTTTCACCTCCTCCTCATCTTCCTCCACTCCCTCTTATAGTATTCAATCAATCCGATTGTATCTTCTGTTTTGATCAATATATATTCATATATGGCATCGGTTTTTTTGTACCATGTGGTGGGGGATCTGACGGTGGGGAAGCCGGAGCTGGTGGAATTCGCCGAGACGGAGACGGTGGAGGCTGCGATTCGGGCAATAGGTGAGTCAATGGAAGGCGGAATACCCGTATGGAGGAAGAGATCACCACCACCACCATCACACCACAAAAGCAGCAGCAGCAGCGTCATGGTTGTTGAAAATGCCGAGATGAGGCAACAGAGATTTGTGGGTATTCTCAATTCGCTTGATCTAGTCGCCTTCTTGGCCAGAAAGGAGTGTTTAGAGGACGAGGACAAGGCCATGAAGACCCCCGTTGCCGATGTTGTGTTTCGCAATAATTCCTTGCTCAAGGAAGTTGATCCTGCTACTAGGTTGGTTTCTTGCTTAGTTTGTTTGCCTTTCTTCGACACATTTGCTGTTATTTACTCCTACCAGTATCGTCTGTGTGTGGGTTGTTAATTAATGGTTAGTTTTAGTCTTAGAGACACCTAATTGCTTCTGAACAATCAGTGGCGGGCGCCAAAACTTTTAGTCGGGTAGTATAAGTAGTCATCCAAAAAAAAAACACGAAAAACCAACTTGCATTCAATCCAATCTTACCAAATGTACATCAATACAAAATTTTGAGATATCAGCTTGTTTGGAAATAGGTAAACGCACACTATGGTGATTGTCCTCTGACGGATTTCATAATTTTTTGTGAACTCCCCAAACAACTGGCTCATTATTCATGTATGATATCCAGCACATTTATTTTAATCTCCTAACCAAAATGACTTTCTAAGCTACGAATTTAATATATGGTGGGTTGAGTGATAATGTTTGTTTTGTATATCTGAATAAATCATGGACTTGTTGAAGCTGTAAACTTCAATTTGTTTTGGCATCCTCTCATTTTCTTGTACTCTGAGGCCTCACCATGTGACCCAGTTACACGAAAAGCTTTGAAATGCTGAATTCTATTGGGGCCGCTCCTTGGACTAGGTGCAATCGCGGTTACGATGTAGTTTGAGTCAACTGTAAATTATGTGCCAATCAACTTTCGCGGTTACGATGTAGTTTGAGTCAACTGATAATTTTCAAATTTTCTGGACATAGGTTGCAGTGTAGGTCCCTTACGTTTTTTGGGGGAAGAAAATCGTTCAGTCTTTTTTTTTTTTTTGTCTAGAGTATTCTTGTAAAATATGTGAAGTTGGAACCAAAAGGCCGAAGGAAATTGAATTCCCCATGTGGATAATCTTTGTTGTTTTTTAGTCTTGTTTATTCAAGTATGAAGCTAGCTGTGATATAAAAATTTATTACATCGGTCATTGGTCACGAGAACCATCCAAAAGAGCCTCCCATTTTTGTAGATTTTTCTGTGGTATAGAACCATCCAAAAGAGTGCTATTCCATAGATCTTGAAACCTGATCAATATCCATCTTGAAACCGGATCAATATCCATTTATCAATAGTTCTATGTAGGGCTGTAAATGAGCCGAGCTGCTCGCGAGCCGCTCGAAGCTTGGCTCGAGTTGAGCTCGTTCAACCTTGACTCAAGTGTTATATGAACGTGGTCGAGCCATGATTTTCAGCTCGTTAAATAAACGAGCCGAGCCCCAGCCATAAGATGCTCAGCTCGGATGAGCTCGCGAGCTGACATAGATATGTATATATGTGCTTCTAACCTCATATACAGGTATAGATACACACACTTATACATGAGTATTTAATCCACATGGTACTGTAGCAGTAGGTATGCTGTGCACAGGAGCATCCTTGAGGTGTTGAGCCATTAAATAGGGTGGAACACTTGCCTCTTGCACTTCATTTGTCGATGTGGGACAAACTGAAGAGTGAAGAGTGAAGAGTAGTGGAATGGGTGAAGCTTGATGGGGTGAAGTGTCGAAGTCTTCTTGGGTTTGTTAGTCCCACATCGCCTATTAAGGGAACTCAAAGCAAATAGATCCCTTATTAATTAGCAACCCAGCACCCACTTTCCCTTCACTTGCTACGGCAGCTCCTCCATTCTCGAGCCGAGCTCGAGCCTCGACAACGTTGTGTGAGCTGAGCTCGAGCCCAATTATTGTAGCTTGACTCAAGCTTGAAGCAAGCTCAAGCCCACCCAATATTGCACGAGCCGGACTAGAGCAACTCAAAACTCGGCTTGACTCGGCTCGTTTACACCCCAAGATCTATCTTTCGAAAGAAAAAGATTGATCCCTATCTGGATCTATCTCCATATCTTATTCGGTCTGATAATGCTTTTGACTTTAGAGTATATGACTTAGATATGAAACAGGGCAATTATTAAAAAAACCAGGACATGCATTGTGGGAGACTTGAAATTGTTTTAAATATTTCTTGTTAATATTCATATGCATATTGGAAACAAGCCATCATGCATATTACTTACCATCAGCAAAGCACAAAAAGATTTTTGACATGAATAGTTTAACCTCGGAACAGTAATGCATAAAAGATCCCAAGCCGTATCATGTGAAGAAGTAGGTAGAGAGGGTGCATACTTGTTCTAGCCGCAGCTATCATTGATGATCGGCAAAGCTGTGGGATGGCAGAGCAACTAAGAGGTCACTCTTCGATCGACTTAGGGATTCAATCCAATATCATGAGCAAAGAGCTGAATGATGTGTATCATATGTATACATGTCGGCAAAGCTGTGGGATGGCAGAGCAACTAAGAGGTCACTCTTCGATCGACTTAGGGATTCAATCCAATATCATGAGCAAAGAGCTGAATGATGTGTATCATATGTATACATGTGTATTTCATAACACTTTTGACGCCAAACATTTGTAGTTGCGAATTTTTACCTGAAATTTTGTTAGATTTTAAGCAAGTCAGTGAAGTCACCCTCGCCATGTCCCATGTGTATCCCCCGTGTTCCCCTGTCTCAACTGCATCCCACCGTAAAGAAAAACAATTAAAGTAAATGGGACGGTCTAGTTTTTTTTGGCGTCTCCCCGCCATGTCTGACATGGGTACAACAACCTCCTAGTTGTGTTTGTGGTTCGATAGTCAATTGATTCTTTTTTTGTCGATCATGGTATTTTCCCCTAGAATAGTTGTGTCCAAACGTCTCAATAGAATGGTGTTGCAGAACGTAAGCTCACTGCTAGCTTGATCTTGATCGTACCTTGCCGTTGCAAATGAAGGTACCAAACAGATTTGGAGGGATGTTCTCAGATTTCCATCACATTAATCGCTAGCCTTCTGTTGTTCTATACATAATTCCCAATACCCATTGATGCATCCTAGATCTTCACCATTTGCGGCAACTCCACGCATTTTTTATTTAGGCCTTGATAAGTTATCCCCTTGGCTCAAATGTGTGTTCCCTTGGATATTCTCGTACTCAAAATGGATATAAGTGTAATTATCCAGAGTCTTCAATTTATCAAAAACTTTCTATAGAAGCTAGAAGTTCAAGGCTACTTTCTTAATTTTACTTGAAAGTTCTAGAAACAAACTAAATTTAGTCAAGGCAAGCATAAAGGGACACAAATACAAATGTAGCCATCTATTGAGAAACAAAAATGGGCCACTCATGCAATTTTGGCCGATTAGGCACCAAAAAATATATCCCGAAATGCACAAGTCATCTGAACAATAATAAAACTCAACCAATTCAACATAACTCCTTTTGAGTTTTTAGCATTCACGAGCCTCTTTTATTTTACATCAATAACATTCCATTACACTACAGTCCCCCGCGACGCAAGCACTTTGGCACGCAAACTTCCAGAAAAATGGAGGACACAATGTGTTGGATGTATTTATGTTCTTACTCCTAAATATTTTATGTACCACATGTAAAAGTCATCCGAAAATTCATAGAGAACCCTAAGATTAAACTTAGTATAGCACGTGGTCAAATTGGTCCATTCACATACTGAACCACTTCAACTGGTTTCATTTTTCCTTTCCTGTGTCATGAGCCTTGTTTGCATCACATCCCTAGCATTTCAATAATGCAGTCCTAAGTAGCGTTGACATGGATATGTGAGAAGACACAAGATGGAGGACACAACACATTGGAGACATGTTAAAGATAATTTTATTAAATGCAATCAAGAAGTACGACATTGAATCTTAGATCCTCATGAGCAGTTATAGTTCCGGATGTTTAAATGGTAACTGATAAGAAGCACACAGTAAGGTTCTTATTATAGTAAAAATACCATAAATGCCCTATTTATATAATTACTTACATCATTCACACGCCATGGAACTCTGCCAACCATCGTCTGTGATACAAAAAGATGACTTCCGTGATCTTTAATAATTGCCTAAACCCTGAGGTTTCCTGCAAGTGTCCATGATGCAGGATGAGAAAATAAAATAATGAATAAAGATAAACCTTAGGAATCCACACCTATGGAACCCTAGCAATCCACATCTAGGGACATAATGATAGGAAAGGGAAGGAGAGTTCCGTGGGCCCCACAATTTTTAGTCGTGTTTGATCCTGGAGGATGTTTATCTATGTGATTATCATGGATAATAAGGATTAATTATCTAGTAATTTTAATTGTTATTTTAGGATTTAGCCCTTAAATAGTGTTGTTAGGGTAGTCGTTATCTTTTTGTTACTCTTATCTTTACCTTGTTGCTATCTTTTGGAGGAGTCTGTTTAAGGGACTCTATGGTTATTGTTTGAAACAGTTATGATATGAAGTGTATTTCTTTTGAGTTTTGGTGTGGATGTCATTACGTCCCCTAGATACACCACTTATCCAAGGATGACCAAGAAGGACATGGCCAACATTTATGGGTAGGATATCACAATAAACAGTTTGAGAATACAGATTACCCATTTTAATTGGCAAACATCTCTCTGATACTAGAAAAGTAGAATTATTTTCCCAAGATTTCATCTTTTAATGCAAGACATAGACACCACATTAATGGGAAACTTTCATTGATAACAAGGTTGCACATTCTTTCCCCCCAGTAAGCAACTGTGTGAAAATTACTGACAACATGGTGAGGAACTACAATGGGAGGAGACTGTCTAAGGTGTCCCATGATTCTTTGAGGTTCGAGTTGAGTATTGTATTGATCTGCTTTACATAACACTTCACGAATGAGTTGCGCAAGATCATCCATAGAAACTTAATTCACTTTATTGGGAGAAATGGATCGAGAACAAGAAGCCCTAATTTGGACCTCATGGCAGATTTTACTATTTTTCTCCGTGAATAATAGTGAAAAATCTGAAGTTCCATGGGAAAATAGTACCTTCTCAAGATCAAATTTGAGCCCGAATGATTTGTTTGACCAATAGAAATCAAGTCGTCAGGTTTGACAGTTGAAGAGCTGACGAGGGCGATGCTGCTGGTAATGGCGGGACTGATTGGTGCTGCTACGCTTTGCTGTAGTGGTTCGGTGGGTGTGTAGGTGTTTTAGGTGGAGAGTTATGATGGTGGTTTGGTGGAGGGACAACTTCTGCTACTATAATTTGCAGAGGGCCAATGCTGGTGATGCTAGTTGGTACTAGGTTGAAGAAATCCTCTCTCTTTGCCGGGACATCTTTTCGCCCCTTTTGTTACATGCAGGTGTTCGACCAAATGCAATTGCTTAAATAATTTTGTTAGGGTAGTTATCTTTTTGTCACCTTTTATCTTTATAATCCACTCCTACCCTAGAAATCCACATCTACGGGACGTAATGGCATCCATACCAAAACTCAAATTCATTCCATATCATAACCAGAGACATAGAGTCCCTTAAATAGACTCCTCCAAAAGACAGCAACAAGGTAAATATAAGAGTAACAAAAAGATAACGACTACCATAACAACATTATTTAAGGGCTAAATCCTAAAATAACAATTAAAATTACTAGATAATTAATCCTTAATATCCATAATAATCACATAGATAAACACCCTCCACGATCAAACATGAATAAATTGTGGGGCCCATGGAATTCTCCTTCCTGTTGACTCATCCAAAAGACAGCAACAAGATAAAGATAAGAGTAACAAAAAGATAACTACTACCCTAGCAACATTATTTAAGGGCTAAATCGTAAAATAACAATTAAAATTACTAGATAATTAATCCTTATTATCCATAATAATCACATGGACAAACATCCTCCAGGATCAAACACGAATAAATTGTGGGGCCCATGGAATTCTCCTTCCCGTTCCCTATCAATCCATTCCATTGCGTGTCATAACGTGGCCAGAGGGTGTGCTATCTTGTTAGAAAGTGTCCATGGAGCGTGTGGTAATTTCAAAAGAACGAGGGAAATTATGATTTCAATGTCGGACACCTGTCCGAAGAGTTAGTTGCCTGAACAATTCTATGGACATACAAAGTGATGGTTATGAAAAGCTTTTGGGTTAGCATTTTGTGGGGTAGAAGAAGCAACTAGGGTTAAGAGTGGGAATGGATTAAATTTGGCTTGATTTTCCAAATTCCGGGGTGTAGGAAAATTTCGCAATGCGGTAGTTTGAGCGCTTTAATAGCGGTTGCTTGAGGGTTTTAGAAAGATTTTTTTTTTCCTAGTAGGGAAAAGGGTTTTGGTTGTCATTTTTTTCCCTGGAGGAAGGTGCATGTTGTTAGTGTTATGTGTGGTAACCTTCAATTGGTATGTGGATAAAATGGAGAGAGCAAGAAGACAGGTTTGCCATCACAAATATAAAATGAAGTCTCAAACTAAATTCATGACTCTTCAAAATGAGTTCCCTTTATTGGAGTATCAGGTCGGATACTTGTAGTCCGCTCAAGTTCTCCTATGCCTATGAATCGTAATAAAAAATTAGTAGACCTTTCTGGAATTCTACACTGTAGTCTTGCTAATAACCATATGAAAGACCAAAGAGCTATATTACAACTCACAACCTGCTCAAGTATGCTAAACTTGCCGAAGTATGCTTGACCAGCTATAAATTGACGCTAAAGAAACCAAAAGTAAGATTCTAAAAACCGAGGGACACTTCCCTGTATTTTTTGGGCAAAACGGACACTTTCCTGTAACCAATAAGTCTTCTTCTGGGGTTTAGAGGATATAGGAGTTATACTTGAAAACATTAACATGCAGCATTTTGTGTTTTTGACCTCCATTCAGAAACATGGTCCATCTCTGTTTCAGTATGATGGACCTTGGAATCCAGAGTGATCTCTGACTGTTAACTTTTCTACTCTCAAAAGGTCTCCTTGGGGAGGAAAAGATACTAATCTGATGGAATGTACTCTAGAGCATGTGGAGTTCTACCATGACAATGTACCAAATGAGACATTACACTCCTATGATGTATGTGTGCATATTACGAATGGGAACAATATTATATGCATTTCTAATTGTTAAAAGAATGTCTCACATTTAAAAGCACCTGTAGTCTATAAGGAGAAAAGATTTCCTCGGGGAGAAAAAGAAACAAATCTAATGCAATGTAATCTAGAGTAGTAGAGCTAGTGGTGTTCATCACGGCAAAAACACCAAAAAGTGACTTAAACTGCTAGAACTGTTTGTTTGCATGATATACATTTGGAGACAACATGATATTAGATGGTTAGTTGTCGAAAGAAAGCTGCTCTCACAGTTTAAAGTACTTCAGTCTTAAACTACAAGCACGATGCACCATGGCACCACATTTTAGAGCATGAGGCATATAATACTCCTGATCCCATTCTGTTCTTCATATAGGTATAAGCCGGCATTTGTTGTGCGTATGTTACCGAAACTCTTCTAAAATTATGAAGTACTTGCGTCAGACACTCGATGCTTGGGTAACTGTAAAAGATACGGGCTTGTTTATATACCATATTACTATGTCAATTATGCTCTATGTTACTTCACAAACAAGATTCTAAAGTTGAATATAAAAGAGAAGGTTTCAAGAAAGATGCTATCAGTTTTTCTGGTCTTCTTGGGCACGTGGATTAGATGATTCCAAACATGTTCTCTGCTCATGTAACAGCTGAGATCCAGCCCTTTTGGGGAAAAAAAAAAAGCAAAGATTTTGCTGTGGGGTATGACATTTAATTGCGGCTCGTTAGGTAGTGCACCTTACTACGAAGCAATCTATGGGGGCTCACTCCATGAAGCTTGGGATCAGTTGGACTGAATATGCAAACAACCTGATCGTGAAGATCTTACTTTGGAGGTTCTAGGGTTTAGGAGATGGTGCAGTGCAGTGTATGGGAAACCTGTATTAGATCCATCTCAACTAATCATAGAACGACAGTAACTCATCAATAACCAAGACACATGTCATTGTGACCCTACTCCTGAGTCAGACCTTGACAATTCCCTCTTGAGATAAGAAGTTGAAATTCAAAGAAAGTTGCTGGTAACATTGGTGCTGAGGCTATGTTTTAGGCTTCAAAATTGAAGCTTCTTGATCAACCGAGCTATGGCTGCCAGATTATAAAAACAATTGAAGCTGAGTGGGGTTTTGGTTTGACAACCGAAGGATTGCTGAGTACTACTTGAGGGATTGTCTTTTGTAGTGTTTTTGCTTCAAAGCTATGATCGTAATTAAATAATAATTGTAAAATTTGTCTTGCTTTTGGCATGATTGAAGACCACTCTAGTGTATTATTATGATATAACAAATATGGTGAGCTCATTTCAGACACGCGAACAGAAATGAGAAATCAGATCAATCTAACAAAAAAATATGGTGGGACAAATCAATGGATGCCAAATGTGTCCAGATTTTCGAACCTGGTGCCCCAAGTACCTTGTTCAGTGAAAATTGTTTACTTTATGATTGGAAGATGGAATTATAATTATGTAAGCTTCAGACACTGTTGATTGTTACTATTCCAGATTTTCACAATTTGGGTGAATGTGTATACATTGTGGGAGAAGTTAAAGTGGAACCAATCATAGGTAAAACAGAAGATACCATTTGGAATTTATTAAGAAAGCTGTTCAAAAAAAAAAAAAAAAGGTAAAAGGTCACCAGGTTTGATTGATTACCTTCTTGGTGCTAAGAGACATAGAAGAAGGTGTGGAGGTACTTGGGGCTCATAACTTGCGAAATGACGGATTTGTTTGGTAAGGTTTTGAGGAAGGTTTTTGGGGTAATAAGTGGAGAGAGAGATTGAGAGATGGGAGTAATAATTGGGGAGAAAACTTATTGGAAACCGGGCTGAGAGAGAGAGAGAGAGAGAGAGGTTCTGAGAACCAAAGTGAACAAAATTGTCCTGGAATTAACCAAGAAAGTGTTGGAATAGAGCAACTAGAATAAAAGGACATATTGCTGCCAACCCTGGTTAAGGGGACCTAAGACGTCTTATGTTTCAACAATCTTAATCTTAAGAAATGGTGTTCAACTCTGAAGATACATAAAATTATTGAGAGCTTTTGGGCAATCAAACAGAAACATGTGTAATGAAAGGCATTTTTGTGGTGTGATAAGGAGTGAATACCGTATTCTCCTATGATTATCCTTATTGGTTATCTGAGTGCTGTAAGTAACAAAGCCTAATGTCTATCGGCCTGGGATAATTCAATATTGTCTTTACTGTACCTCTATGAAAGTAATGATAAATGTGAAGCAGAAGCTTGAATTCATAAATGTTTTTCTCTTGGTTCTAACTGAACCAATTCTGGTTTTCCGGTTGGTTTGCAAGATTGATAGATGCGCTGGAGATGATGAAGCAGGGTGTTAGGCGTCTCCTTGTGCCTAAAAGTGTAGTATGGAAAGGAATGAGCAAGCGGTTTTCTATTCTGTACAATGGCAAGTGGCTCAAGAACCTTGAAAGCTCTAGTGCCAACTCTGCTTCTAACACCATCAACCGTCCTTCCGCATCTTCTACAACTGCCGCTACCACCATCCATGGAAAATTCTGTTGTCTATCGAGAGAAGACGTCATTCGTTTCCTGATCGGTTGCCTTGGTGCATTGGCTCCTCTCCCTCTTTCTTCCATATCTTCCCTCGGGGCCATCAACCCAAACTACTACTCCATCCAAGCATCCCATCCTGCTATTGAAGCCATCCAAAAACTTCCTCAGGACCCAAGTGCAGTTGCTGTTGTGGAGCCCACATCAGATGGCCGATATAAGATAATCGGAGAAATTTCGGCCTGCAAACTGTGGAAATGCGACTACTTAGCTGCAGCTTGGGCCTTGGCTAATCTGTCAGCAGGACAATTTGTGATGGGGGTTGAGGATAATGTCACTTCAAGGTCGTCACTGTTACTAGTACCAGATGATGATGTTGTGATTAATTCAGCAGCACCAGCTGCAGCTAGAGATAATTATTCATCAGTTAATGGCACCAAAATGCGGCCAAAGAAGTTTAGCAGCAGGAGCATTGGGTTTGTTAGCACTACTCCTAACTCCCCGAGTTTTGGTGTTGGTCGGAGCATGTATAGGGGTAGAAGTGCGCCCTTGACCTGTAAGGTTACGAGTTCGTTAGCTGCAGTCATGGCTCAAATGCTATCTCATCGAGCCACTCATGTGTGGGTCACTGATGCTGAAAATGACGAAGTCTTGGTTGGTGTGGTGGGTTATGCTGACATTTTGGCTGCTGTCACAAGACAACCAGCGGCAACTATCCATGATGCAAACAATGTCGTCTTGAGGGAAAGAGAAGTTTGAGATTCAGGTCCTGTATTGGAACTGTTTCAATTGATCGCATGTTTTCAGCCTGTTTTTTGTAATTGCTGTTTGTCAGCTATTTGGTTCTGTTGAAGCCATTTGCATTGGGCTTCCAGGGCTTATGCGGCACTTGTACTTATGTATGATCTGGTTGGTTAATGTGAAATGAAACTCTTTAACAGTTCGTATCATTTTCTTATAGCTTCGAATTTGTTTAGATCTGATGGACGCTGTCAGGATACTCACATTACTTCTTGTTTTGCAAAGGGCATATGTGAATTTTGCGATTTTTATGATTAGGTTGGTTAATGTGAAATGGAGTTTTCGTAGTCTGTATCTACTAGTACAGACTTGTATATGTTTCTTTTTTCGGTAATTATAGATTTGTATATCTTAACATGTAGTAAACAAAAACTAAAGCAAATATTAATCCTTCCAGAAAACCAAAACAGTGATTTCTTTATCCATGTATTCGATGATTTTCTACCCTTCGTCAGCCAGCCGATGGCCTTTGAAGACCTATTTTGAATTTTCTCTTTTCCCCTGTTCCGTCCAAAATGTTGTTCAATCTGACTTCTCCGACCCTGGATCGTCAGCCGCTGGTCCGATCTACTGTGCATTCCTCGTCTGTTCTCTGATATCACAAACATGTCTCCTGTGTCCCTTCGTCTTGTCTAGTGTAACGCTCCGATTTTCGGAAGCATTAATTAAGACAACTAATTAGGATTAATTTAATAAAAAGAGTTTCCATCAGAGTACACGTTGGAAAACGTGAAGTGCAACCCATTACAAAATACTTAGTACGGTTTGTGTAAAGACCCGGAAATTTGTGTAATTTTTAAAAAAAAATTAGAGGTGGGGAAATGTTTTAAAAGGGTTAACCGAAGAGTTTATGTGAAATATAAATTTTTAACTGTACGGGTGATACTTACATGACTGTCACGATTGTGGGACCCTAATCAGTCCAATGTTGTCTATTGGCAATCGCATTGTAATGCGTGTCCAACGTTCGAGATTTTTCCTAGATATTCTGAGCACACGGTGACGTTGCCCACGATTTTCTAAGTGGGTACGAATATTTTGGTATTTTTCCGAGACCGAAGCCCGGACAATTCGAACACCGCTCGGAGTAAATTGTACTGCCTTATATCCCCTCGTTTTGTGCGAGTACGCCTGCCATGTTCCCAACAACTCTCCCCCCCTCTTTATTCGCTCCCTTGTTCCCCATTTTTCCTTTCACTTTTCTGGAAAAGAATCAGAGAGAAGAAGAGAAGAAAAGAAGAAAAGAGGAGAGAGAAAGGGAGGCCACGGCTGCCACCACCTCCGGTGATCTCCACTGCCACTTCCGACCACCATCTCCACCTCCCAACTTCCCCTCTACAAGTATAGCTCTCATCTCTCTCGTTTTTGTTGATTTTAGTGGTGAATATTCGTGTATCACTACTCGTATGTACAGCAGATTCTAGACAGCAGACTGGGTCATCATTTTTGGTCGATTTCTCCTTCATAAACTGTTAATTAGGTTTTGCTTCCTTCTTATGAGTTAAAGTAAACTCAGAGCTCTTTCTTTTGCCGCTGGAATCAGTCAGATCCATTAAGAATTCGATTTACTACGAATTTTTGAAAACGGGTCTGCTTGCTGTCAGATCTGTCCCAGACAGATTCGTGTAGCCTTGGTATTTGCTTGTTTTCTCACCTTTGGATTACGAATTGGACTTTGATCCCTTCTTGAACTTTGAACATCGTTTCACTACGAAACTTTTGACACTAGAATCTCTCCATAATATTAAGAGCTCGATTTATAGTGATTTTTCAAAGTTGGGCTGTTCTGTGTTCACTCGTTTTCTGCAGAACCCCTGTTTGTACGAATTTTTAAGGGTATCATTTGACCTTCAAATATTCTGATTTTTTGACAGATTACTCCCCTTGGTATCTAGTGTGAGTGTGATTTTTTGTGGACATGGGTTCTTTAACAGAGAAGCTTGCATTTCGGGTTTAATTCAAGTTTGAAGCTAGAATTTGCTTTTGGGTTTTGATCTACACCAATTGGAGCTTAACCTTTGAGGTAGGGAAATTTCTAACTCTTCTAAGTGTAAATGTTGTGTTTGTGTGTGTTTAGACTCTTGAATGACCAATCTTCTTGTGCCTTGTGAATTCCTTTGAGAAAATCATGTTCTAATCAATGTTTGAGTTATAATGTGTCATGCCCATGTTCATATATGGTCCTCCACTTCAATTGGGTGTTACTTCGTCCTAATCTTGCATTGGATCCTTGAGCTTGCTTGTATTTGGAAGAAAATCACTTGGGACCTTATTTTCTTAGCACATTGTTTGAGTGAATGTTTAATACTTGTTTGCACTTATTCGGTCCCGAAACGCGTTGTTCATTTGTATAAGGACATTTTCCACGCTGGTAGTATTTTGGTATCAAATGATAACGGGGATTGATTGGTATTACTTATTTCTTGTTATTTAGTGGATGTGACGAGGGCACGGTCCATAAACTGATACGTTGTGTGCATACGGGTTGAGTGGAAAGTCCGGGACACTTGTGAAATGATATCGTGATCTGTGAGTTGCTTGGGGCACTGAGTTGAACTTATAAATTGATAAGTGGTGATGTGAATGAATGATATGACACTCGGGTTGAAATACCATTATTGGCACGTTCGGGTAATACAAAACACTACTTTGACATGAAACTAAGGTGATGGGACATGTGAATATAGAAATACTATTAATGAGCATTAAATGAAGTACGATTGTGGTATTGATGGCACGGGGCCCGAAAGGGTACGCCCGGAATGGCACGGGGCCCGAAAGGGTAAGCCCGGAGTGGCATGAGGCCTATATGGCATGCCCGGAAAATGATCAAATGTTTGAAAAAGGAATGTGATGGATATGGATATTGTGTAAAACTTATGAGGCGTGTTGTGTGCATCAAGCACTAGTTGGATACAAGAGACGAGGATAAATGAAATCTAGTTGATTACGTGTTACTTTCAAACCTTTTAACCATTCGAACACTCTCTCTCTCTCTCTCTCTCTCTTAGCTTTTATTACGTGGTTTATGTCTATCTAGTCTATCACTCATATTCATTTCATTGCATTTAGAATTGTTAGATTTTTCTCTACTAGGCTAGTGTAGCTCAACCTATCCATTTCAGGTACCCAGCACGGAGGAGCATGACATAGATTTGTGTGAAGCGTGTGCATGCATCACTTTTGAAAGTTAAACGGAAGAGTTACTTCATCATCTTGGCATGTGTTAATTTGATAAGATGATTATGTAATCTAATTCGATTTCCCTTTGTTTATGGGTTTGTAATGACACTTAACAACTATAAACAGCATTTGGGTTACGGTTGTCCGTAGATTGTAGTAATTTGTCGACCTTGACCTTGTAAGTTGTATTGTGAGACTTTGACTTTGACCGTGGGTGGCGTTGACTTCCATGTGGATTATATATATTTATCTTTTGAAAATTGAGGGCGTGACAACTTGGTATCAGAGCACTAGGTTCGAAAACCTAGATATGTGTGTCTCTTGCAATGGTTGTGGTGTTGGAGCATGTACTTCCGCCTTAGACAAGCTTATGACTACTGCCTCAGCCATCGTGCGAGGGCGTTTACTAGCCTTTGTCTTCGTCATAACTGGTATTACAAAATGTCTTTACGGAAAAAAATTAGAGTAGCATAGGGACACAAATGCATAGATAGGGACACAAGCGCATACAACCTACCTCACAAATAAACTAATTTTGCTATCAATCACCTAACTGAGGATAGAAAAAGAAAGAGAGATAATGCAACATAGGAGTATCAAACAAGTCATAGTATACTGAATTTGCAGATTACTCAATCTAAATGAGTGATTTGGCACAAAAACTTGTTTCCACCCTATCTATACTACTTCTTTTAAATGTACAAAGAAGTTTCCTACTTTTAACTTTCCACAAATGCCCCCGCAAATTTCAAAGGATGCCTGCCCCCTTGTTTCCCCTAATTAACGGGCACTACTACTAATTGTTGGTATTCTGGAAATCTGACAACTACTCATCCTTCCCAAGCGTCTCAAACAGTGGGAGTAGGACTGAATGGACGTTATGGGCAGTTATTGCAATAGCAAATAGGTACCTTTTAAATTTGAAGAGGCAGTCTTTAGAAAATAAATTTGAAAAGGCACAAATAATAGAGTGAAAAGGTGCTTTGGTCCTTCTATCTTTGTGCAAAATTTTAAGACCTTGCAATTGGCAGACTTTGATCTCACACTCGTGTCGATATCCCATTGCAGCGAGCCGAGCGATCTAGATTTGTTACTCTCCCCCATTCTCCCTCTAATATCCCCACCCTATCGAAGTCGCACTTTCGATGGTAATTTTCTTCTACAACTAATCCACATTCTTATTCCGTTATGCATTGTTCCACTAGACATGTTTGATGTATTGCTCTGTTGGTTTAAATTACCATGTACATGAGTGTGCCCTAATATTTCATCTTCTCAAACATGGAAATTGAATGAGTTGTTCCTGGGACCTTTTTCCTTACCAAGATCTGAAACCTTAATCGGTACTCATCCAAATCCAAGTATTACATGTCCTAATATAGCACCCAAAAAACAAAAAACAAAAAACTGTTAAAACTCCGAATATGAGAAAGTAACAATTTTCATAACATAGAAGCCAAAGAAAAAAAAAAAGCATGACACCTCTTCCTGTTACCCAGAAAATAAAAAACTCATATTGGAGAGATTGTGCAGGAACATAATGCTTAAGTTTCCCTATGTGAAGAAAAGAGTCTTAGATATATATCTAGTGTAACTTGTCGCTTGTCAGCACACTTAGTATTATAGATAATTATACACTTTTTTTTCTCTAAAAAGGCAAAGATAATATACTCATAATATATGAGGAATGAACTTGCAAGAATTTAACCCCCACACTTTTCCATCCTAAATGATGTGGGAATAACACTTCTAAAAATTAGGAACTTGACTAATAGCATTGAATGTCCTTATGGTAAGTCAAAACACTTCTCACAGACCTTCAATCCTTTACCTGTTAATGACCATGATTTTGGCTGTTATTATCTCTTACCAATTCCTATAACTTAAATGATACATGTCTTCTTGTTATTGTTCTTGACTTGCTAAATTTCATAACTAAATCTTCAATCCCCTTCACTAGATTTTTTTAATCAATATCCCCTTCACAAAATACATATATAGGGCTGACAAACGAACCGAGGTACTCGGGTTCAAGCTTGTGTTCGTTCGTTAACAGCTCGTTCAAGATTGGTTCGTCGCGTAAATAAACGAAGGTTGAACATTTTGTTAAGCTCGTTAAGCTTTCAAACCAAACACCAACAAACGACCACTCGGCTCATTTAGCTTATTTTATAACATTTTAAAGCCCGTTAAGTTTTCGAACAACCAACTGGTCGTCTTATTGCTAGCTTGTCACCCCCCCGCCATACATGTATGGATATATAAATATATACTTATCTGTATCTATAGGAATAATTCCCAACTCAATCAGTTTCAAAGAGCATAGAAATTTTAAAAAAATATGTTCAAAGTATGGCCCCGTACTTCACACAACCAAGCCCCATAATCATTTCATCGAACAGTTTCTAAGCGTCAATCTATATGTCAAGAAATGAGTTTTCTATATGCTAAGAAATGAATTTTTTCAATCAATTAGATAGAAGAAAAGAAAAGAAAAGAAATGACGAGATGCTGTTCGTTCATTGCAAAAAGAAAGGGACAATTTAAACGGTAGAACCAGTACTAACCTGTGAAGAAAAGAGAAGGCGCAACAGACGGTAAGCTTAACAACCACTGGAATAAAGAACAGGAAAAGAGCCCTAAAAGGTAAATATTTTATCAACATAGAGAAACATACTACTGGAGAGATAAGAAATCAATGACTAGAATTGAGGTCTTCTTTGAGCATACCGATAGCAGAATCAAGTGGTAGTAGCAACGCCGTGATGTTCGACAGGTTCCTTGCGGTGCTTGTAGTCTTCGATCAACAAGTGCTTTCTTTCATATATCTCGATTAGCAGCCAAAAAGATGAGGCAAAAGGAGAAGGCATTAGAGAATGAAAGAGAGATTTGGGTTTTGGGGGGCAATCGTCATTTGGGTGGCATCAGAGGATGAGAGAGAGACGTTAGGTTTGGGGGGCAATCCTGATTTGGGTTTTGGGGGAAAATTGCTTTTAGGGGAAAACCAAAGAAATTTTACCCCCAAAAATTTAGAACCAAAACTTAAACTTTTCGTCCCCCCCCCCGCCTGGAATTGTTTTTAGCGCCAAAAATAGAAGGAGTATTTACGTCCGGGGTTGTTTTGCTGTCGCAATCATAACCTATTTGCCACTAGTTTTTTGCGACAGAGATATGGTTGACGCAAATTAATACTTTTTGAGATGGCATCAACTGTTGTCGCAATAAAATAGCTTTTTGCAACGGCATTCTCTGGCGACGCAAATAGGTTGACACCAAAGGCACATTTTCTTGTAGTGTTGGCAGTAGGTAGATGTACACATATAAAAGGAACGTGCACTTAATTTTACACCTGAGTACTTAGTTACGTAGGTGTAATACGCACGTAAGACCCACTCGTGCACTCACACACATAGACGTGTAAAATTTTGGAGAGAAGTTATAAAATAAATAAATAAATAAAAATGTATAACTATATGAAATGAAAAATCTAAAATAAAATGTTATTAGGAAAAAAAAATATTTCAGACTATTACAGGTGATGGCTTTGTTGTCCTTGGCAGCACGGTCACAAGCGACGTACATGAGTTGCATAGACTGCAATTCATCACAACCAATCAACGTGTCAACCAAGGAGAAAGGATCCTAAACAGAAAATGCCACAAGGATGGAATAGAAAAATTCATACCTTGATGTGGTGTTGAAAGCCATTTTTCAGAAGCTTGAGGTAACTGGACCCAGGCTCTCTTTCAACATCCACAGGAAGCAAAACAGCTCGTCCAACGGCCAAAGTAACCTCAAGATTATCGCAACTGTCAGAGGCAAGGACAGGTTGGGTGCCACGGCACAGAGGAGGGTTCCACACGGCCAACTCAGGCCCAAGTTCAGGAGTTGGGGGAGGTGGCTGAGCAAAAGAACTTCTGGTAGTACGACGACGCTGCTGAGGAGGATTGGGAGCAGGAACGGATTCTTCTCTGGGCCTCTTCTCTAGAGCAACATCAGACCCTCTTTGCTCTGGAGGGGGAGGAGGAGGGGAAGGAAGACAAGCAGAAGAAGAAGCTTCCAAAGGAACAAGGGACTAGACAGGGGACTCATCATCATCAAGGGTTATAAAGTCAGAAAAGTCAGGCACAACTCTTGGCATAGTTGTAGCAGGGGATTGGTCTCTCACATGAACACTGCTAGTACTCTCTCCGGACAATTCACTCTGAATATTTTCACAAGAAAAGTCAATTCCAAGATAATTGTTCGTACGAAAAGCGTGGATAACTTGACTACAGAGAAAAAGCCTGTGAATAGAAGAACATCGTACCCCAATACGACCTCTTTCCCTACGCAAATTCCTAGCAGAAATAGAAGTCTCACTTATACGAACACCACCACGGTAGGAGGGATTGTACTTCAGTAAAACATGTGCAACCCTACCTAGCCCTTCTGGATCAATTCCTCTAATGCCTGGATACTTGAACACTCTCTCAATGTCAAGGAGATGGACACAGTCGTCCACCACCAAATGACCCTCGTTGATGTTCTCCGCTGCAGAAACAGAAAGAGTAAACATAATAAGCAACATGGAAGAAGATACTAAGATGAAGAAATTGACAAAGGACAAAAAAGAGGAAAACCAACGTGGACGCCCAAAAGTGTGGGGGCATGGAGGCCTCACGACGTTGCCACCCTCATCCCTGGGCAATAAATTTTCAGTCACAATAAAAAAATCATCATTCTCCCTACGACAGGAATTTGGAAGATCAGTCACTAGACGACGCTCTTTGTCCCGGATCTTGAGATAGTAAGTCCCATGGGTGGTGGGACAGACGCTGTAAAGACGACGGATGTCGTACCATCCCAGGTTAGTGCCCAAAAGTCTATTAAGGGCCACCACTCCCATAACCACACGATAAAAGTTGGGACAGAGTTGAAGAGGGGTCAGGCGACAGATGTTGCAGATCTCGACTAGCAAAGGGTGTAAAGGAAACCTAACAACTCCTTCCACAATGGCTAAAAGAGGATTGTGAATCCTATCCTTGGTTTGGTCGTGGGTATCAGTACCAGAAGGAGTCAGGGAAAGATTAACGTCATCAGAGACTTCGTAACGGCGGCGGAAGGCCTCCATATGTGCCTCATTATCACAGAGGCACCTAAACCTACCCATGGTGAAAAACAATGCAGGTACAAGTAAACCCTAAAGCAACTGTGCAAGAAGAACGGAGAAGATTGCAAGGAACTTACAGGCAACCGACGACGGGTGGAGAAGATGTTTTTCGGCGAAGGGGGAGTCTGTGAAGGGGGTAACTCAAAGGACACGACAGCAGTGGCACTCTCAAACAGAGAAAACTCTCTCAAAAAAATGACACAGATATGGACGGCGTTTAAGGCCCTCACAAAAATGACGGCGTAGTGCTTCGTGCCGTCATCTAAATGACGGCGTTTAAGGCCCTCACACCTTTCCAAGAAAGGGTTGGAAACGTCAAATCAATAATTAAAAGGGTGTAATGATTCAAACCACCTGGGGGATAGAAAGGTGCTTTGGAAGTTACGCTCACGCCTGTTGGAGCAGACTTATCGCTTGAAAAAATTGCGCAACAACTGACACGTGGCAGGCGCATCGGTACAAAGCATAGCGACGGTACAAAAAGATAAACATAACATTAACTGTTCGTCAATTAGCTTTAGCTCGTCATGCGCGAATATGCATGGACGACCAAAAGCTGAGGAGCAATTGTGTGGGGTGTTTTCCCAGAACCACAGAAGACGTACAAACTAGCTCGTCCGAAACCACCACGTGCCCATGCACGTGGTAAATGACGCGGAATAATACGCGGATGACCACCAAGCCCAAAATCCAGTAATAACCCAAGTCTACCTGCTCGTCGAAAAACGCAGTTGGAACGGTCCAATGCGGGATAAACCCTAGCAACAGACTTTCCTTGCGAAGATAAGGAAAGGAGGGAATATCTGAAGATATTCCTAGAATGAGTTGAGCTTGCAAAGATAAGCACAATCTTGCTCAGAGATGAAAAACCAGTCAACATACTAAACAAGGAGCGAACTCCCATGTAGGGTAAAGCTCCGAACGAGCAATATGCGGCCATTTTGGCAAGAATCCTTATCAATAAGGATTACAGAATCGTGCAGGCTACGCTGCCCAATAAGGAAGAATCCTAGGCTTGGAAGGATTCCATATAGAGAAGAATTCCACAAAGGAATGTAAGCACAAATCAATCGCCTATATGAGGACATGACTCCTAAACATTAGAGGTATGCTTGAACCCATTCCTAGACTTACACATTCGTTTCACTTATCTTCGCAAGGTAAGTCCGCTACTAGGGTTTATCCTGTATTAGTCCGTTCCATCTGCGTTATTCGACGAGCAGGTAGACTTGGGTTATCACTGGATTATGGGCTTGGTGGTCATTCAAGTACTATTCTATGTCAATTACCTCGTGCATGGGCATGTGGTAATTCAAGACGAGCTAGTTTGTACGTCTTTTGTAGTTCTTGAAAAATACCCCAGACAATTGCTCCCCAGCTTTTGGTCGTCCATGCATATTCGCGCATGACGAGCTGAAGTTAATTGACGAACAGTTACTGCTATGTTTATCTTTTCGTACCGTCGCTTCGCTTCGTACCGGCGCGCCTGCCACGTGTCAGCTGTTGCGCAGTTTTTTCAAGCGATAAGTCTGTGCCAACAGGTGTGAGCGTAACTTCCAAAGCACCTTTTCGTCCTCCGAGTGGCTTGAATCATTACACCCTTTTAATTATTGATTTGACATTTCCCACCTTTTCTTGGGAAGGTATGAAGACTTAAAACGTTGTTGTTTAGATGACGTCACAAAGCACTAGTTTGAATTTCGAGAAGGTATAAGACGTTTTCTTAACCCCCTTTTTCTTTCCATATCTGTGTTGTTCTGAGAGAGTTGTTTCGTTGAGAGCGCCATTACCCTTGTGCCTTTTGAGTTGTCCCTTTTATAGACTCCTTTTCTGCCAAAAAAGACTTTCTTCGGCCGTCGTCGATTGCCTGTAAGTTTCTTGCAACCTTCTCCGTTCTTCTTGCATAGTCATTTTTAGGGTTTTCCTGTTCTTGCAGAGGTTTTTCGCCATGGGTAGGTTTAGGGGCCTCTGTGATAATGAGGCTCATATGGAGCCCTTTCGCAGTCGTTACGAAATTCCTGATGACGTTAATCTAGCCCTGGCTCCTTCTGGTACTGATACCCATGACCAAACTAAGGATAGGATTCACGTTCCCCTTTTAGCCATTGTGGAATGAGGTGTTAGGTTTCCTTTACACCCTTTGTTAGTCGAGATCTGCAACATCTATCGGCTGACCCCTCTCCAACTCTGTCCCAACTTTTATTGTGTGGTTACGGGAATGGTGGCCCTTAATAGACTTTTGGGCACCAGCCTGGGATGGTACCATATTCGCCGTCTTTACAGCTTTTGCCCCACCACCCATGGGACTTACTATCTCAAGATCCGGGACAAGAGCGTCGTCTAGTGACCGATCTTCCCAATACTTGTCGTGGGGAGAATGATGATTTTTTTATTTTGACTGGAAATTTCTTGTCCAGGGACGAAGTGGCAACGTCGTGGGGCCTCCTTGCCCCCACACTTTTGGGCGTACACGTTGGTTTTCGTCTTTTCTGTTTTTTGTCAATTTCTTTATTCTAGTAACCTCTTTCATGTTGCTTATCACGTCTATTCCTTCTGTTTCTGTAGCAGAGAATATCAACGAAGGTCATCTGGTGGTGCACGATGGTTTCCATTTCCTTGACATTGAGAGAGTGCTCATGTTTCCAGGCATTAGAGGAATTGATCCAAAAGGGCTAGGTAGAGTTGCACATGTTTTACTGAAGTACAATCCCTCCTATCGTGGTGGTGTCCATATAAGCGAGACTTCTACTTCTGCTAGGAATTTGCGTAGGGGAAGAGGTCGTACTGGGGTAAGACGTTCTTCTATTCAGAGGCTTTTTCTCCGTAATCAAGTTATCCACGCTTCTCATACGAACAATTATCTTGGAATTGACTTTTCTTGTGAAAATATTGAGAGTGAATTGTCTGGAGAGAGTACTAGCAGTGTTCCTGTGAGAGACCAATACCCTGTTTCAGCCATGCCGAGAGTTGTGCCTGACTTTTCTGACTTTATAACCCTTGATGATGATGAGTCCCATGTCCAGTTCCTTGATCCTTTAGGAGCTTCTTCTTCTGCTCGTCCCCCTTCTTCTTCTCCTCCTCCTCTAGAGGAAAAAGGGTCTGATGTTGCTCTGGAGAAGAGGCCCAGAGAAGAGTCCATTCCCGCTCCCAATCCTCCTCAGCAGCGTCGTCGTACTACCAGGAGTTCTTCTGCTCAGCCACCTCCCCCAACTCCTGAGCCTAAATCTGAGCCTGAATTGGCTGTGTGGAATCCTCCTTTGCACCATGTCACTCAGCCCGTCCTTGCCTCTGTCAGTTGCGATAATGCTGAGGTTGCTTTGGCCATTGGCGAGCTATTCTGCTTCTTGGGGATGTTAAAAGAGAGGTAGAGTCCAGTTATCTCAAGCTTCTGAAGAATAGCTTTCAACACCATATCAAGGTATGAATTTTGTTGTTCCATCCTTGTGGCTTTTTCTATTTGGGGTCCATCTCTCTTTGGTTGATTTGTTGATTGGTTGTGATAAATTGCAGTCTATGCAACTCATGTACGTCGCTTGTGACCATGCTACTAAGAACAACAGAGCAATCAGTAGTGCCAACATGCAGTTGAAGATTGAGAATGACGAGCTAAAGGTTAGTGCCAACCGTCTGATCAACACCAACCAGCTGATGACCAATGAGAATGAGAAGTTAAAGGAAGAGCTGGCTTCATTGAAGCGTCGTGTGGGTGAGTCTGAACGTAACTTTAGTGATGCCATGACTAGACTTGGGCTTTTGGAGACAGAGCTATCGAATTTTGCTGTTCCATGCAGATTGAGGTTGTGGTGTTTAATATCATTATGAATCATGATCCGTTGTTTGTGTCTCGTTTGTGTGAGTTTTTGGTCTCATATTAGAGCCTGGGAGGGTCACTTTGACATCCTTGACATTTTGGTCGAGATTTCTTTTATGGATACCTTCGGGTGGCATGAAACACAAGGTTGGCGTGAAACCAACAAATGAAATTAAGACGATGAGACACATGGATACCGTAATGATATTAACGAGCATGAAATGAAGTTTAGAATGTGGTATGATGACACAGGGCCCGAAAGAGTATGCCTAGAGTGACACTGGGCCCGAAAGGGGTATGCCCGGAGTGACACGAGGCCTTCTTGGTATGCCCGGAGTGACATGAGGCCTATATGGCATGCCCGGAGAATAATTAAATGTTTAAAAGGAATGAGGTGCATATGGTGAATGTGGAAGACACATGTGGCATGTCGGGTATGTGTCGGGTACGAGTTGGACACGAGAGACGATAGTGTATGAAATCTAATAGCTTATGTGTGGTTTTCAAGCCCTTTAACCATGTAAACTCTCGCTTAACTCTTATTACATGACCTATATGTTCTTGTCTATCGCTCATGTACATTTCATTTCACTTAGGTTTGTTAGACATTTCTCTACTGGGCTAGTGAGCTCACCCTTAAAATTTTCAGGTACACAGCTTAGTTGATGTGGCCTTGCGTGTGGGAGTGCATGCATGACTTCATCTTTTGATAGCTCATTGGACTAGTTAGGAGATTCTCTTGGATTAGAAGTATTTTGGAAAAGATGAACTCTTAACTTGTAATTCATTGCTTTTAGTTGTAAAATTGTGAACTATAATACTCATGTAATTATATTCGGGTACGTTAGACTCTCTTTGACTTCCTTTTATTTTTGGGTTGTATATGATTTTGACTATGGATGGCTTTGACCTCCATGTGGAAGATATGTATTTATGTTTATAAAGAAAATCAGGGCGTGACAACTTGGTATCAGAGCAAAAGGTTCAAAAACCTAGGAACCGTGGGGAGACTTAGATTCTCGGGGCTTAAACCATTGCATAGTTTTCTCATAAAAGTCATTGTTTTCACATGCATTGTGTGCTTGCTTGTGTGACATACATCCAGTCACGTGACATTACATATAAAGTTTTCGTAGAGTGGAGTTTCATTGTTTGACTTATGTTGGAAAATGGAGACTTAGTCTCATGATGGAGGTTGTGTATTGATGCTAGAATTTACGCCTCTAGTAACGGGATTGAGTGTGTGCTTATCTATTTTGTCATTGTGGTTTAAGAATGACGTAGATGATTGATTTGAAGGGTGACTGGCTAGCACACTTCAAAACAAACTTCTGATGTCACTCTATTACCACATGTGGCTGAGTGGAGGTGTGTAAAGTATGAGTGGTAGAGCAAGTACCGATATAAAGGAGCATGTTATGTCTTTTCATCGAAAGTGTATGGTTCTGCATTTGATCAATGTGCTAGATGCTTAATGTGATTAGAAATGAGAACATGTAAATTGGAATACCTGCTTAGCGAAATTTCGTACTGTTTCTCTGCTAGAAGATTTTACATTTTCTTTCTTTGGTATCACTGTGATTTGTGAAAAATTGTCATTATTTTGAAGTCAGTGGACTTGCTTGATGTAATTTGCAGTAGTTTGGGGTCCCAGTTGACTGGGTATTTCTTGTTTGAAATTGACCTGATTGTTGTGGATTAAAAATTTGGATGTGGTGATTGTATCTATAACCCTTAAGTTTCTAACTAGGAAAGTGCACCTTTTATAACGCATCAGAATTTGGTACGTGTGTTCATGAATACCTTGGTTTTAGACTTTGTTGGGTGAGAATGTTATTTAATACAAGGGTGAGTGTCTGCGGTGTAAGCTATGATTTGAAGTTTCATTCGAGTAGGGGTCCAGGAAAGATGTTTCTATTCATTTACTGAGGCTAAATTTGGTAGACTTTGGCATGATGTATCCGACAACTTTGGTACTTGGGCTTTACGGTAACTACCTTAGGGTCTTAAATCTGTCCTATGGATGATGAAATATCCACATGTTCGGTAATGAAATAAGAGTATATGATTATCGGTATTAGAGGGGATTATCTTTACTTAAATAAAGGAGAAACTGTGTAGGAAGAGTTTTATTGGAAGGTTTGACGGGATTCACTTGTTTGAGCAACTAGACTAAGGGGGTATTTTCACCGTTGGGTGTGCTAGGTTAGCTTGTCATGTGGTTCGTTGGGCATTGATGGTTTGACTATGAATAAATGAGTTTATGTGTTGTTGGAAGTTTTGGGACCAATGCACTGGCAATAGTGCGATGTATTAGGACATGAGCGTTTGGGTTACCCTAAATTCATAGAGATGGGTTATTTAATTTGTGGTCGTGTTTCATTTATATAGTGGTTAATTAGAAGCATGAGATGTTGTGGTGAGATTTTAAGTGTTAGTTCGTAATACTTCTTGGTGGTTGTGAAAATGCTAGAAGTACAAAGGTATTGAGGAATCGGCAAGGTGAGATTTACTAGATGTCGTGTAGGGGCCATATGGGTTGATACTTACTTGGGTCCTTGGCAGTTTAAAATTCTAAATTTGTAATTTACAGTGGTTAGCGCATTTACTTGGGAGAAACTAGGTAGAGGAGTGATGTCGAGGCTACGACAGGTGGATATTGTCAGAAGTGAAAGTACTGTACAAAATTAGTTTATCAGTTGTGAAACAAATTGGTGAACTTAAGACTATGATGCACATTATATGTGAATCGATGGCGGCAACTAAGGACTAACTAACTGAATGTTATAGTGGAGATAATGCAGATTGAGGTTGTGGTGTTTAGCCAAGGTTATGGGAGTAAAAAACGGTACAGTCAGATTCAGCAAATCCTGCAGATATGTCAAATAAGAACGAGATTGAGGCCCTCAAGTTAGCCTTGGAAGAACAACGGGAACACAGTGATAGTCAAATGGCTGAATTACTACTTCTGATACAAGGACTGACCCTGCAAAACAGGCCGCCAGGAGGTCCAGGGGAGCAACCACCGCCAAATCCACCTCCGCAAGAGAATCCGAACTTGGAAGCAATGATGGCAAAAGTCGCCAAACTCGAAGAATCAGTCCAGAAACAAGAGAAAGTAACTACCACGGGTTTTGATATGGACAAGTTGTGTCTATTTCCCGGTGCCAAACTCCCGGAAGGATTTAAGCATATAGCCTGGGAAAAGTTCGATGGAAGTGGAGATCCAAAAAGCTCATCTACAAACATATGTGGGCACTCTGTCCATGTATGACATTGAGAAGAATGCCATGGGTCAGATGTTTCAGCAGACTCTAACGGGGCCGGCACTACGTTGGTTTCTGAATTTGGACATTTCAAAAAAGGGAAGCTGGGAAGATATTGGGGCAGCCTTCATGGCCCAGTACAATTATAACATTCAACTTGAGATGACCATTCGAGAGTTGGACGCAACCAAGATGGGAGCAAACGAGTCCTTTGCTGACTTTATCAAAAGATGGAGGGGAAAAATATCTCAGATGATAGATCGACCCTCAGAAAAAGAGCAGATGAGAATTATCACGAAGAACTTGGCGCCCGATTTTGCAAAGCACCTGGTAGTTTTTCAAACCACCACCAACTTCAAGACTTTTTATGAAGCCGGCCTTGCGGTTGAAGATGCACTCAGAACTAGTATATTTGAGAAAAGAGAATCTGCCAAGCCCAAACGAGTTACTCTGGCAACAGCAATACCCTATTCGGAACCAACCAATACAACCACGCCCAGACCGGCTCTATACGGGGAATAAATCCACGTAGGGTCTTGATCACGTGTCTCTTCGCCGGAACCCTAATCTGCAAGACAGACAGGGGTTAGAGCACCTTTGCCTCTCGTCGGCAAAGGCCCTCCGATGCTTAAGTTAGTATTGGGTTACTAATTAAGCAAAGAACACAATCCGTATAACTGGGTGTTACAGCGTACCTTTTGTCATGGTTTTTGCCTTGTATTTATAGGTGAAGATAGCTTATTGACTTAGGCATCTCGTGCCTTGGTTTCCTACTTGTATCAGGAATCCTTCTCTTAATAGGACTTTCCTATTAAGAGATAACTTCCATATCCTGCTAGATCTCGTCTAGCAGAGGCCTTCCCTTCCATATAGGATTCTTTCCTATATGAGGTTTATTCCTAATCACATTAGAACTTCCATATCAATCCCTTGCTTTCGGGATTGCTCCTTATCTCATAAGAAGCCGTTGTAGAATATTTTGGAATGTCTCACCGCCTTATTCGTGGCGGTGCCGTGCTTCCACGTAACTCGGAAAAACTCGTACATAGCTCAGCTCATCACACCGAGCTGAATTATGTGTCCCAGAATGCTGTCTTAAGCTATACACGTAGCATTCCTAGCCCGGCCATATCAGGGGCACCCCTTTATGTCTTACGCCGAGCTAGTGCATCCTTATTTATTAATTTACTCTCATTAACCCAGCCTTATTCATGGCTAGACCAGCTCGGCACAGGGCTAGGGCTTCCCTACGTGGTGCCGAGCTTATTCACCCTTTCGTGGTGTCTGTTATAGGCACGTGCCTTGCCCATTAGTAGGGTAATCACGTTTTACCTACTCCAATTGCTCCCCAGCTCTGCCACAGCTGTCACTTGTTCAGAAGTGCGCAGAGCTTCAACGGCTCCTGATGCATCTCCTGCACGTCTCCCCCTCACGTGGGGAGCAGAGTTACTTTTGCATTAAATGCGAAGTGACCCGTTGGTGGCTTGGATGCCAAAGGACGGTTTTGCTAACGTTTCACATACGTCATGCCCCAACTTTATGGGGTTTTGAGCGGGATAATGATTACTTTTTCCCTCTTAAACCTTTCGAGTCCCAAAAAAACCCCTTCCCTACTTCATTTTTCTTATTCTCTTCATCAGAAGCAAAAGTGCAAGAGAGAGAAAGGGCTTCGTCCGCCATTAACGACGTCTCCAGAGTTCATTTCCTCGCCGTTTTACGTCCATTTTTTCGTCAAAGAGTGCCCTCCGTCCTCGTCGGAGAGCCCCATCTTAGGTCCATTTTCACGTAAGTGACCTTTCTCCAGATTTCCAGTTCTTTCCTGTTCTTTCTGGTTTTCTGTTCATCTTCCATTTCTTCCCTTGGGTTTCAATAGTGAAACCCTAATTTAGCAAAAATGGGAAGACATAGGGTCCTCCTTAGTAGCCCTGAAAAAATAGCGGAATTCCGTCGAAACTATAGTATCCCCGCCGATGTTCAATTCCGGCTAGACAACCGTTACGATATGAAAGAACAAGGCCAGGATGAAAACAAGATTCACATCCCCTTGATTTTCATAGTTGAGGGAGGCCTTAGGTTCCCCTTACACCCCTTTTTCAGGGAGGTTTGCAGTCGGTGCGGGCTAAACCCTATGCAATTATGTCCCAATTTTGTTAGGGTAGTCATGGGCACAGTTGCCCTTAATAGGCTGCTTGGCCTTCATCTTGACTGGTGGGACTTGCACTATCTCTATAGTGTAGTCCCTACAGTCGATAACAATTACTACTTTAAAGTCAGGGACCCCAACCAGAAGCTCATCACCGATCTGCCAAATTCCTCAAAGGGAGAGGCAGATGACTATCTCGTAGTCACTGGCAACTGGGAGCCTAGAGATGCCGAGGGGAGGACCATCGGCTTTGCTTGCCCTACTGCTCCAGGCCGACTACGTTAGTACTTTTTCCCTAGTTGGTTTTTACAGAAATATTTTACTTTACTTGAACTAATAGTGCCTTTTTGGTTACTCTGCAGCGAGCAATCTCAATCACGACGGGCGTTTAAATCACGGGAATCTTCACCGAGAGGAGATAGCCCGCGCCCTGTACTTCGACGGGTTCGAGCCAACACCTGTGGGATTAGGCCGCGCATCCCACCTACTTTTGGGCTATACCCCAACTTACTGGGGTGGCATTAGAAGAGCAGGAGAGCCAAGATCAAGACACCCCTGGCCTCCAGCTGCTCCTCTTATTGCCCCGCTCGCTCCAGCCGATCAGAGGAGGACTCACACTCGCAGAGGCCGAGCTAGAAGGGGATCAACGCGGTCGCGAACCCCAAGGGATCTGCAACAGCAGGTGACGTTTGCTCATATTCCAGAGATACTCACCGCCATCCCAATCCTCACCCGTACTGACGACGAGCCTAGCACATCTGGAAGGGCGATAGTAGAAGAAGAAGAAGAAGAAGTATTTGATCACCGTGCAGTCATCCAATCCCTGTCCGAGCAGGGCGCCCTTCTCGCCGATTCGGACGATTCTCCGGGCTACTCTGACTGCTGACCCCAAGCAAGCTAGTGAGTCTGCATGCGCATTCTGGCCCGAGCTGATTTGTTGGATGTGAGCTCTGTCAAATTTGTCAAGCAAATCTTTGGTCGCTTCTGAGTACGCAGCCATCTTCTCGCTTTTCGTAGCATATTCTCCTGAAAGCTGGTTAACAACTAGTTGTGAGTCACAAAATATTCTTAACTTTTTTACCTTGAGTTCTAGGGCACTCCTAAGCCCAGCTAGCAAGGCTTCATATTCCGCCACGTTGTTGGTGGCACTAAACCCTAGTCGTAGTGTTTGCTCTAGTACCAACCCTTCTGGAGAGAAAAGTACTACTCCTGCTCCAGAACCCTTGTTGCAAGCTGACCCATCAATGTAAAGCCTCCATTCTTCTGGATCTAGATCAGCCATTCTCGTTTGCCGCTCGGGATGATTGGTTGGCTCCTTCTCGTGGAGAGTCGGTGATGGCGGAGCTACCGTTGGAGCGAATTCTGCTATAAAATCAGCTAAGACCTGCCCTTTTATTGCCGTCCTGGGCTGATAGTCTAGGTCAAACTGGCTCAGTTCAATGGACCACTTGGATATTCATCCAGAGAAGTCTGCCTTCCTAAGCAAGGCCTTTAGTGGGTATTCAGTGAACAGTGATGAGATGCTGTAAAAAATAGTGAGGCAGTTTTCTTGAAGCTATGACAAGAGCGTATACCAGTTTTTCCAGTGGTAGGTAACGTGTCTCAGCATCTAACAGTGTTTTGCTCACAAATTATATCGAAGCCTGCTCTGTCCCCTTTATTCATAGGAGAACCGAGCTGACTGCATGATCAGATACCGCTAGATATAATATCAACCGCTTCCCAGCTTCTGGAGTAGAGAGTAAGGGTGGTGATGACAAGTAAATTTTCAATTCTTGGAAAGCCTGTTCCTGCTCGGCTCCCCACTCATATCCTTCTCTCTTCTTCAGAAGTTGAAAGAATGGCCTGCAACGGTCTGAGGACTTACTGATGAAACGGTTATGAGCTGCTACCATCCCTGTTAGCCTTTGGACCTCCTTCGTGGTCCTTGGGCTTTGAAGGTTCTGCAGAGCCGTGATCTGGTCCGGATTAGCCTCGATTCCTCTCTTAGTCACCAGGTGCCCCAGAAATTTCCCCGAGCTGACCCCAAAGGCACATTTTGAGGCATTTAGTTTTAACTTGAATTCTCTTAGAATATTGAAAGTTACCTTCAGGTCGGCAAGATGGTCGGGCTTCAACTTGCTTTTTACCACCATGTCGTCGATGTAGACTTCCATGGTCTTGCCAAGTTGTTCCTTGAACATCTTGGTAACCAACCTTTGATAGGTTGCCCCAGCGTTCCTTAGCCCAAATGGCATGACTTTGTAGCAGTAGAGTCCTCTTGGTGAGATGAAGGATGTTTTCTCCTGGTCTGGCTCATACATAGCTATTTGATGGTATCCTCGATATGCGTCAAGGAAGCTCATCCTTTCATAGCCTGATGTGGCATCTACTAGCTGATCGATCCTGGGAAGGGGGAAGCTGTCCTTCGGGCATGCTTTGTTGAGGCTGGTGAAGTCCACATAGACTCTCCACTTCCTGTTTTTCTTTTTTACCACAACCGTGTTGGCTAGCCAGTCCAGATAGCTCACTTCTCGTATGGCACCCGCTTCTAGAAGGTGATCCACTTCTTCAATTACAGCGTCGGTGTGTTGTGGTGCCGACCTTCTCGCCTTCTGCACAACTGGTTTGTGCTGAGGATCCACGTTTAAACGGTGGCAGATTACCTCGGGGTCTATCCCAGGCATCTCATGGGGAGTCCATGCGAAAACATCAATGTGGTCCTTCAGAAAGGCATCCAAATCCCTTTCCTCCTGTTCGGCGAGCGTCTCGCCGATCAAGAAATATCTTTCCTCATCATCTTCCTGAATCTGTATCTTCTTTAACCCTTCCACCATCTTTTTAGTGGGATCGCCTCCAACGTCTTCCAAAGTAGGCTGATCTGGAACTTCAACTGTTTGGAGCAGCTCGGCCTTTGGGGACTTTTTCAGTATCATGTTGAAACACTGGTCGGCTATTTTCTGGTTACCCCTAACGCACTCTACGCCATTTGCTCTAGGGTACTTGATCATCTGGTGGTAAGTCGAGGAAACTGCCCTCATTTTAGGCATCCAGGTTCTTCCTATAATCGCGTTATAGGAGGAAGGGATATCCACTACTAGGAAATCGGTTTTTAGGACTACTGATCCAGCTCGGACAGGTAGTGTGACCTTTCCCATAGGCCAAACCGTCTGCGTGCTGAAGCCGACCAGTGGGACAAGACACTTTTGTAATGAGCTTGACGGGAGCTCCATCTTCTTGAAGGTGTCGTAGTACATGATTTCTGTGCTTGCCCCTTGATCAACCAGAATTTTCTCCACATCACATTCCCCTATTCGTAGGGTAATTACTAGTGCGTCATTATGTGGCATCACCACCCCATCTAGATCTTCATCCGAGAAGGTTATGGGTACCTCCATCACTCCTTCAGTCCTCGGCCTTTTCGTGCCGAGCTTCATGACATGCTTTGCTTGTCCGTTGACCCTTTGGACGTGTCTGATTTCGTTGTTGGTATACGGGGCCACCAATCCATGTATCATATGGATTGTCCCCTTTGGACCTTTCTCATAGTCCATCTCTTCTATCAGTTCGGCATCATTCTTTTCATTAGCCAAAAATTCCTTAAGGTGGCCTTCCGCCACCTTTTCATCCAGGAACTTTTTGTACTCCACGCAATCTTCTGTCATATGCCCCCAATCCCTGTGGTAGCTGCAGTGTTGGTTAGTGGCCCTTCTCTTTTCTGGATTTCCTGTCAACTTCGAGGGTCTTCTGAACCATGGCTCATTCTTGATTCTGTACAACATTTTGTAGGTCGGGATATTGAAAGTTGCCGTGATGCTGAAGTATGACTTGGGGTCTGGATCAGCTTTATCTTTCCTCTGCTGTGTGTAGTCTTTCCTTCCCGTTGGGTAATCCTTCTTGTACACCCTCGACTCTACTGCTTTCTTTTCTGGAAGCTGGGGTTGTCCAGCCACGATCTTCCCCCCAGCCTGTAGGATGTCATCCTCTACCCGTGCATGCTCCTGGATTCTCTCCATAAGTTTGGCCACAGTCTTTACTGGATGCATGGTAAGCAATTCTCGTAGCTTACTATGCATAGGCAAGCTCGTTTTGAATGTTGCCAAAGCATATTGTTCACTGCAATTTTCAATCTCGTTGAAAGTTTCCCAATAACGTTTGGAATACTGCCGCAAAGTCTCTTCGTCCCTCTGTCTCATAGAGGTTAATGCATCAAAAGTTTTTGGGGCCGCTCGGCTTGTTAGGAACCGAGCGGTAAACTCTTCGGCTAATTGAGCCCAGCATAGGATTGACCCTTCCGGGAGCTTGTGGTACCAACTCAGGGCCACTTTTCCTAAGCTGGATGGGAACATCTTGCATAGCAAGGCATCATCTTGCTCATGCATGAACATGGCCTGTTGATAGTGTTGAATGTGGGCCACTGGATCCGTGCTAGTTTGGTAAGGGATGAATGCTGAATGCTTCACCCTGCTTGGTGTCTTTTCCGTTCGGATCCAATGGGCCAGCGGTGACTTTGAGATCTGACCTAGGGCTTCCTTGGCTGCTTCTCGTGCAGTTTTAGGGCCTCCCTCAGCTCGGCCAGTCTCTCTTCTTTTTGCATATTGTTCAGGAATATGCTCATTGGAACCAGATCTCTCATAGCTGTCCCTAGCATGCTTCCTTCTTTCTTTCTTTTCAACGGAAACGCTTCTTTCTCTCCTTTTTCGTGGAGAGGCTGCTCGGTCAGAGGAGACGTCGTCACGATGACGACTCCTTTCTTTCACAAACTGCACGGATCTCGTCCGTGAGCGTAGGTCTTTTTCTTTTTCTTGAAGATGTCTTTTTAGGTCATGAATCTCTCGTTCTCATCGAGTGACTTCACGGGCCAATTCTTCTGCCTCATGTTCTTTTCTATCAAGGCTATCCTCTCTCTATCTCTATCTCTCGTGCGTTTATCATCCTCCCTCGTTGGGGGGCTCCTCCTCCGTTCACGTCGGTTGGAGGCTTCCCCACCTCTTGGTGGTGTCTTTTAGCGTCCTAGCCTTTCGCCTGTCCTTGGCGAATCATAATATATCAGGCGTGTATCCCTAAATTTTGGAATCTCAGGGATATGCCCTATATTGAACCTCCTAGTTGCTGACTTCTTTTGTGGTGCTTTTAGGACCGCGGAGTTTTGTCCACCCTTGTGTTCTTTCTCGTAGTATACACAAGAGTGGTTCCACCATCGTCTTCCACGTCCTGCCTTCGTGGAGTGCACAAAATAGGCTCTGACAGCACCATTGTTGATATTTATTGAAAGGAATAAAGCTTTTCGTAAGCGTTTCCCACAGACATCGCCAATTGTACGGGGAATAAATCCACGTAGGGTCTTGATCACGTGTCTCTTCGCCGGAACCCTAATCTGCAAGACAGACAAGGGTTAGAGCACCTTTGCCTCTCGTCGGCAAAGGCCCTCCGATGCTTAAGTTAGTATTGGGTTACTAATTAAGCAAAGAACACAATGCGTATAACTGGGTGTTACAGCGTACCTTTTGTCATGGTTTTTGCCTTGTATTTATAGGTGAAGATAGCTTATTGACTTAGGCATCTCGTGCCTTGGTTTCCTACTTGTATCAGGAATCCTTCTCTTAATAGGACTTTCCTATCAAGAGATAACTTCCATATCCTGCTAGATCTCGTCTAGCAGAGGCCTTCCCTTCCATATAGGATTCTTTCCTATATGAGGTTTATTCCTAATCACATTAGGACTTCCATATCAATCCCTTGCTTTGCGGGATTGCTCCTTATCTCATAAGAAACCGTTGTAGAATATTCTGGAATGTCTCACCGCCTTATTCGTGGCGGTGTCGTGCTTCCACGTAGCTCAGAATAACTCGTACATAGCTCAGCTCATCACGCCGAGCTGAATTATGTGTCCCAGAATGCTGTCTTAAGCTATACACGTAGCCTTCCTAGCTCGGCCATATCAGGGGCACCCCTTTATGTCTTACGCCGAGCTAGTGCATCCTGATTTATTAATTTACTCTCATTAACCCAGCCTTATTCATGGCTAGATCAGCTCGGCACAGGGCTAGGGCTTCCCTACGTGGTGCCGAGCTTATTCACCATTTGTGGTGTCTGTTATAGGCACGTGCCTTGCCCATTAGTAGGCTAATCACGTTTTACCTACTCCAGGCTCCTCAAACTCCAAGCCAGCCAAAACTGAGCCCATTAACCAAATAGCAACCCAGCCAACCCGGCAAATGAGAAATTTCTACCAATTCCCTTTTCCCCTAACCACAGTCTACAAAAAGCTCCTTGAAAAAGACGCCATCAAGCCACTCAAGCCTCGCGAACCACCCAAAGTACTTCCTCCAAACCATAACCCGAACGCCTCCTACCACCAAATGCCCGGTCATCATACCAACAATTGTATCTGTCTCAAGCACAAGGTCCAAGACCTCATTGAAGACGGAACGCTTCCGCTTCCCCTCAAAAAGCCAAACACTGTCTTAAACCCCATTCCAGAACAAAAGCCCAATACCCAAATCAACCAAATCTCCCTCAGCTCCACTCCAAATAACCCAAGCTCCACTAAATTTAACCCTAGCCTATACATCATACCAGTCACTGAACCTAAACCCCTCGTCCCTGTACCAGAAGATCTTGAAGTTCGCTTCCTCGAAAGCGTTAAACCAAAACCGAAATCGAGATGGGCAGATATCACGGAAAGTGAATAATGGGCCATGAATGATCAAGATTGGGAAGAACTCCGCCAAGAGTGGGACCCAAGCCAGTTTATTATCTCAGATTCTCATGCCAAGCCGGTTGTTTCTATACCAACAGATTCTAGTGTCTGTCGGATCGACAAAGTCGTGTGCATCGCAGGCATGGTGCATACTCTTGAATATGTTGAACCAAGTGAACAGGAAGATTGGCGAGAAAGGTGGGAGGCGATTTGTGCTGATCCTCTTGACGCAGTTTCACTCCCTGCATTGTTTGAAGAACCTGGAGACTTATGGAATCGGACACTCGGTGAAGTTTATCAATGGGTCCCTAGCAGCAATCCTCCGGATAATTTATTGCCACCTCCACTTCCTTGGATTGAAGAACATTCTGCCACAGAAACTATTTTTGGTGACCATGATTGGTTTCCTCAAGCCTACATTATCAGGGCGTCTCTACCCCGGCCGTCTGTGCCATTTCCTCTTGGGCCTGATGTTTCAGCTCTATTTACGAATTCCATGGATTCATTTTGGAGCGAGGAAGATGTGATCCATATCCGGGTCGACAACGATGAAGTGTGGACTGTCAACAAAGCCATGTTGGATGATTCATTTTGGCATGATCAAGCAGTGGAAAATTTGGGAAAGAAGATGGAGAACATCAAAATCGAGAAACGAAAAGTCGAGGATAGCCTTGCAGGTTTTTGGTCTGAGTATGTCGACACAAAACAGAAGTTAGAATCCATCAAGGCTGGAAAGCGAAAGGTCAATGAATCTTCAGACTTTTGGGATGAAGAGCCACCATCAGTCAACCAAGTAACGAGAAGCGGACGGATTTATCAACCTGCTAATCTGCAAAGAAGCAACACCTCTAACCATGCTCAGGCTGGGGCATTTGCTTGGGACAACCACGTCCAGGACAATTCAATTCCAAGTAATCCGGAAGATGTCACTCAGACACCAGAAGTTGTCACTCAACCGCCGCAAAGGAATCCTATGCTAGTGGAAGATCCCATCCAGAAGCAACTTGAAAGAACTCCAACATCAGTATCCATCTGGGGGCTACTTTCCTCGTCCAGGGAACACCGACAAAAACTGATCAAGACTCTGTCTAACATGGAAGTGCCACCTGACACTCCCCCTGAAGCACTAGTAGCCTTGCTTGCACCAAACCGGGCAAAACATGTTGTGACGTTCACTGAGAAAGATTTGCCGCCAGAAGGAACCGGTCACAACAAGCCACTACACATCACCATGAAGTGTATGGGGAAGTGGGTCCCTGTTATTCTCTTAGACAATGGATCTGCTTTGAATGTCTACCCACTGCGCACAACCTACTGTCTGGGATTTACGACTAAAGATTTCCAACCATCGAACCTCGGAGTGCGCCCTTACGATAATACACGCAGGGATGTAGTCGGAGTTGTTCAACTGGAAATATCAGTCGAAGATTTCAAATCTAATGTCGAGTTTCATGTACTCGACATTCCTTCATCCTTCAACTTGTTGTTGGGTAGGCCATGGCTTCACCACCCAAACATTATGGTAGTACCGTCTTCTCTGCATCAGAAAGTTTAGCTTGGTCTAGACACGGGAACTCTAACTATCTATGGAGAATCCGGGATTCGTCCTCATATCTCTGATAATGCTCCTGTGCTTGAGATCGCACATGGAGAAGAAGATGTCACTCTTGGGGGATTCTCTTTTGACACCGTTGGGGCAGTTCTCACTATCAAGATGGATGAAGATTTCTCGATTAGCTCTATAGTCATTGAAATGATGAGGAAAATGGCTTACATGCCTGGCTTGGGCTTAGGCCGCAACAATCAAGGAATGGCTGAATTCCCTGATTTCCCTATGAACAATCACCGCTTCGGTCTTGGTTATCAGCCCAACAAGGATGAGCTGGGAAGTGGATGGAAAGCTCGAGCCCGTGCTCAGCCAAAGAAGGGTCCCATTCGCTTTGTCAAAGGAAAGGAGGCTATCTACCAAGGAGAGCCAGAACCATTTTGGGACATAGAGAAAAGAACCAAGCTGCCAGGGTTCGAGATTTTCGCCAATGACACATGGGCAGTGATGATGAATCAGAAAAGATGGAAGAATTGGTCAAGCAATGCAAATCTGACTGGATCGAAGTTTTTGACTCAGGGAATCTAATATCGTTGTTTGGGAATGAAAGTCCAATAGGTATGGTCGAGGATGGGCCTGCTGCAATGATGATTGATTTGGAGCCTGTTAGAGACATGGAGCTGATGATACTAGGCCATGAAGCCCTTAGAGATGTTACATCGCTCATTGTGGATGCCAATGGAATTTATAAAAACTGCACTTTTGTACCCACAATTATTTACACTGGCACTGAATTTGAGTCTGAGTCTGAGTCTAACATTGAGTCTGAGTCTAGCACTGAGTTTGAGTCCACTTCTGAGTCAGAGCATGTGTCTGTCAGTCCTCCACGTCATTATTTCTCTTTTGAGTTTGAGTCCACTCTCATGTATCACGCCCCTGGGGCCACCTCTCTTGCATTGAATGAAATCGACTTTGCTTATCTTGCTGTGTCTGAAATAAATTGTGTTAACCCTGACGATGATGGGATTGAGTTTGAGGAAGAAATTCCAAAAGAACTCCGATCTCTAATCGAACGAGAAAATGAAAGGCATGCTCAGCCTCTAAAAGAAGAAGTAATTTTAATAAATTTGAAGGATGAGAGTGATCCACGAATGGTTCAAATCGGTTCCGGGTTGTCTCCGGAAGAATTTAAAGCTCACTCGGATCTTTTAAAAGAATTTCAAGATGTTTTTTCATGGTCTCACGCAGACATGCTCGGAATTGACCCTGAAATCGTGGAATATCGAATCCCGCTTTATCCAGATGCAAAACCTGTTAAACAAAAATTGAGAAAAATGAGGCCTGACTGGGTGTTGGAAATCAAGAAGGAAATTCAAAAACAGATAGATGCAGGGTTCTTAATGGTAACGAAATACCCTCAGTGGGTCGCCAACATCGTGCATGTCCTCAAGAAGAACGGGAAAATCAGAGTCTGCGTGGATTTCAGAGATTTGAACAAAGCCAGCCCTAAGGACGACTTTCCGCTGCCACATATAAATGTACTCGTAGACAACACTGCGGGGCACGCATTGCTTTCTTTCATGGATGGGTTTTCAGGCTACAATCAGATTCTCATGGCCCCCGAAGACCGAGAGAAGACTACTTTCACCACAGAGTGGGGGACTTATTGTTACAGGGTTATGCCGTTTGGATTAAAGAATGCCGGATCTACTTACCAGAGGGCCGCTACAACTTTACTGCATTATATGATCCATAAAGAAGTCGAAGTATACGTGGATGACATGATTGTCAAGTACAAGGAAAGAGAAGGGCACTTGCACGCTCTCAAGAAGTTCTTCAAAAGAATTCGCAAGTATAGATTGCGTCTCAATCCCAAAAAATGCACATTCGGAGTTACAGCCGGAAAGATGTTAGGTTTCATGATCACAACCCGAGGAATTGAAGTGGATCCATCCAAAATCAAGGCCATACTTGAAATGGAACCGCCACAAACAGAAAAAGAGGTGCGAAGTTTCCTCGGCAAGATTCAGTTCATCAGCAGATTCATCGCCGAGTTAACCTCAATTTGCGAGCCGATGTTTCATCTTCTCAAGAAAGGTGTGCCATTCAAATGGGACGACAGGTGTCAAAAGGCCTTCGAAACAATCAAGAAATACTTGCAGAATCCTCCAGAACTGATGCCACCTGTACCAGGGCAACCTTTGATTCTGTATTTGTCAGTCACTCCATCAGCAATGGGATGCATGCTAGCACAAGAAGGAAAATGCGGATCTGAGAAAGCTGTCTACTACATAAGCAAGAAGATGGTCGGATGCGAAGAACGATACACTTCTCTAGAAAAGACTTGTTGGGCTTTGGTCTGGGCTTCCAAGAAGTTGAGGCATTATATGTTGGCTTATTCTGTAATGCTGATCTCTCGAATGGACCCTCTCAATACCTATTCGAGAAACCTGCACTTACAGGTAAGTTAGCACGTTAGTTGCTTTTACTAGCAGAATTCGACATCAAATATGTTACCCGAAAGTCAGTAAAAGGAAGAGTCGTCGCCGAGTTTTTAGCTGATCACCCTATGGAAGGTCAAGAAGATGTGGAGTTTGAATTCCCAGATGAAAATGTGATGACAGCCACCAATGATGTTTGGATGCTGTATTTCGACGGGGCAACCAATCAGAAAGGATTTGGAATCGAGATACTGCTAATTTCTCCAGAAGGATCACACATCCCTCTTGCTTTTAAGCTAAACTTCGAAGTCACCAATAACCAATCAGAATATGAAGCATGCATTGTAGGGATGGAAGCTGCCTTAGAAATTGGAGTCAAAAGACTGGAAGTGGTCGGAGACTCGAACTTAGTGGTGTCACAAGCAAACGGTGACTGGAAGGTCAAGGAAGACAAGTTGAAGCCCTATCATCAAGACTTGGACGATTTGATCCCGCGATTTCAGATGGTCACTTTCACACATGTGCCAAGATTGAAGAATCGATTTGCCGATGCCCTCGCAACGTTAGCATTCATGATTGAGATACCAAATGGAGTCAGACTCAGGCCTATTGTAATTGAACGACGAGACAAACCTGTTTACGAATATGTCATGGCCATTGACGAGCCGGACAATGGCTTGCCCTGGTATCATGACATTTGGAACTTCATTGAGAAAGGCGAGTATCCAGCAGGAACCGATAAGAAGGACCAAGTTGCTCTTCGGAGATTGGCATCTCAGTACATCATTTGCTGAGGAAAACTGTATCGGAGATCTCATTGTGGAATGCACAAACTATGTGTGCACTGAGAAGAAGCAAGCCGGATCATGGAAGAAATATATAAAGGAGTTTGCGGCCCTCATATGAATGGAATGATGCTCGCCAAGAAAATCTTAAGGCAAGGTTATTATTGGTCAACCATGGAGACTGAATGTGTCAAGTACGTGAAGCGATGTCACAAATGTCAGATTCACGCCAACCTCATGCATGTCCCGCCATCAGAATTGTATTCCATGACTTCACCTTGGCCTTTCTCTGTCTGGGGCATAGATGTTATCGGCAGGATCACACCGGCAGTGTCAAACGGGTACAAGTTCATTTTGGTCGCAATTGATTATTTCACCAAGTGGGTTGAAGCTTCTTCATACACGACCCTTACTGCAGTCCAAGTTGCTCATTTCATCAAGCAGAACATTATCTACCGATATGGTATCCCTCAAGCCTTCGTGTCAGACAACGGGGTTCATTTCAAAGGAAGAGCGGCAAAAACTCTTGAAGAATTCGGGATTCAAGTTCATAAATCGACTGTCTACCGACCGCAAACCAATGGGGCTGTGGAAGTAGCCAACAAAACCATCAAGTCTATACTGGAGAAAACCATTGAGTCTGCATGGGATTGGAACGAACAGTTGCCTTTAGCATTATGGAGACACCGGACATCTATCCGAACTCCGACAGGAGCAACACCCTATTCTTTGGTCTATGGCATGGAGGCTGATCTTCCCATCGAACTCGAAATCCCATCTTTAAGGATCATGGCAGAATCGGGAATTGATGAAGCAGAATGGCAAAACGCCAGGTTCGAAGAGCTCATGTTATTCGATGAGAGGCGGCTTAAGGCCTTGTATCATGTTCAGGGATATCAGCGCCGAATAGCCCGTGCTTTTAACAAGAAGGTGAAATCCAGGGATTTATAGGAAGGCGACATGGTTTTGAAAGAGATTCTAGCTCCAGTTTTTGCTCCGCGTGGGAAGTTTCAACCAAAATGGGTCGGGACTTATATTATCAAGAAGATCTTATATGGAGGTGCAGCACAACTCATCGACCTAGACGGCAACGAATTTTCTACTTTGGTCAACTTGGATCAGCTCAAGAGATATTACCCCTGAGAGAAGAAGATCGCTGGACTGAAAACCGCAAGGGCGGGTAGTTCCAGGCAAAAATTAGAGCAAAGCCTGCTAGGTTGAAAACCTGAAAGGGCGGCCTAGGCAAAAGATAAGGCTAAATAAATCAAAGCTCGCTAGACCGAAAAGCTGAAGAGGCGGTACTAGGCAAAATTCAGAGCACAAAAGGAGAGTGTAAATACCCGAGTGAACCCTAACCAAACATTTGTAGTCCTGAACTATGTCATGACCTGATTCCTTTTTACAAGGGATACGTAGGCAGCCTCATCTTGAGGTTCGGTCACAATCTTTTGAGTTGATTCCAAGTCATTGTGCGCATTTCAGATTTCACAGACAGAACTGGTATGAATCAAGAGCGGAAAATTCTCAAAACTCAAATTTTATTTGAACAAACTTTTTCGATTACATGGCTGAGCATGAAACTTTCAAAAAGAAACAAACAACAACAACATCCATAACAGTGGGTACACAACTTATTTCAAGCACAATAAGATCGAGTCTAAAGTCTGTCTTAGTTTCCATTTGCTCTTGCTTCGATATCTTTTGTCAACCATCTCTTGTAACGTGCCGGAAGGAGAACACTGGGATATGGATCTCTCAGAATGGTCACACGCTCCCTCCAATTGTTCTGATAAGCCCTGAATGTGGCAACATTGAAATTTGGCATGACAAAGTTCTCGGGACCGGCAGGTGGCAGTACTTGACGAGCACCAAGTTGACGGAGGATGCGGTTTGGAATGTAGAAAGTCCATCGGGTCAGACCTGCCAAAACCACTCGCTGACGCCCCATGTTGCTAATAGCCATGTCAAGAAGATCAAGCCAAGTCAAGCACCAAGAAATCACCTCCTCCGTGAGCCAGGAGAGAACTTGAGCCCAACCTCTCACATCATCAAAAACTTCCTTGAAATCCCTGATAACAAACCCTTGTGTTTCATGAACCGGTTTCTCGGCACAGGTTCCAACAAATTGGCCTTGTCACATAACCACAGCTGTGTGAAAGAGAGAAAACAAGTAAGGAACCTTAGAAAGCCTTAAACTGAGAGTCGAGGTAAAATGAGAACGAGTGAAAAACCAAAAAAAGGAGAGTTGAGTGAGAGGCCTACCTGTAGGAGTAAAGGACTACCCTCGAAGACGTCGGTCCGGCCGGCATGAACTCCATCTAAACCCATCAAAGTTTCAGCCAGAACCATGGGAGCCACGTCTCTGCGCTCCTCAATTTGCATGGCCACACCAACCAAGGAAGAGCTCGCCTGACCATCAGATTGCACAAACAAGAATGCAGCCAGTAAACACAAACACAAAGCAAAGTCGTTGGAGCGGAATCCCCCAATAAGGCGCGGAATGTTCAGAAAACCACCACAAATCATGGACTTGGCAGCATTGTTGCTTATCTCAAGTTTGGAAGACAACACTGGGGCAAAACCAACCCCTTGGAGAGGGATGATAGGCTCCACCAAATCAAAACCTCCCCAAATCAAAACCTCCAATGTATGCATAGAATTCTTCCACGGTGGGGCATAACTCGTGAAGACCAAAGCAAAAAACAAGCACCTTAGGGTCCCAGAATTGTGTTGCAACTAGTAACAACTCAGGACGTATGGATACGTCTCGAATGTAGCGAAGGGAAGTCAGCCTATGGCCCCGGAAGTGAAGCCAATTGTGAACGCACCTCCGGAGGGATATTCTCAAATATCGATTCGGAGTCGCCACCCGGGTTTTAGCGGATTGTCCCCGAGGAACCGAACTCGATTAACTCATGCCTCATTCAATGGATAAGGATTACTGACCCGTCATCACCATACTATCTTAGGTTCGGGAGCTCAGTTACGAGAGGGGAAGGGTTTTACGGCACCCCCCTCGCCCGGTTCGAAGACCGGTCTCTACTTGACTTTTGTGGGATTACGCAAGAAATGTTTATAACTCAACTTTGAATAAGAACGGGGAATGGGGGATGGGAGCCAAATAATAACATTGAACATGACAATGGATTACAGTGTATGCATGTGCGTTGTGATCCACATGAATGACGATGACGATGAATAAACATGAACTACAAATGACCATAAGCAACAGGAGAATGACATTAGTATGCATTAAACAGAGACTGCAAACTGGAAATAACATGAACAATACACAAGACAGGCTAAACCAATCTGATCCATTGACAGGAGCTTGAGCGCTCAAGGAGTGAGCTTGAGCGCTCAATCCCCTCTCACCCACACATGCTTATGATGCTTTCTGATGATTCTGGTTTTGATGAAAATATGTTTGATGCACTTTAAGCTGCTTGAAAATGATACTTTGATGACTAAGCAGAAAGGTATGACCATGTTAACACAAACTTGAAGCTTGATGATGAACCAAACAAGGCAATAAAGGCAGAATGGGTGAAAAATATATCATTGTGAGGCATCCAAAACACTCAAAACGCAATTCGTAGACTGATATGATGAAAACTCTTGATTCACTAGAAAACAATTTGAGCGCTCAAAGGGAGGCTTTGAGCGCTCAAACCATCTTCACGGTTTGAGTGTTTACATGCCTTACTGCCTTTATTTGGATCATCAACAAGCTCAAGATAGTACACAATAATGCAAATGTACTTGATGAACCAGAAACATTGACAAAATAAACATAAAATGCATCCGTGAGTGAGAGATGAGAGAAGAGATCAGGTTGGCGTAGCCAAACATCAACACACACACACATCTCATAAACTGAAAACAGAACACAGAACTAAAGTAGACAAGATTCAGACTCCAAAACTGAGCAAGGTTTGAGCGCTCATAGTGCTAGCCTTGAGCGCTCAAGGCCCATTCAAGGGTTGTGAGTTTCTGTGATTTTCAAGCCATTATTTGGTGCTTTTGTGAGCTTAAACAATCTGATCATTATTCAAAAGAGTGAGATACACTTATTCATCCCACAAACAAAGCTTATTCATTGCTTGATGATGATAAAACATCATTTCCATGGCTTTTGGCTTCATTGATCAATGATCAAGAATGAAGTAAGCTGATTTGAGAGTATTTAAACCAACCAAAAGCCATCAAATGATGATATCAACATGAGAAAGCATCAGAAACCACAAAAACAAAAAAATGGCCGAAACAGTTTGAGAGCTCAAACTGTAGTATGAGCGCTCGAGCTCACAGTTTGAGCGCTCGAACCATTTTGAGCTAAGATTTTTCAAATTAGTTTTTCTTGATATCTAAGACCTTGTGAGCTCATAGAAGGTATGTGAAACCTCCATGAACTCACTGGTCTCCCTCAGGATGACCAAAACGTGATTTTTCACATGATTTTCTACCTTTTCGGCTAGGATCAAGACTTGAACTTATGGTTTGATGAATGGATGAGTAGTGGCTGTGTTTATGGGCTATAGATGAAGTATTTTGGACAGAGGAGTGTGAGTGTAGGGCTGATTGAATGATTGATTGAGTGGATGGGTTGTATTTGGGCTTAAAAAGGTGATTTTTGAGTGTTTGAGTGCTTAAAGTGAGATGATCAGTGAAGTACAAGGACTGATTGAAGTGGGTTTATGGATTTGAGGAAGGTTTGAGGGCAGTAGGCTTAGTGAGAGATGATTTCTTCAAAGACCCATGGAGTTTAGGCCTTTTAAAGAAGGTTTTTGGGTGTTTTGGAGGTTGAAAATGATGGAAATGGATGAGAGAGAGGCTAAAACGTGATTGAAGGATGAGAGAGAGTGCGTTTGATCTGATGAAGGGTGTGAGAGTGTAAGAGATCAGCCAAAGGTCTTTAAACAATGGGTGGAGGGTGGTTTATATAGAGAGAAATGGGGGGAATTTGCAATTTGCAATTCAAGTTGGGGAGGGAGTGTTATTAGAGGGATTCTGGCGTGAAAACGAAGCTGTAGAAACCAGGGGGAGCCCATAGTTTAGGTGGAAAACCAGCTGAAAAATGCTTTGAAAATTTCTGGTGCGCGAAGGGTTTGAGCGCTCAAAGAGGGCTTTGAGCGCTCAAAGGCCTACACAGCAGACCAAACTTCAAAGGGCTGCTCCGGGTACTACCAAACTCCGTTTCGTGCGTGGTTTGAAGCGTTGGAAAGCTTGTCGAGTGTACTTTCTAACCCAAGTAGTTTGAACCCATGATAATTTGTACATCCAAGTGTGTAACCATTTTACCCTCAGAAAGTCGGAAAAATAAGTCGTTTTGGTAAAACGGACACATCTCCCTCATTTCAAAACGGATTGAGACATATTATATATCAATAAAGAGGGTTTTGAATGTACTAGAAGATGGTGTAGGCTTAGGTTTGTTTTGAAGAGGTTTATGGTTGGTTTGAAGGGTATTTTGGTCATTTTAGTTGGTTTAAGGTTGTTCTAGGAGGGTTTAGAATGGTTTAGGGTGGTTTGGTGAGTTCAAGCCTTGTTCTTAGCCTCGAGGTATACACGATTAGTCTATATCATCATCGGGAATGCTTGATAAGTATCCCGGGTCAAAATCGGGGTGTCTACACCAATCCAGGCCGTCGAGATCATCAAGCCAAGGACGCATTAAAGCTGAGAAACTCACCGCCATTGTGAGAAGAATTGAACAAAGGAGAAGTTTATGGATTTGGGATGCAAATGAGGAATGAAAATGGATGGCATTTATAGCTGCCATGCATGAAGAATGATACAAAGTTTAAAGTCCCGAAGAACGGTCGTCTCGAAGAACGTGCCGACTCGAAAACCGTAAGGAATCAAGCTAAAACTTGCAAAGCTTCTCAAAGGATGCCTCACAGTGGCCCTTCAGGACCCTAGGACGTGTATTGGAATGATGAAAGGCCAAAAGGAAAGGCCAGAAGTCGACTGCAAGTTGCAAAAATTTTGGCACTGCTAGGCCAGTGCCGCACGACACAATAATAGTGCCGCATGGCACAGTGGTGGCAGTTTCAGCAAAATTATGTTTCGAACATCCGAAACTCATTCTACGCCTCTTTTAGATGCATGGCCTATGCAAACAAGTCATAATACGTGCATGTGACCAAATGGGATGATTGGTCGACATTCTCAATCAAGTTTTGATGATTGGACACCTTAAAAGCCGGGACACATCAAGAAATGCATATTTCGGCAAGCTATACTTTGCGATATTGTCAGCTCACGAGCTTGGTAAACTCATATATGCCATGATTATGCGAAGAAAGCATTCCAGTCATTTGTCAACGGCAATGCCAGCATGTGTGCACAACAAGTGTTGCTCCATTACCATTGATTCTTGCATTCAAAAACTAGTTCCTTTCATTTCATTGAGTCATGTAAGTCACAATCACGAATACGAGTCAGTTTCTCTATATGCAAGTCCATTATTCTCAGTTCAGTTGTCTTAACTAAGTACTCATGTGCAAACTTTGATTCATTGCTAATGTGACTAAAAGCAAATCAAGGCTCAAGTTTTTATAAAACCAAACTGAAAATATCCACATAATGAGCATAATCATGATCAGGGGCAAACAGGCCCAATGCTAAATCTACTACCACAGCTCGCAGGCCATCTCTACAGAAGGACTAAACAGGCGCCCAAATCAAAACGCGGCACACAGGCCCCACCTAATAAAAAGCTACTACTAATAACTGTCTCAGGTACGAGGACGCTTCGGTGGCACGTATCCTAAGTGTCTATACTCCTCCGGTGTGGGAGGATGGCTCTTAGTACTACTGCTCTCTGCAGACTCCTCTCTCTGTGCACTCTCCCTCTATCTCTCCTAGACTGCAGAAGAACGAAGGACTCGGCCTGAAGCTAGAACTGCTGAAGTAGCTCAAGGCGCTGAACGCCTGGCACTCTGGGAACCGGACGCTCCCTGCAAAAGCAACAAAGTCTGTCAAAGCACAATGTGAAGTATGAATGATTGACAGAAAGGAAAGGCAAGTCTGATATATACCTCAACAGCTCCACTGCTAGGAGTGGCCCTGCCACTAGCTCCTCTCTTACTACTGGTACCTGCTCCACGGCTACTCTCTCTCCTCCTATGAGTGCCACGACCTGTCTCTCTACCTCTGTTAGTCTCTCCAACACCTCGTCCTATGCCTCTGCCAACCTCTCTGGTACCTCGAGCAGGTGTCCTCTCCCTGATAGTACTCTGCCTACGACCAAGTCCAACTCCTGGCTCAGCTCGCGGGGGTACCTCTGGAGCCATGCCCATCACAAACTGACGGACCATGGCCTGCAAGTCTTGCACCAACTGGTACAATGCGGCCGCCCATTCAGTAGGAATCGGAAATACAAAGATACGTCAGTAATGCAGGGGGGTATTGATATGAGAAGATAATTAAAAGCAAGCAATCAAAAGTCACCTCTGTCGTGGCAAGAGTAACTGCAGGAGTAATGAGAGGCACCGTCACTACTCCGAGCACTCCATCAGCAGTGACTACCTCAATCTCTCTCCTCAACTCAGGTAAAGCAGGAGCAGCTCTCAAGCGATTCTCCATATCCAAGTCATACGCCAAGTGAGTACTCAAGTAGCCCTCGTAATCAATCGAAGGGCTGAAGATCACCTCTGTCGGCACTGTGTATCTCTCTATCTCTACTCGAGTATACTCATCGATCCTCTGAACAAGTGAAGGAAGGGGCGAAGGCACTCTGAAATGGTCAATCCTAAGAGATTGACGAGACACTCTGTCACCCAAATACCATCGCCAGCCGTACAGACACTCCAACAGCACTCGACTCCGTGTCCACTCCCTGCTCTTGACCAGATAATCCTTGCGCGACCTGTCCCAGACATTCCACCTCACCTGCAAGGAAAAAGTTTGTCATATTCAGAAAAATTAAAGGCAAGAGAACATGAAAAGTTGATCACAAAGAAGCTTACTCTGTCTCCTGTGGTAGAATCAAGAAAAGTCTAAAGCCCCTCAAACCTCCCTTATGGTCATCTGCTCCTGTGAACTCCAACCCCCACTTCTCAGCGCGTGGAAGCACATTCTCATTGCTATGAGAATTGGCTGGGGCGAATACTCCCAGTACTTCATAAGCCCACACCTGCATGATCAGAAACCCATCAAATCAAAGAATATGGTTAAGACATTATCATGATTAGGAGAAATGCTAGCAAAGTTTACCTCCAGAACTCTCCAATAGCCACCAAGGCTCGTGCCTACTGCACGGCAGACGCAACCCAAGAAGCAGTACACGGTGCACAAGCCAGCACCACCCCAGTCAAATCTCCCAGCAGTCTCCAAGTTCTCCAGCGCCGGTAGCCAACCCAAGTGTACCATGCCTTGCCTGTTCGGAAACAGGGAAGCACCAAAGAGGTATAACACGTAAGCCCTCGCCATCTGTCTAGCCTCCTCCTCTAACTCCGGCTCGTGGTCCCAGAAATCCACCAAGACAGTATATCTCACCCCCGGCTCAATGCCTCCAGGCCTCCTCCCCAAGTAATGCTCTATGGCGGCAGTGTCCAAGTATAACTCTGAATCACATGGAATGGGCTCACCTCCAACTCTTAGACAGGTAATAGCAGCAAAGTCAAGAGGAGTGATGGTCATCTCCCAGAACCTGAAGTGAAAAGTATTGGTGGTATCCCACCACTCTCCACCAGAGCCCGTATCAACTTGCGATCTGTCCTGGTCATTGTCAAGAGTCGAATGAAGATGGTAAACCCAGAAGCATCAACCAAAGTCCTCACACTTGCCGGCAATGCATGGTAATATGCCAGAGAACTCGCAGAACCTCCATAACCACCCATGGATCTCTGAGTCTGTCAACAAAGGCATGGTACAATTTCTGTCAGTCATTGTTAAAGGGAATGTATGGTGAATAGATACGAGCAACTAAGATAAACAAGATACGTACCAAGGGATTTCTGAAAGCAATATGGGTCGAGCGGTCACGTACAACATTTGTGTCTAGGTACGAAGGCAGCAACGGAGTATATGTGTCACATCCCTGAGGAACGAAGAAGTGAACCCGTGGCACGTAAGTGGCAGGCATAAAAGGAACTCTGTGCTCCAACGCCAACTCAACCTCCCGGACTATGGTCATACGCTCCTCCCCAGCGGCTACCTCAGCCTCTCTCTGCCTCTCCTCCTGCTCAACATCCCTGACATGAGATGGCACACCCTCCTGAATTAGAATACCCTCAAACTGAGGAGACTCCTGCAAAGTCGCCGCAATGTCCTCATCTCTCGCCCCCTCCAAAGTATCTGTGGGAACAAACAGTGGAGGCTCTGAAACCTCTGCCTCTCTATCAGCACTCTCTTCTGGCACTCTAGCGGTACCAATTGCAATGGCCGAACTCGGGGCAATACGTCTCACCAAAGGATCTCCTCACTATCGATACTACTCCTCCTACAACATCCTCCACCTGAACATCCCTATCACTGGGACCTCCCCGAACCACCGGTATGTCAGTCACAATGTGCTCACCACCTATAATAATCTCAGTCACAAGAATAGCCTCCAGAACGTCACTCGGAACAACCCCAGTCTGAGACCCACTCTCTTGGACACCGGTTTTCTCTATCACAACATCAATCCCACCAAGATTCATGGCGATATCAGAAGGTGGAGTATTTGTACTTGGAGGATCGATCTCCATAGCCTCCGGACCTTCGTGAACAATTGAAGGGCTCACCACGGTACTCTCACCCATAGCAGCGGCACTCTCGGTATGCTGCATGGTACTCTGATCATCACCCACTGCACTATCACCACCAACGGCATTCAAATCAACGGATGCGGCACTTCCATCATCACGCACGGCACTCTGAGCCTGTCGTGCGGCACTTTGGTCTTCACCAATATCACCGCCACTCATCGCCATGGCACCACCGATACCCGTGATGTCCCGTATCTCTGCCGGAGTGGATGACTCACCCGTATGAGTCTCGTCGAGCCCAGTCGTTACTATCTCTGTCATGGGTGCTGAAGTTTCGGCCCCAATCGGTGTAGTACGAGAAGCTTCGTGAACCGGGTCTGTAACTGTCGGATCGATATCGGCCGGAACACTCATAGACGAGTCACTCCCGGACTCGTCAGACGCCGTACTACCCTCCTCGAACGCCAATGATGTCGTGTCAGCAGCGGACGTGGTGGAGTCGCTCTATTCCTTGCCGGAATCTGCCATGGCAAGTGTATCTCGGAAGAAAGAACTCAGTTTTGGATGTGATTGGACCAAAAAGTTGAAGGAAATTTGGGGGAAGGAAGAAAGAAGAAGAAGAATGAGGAGGAATGTGATTTTCAGACTCTTTACCCTCTCCAAACAACCGACCAAGGAGTTTGAATGTCTTGAAAGTGGAAGAAAGCAAGAGATTTCGGGCGGTTATGAAACCACCTGTGCCGTACGGAACACTAACTCCGCTGTACGGTAAACCCATTGTGTTGCACGGTATATGCTCTCTCATCTCAACCGCACGACGCACTTTATGTGCCGCACGACACACCTCTGTATTTTTCAAAGGATTTTAGCACTAGATTCAACCTTCCAAGGGTTTCTAAGCCATGATATCCAGTTTTTGGGGAGATTGTCGTCGGTCTCACTCGAACCAGTTTTTACAAAGATCATCATCGGCCTCGCTCAAACTAGTTTTATGGAGGCTTTCACTGGTCTCGCTCAAATCAAGTTTTAAGCAACCCTATTTGCTCTATCTTGGACAATCACAAAAGTTGATTAGCTCTGGTTCTTACGAACAAAAGCTCAATAGGTGATCTACCGAAACAGCCCCATGCACACGAAACCTCACTCGCTGGTTTCATCACATCATTCATTTTTCCCTCATTGAAACACCGACTGGTTTCGTAAGTCCTCTCCGGCATTAACAACGGTTTTTCTCAACACTGACTGGTTTAGTAAGTCCTCCCCGGCATTAACAATGTTTTTTCTCAATACCGACTGGTTTCGTAAGTCCTCTCCGGCATTAACAACGGTTTTCTTAGCACCAACAATGGTTTTCTTAACACCGACTGGTTTCATAATTCCTCTACGGCATTAACGACAGAATTCAGCACCAACAGGGTTTCACCAACAGTTTTTAAGAAATTCTCCGACGATGTCAAGTCGCAAGTTTTGTAAACAACACATCATTCGTTTTTCCCTCGTTGAAGAACAAAGTAACAATCCCCGCAATCCGATCAAGGTATGTTTTCTGTAACTCTTATATATTTGCATGAATCACCGTTTTGCGTTTTGCACTAAGCCCTGATGAACTACGCTGGTCTGATACCTACAATGGGGTACGTAGCCAGCTCTTACGAGCGCGACCACATGCATCATAATTTTACTTGTTTCCCGCGAATGTTCGAGTAGAGGGATGTCTTCTATCTTCGACGCGACTTTCATCACACAGTGATTGACAAGCCTCGTCAAAGAAGGGCAACTGTAGACACCCCAAAATGAGATGTTCATATACATTTTAATCCCCGATGATGAAAGGAAACACCCGGAAAGTCTCTCAGATCGAAATTCTTCAAGTCAACTCAGTCAACAGTACCGTACGGTACTCATCTCTCATGCACGGTACAACCTCAGTCCCGTACAGCATCCTTTTGAATTTTGGCGGTGAAAGTGTGCCGCACGGCACAATTGGTGTGCCGCACGGCACAGTTTGTTTGCCGTACGGCACTGTCATTTGTCAAACAGCTTTTGCAGAGTTCAAACAGTTTGTGTGCCGCACGGCACAGTTTGTTTGCCGCACGACACATTTGTTTGCCCTACACCTATAAATCCCGACTAATTTCGGGTGAAGAACAACAAGGAGAAATTGTGTAGAAGAACTATGAAACCTCATCCTTGAGCTCTGTCAAAACATCATTTCTATTGTAAACCATCTCCATAGCTACCTATAATCTCCAGAAATTAATCCCTCAATCCCTTCCAAAGAAAAACCCAACCAAAAACCCAATCCCCTGTTCTTCGGTTTCAACCCGTGAACCCATTCCACCAAAATCACTTCCTCTTATCAAATTATCACCTTTGTTGCTGCACCAAGGAGGAGTTGGAATCCAGAAGAAGTCCAAGCGGTGCTCAAGGAGTCAAGAAAGAAGTTCAATCCGAGAGTTTCAAACCGAAGGTATAATCCCGTTTCGCCAAAACTCTTAGCTTTGGTACCCTGAGGGGAGGGGTACGAACTATGGAATGATCTCCTATATCATCTCCATACTTGGTATGCCCATGTTACATCAAAATCAGTTTGATTTCATACCTCCCGGTTGCGTCGTACGGTGAAAATATCGCCTCGTACGGGGTGATTCAGTGAGGAGGAACATTCCCCATTTGAACACATCAATTTCCTATCCAAAATCATTTGTTTTCAATTAAGTTTCAAGCCCTGTATGTGCCTTTATTTCATTTTTTTCGAAAATCAAAGTTTTGAACTGTTTGTGAAAGAAACAGTGCCGCACGGCACTCCTCCTGTACCGCACGGTACACTTGGAGTGTTGTACGACACTCTTTTGAAAATTCGACCGTTGGAATGATGAACAGTGCCGCACGGCACACTTTCTGTACCGCACGGTACACCTAGTGTGCCGTACAGCACACTTTTTGTAAAATTTGAAATTTTAATCAGTGCCTTGCATGAACAGTTTGAACCCTTGATTTTTGTATAATTCACATGTTAGTTGCTTGTTTTATTTCATTATTATCGTCTGCTTTGCTTGATTTAAAATGTTTATTTGTTAAAGTTCGGCATTAAAATATTTTCTAAAAATCCCACAAACGTTTAGTAAAGACCGATTTTTAATCAGGCCAGCGGGGTGCATTAAAACCCTTCCCCGTTTGTAACCTGGCTCCCGAATCCAAAACGAATCTCTGGTTTCCAAATCGTTTTCTAAATCATCTTCCAAATCATTTTCAAAACGGTTTCTTGGGTCCTAAATCATTTTCCAAAAACCCGGGTGGCGACTCTATTTTCAAACAAACAAAACCGGCTTGGAGGTCGACCGTCCACATAACTCTTATTACATGATCTATACGTTCTTGACTATCGCTCATGTATATTTCATTTTACTTAGGTTTGTTAGACATTTCTCTACTGGGCTAGTGAGCTCACCCTTAAAATTTTCAAGTACACAGCTTAGTTGATCATGGCTTGGCGTGTGGGAGTGAATGCATGACTTCATCTTTTGATAGCTCATTGGACTAGTTAGGATATTCTCTTGGATTAGAAGTATTTTGGAAAAGATGAACTCTTAACTTGTAATTCATTGCTTTTAGTTGTAAAATTGTGGAACCATAATACTCATGTAATTATATTCGGGTACGTTAGACTCTCTTTGAATTCCTTTTATTTTTGGGTTGTATATGACTTTGATTATGGATGGCTTTGACCTCCATGAGGAAGATATGTATATAATTTATAAAGAAAATCAGGGCATGACAACAAGGGCTTTATCGTTGCCACCTGACTCCACCAAAGCAATTTGGTTGGTCGGCAATTCTATTTCTAGTGGTATAACTGCTTCTGTTCCATAAGCAAGGGAGTACGGCGTCTCTCTGGTAGATCGCCGTGGAGTTGTTCTGTATGCCCAAAGGACAGCTGGCAGCTCGTCTGGCCACTTTCCCTTCTTGCTCTCCAACCTCTTTTTAAGACTCTTTAGGATAGTCTTATTTGAGGCCTCTGCCTGTCCATTGCTATGCGGGTAAGTCGGAGTAAAGTAATAATTTCTGATGCCGTACTAAGTACAGAAAGCCTTAAACCTTTTTCCAAATTGGGATCCATTGTCAGAGATAATGGAATATGGGACCCAAAACCTTGTTAGAATCTTATTCCACACAAATTTCTCCACCATGGCCTCAGTGATCTTGGCCAGGGCTTCCCCCTCTATCCATTTGGGAAAATAGTCTGTGCCAATGAGGAGGAATTTTCTTTTCCCTGTTGCCATGGGGAGAGGACCCACGATGTCCAATCCCCATTGTGCGAATGGCCATGGACTTCTTAATGCCAACAGATCTTCCGCTAGTGCTCAGATCAGAGGTGAGTACCTCTGGCACTTTTCACATGTTTTAACAAAAAGTTTGGCATCTTCTTGCATGTAAGGCCACCAATATCCTTGGGATATTGCTCGGTGAGCAATGGACCGTCCACCTGTGTGTCCTCCACATGTCCCAACATGGATTTCATGGAGGAACTTTTTTACCAGAGCTGGGTGTACACATAATAAATATGGACCAAGGAAGGATTTTCTATAAAGTTTACCTTCTAGGGAGAGCCAAAAGCGTACGGCCTTGGTCCTGATCTTGTATGCTTCTCTTTTGTCCTCTAGCAAAGTCCCATCTCCTAGGTATGCCACTATTGGGTCCATCCAGCTCGGCCCAAGCTCGGTCTCCATCACTATCTCAACTGCTCAGCCAATGATTGGCTCACTCAAGTAATCCACAGCAACTGTTCGGCAATACTTTGTATTGATTAAGGAGCCCAAACAAGCCAGTGAATCTGCATGTGCATTCTTCCCTAAGATGATCTGGTGAATGTGGACCTTATCAAATTGGTCCATCAAGTCCTTGGCTGCCTCTTAATATGTAGCCATCTTTTCGTTTTTCGCGCATACTCCCCTGAAAGTTGATTAACAACCAACTGTGAGTCACAAAACACTCTTAGCTTCTTAGCTTACTCACCTTGAGTTCCAGGGCACTCCTTAGTCCAGCTAGCAAGGCTTCATATTCGGCCACATTGTTGGTGGCGCTGAATCCTAGTCTCAGGGCTTGTTCAAGCACCAGACCTTTAGGTGAGAAGAGCACCACTCCTGCTCCTGACCTTTGTTGCAAGCTGATCCGTCAACATACAACTTCCATTCTTCTGGGTCTATCTCGGCCACTCTCATTGACTGCTCGGGAATGACACCATGTTCTTTCTCGTGGTGAGCCGGTGGTGGTGGAGCTACTGTTGGAGTAAACTCGGCCACAAAGTCAGCCAAAATTTGCCCCTTGATTGCCGTCCTTGGCTGATAGTCCAAATCAAACTAACTTAACTCAATTGACCACTTGGATATCCGGCCAGAAAAATCTGCTTTGGCAATAAGGCCTTCAATGGGTACTCAATAAATACAGTAATGGGGTGGGCCAAGAAATATTGTGGTAATTTCCTTGAGGTCGTGACAAGGGCATACACCAATTTTTCCAACGGTAAATAACGTGTTTCAACATCCAGTAGCGTTTTGCTTACAAAGTAAACAGGAGCCTGCTCTATCTCTCTTATTCGTAGGAGAACCGAGCTGACCGCATGCTCGGACACTGCCAAATACAGTATCAACCGCTCCCCAGCTTCTGGAGTAGAGAGCAAAGGAGGTGAAGACAAGTAGGCCTTTAGTTCCTGGAACGCATGCTCCTGCTCGGCTCCCCATTCGTACACCTCTCTCTTCTTCAGAAGCTGAAAGAATGGCCTGCAACGATCTGATGATTTGCTGATAAAACGGTTTAGTGCTGCCGCCATCCCTGTTAACCTTTGAACCTCTTTCATGGCTTTAGGACTTTGAAGGCTCTGAAGAGCTATAATCTGATCTGGATTGGCCTCAATCCCCCTTTCGGTCACCAAGTGTCCCAAAAACTTTCCCGAGCTGACCCCAAAGGCATACTTTGAAGCGTTCAGCTTCAACTTGTACTTCCTTAGGATGTCAAAAGTCACCTTAAGGTAGGCTAGGTGGTCAGGTTTTATCTTTCTCTTTACCACCATGTCATCTATATAAACCTCCATGGTCTTGCCGAGCTGATCTTTGAACATTTTTGTTGCCAACCTTTGGAAAGTTGCCCCGGCATTCCTTAGTCCAAACGGCATGACCTTGTAGCAATACAGCCCTCTTGGCGAGATAAAGGAGGTCTTCTCCTGGTCCGGTTCATACATGGCTATTTGATGGTATCCTCGATATGCATCAAGGAAGCTCATCCTCTCATAGCCTGCTATGGCGTCCACTAGCTGATCAATCCTGGGAGTGGAAAGCTGTCCTTAGGGCATGCTTTGTTGAGGCTTGTGAAATAGACACACACTCTCCACTTCCCATTCTTCTCTTTTACCACAACTGTGTTAGCCAACCACTCTGGATAGCTCACTTCTCGTATGGCATCTGCTTCAAGTAGCCGTTCCACCTCTTCAATCACAGCATCTGCGTGCTGTGGCGCTGACCTTCTTTTCTTTTGTATGACTTGTTTATGCTGTGGATCAACATTCAAATGATGGCAAATTACCTCAGGTCTATCCTAGGCATCTCCTGGGGTGTCCAAGCAAAAACGTTAATATAGTCCTTTAAGAAGGCAACCAATTCACTCTCTTCCTGTTCGGCAAGGGTTTTGCTGACCAAGAAATACCTCTCCGAGTCATCGTCTTTGATCTGAATCTTCTTCAATTCCTCCACCATTTTCTTAGTGGGGTCTCCTCCAACGTCCTCCAAGGTCGGCTAGTCTGGAACCTCAATCGTCTGTACGTGCTTGGCCCTCGAGGACTTCTTTATGACCATATTGAAGCATTGGTTGGCGACATTCTGGTTTCCCCTAATGCACTCAATACCATATGCCCCTGGATAGTTGATTTTTTTATGATAAGTAGAGGGGATAGCCTTCATTTTGTGCATCCATGTTCTACCTATAATCACGTTATAGGAAGATGGGAGGTCTACTACTAGGAAGTTGGTTTTAAAAACAACTGATCCTGCTCGGACAAGCAGTGTGACCTTTCCCATAAGCCAAACTATATGTGCACTAAAGCCGACCAATGGGACAAGGCACTTTGTAGGGAGCTTGGCGGAAGTTCCATCTTTTTGAAAGTGTGATAATACATGATCTCGGTGCTTGCCCCTTGATCCACCAGGATCTTTTCCACATCGTAATCCCCTATGTGTAGGGTAATAACCAATGCATCATTATGTGACATTGTTACACCATCTAAATCATCATCAGAGAAGGTTATGGGAACCTCCATAACCCCCTCAGTCCTTGGTCTCTTCTGGCCGAGCTTCAGGATTTGTTTGGCCTGTCCATTAACCCTCTGAATGTGTTTAATCTCGTTGTGGGTGTACGGGGCAACCAATCCATGTATCATATGGATTGTGCCATTTGGACCTTTCTTGTAGTCCATCTCTTTTATCTGCTTGGCATCTTTTTGATCGTCCATAAGAACTTCTTGTATAAGAACTTTCTCGTCTAAGAACTTGTATTCTACGCAATCTTCAGTCATGTGGCCCCAATCTCTGTGGTAATTGCAATGTTGATTGGTTTCCCTCCTTGTCATTGGGTTACCAGTCATCTTTGGTGGCCTCCTGAACCATGGTTGATCCTTAATCCTATATAGCATCTTGTAGATTGGAATATTAAAAGTCGCCATAATGTTGAAATAGGATTTAGGATCTGGCTCTGCCTTGTCCTTCCTTTGTTGTGTATAGTTCTTTTTCCCTGTCGTGTACTCCTTCTTGTACACCTTGGACTCCACTGCTTTCTTCTCGTGAAGCTGGGGATGTCCAGCCACAATTTTTCCTCCTGCTTGCAAGATGTCATCCTCCACCCGTGCATGCTCCAGGATCCTCTCCATAGTTTGGCCATAGTCTTGACTGGGTGCATGGTAAGTGATTCTCGTAACTTACTGTGCACAGGTAAGCTCGTCTTAAAGATAGCTAGGGCATACTCCTCGCTGCAATTCTCAATCTCATTGAAAGTTTCCTAGTAGCGTTTGGAGTACTGCCTTAGCGTTTCATCATCCCTCTGTCTCATAGAGGTTAGTGCATCAAAGGTCTTCGGGGCTGCTCGGCTAGTCAGGAACCAAGCAGTAAACTCCTCGTCCAGCTGAGTCCAACACAGAATTGACCCCTCTGGGAGTTTATGGTACCAACTCAGGGCCACCTTTCCCAAACTGGATGGGAACATCTTGCACAGCAAGGCATCGTCTTGCTCGTGCATGAACATGGCATGTTGGTAGTGCTAGATGTGGGCCACTGGGTTCATATTGGTCTCGTAAAGTATGAACGTGGAGTGTTTCACCCTGCTCGGGGTCTTTTCTGCTCGGATCCAGTGATCTAGGGGTGACTTTGAGATTTGGCCCAGGGCTTCTTTTGCTGCTTCTCGTGCAATTTTGGGACCTCCCTCTGCTCAGACCGTCTCTCGCCTTCTCGCATGTTGCTGATGGGGCTGCTCATTGGAATCAGATCTCTCATATCTGTCCCTTGCATGCTTTCTCCTTTCCCCTTTTTCTTCGGAATTACTTCTTTCTCTCCTTTTTCGTGGAAAGACCACCCTTCTAGTGGAGACATCATAATGATGACGACTCCTTCTTTCTTTCTCGTGCTACACGGATCGTGTCAGTGAGCGCAAATCATTCTCCATCTCTTGGAGTTGTTTTTTCAAGTCTTGAATTTCTTTTTCACGTCTAGTGACTTCTCATGCCAGCTCTTCCGCCTCTTGTTCTCTTCGATCAGGGCTTTCTTCTCGTTCACGATCCCTTGTTCGCCTGTGATCTTTCCTCCTCGGGGGGCTCCTCCCCCTCTCACGGCGGGGAGAGGCCGCCCTATCTCTTGGTGGTGTTTTTGAGTGCCTTCCTCGCTCTTCGGTTCTAGGAGAGTCATGGATCACCAGGCGTCTTTCCCTATACCTAGGGATCTCAGGAAGATCGCCTAAATTAAATCTTTTGACAGTAGGCTTCTTTTGTGGCGCTTTCGAAGCCATAGGAGTTTTATCTGCCCTTGCAACCTTTTTCGTAGTGTGCATAGGAGTTGTCTCAATATTGTCCTCCACAACTTCATGTCGTGGAGTGAATAAAACAGGTTCGGAGGCCACCATTGTTGAGTGATTTCTTCTGGAAAAAGCTTTCTGTAAGGTTTCCCACAGACGGCGCCAATTGTACGGGGATAAAATCCACGTAGGGTCTTGATCATGTGTGTCCTTGCTTGCACCCTAGATCTGCATGACAGTCAAAGGTTAGAGTACCTTTGCCTCTCGTTGGCAAAGGCCCTCCGATGCTTAAGTTAGTATTGGATTCACTAATTAAGCAAAGAACAATGCATATGACAGGGTATCACCACGTACCTTTCTTCGTGAGTGTCATGCTGTATTTATAAGTGAAGATGGTTTGTTAACTTAGGCATCTCGTGCCCTTGGTTTCCCATTCACTTTAGGGAACCTTTCCAATAGGACTCTTCCTATTAGGTTCATTGGCGCCAGATCATGCAAGATCTCTTCTTGCATTAGACCTCTTTCCATATAGGTTTCTTTCCTATATGGGGTGTATTCCTAATTGCATTAGGAATGCTTATGTCAATCCCTTTATCTACGGGATTGCCCCCTATCTCATAGGGACCGACTTAGAATCTTCTGGAATGTCTCACCGCCCTATATAAAGCGGTGTTGTGCTTCCACATAGCTCGGCATGACTCGTACATAGCTCAGTCCATCCGTGCCGAGCTGGCACTGGACTGAGTTTATGTATTCCAGACTGTTTGTTAAGCTATGTTTATTATTTATCTAGCTCGGCCACCTGGGACATCCCCTTGCGGCCTATGCCAAGCTAGTGCACCTTCACTTGGTACTTAGTTCATTAACTTGACCATATTCATGATCAATACAGCTCGGCGCAGGGTTAGGGAACCCCTACGTAACAGAGCCGAGCTAACTACCCTCACGTAGTAGTTATCATGGCACGTTCTTAACTTATCTCAAGGGTAAATTGGATTTAACCCACTCCAGTTTGATTTGAATAGTCAACCCTCATCATTGCATAAACTTCATTACGAAGAATCAGGTGGATTCAAAACCCTAAATTTATTCCCAAATCAATTTTCTCTCATATTTGATTGGTGTTTAATTACGGTGTTTAATATCTTATAAATTAGCCATCAAAAATCCCTTTTCCAAACTAAATTGAAAAGCAATCGAAGCTCGCGCAAATTTAGCCTAATCCTTGTGGATGGAAAAAAAATTGGGGGCAAATAGGGCACCGCACACGTGGTGCCCGAACGCGCATTTCAGTTGTCCAAAAGTGTTTTGGACGGCTCAGATTTCTCGAGCTTTTGATGAAAATGACGTTAATTTTCAAACAATTCATCAATCTACCGTTCTTTTCAAACTATTTACAAAAGTACCGTTGTTTTGTATTTCTCATTTTCAACCTGAAATCTTTATTTACTTCTCATTCTCAAACTGAGAAGTTTCTTGAAATTTCATCCAACATGTCACTGTCTAACGTGGATATTTGGCCAGCGTGTCCATACATACTTCTCACGTCCAAAATGAGAAGTTGGTTTAATTTCTGCGAACATACTTCTCGAGTATTTTTAACATTTCATGTTGGACCTGAGAAGTTAATTGAAGTATTTTAAACATCTCTTGTTCGACCTGAGAAGTTCAGTTAACTTCTTATTTACTAACTGTCCAACATAATTCTTGGACTGGACCTGAGAAGTCTGTAAACATCTCATATTGGACCTGAGAAGTCGTTTTAACTCTCATTTTTACTAACTTCGATCATCTTATTTACAGTTTAGGGTGGTAATATCTATGGACGATTAACCGATTTGAGTTATTTTATAACTTAAGTAATTAAAATGCAATATTTTAAACTTTATTTCTGAAATACATGAAAACGTGATTAGCAATCACGGTTTCACAAAAATTGTTTGGCAAACACGGTTTTTACATTGGTTAATCATAATCCGCCTAAAAAGCATATTTTAAGCACATTTTTATAAAGGGACCTTCAAAAACACGCTTGCAAGTGATGTTTTGGCCCACTTGGAATTTATTTTAAAAGCATGTTTTTAAATCTTTTCAATATATATACTGCTAATTTTAAATGTACGAAGATGTTTTCTTTATATGCCCCTAGCAATCTGTATGAATCCCAACCCTATCTCATGGCCATTGTCTGCCGCTTCATTAACCAGACAAAATAAAGGTGCCCCATCCACCAATTACGCTAATAACAAAATAAATATCAAGTTTTTAAACAAGAAACTAAAAACAAGACCAATTTTTTTAAAAAAAAGAAACTCATTGTTGCTTTTTCCCTCAACTTCTGAAAATTTAGACAAAAACTGCTATCAATAACTTTTAATGCATAGCGAATGCTATGCCTAAAGGTAATCCGAAACAAAATTATGACGGAAAATCAATACGATTTACATTGTTCAAAAGAAAACATTAATTTTGAAGTCTACTATCATCTCCACCAAGGCAACCATATAAGCTCCCCGCTAACATTCCGAAAAATCTCTCGTTCTCTCTAATCGACCATTTAGAACCCTCTAACAACATATCAGAAGCATGTATTTCAACTCAAAGACTGTTACACACAATAAATAAAGTCATTCTAAGCCATTCTAACTTGCCCAACCGCTAATCAAAAACCCTAAATCAATCCAACCCATACCACTTTCCAAGAGGTATGACAGATAGATCTAGATTCAGAGAAAGACACGTACTCCGTATCAAGAGGTTGAGAGAGAGAGAGAGAGAGATCGGCGAGGAAGAAGGAGGAGGCGTTCTCGATTCAGAGAAAGACACGCACTCTGTTCTCTGCTTCAGGTTGAGATGCTAGTTGAGGAAAAATCAAGGGCATAATGTTTTGGTTGGACAAGGGGAAAATGAGAGTTAAAAGTATTTCTCAGGTCGAATATGAGATGTATAAAATACTTTTCAGGTCCAACACGAGATGTATGTTTTCAGTTAGTAAAGCATAAATTAAAAAAACTTCTCATGTCCAAATTGAGATTTTTAAGGACTTCTCATGTCCAAAATGAGAAGTATGTATGGACACGCTGGCGAAAGATCCACGTTGAATGGCGACACGTCAGATGTAATTAGAAGTCTCAATTTGAGAATGAGAAGTAAATAAAGATCTCATGTTGAAAATGAGAAGTACAAAACAACGATAGTTTTATAAATAGTTTTATAAGAATGGTAGATTACTGAATTGTTTGAAAATTAACGTCATTTTCATAAATAAAAAAAACTCCAGATTTCTCTCTCTCTCTCTCTCTCTCTCTCTCTCTAATCTGAACCGTCCAAAACATTTTTAGACAACTGAGATGCAAACTGGATACCGCCACTTGGTACCCTGCTGGCACCCAAAACTTTACTTGAAATGCTTGTCACTATTTAAAATAGTAGCAATTGTTTCATTTAATTAAATATTTTTGTTATTATAAAATAGTGATCAGAGTCACTTGACTTGTCCTCTACGTATCATTGCCATAAACACTCGGCCTTGTTCGTTTTGGTTTTTAAGAATCGGTTTTCTCAATTATTATTTAATTATTACCCCTATTTTTATTTTTTATTTTTATTTTTCTCTCTATATATCTCCAATCATTAATACCTATTTTTTAATTATTATCCCTATTTCTCCCTCTAATCATTACAAAAATCAAAACTCAAAACCCAAACCAAACACAACCGGAATGACATCACATGTCGTATTGATCGATCGTAACATTTTTGTTCACGTCCTCCTTGACAACTACGCGGGTTATATAACGTTCGTCGGTTCATCGTACAGCGATTTGGCCCACAAAATGGGGTCGGCCAGCGCCCAGCTCGACGAGGCCATTGATCCGTTGGGAATTGTGACATTCGAACGGAGATGATAAGATTTTCAATAGGTGGAGAAGGATTCACAGACTAGTGGTCGGACTATATTCTGCAATCTCAATCTGTTTTGCCTTTATCAATCAAGCTATATGAACTGTCCAAATCATTTTGTTATCCAACCACCGAATTATGACCTGTCTCATTCTCTTTAGCTTCACAATTATCAAACCACGTTGGAAGAGAATAACAAAGTGGTAGAGAATAAAAAGTGGGAAACAACTGACACCAATTTTACTTCTAAGTTGAGACCTTTTTTGGGGGTTGGGGCGGCTCCAGAAATTTTGAACAGGGTGTAAAAAAATACCTTAAAGGAACAATCTAAAATAGAAATGTCTACACTAAAAAAGGAATAGAGGGAATATGTCATTTGAAAATCATTATTCATGATATTTTAAAAATGTTGAGGGATTTTGTGGTTTGAAAATGTTGCATCATTTTGTGTTTTTTGTTACGTCATCTGTATCCATCCGCTGTGCTATTTATCAACAAAGCATTCATTGCATTCACTCAACTAAGCGATATCCAACACAAGCCCAGGCTCATATCATCAACAAAATTATTCCAATCAGATTTCATAGATAAATGATATCCTAAATATCTTGCAAGTTGAGACTAACAGATTCATGACCACAAAATTATTTTCAGCTTGTAAAAAATAACCAACATATCAAAAACAAAAAAACAAAAAAAGACCAAAAAAGAAAAATAAAAAAAGAGACCTGGATTTTACAAAATTCCAACCCACAAGAGAGAGAAGGGATAATTTCCCAGACACTAATATAGCTGGCCACCCCTTTCCAGGCATCAAAGGCCCTACAATCTTTTTTACTTTTTTCCTTCTGTAGATAAAATAAATCAAAAACAAATAGGTAACGAATTTATAAACGAAGAAAGTCAAGTTCAGGTCGACAATAACACCCCTTCATCATTTCCGAGCTTTCTCCTCTTTACCCGGGACAAACCTTGGCAAAGTCAACAAAGTGTTAACGCGAGAAACCCCTTCAAGAGCGGACCAATCTTTTCCTGCTAATTCCATTTGCATTTCTCCTTCATTTACTGAGGATTCCTCTTTCTTTTGTTGCGGAAAGGTTTCTTCACCACTTCTAACGGTACCAGAGCGATCAAGCCCAGTAGCGATAGGAGGTTCGGGAAGATCCTCTTTCACACCGTCAACATTCTCCTTGGATTTGGTGATGGAAGCAGTAGAGATATTGTTGGAGGTTGAATCTAGGAAGAGGCATACCACAGCACAATCATCTACTTTGGAAGTAGGGTATTTGCACCTCCAAGCTCTAACTGCAGACTCAACAAGAGCTCTAGCAGCAGACGAACGTGCAGGGACAGAAGCTACAATGTCTACCACTTCCTTGTTTGAAAGCACATCCCAAATCTACAATAACGGCGAGGAAGGGAAAAAAACTTTAGACAGTTTGACCCGGAAAATAAGGAACCCAACAAGACTTTTAAAGAAGCAATTGGGTCTCATACCCCATCTGTCGCCAAAACAACAAATTCGTCCTTCCCAGTTAGACATCGACAGGTAATATCAGGGACAGAGATCAAACCAAAATCCTTGAGGCAGAAATCTCCAAAAGCACGGGCCATAGCAAGTCCAGGGGAATCGTTGTTCGGCAGCCAAACTCGGGCAACTTCAGGTTCATCTCGAAGTGAAAAAACACGCCCTCTGCATTTTCGGATCCTATCAGCTTCACCTGCTAGGTTAAACAATGAAACACGAGGACCGAATTAAGAACTAGACAATATGAAAAAAGAAACCCAATATAATAACAATCGAAAGGATGTAAACTGACACGACATAGAAGCCAATGCAACATCGCAAAAATTGCAAACATTTGTCTATAGACAACAAAATACTCTTCTAAGATATGTGACAATTGTAATCTACATAGATTTTTTGCATTAAAAATCATCCACGGTATTATAACAAAATAGTGGAAGTTGAAGTAATGATTTTCCCAATCCACGTACTAGAAAAGAAGTATGAACGGTTGAAACTTGCAACTATTCTAGAACATTTTTACACAAACAAACTGGAATTTTGACATTCAAAAACCATCAAATCCAAGAATAATAAGGAAGAGGGATTAATATATGTAAACACGTCATATGTGATACCACCATGCCCATCAGATCGCATGTTCACTTTTTCAAAATTGTTATGCCTTTCATATACATCTAAAAGCTAGACATATGGCAAGTAGAGTGGTAGTCCAGTACTAGGCATCATGTACCCCTACGCATTTGACAAGGTTTAAACCTCACTAACTACAACTAATAAAGCTGACTTACCCTGAGTAAAATAAAAATTGTGAATAAATAAAAGGTAGACATATGTGTCCCCACATGTCTCAAGCATGTCTAATTCAAATTAGCCAGGACACACTTAAGCAAGTGTCTGACACACGTTGAGGGAGCTTCTGATGAGTGGGTATCTGTAGAGTACGTGCTTTGTTGGTTCTCCCAGTCTTTTAACCATTTAAGATATTGAATTAAAAACAAATGTTTTTAGAGGCGTGCTTAACATGAGGCATTTCAAGAAATTGCATTAAGAGGCATAGGCCATGAGGCGTTAAGCAAATCTATTTTTGATATTAAGTTAAATAACTACGTAACATTAAAAATTAAAAGAGAGACATATATTAAGTTCAATAACTACGTAACATTAAAAATTCATATTAAGTTAAATAACTATGTAACATTAGATAACAATGCTAAGCTATAAAAACTCATTCAAACCTAAAAATCATTTTTTGTTCAGAAACATTTTTTTTGTTCAGAAATATTTACATAGAAAAAGTTTAAAAAATACTCCCTCCGTCCCATATTGCTTGCCCTTTTGGGGAACCGTGCATTTTGCACGCAAAAAATAATGTGTATATGAGAATTATTTTTTAACAAAATTTACACCATTTTTTTCTACTCAATGAGATCTTTAAATTGGTGTAAAATTTTTTGAAAAAAAAATGAATGCTAATACATTAAGATTTTGCATGCAAAATGCACGGAAACCCAAAAGGGGGAACAATTTGAGACGGGGAGTAAATAAGCAATGAAAAAACTAACTTATTGTTAGAGAAACATGCAGAGTCCACCCAAGAGGAATTCTAGATTCAACATGCAACATCCTTGAGCACGTGAAATCAATGTAAAATTAGAATGGCCAGTTTGATTGGTGTATTTGATGCAAAAAAGAAATAAAAAGAAAATGAAGATCGAGCTTCTCTTGAATTCAGACTAGTACAAAGATCCTATATTAACAATGTTAAGGGTGCACCCAAGCCTGAGGCCGAACCAGGATCAGGGTGCGCCTCAAGGAGGCTGGGGCAAGGCAAGAGATAGAAAGCCCCATCAGCACTTCAGGCGCACACCTCTCCTCACAGCGGAAGGAACAAGAGGCAATCGTCTCTTTCAACTCGCAATGAAATATTTTTTAAAAAAAAAGGGTTCAAATAGTTAATCTAAAACCAGGAAGGCGAAACAAGCACTTCTTTTATTCGCAACAAACCGATTGAAGTCTCTTTGCAATCCATAAACTTCACGCCACCTATCGACAAACTCAATCGAGTCTCTGTTATTTCTTATTCGTGTCGGTCAAAGTTTCATACTTCTTCTCTCCTCCATTTTTTTTTTTTTTTTTTCAATCTGGGTCAACTTTTTAAAGTGTTTCACTATCTATAGTTTGTTCTGATAAGGAGAAGTCATTTTTGTCGGCAATGGGTAGTGGTTTATCTGCCATGTAGCTGCTATTGTGCAAAAAGGTATTAAGTGACCTCAGACGACGTACGTGCTCTTATTTTTGTTATTCTATAGAAATCATGAATGTCCTTTTTGGAGTCTAATATTTTTCGCTACTTTTTCTTGACTAGGTCTTCCTTTCTTCAATAAGGCCCAGGCCTTGACTTGAGCCTCGCCCCTAGGCTCCAATAAACCCCAAGCCAAGTGGAACATGCCTCCGATGCTTCTTTTCTTTTCCATTGGAACCTTGGTGCACCTATCTCCTTCAATTCAGAAATATATCTGCACCTGCTTACCCTAACCTCAAGTACTCACTACTTAAGTATTTGAACTTTAAGCTTGTGAACTCATTACCCAAAATACCTGGTCACCTTATTGTTGTACCACCTGAATACAACACGATAGGAATTCTGACTCCAAAGTAATGTGAATCGTTTGCGACTCTTCCACCATGGATTCAACTATACGTTGATGTGATTCATTTCCCCCCACTCGGTTTCTTAGCTGTCATATGAATCCATGCAGCTAGAAAATGGCAAGGAGCACAAATACAAATTCACATCACCAACAAGAAACTTGGTGATCCAATATTGGTCATATTCTGGCAAGCACCGTTAATTAGGAATGAGATAGTCTGCACCCACATGTTTCCTCATTTCTACATACATACACTCATAAAACTTAATGCAATTTCTGAAAGGGGATCCTAAATACAGAAGGAGTCCATGACCCCTTGTACTAAGGGGACGTCGAATTCCAAACCCTTTCTCTGGAGTCTTTAGTATAGCCAAACTCAGTGGATAGCCGCCCTGCATAGCTAAAAGTAATAAGCCAAACAGAGTTGTAGTTAACTAAATTACCACAACTCAAATTTGAGTTCATTGTTGGGCAAATGCAGCCCAAGTAGTCGGTTGTACCCTTTAACACTCATTTCACACCAGATCAAAACAACTTCAGCACGTTGCTTAGATCTCATCTTGCATTGTACACACACACCTATTAAGCAAGGGTACTCCGGAAACCATGCCATATGAGTACCGGTTACGCGTACGTTAGCCATACGGCCCCGGTACGGAAAAATACATATCAGGTACTCCAAAAACGACCGGGGTACGTTTGAGGTTTTGGGTACGTCAGTGGCAGAGCTTGGGTCCACAAATGGTACTTTCATGGGTACATACGGGTCTTAGTAGCAGGATCTTTCTAAAATGGATGCGCTTCCTAGATGAGAGCTCGAATCCCCGCTCCCCAGAAGGGAGCTCGACGAGAGCTCGCTCCCATCCAAATGGGAACCCGCTCCTAAAGAGGATGGGAGCTTCCACGCTAATCTTAAGGATGAAATTCTCACTTTGCTATCCAAATATATGCAAGGAAGAAGAAAAAGAAAAAAGAAGTAAAACATTTAGGACTCTTTCTTTCTCATCTCATATTCTATAACTTATCTACGTGTTTAGTCCATATACTTGGTATAAAAAAATCTATTCGGATGTCATTTTTCACTCACGTTTATATACATAAAATGCTTATATACTTGCTCCCTTTGCAACTGTAAAACATATGTTCAATACATATAAATATATATAAGTTTATATATCTTTATTTATTTATTAAATATTCCCTCGCCACCCCCAACCTTGCAAGCTTCTACATACCCCCGCACCTGCTTGCGCTCCCGCCCCCGTTTCCCCTCCCGCTTCGTGCAACTAGATATGGGTGTATTCGTAAACTTTTGAAAGTTCAAGGATTCGAAAATAATATTACCTATATTCTTGGGGCTCAAATTAGTCATCTAAAAAAAGGGGAAAGCACATCAGAATCAAGATCTAGGTTTAGAGAAAACCTCCATCGATCGGTCTTCTTCATTACGCAGGAAGATGAAGCCTGTGACCCCTCTCCCCTCCAACGATCGACTTTCTTACAATTCTCTCCTCCTCTGGCAACTCTGGCGACTCCTACGGCGAAAAATCCGGCAACAGGTAGTCTGTTTATTTTTCCCTTTTTTGGCTATGTTTCTACTCATTGACTCCAGCAGTGAAAATTCGTAGATCTTAGGATTTCTAAGTAGGTTTCCCTTACTTTTGGAACTAAACAATGGTTTGTATCTTCTTTAATGACTTGCACTACAATGCCTTTGCTTATGGAATTTGTTATCATGTTTATGTTGGTAATTTACACTTATACTCATTCTGGCTAATAAAGCAAGCAAGAATTATAAAAATTCCACTAAAAAAATTTGGCATACCCTGTCTGTACATGTGCCCTAGTGTTTTTAAGTTCTTGCCATATCTTGTACTCGTACTCTTACCCCTACCGTACTTCATTGACATACACACACACACACACACATATTTCAAGCACTAGAGAAGGTTGGATTTCTATTTTTTTTCTTCCCCAGTGATAAGTAGAAGGCAGCAGGAAAATATGAACATATGCATCAGCGTACATAGACACGGGTCTGCGCGCGCGCGCGCACACACACACACACACACGGAGAGAGAGAGACCTGGAAGATTAGGTTTGAGGTCTACAGTTAATTGAACGGCAACAAGCGAATCATCTTTATCTCTTGTACCCAGTACAGCCCTTGAGTCCCCAACATTTCCAATCACCAAATACTCCCCCTATACGAACAGTTGATGCATTCATGAGTCAAGAAAACTTCCCAAAAGACTCTTTGGAATAAAATATTGAACTTGTATCAGTCAAAAAACCTGTTTCACAAGTGTAACTGCTGTTGTCCCACTGCAAAAGCAGTCAATGTTTGTGTACATCTTTAGTTCCCTGTCCATGACCTTAAATGCCTTGAGAAAGGACTCTTTCAATGTCTGAAAGATTTCTAAGTGCTTTTCAGTGTCTTCAATATCAACGGAGGGCCTTGAATCCTCATCAGCAGAGGCAAAGGAAGTACATTCAGCATTTATACCAGTGGTATTAAGACTGATTTCCCTGAGAACCTCATCATTCTTTGTATTAACTTCCCAGTGTGCATTCAATTTTAATGGCAGGGAATCTCTCACCCGTTTTGCAACCATGTGACCATAGGGACCATGGCCGTCAAACACACCACAGAAGACTGTGTCTGTTCTTGAGCCAAAGTTCTGGAAACCAATTTTTTAAGGATTAGTAAGCAAAAGGTCTATATAGTTTTCCTGAGCTGCTATGAAGCATATGCTGATTTGCAAATGTAACACATTCATAGAACAAACTATACATCTGGAGTTGCCAAAGATACTACAAAAAAGACAAATATCATTTTGAGCATCAAACTCAAAGGGAGCCCTTACTACCAAAAATGGATATCATTTGAAAGAGATCCAAGATGAGATGTTACTGAACTTCATAAACACTGCTTTCTTAAATGCACAAAATCAACCAGATTCATTTATCTGTCTTGCGACGTGTTAAACATAATATAAACTTGATGACAACTTCAAAGTAAAATAAGGGTGTTTGGCCCCATGATATAAACAAAAGGTGAACAACCAGAGCTCGGAGAAATGACTGAAGATAAGTTAAAGGGCATAACAAAGGAAAATTAAAATAAGGAAATCCAGCCACATAAGAACAGTTCGAGCACTCATGAAAGTGAATAACTTATAACAGTTTGAGAACGCGTGAATGTGAGTAACTAATATGTGATGGACCATATTCTTTTGATAAACAAACGCCAACTCTTAATACGAATGGCAAACTAGAAACAAATTAAAGAGTTCCAATTTCCTACAAACAAATTAAAGAGTTCCAATTTCCGAGCTAAACACATGGTTTGGTGAATCAACTGAAAGATCTTGTCAGGCCCTGAAAGAAAAAGTGAAAACTGCAGCAAAGAAAAACAAAAATAGATTCTTCTTGGCTACAAAAGAAGACAGTCCATCAGCTGAATTTTTTACCTCAAAACTATGATAAAGATGATACAATATATAACTTGCACAAGCCGAGCAAAGATTTCCAATGGAATGGAATTTAATTTATAACACCGGCAACTCCCAGAACCCCCATTTTACCTGTACCTTGAAAAAATAAAAAAATTGAGGCCGGGAAGGTTAGAGTAGCGAACGTTCATCTACAATATCTGGTGGTGCCCTCGTGGACACGGTGAACAATATCTAGTTCTTACCAAAAGCTAGACATCAACCAAACCAAATATAACATCAAGTCCCAATCAATTGGGGTAGGCTACATGAATCAGTTTCTTCCACAGAGCTCTGTCGAGGTCATAATGTTTCAGGATATTCAAAATCCAAAAAACCTAGATCATTTCAAACTATCAAAAGCTAGACATTTTGGTAACCTTGAATGCACGAGCTGCAAAAGCAGTAGTCAAAACCAAGTAATTTGGGGCTTGGATCATGCAACCAAAAGGCAATATTAAAGTGGCCCTTACTCAGAAATCTGTTAAAGTTATATAACAATTTCAACAATCAAAACAAGAAAAGCATGCAGTAACATTCAAGAGAGCACCTTTTTTTAAGATCTATTTCAACCATTCTACTAGAAAAGCATAAGTAAAAAATGAAGGGGTAAATTAAACAACAACGGACTAACCTCCCACACAATCATAGCATCTTGATTGGTCCCTTTCTTGCCTTGCTGGGTAAAGAGTGAAGCAACTTCAGTGGATCCATTTAAGAAGATTCGACCGGGAATCCTATGCAACTGTTCTTCCCTCCTGTAGTCAAATGACGAATTTCTAGAGCCGGGCCTCTTTTTGGAGCCCTTCCTCTTCCTAATCCCCAGAGGAGAACCGGGGAGAGGGCTCCTGCTTTCAGAAGACAAGCAGGACCCCATCCGGAGGGCCCGGATAATATTTAATAAGCACTCCAGACCACCCAAACAATCAGACCCTTCACGATTTTCTGTAGAAGGATCCGTCACAACCACCCTCAACTAAAATCCCCTCTTCTTAATTCCTTTACAGCCCCCCAGTGGTCAGAATAGGTAAATGAAAATTTTCACAGCAAACTAATCCAATTCCACGCACAATATTACTGGAAGAAGACTACTGGAATTCAATTCCCAAATCTATCTCCCCTCTGAGATTCACAGCAGAAATTATTATAATCTACACCAAATGGAGATCACATCCAAAAGCGTTGAAACATTCAGAAGCACAAATTATAACAATCAACACCAACAAAAAAATTATAATATTCAGGAAAAAAATACCACAACGTTATAAAGGTGGGTAGACTAGATCTGTAGAAATTTGCCTCTCTTCCCCAATAACAATCAACACCAACACTAATAAAAAAAAATACCACAACGTTATAAAGGTGGGTAGACTAGATCTGTAGAAATTTGCCTCTCTTCCCCAATCTTTTTACCGTTCGTAAAGCCTCCCTTGAAAGAATGCAAACCAAACCCAAACTACATCAAAACTAAATTCCTTCTTCAAATTACCAATTTCACGGCTCTATTAAGGGAGAAGTCAAGATCATTTCAATAGATCGAACACCATAAATAACCAATTAATAGACTCACAGAAAGAGGAGAAACTTGAGTAGAATACAAAAGTACAGAGAGAGAGAGAGAGAGAGAGAGAGATAAATGGATGACCGGTTCAATCTTGGAGAGAGAACCGCTAAAAAAACCAGAAAACGGGGATCGCCAAAAACGTGGTGAAGACTTGTAGGTAGGAGTAGGAAAAGTTCGAAAAAACAAAAATAGGAATCAAATAGCACAGGAAGGCCGCCCCCCTTTCTCTCTCTCTCTCTCTCTCCAATCGTCTAAGGACCGTGCCCGTCGCTCTCAAAATTCTGAGAAATTAAATATGATTAACATATGGGAGCTGATTTTGGGCTCCCTTTTTTTATGCAAGCACTCTAAAATTTTATGAAGTTACAAAACTACTCTTCTCAAGACAATTGTTACGTTTTTTTTTTTTGGTTTTGCAATATCCTTTGGATAAAAAAAATAAAGTATTTCCACGTTTAATTTTTTATTTTTGTTTGCACCAAATTAAAATTCTAGTAGAGATATTTCTTTTGATGTGCAAAAATTTAAAAAATTATATACGAAAGTATTTTACATTGTTGGTTTATTGAGTTGGTTTTGTACTATCCTTCGGATAAAAAAATAAAGTAAATCCGCGCATAATTTTTTTATTTTCTTTTGCACCAAAATAAACTACCAAAGAGATTTTTAATTCGATTCGAAAAAATTTAAAAAAATTTATACGAAAGTATTTTACATTGCTGGCTTGTTGGGTTTAAATTATTTCGTACAAAATTTTTCAATTTTTTTAGCAATGAAAAAAATAAAAAATTATGCACCCAATTACTTTATTTTTTGAGCCAAAAGATATTGCAAAGCCAACTCAGCATGCCAACAATGTAAAATACTTTCGTATATATTTTTTCAAACTTTTTCGCACCGAATTAAAGATCTCTATTTGTAGTTTAATTTGGTGAAAAAGAAAATAAATTTTTTTACGCGAAAGTACTTTATTTTTTTATCCGAAAGATATTGCAAAGTTGCTCAACAAAGCCAACAATATAAAATACAACCCAGATCTATCCCACTCTCTCTCTCTCTCTCTCTCTCTCTCTCTCTCTCTCTCTTTCCTCTTTTTCTCTCCTTTCTCTCTCTTAATCCAGGCCGTCAAAAAAGTATTTGGACGGCCGAGATGTGCACTCGGGCACCACGTAGGATGGTGCCCGCTCGGAACTGAAAAACTCCTCGTTAACAGAGGAGAAAAAGGAGAAGAGTAAATTTTTTTTGGAGTGCCTGAAGTAAATTGTAGAACTTGCAAAAGGGTAGTTTTGGAAAACCACTGTAGCTTGGAGCCCCTCCATCAATTTTTGGAGTGTGATTATCAATTCCCTTAACATATATCTATATTATAAAATGGCTCAGTTTTTTGAATCTCTTATATTTTCAGTCCTTGGATTCAATGGATGGCCGAGATTGATTTTCACGCTAGCCCTCAAAGGCTCAGATCGATTAAGCTTTTAACAGACTGTCAAGATGCATTTTCGAGCTCAAATTTTTCCCGCCTAAATGTCTATCCATACTTGGAAACCCAAAAATGTTGCCTAATTATTTTGATACTCTCTCTCCCCCCTTCCTTTCTCATGATCACTAATTTGGGAACACAAATTTTCACCCTCTTCGTCAATCATGTAACAACCACAATTAAAAAGGAAAGCTTCAAACACGTAACAACCAAATCAGTAAATCGAATAGGCAATGTGCGGAAAGAGATCCCATAAATCAAATTTCTGGGATCTCATTTCTAATTTATATACGAGAGAAAACGGAGATGATCTTGAATTTGGTTGGAAATACCACTGGTTAGTCTCTCCTCTCTCTCAACTAAGTTCTCTCCCTCACCGATACCAATGTTAAGAAACCATGATCAGCATGCAGCGACGATCAAATATTCTAGAAAATTTTCCTTTGCGATGACTTTTGGTTCTCTAGGTTTTTCTTTTTCTCTATTTTAACTCTGCCTTCTTCTTCTTCTTCTTCTTCTTCTTCTTCTTCTTCTTCTTTTGTAAACATTGTCTTCTTTTATTTTGAAAAGATTTTGATGTAGATCTGGAATTTTTGTGGTTCTCAACAGTTTTGGAATTTTGATGGAATTCGGTTCAGGTTTTTTCATGTGATGACTTCTACATTAGTTCACTTCGTCAATTTTTTTATTTATTAAAATCCATTTTTATCACTCATCTCTGTGCTGTTCCAGTGAGTTTTTTTTTTGCGGGAAAGTTATTCCGTGATTGTTGTCTATATTGCTGAGGTTTTCCGGATTTCAAAAGTTCATAATTGAGAGCGTGTAAGGTTCACAACTCATACAACTGCCTCAAACAGGGATTGATTTAGTCTATCTACTTGGGGGAAGGCATTCCCATTTCTAATTTAGATATGGCCAGGTTTAGATTTGCAGTCAATCTTTCGATTTGTAACAATGTTCATGTGAAACTTATACATTGCTAATCAAGTAATCAATTATCACTGGTGTACGGAGAACGAATATTTTTTTGGACTAATAAAGAGTTTAAGTGGAATTTTTTTCTTCTTCTGAATCTTAATGTAAAATCTTTGGTGATGGAATCTCATTAGTTTATGTACGGTCAAATCATAAAGTTAAATTTTTTGTTGGAAATGGAATCTCCTTAGTTCATGTACAGTCGAATTTTGTTTGCTGGAGTGCCTTCAGGCACGGGTCATTCACTAGTACTCCTAATATCCTACAGTACTGCGATGGGAAACGGTACAACAAATTTTAGAGCACCTCCATCCCTTACCCAAATTTTTATCAAATTTAAGTAAAAATTTGAGGAAAAACTTGATTTGGTATGGAGCACTTCAATGTGCAAAAGTAAATCTAGGAATAAATTTGAGTAAAAGCCTCATCAATGGCATTGTTGTAAATTTAAGAAGGAGAAAATAGCCTTCAAAATTTGATTTTTTTTTTTTTTGGTAAATAAGCTTGAAATAGAAAAAAATGCTAACCGAATTTACAGTCGTAGCATACCCCAGGAGGAAGGAAAGAAAAGAAAAGAAAGAAAGGAAAAACAAAGAAAATTGTGAAATCCTACGCCAAATGGCTACAATGAACTTTGCCACTATAAGAAAAATGACTATTCCCGGCATTAGAAAACCACCGGAAAAAGTCCCAAAACCGCCGGTAAAAGTATTTCCAGCGGTAAAAATGCAAAAAACCGCCCGCCATCCAAACGGCCGTTGGGAAAAGATAAACGGCGGTAATCTACCGCCGGTAATAGTAGTCGACTTTTGTCGACGGTTTCATTACTGCCGCCAAAGGTTATTTCCGGAAAAAAAAATTGGCCCACCAAGTTTCGAACCCGCGACCCTTTGCGTGGAGCCCCGACACCTAACCGCCCGACTACCCAAACTTTTCAGTTATATTTAGGAAATAAAAATATTTATATTAAAATTTACGTTTTTACCGGCGGTTTTTGGATTACTGCCGGTAATAGTCGTTTTACCGGCGGTTTATAATTACCGCCGGTAAAAGCGATCTTTACCAGCAGTTTTATTACCGCCGGTAATAAAATCACGAGAAAAATCTTTTTTTGCGGCGGTTTGTGATTACCGCGGGGAATGGTACCTTTTACCGGTGGTTTGGTTACCGCCGGTAAAGCCACATTTTCTTGTAGTGTGCGTAAATAAACAAATGTTTCAAGGAAAGCCCAACAAATCGGACTGGTGCGTAATGGAAAATAAGCAAAGCTAAATGTCCATAATGAAATGGGCTACTGATGCAGTACATAATGAAATGGGCAGTTCCCATACATCAATAGCAAACTGGACAGCAACAGCATAAGAATCTGGAAGTTAATACCCCAATAACGGGACATCCAGCAGCAAAATGTAACAAACTGGATGCATTGCAGCACTAACAGCATGACCTAACAGCATGAACGTGTTTTCTCAATCCTATAGCATCCTGACTAATGGCAGCAGCAAATTGCATAAGAGTGCAGTAGCAGCAACAAGTAGTTTGGGATAGCAGTCGTATCAGATAGAAAGATAGATAGCAGCCGTATCAGATACGGGAGGACACCCCTTCCCAAAAGGGTTCATACATGCCAAGGGACAACCCCCCAAGGCTAGGCCAAAAACCCAACTGAAAATGGGAAAATTGAAACCAGGTGAACCACATAAAGAGGCTACAACACTGTCCAGAAAATGGGAAAATTGAACTTTGAGTGCAGTCCACCCTTTATCTTCCAAACAGAGGTAGAATATTAGTCCAGAATCATGTATGATCTACCAAACAAAACAGATGCATAGCATATGGAAAATGAAATTCTGCCAGACACATCAAAATGCCCTGGAATCTGGGCATTAAGTGGTAGTCCTGAGTAAGGAACAAACAGAGCATCAAATTGCCACAACCAATCTCAGATATCTGTTTGCCACAACCAGACAGATATGCACAACAGTATGCACCAGTAGCAGGTGTGTCAAGTATGTATCAAGAACAAATTCACAGCAAACATCACTGCTGTAGCAGTACAGTTACCATAGATAATGGCAACAACAGCAGCAAAGTGAGATACTTGGGAGGGGTAGACTACCATAGGCTGGCAGTCTAATATGCAACCTGTCCAGACTAACAGAACAACAGAGTGGACAACTGGCCATGAGGTGAAATCAGACTTGATCAAAAGTAATATACCAAACTTGTATATCAGTAAAGCACAGAGCCACATATAACAAGCCTAATAGCAGTCAACAGTCACTGATACCAGCAGTCAGAGAACACAATATAGGAAGTCACACATACAAATGCTTCCAAAAGGCCACTCCAGGCCCAGAATTGGCAGTCACCAAAGGCACTGACCAAATGTAACTAAAAGATCTCTCAGGGCACAACAATTTAACTGCCACTGATATAACCAGATGCTATCACAAGTATCATTGAAATGTAAGATTAAGATAACAAACCAGTACTACAAGTAATAGCAGTTATGCTTTAAACCTGCAACACAACCTGCAACCACACACTAATCCCAAATGGGCATTAGAATCAAATACAACTGGACCTCCAGGGCTGCAACCAATGTGGAACCTGTTACTAGGAGCAGAATTGTTAGTAAATTGCACATTGTGAAGTCTTAAAAGGCAACAAGCAATGATTTGATTCATTTGAATTAACTCAACCACATGCATGCTATGAATTGGAATGGCTTGGGATGTTCCATGATTCAAGTAGTGAAGCTGGGCCAACTGGGACTTTGTGAAGGGACTGCAACCTGCATCTTATGTCAGTGCAAATTTTAGCTACCAAACTAGGTACACTATTTTGCAGACCTTGAAATTTTCTAAGATTCCTCTCAAGCCAGATCTGATAAAGGGAGGCAGTGAAAGTAAGTTTGATCAATGTGCTTTTGAGGCCCTTACCTTTAGCATTAGCTACAAGGTTGGCTAAACTGGTAAGGGTTTGGGACTGCCACCTAAGTTGGGATTTAAGGGATACAGCATCCCACACTTGTTTGGTGAATGGACAATTAAAAAACAAGTGATCATGGGATTCCCCAGCATTACAAAAGCTACAATAAGATGAGCTTTTAATGCCAAAAAGGACAAGTCTGTCCTCAGTGGATAATCTGTTCTGGATGGCAATCCAGCTAATCAGACTGCACTTGGGAATATGTGAAGGAAACCAGACACTATGACTCCAACCAACTAAGGGGAACTTAGGTCTCAGTTGCTCCCACAAAGAGGAAATGGTGAACAGACCTTCCTGTGTAAGAGTCCACTTGCAATTGTCTGCAGAGGGAGGGATGGTGGTGTTAAGAGAGGGGAGATGGGATCTAATCTCATTTAATTCCCAAGTTCGATTAGGAGAGAGGCCAGACAAAGCCTCAAACTCAGTGAGAGCCTCCTTAATGCACAAAATGGAGTTAAGCTCCCCTTTGCAGAAGATCATGAGATCATCTGCAAAGCATAAGTTGATAATCCTTGTTTTCTCACACCTCCAGTGGAAGTGAAAATTAGGTCCTTGGGATTTCTCCTTAAGAAGCTGTGTGAGGACTTCCATAACAATGACAAAAAGGTAGGAGGACAAAGGGTCACCTTGCCTTAAACCTTTCTTACCCATTATGAATCCTATGGCTTCTCCATTAATGCTCAATGAGTAGTTAGCAGTGGAAATACATGCCTTGATCCATTTTATCATTTGGGGATGGAAGTTCATGGAGATAAGAATATCCCACAGTAAGTCCCATCTAACATTATCATAGGCTTTCATAATATCAACTTTCAATGCACATCTGGGAGAAGGTGAGGACTTATGATAATCTCTCATTATCCCTTGTGTAAGAAAGATATTATCAGTAATCCTCCTACCTTTCACAAAGCCAGACTGAACAGGATCAATGATATGGGGAAGAGCCACTTGAATTCTCTTTGCAAGAATCTTAGCAATGCATTTGTAGATGGTGTTGCAACATGAAATGGGTCTATAATCCCCCACCTTAGAGGGATTGGGAACTTTGGGGACAAGAGCAATGCTTGTGGCATTTGCCTTGGTGAGGAGTCTGCCAAATTTGAAGAAATTTCTCACTGCAAAAGTAACTTCATTACCAACAACACTCCATGACTTTTGAAAGAACCCTGCATTGTACCCATCAGGGCCAGGGGCTTTATTGGGGTTAAGAGACATGAATGTTTCTTTGATCTCCTAGTTGGAAATCTCAGAAATCATGGCATCTCTTTGGGAATCCAAGAGCTTAGTTGTTACCAACTGATTAACTCTAGAAGAACCAAAATAATCAGAAGCATGTACAGTGCCCAAGAGGGAGGTGTAGAAATCTACAAAGGTAGATCTAACCCCAAGAGTGATAGTACCATTTGGGAGGACCAGACTGGAGATTTTATTCCTATTCCTGTTTTGAGATATGGACTTGAAGAAGTAGGAGGTACATTTATCACCCAATTTAAGCCATTGGATTCTAGATTTCTGTTTGGCAAAGCTTTCCTCAGCCCTAGAGAGGCTAAGGTATTGCTTGCACAGATCTCTTTCAAGTGCCTGCTTAATAGAATTGGTGGGGTCAATACCTAAATCACTCTGAACTTGATCAAGCTGTTGTCTAGCAGCCATGGTCCTTTTGGTTATGTCACTGTAATCCCTGGTGTTAACCTTCTTAAGCTCCAATTGGAGAAATTTGAGTTTTTCACAAATCACAAACATGGGGTTACCTATGATCACTCTTTTCCAAATGTTCTGTACAGTGGGTAGAAACTCAGGGTGGTCAGCTATGAAGTTAAAGAATTTGAAAGGTTTACGTACCTTCCTAGTATCAGGATTTAGAAACACTATGGCAGGAGAGTGATCAGAGATCCCAGGGAGGGAAAATGAGCATTAGAACAAGTGTGGGTTCTAATCCAATGCTCATTAACAAGAACCCTGTCAATTTTGGTAGCAATGTACTGAGTGTGAGTCTGTTTGGTAGCCCAGGTGAATTGACAACCAGTATATCTAAGGTCTTCAAGTTCATTGGAGTCAATGCACTTATTAAAATCCTCCATGTGGGGAGGCCAAAGCTTATCTCCACCAATCTTCTCAGATTGGTATCTAATGGCATTGAAATCTCCTAATACTATCCAGGGCTTAGAAAAATTCCAATTGGTTAGGTCTTGCCGAAGCTCCTTTCTCTCAATGTAGAGATTTGAGCCATAAACAAAGGTAGCCATAAACTTAAGATCCCCAGACAAGGTCTGGACATGACAATGGATGGCTTGTGTAGATTGTCTACATAAACTTAGGCTGAGGACAGCAGGGTCCCAAACCACTCAAAGTCTACCACTTGGAGCAATAGCAAAATTATGAACGAAGGACCAAAATGGAAACATGGAGGTGATGATCCTAGGACAATTGACCTCTTTTATTTTATGATCAACAAGTCCAAAAAGTGACAATTTATTAGATTTGACAAAAGAAACAACCTCTTTTTGTTTAATAGGATCATTAAGACCCCTCATATTCCGAAACCCAAAACTTAGAGGTGTTTTTTACATCAAAACATGGCAGGAGATAGGAAAATAAGCTTACTGCCCATCAAAAAAGAAAGGAATATACCTTCCAAGTACTGGGATTTCCCTCTGCGTTTGGAGCCATTTTTGCTCCCCTTCTTCTTAGCTTTAAATGTTTTGTTTGAGCCACTGGAGCTATCTGTGAACTTTGGTGTTTGAAGTTTTCCATCTCCGAGATTTTCTCCCGTGATATCTCCCCCCTGCCTAGGACTGCAATAAGAGACAGGTTCACATGATCTCTCCCCCCCCCGGCCCATAGAGGCAGGTTCACATGGTATACCAGAGCCTTCCTTAGGAGGTACAATGGAGTCTATTATCTCAATTTCTCCATCCACGGGTTCACTCAATGTATCATCATCTGAGGTAATGTCAGGGGCTAGACTACCCCGTGCTGTATTTGTTAGGATAGGGACAAATTTAGTAATAGCTTCTCAGGCCGTTATACCCCCTGCTTTTAGAGCAGCAGCTCTGCCAATGACTTGCCATTCCTCAATTGGAGGATTGGCTAGGATGGTTATATGCTCAGCTTTTCCATCTTTAGGAAGTTCTATTGCAGGTGATTGAACGACATGATCATCAGTTGATGTTGGATTTGGTTCTCACCAAATTTAGTGAAAATTTTGAGTAATGTCAAATTTGGTGAAGGATTTGGTGAAGGAGTGGAGTGGGTTTTTTGGTATTTTTTTACTCAAATTTGAGTTTGATGTAGGATTTGGGTAAGGAGTGGAGATGCTCTCACCTACTAGAAGCCTGGAGCTAGGAAATATATTCCCTCTGTCTAGATCTAGTAGTCCATTTTAAGAGTTTTTGTCATTTTTTAAATGATTATATTTTATGATTTATAATATTTTATGTAATTTTAAAAATATTGTCATATAGAACTAATTGGGATTTATCATACAAGATTAATAGAATAAGGAACAAAAAAATTCGGATGGAGGGACTTAAAATTTTAGTTCATACTTCTCTCTTTTTTTTTGGTCATTCGTCATTCCTAATCTATTACATGGGGAGAGGGAGGAATGAGACTTGATCCCGAGATGCAGTGTGGGGCATCCAAGAACTCTATCGCATGAGCTAGCCACCACTTGCATGCTACTATTCTAACTTGATGAAAAAAGGTATATATCCTGTAATATATATAAGACTTTATATATGCAATATCGATCTTATTTAGTAATAGATTTCAATTAGTTTTATTAAACAAGTTTTTAAATTGAAAGATATAGACAACCTGTAATATACAAGACTTTCTATATGCAATATCGATCTTATTTAGTAATAGATTTCAATTAGTTTTTGTAGACACCCCGATTTTGACCTGGGAAACCTCTCGAGCATTCCCGATGATGAATAGACCAATCATGCATACCTCGAGGCTTGGAACAAGGCTTGAAATTGTGGAACCACCCCAAACCCTTTTCAAACAACCCTAACCAACCAAAAAGACTAAAATACCCTTCAAACTACCAAAATAAGCCAAGCAGACCCATTGTGCTCAAGACCATTTGAGCGCTCAAACCATGACGTCACCATTTGAGCGATCAAACCCACCTTTTGAGTGCTTAAACCTTGTCTAGTCAGCTTTTTGCAAAGCATCTAATCATGAGATGCTGCTGATATGGGGGCGTATAGCTGGCGTATTTCTTCCTCTACACGTGTATTAGCGCCTAATTTGACCCCCATTGAGCCTAATTGGCCTTTTAAAACTCAAAACCCATTTTCCCTCTCATTCTCTGTCTATATAAACACCCCTTCACCTCTTATACAGAGGTTTCCAACTGATCATCCATACTCTCACTCTAGAAAGCCATTTCCAGATTGTAACTTCCATTAACATCATCCAATCCAAGCTCAATTAACCTCGATGAAGAAAACCCAATTGATCATCCTCATTTAAGCCCATATACACCCTTGTTTACTCAAACAACCATTGAATCAGACCCACATTCTCACTCCACTGCCAAAACGTCATCTTTCAAGCCTACATTCCAAGCCATTACTCAATTATCCATCAAAACCTCAAGTTCAAGCCTTGATCATAGCCAAAAAGGTAGAAAATCATGTAAAGAGCTATGGGTTGGTCAACCTGAGGGAGACTAGTGAGTTCATGAGGTTCTATATACCTTCTATATATGAGCTTACAGGGTCCAAGAAATGGGAAAAAAATTAGCTTTTGAAAATATCAAGCCAAAAGGGTTTGAGTGCTCAAAGCCTACCCTTTGAGCGCTTAAACTATTTTGGCCATTTTTGTGGGTTTTGTGGTTTCTAATGCTTTATCATGTTGATATCATCATTTTATGGCTCTATGTTGGTCTAGATACTTTCAAATCAGTTTACTTCTCTCTTGATCTTTGATCAATGAACCAAAAGCCATGAAAATGATAGTTCACCATCATCAAGCAATGACAAGCCTTGTTTATAGGATGAATGAACACAACTCACTCTTTTTGAAGATGATTAGAAGGTCAAAGTTCACAAAAGTGCCAAATGAAAGCCAGGGAACCCCGAAAGCTCACATCCCCGAGCCTCAAACAATCCCTTTGAGCTCTCAAACACTATTTCTGCTCCATCTTTGTTTTTTTTTTTTTTTGTTTATTTCAGCTCTAAATCATATCTTCAAGCTTCCAATAGTGTGTGTGTTGATTATTGTGCTATATCAGTCTGATCCTCACTCTCTCTTTCATCCTAACCATACTTATGCTTGGTTTGAAGTATACCTCTCATTCATACAAGCTTGTTTGTTGTTATTTCTGGAAGATCAGAGTTATGTGCATCATTATATATTGTTTTAAGGTTATTGATGATCCAAATAAAGGCAGGAAGGCATGAGAACACTCAAACCAAGAAGATGGTTTGAGCGCTCAAACTATCCCTTTGAACACTCAAATTGTTTTTCAATGCATCAAATGTTTTCATCACACAAGTCTACCAACTGTGTTTTGAGTGTTCTGGATGCCTCTCAATGTTATATTTTCACTCATTCAGCACTTATTGTCTTGTTTGGTTCATTAATAAGCCTCAAATCCTTGTTTGCATGATCATTCTGTTCTGTTAAGCCAACAAATCCCTGTTTTCAAACAAGCAACAGTGTCCAAATCATGTTTCCAGCAAGTCAAAATCAACAGAAGCATGTATGGGAGAGGAGGGTTTGAGCGCTCAAGCCCTCCCTTTGAGCGCTCAAACCCCTAGCAGAGAATCAGATTGGTTTAGTTCAGTAGCAGTTCGTAGTAGCTTTTATGATTATTTTATTGTTATTCTGTACATTTAACACTCTTATCTGCTGTTTTATGTCTTTGTTAGTTCATATTCACATATCATCATTAACATTCATGTACTTCACAAAGCACAAGCATACACCGTAGTCCTTTGTCGTGTTTATCATCGTTTAGTTGGCTTTGTTTCCCGCCCCCCGCTTATTTGCTCAAAGTTGAATCATAAACATCTCATATAAATCCCCACAAAAAGCTTAGTAGAGACCGATCTTCAAACTGGGCGATGGGAGTGCCGTAAAACTCTTCCCCTCCTCGTAACCGAGCTCCCAAACGTAAGATATTATGGTGATGACGGATCGGTATCTAGAACTTATCCTAAAAATGAGGCACGAGTCAATCGAGTTTGGTTCCTCAGGGACAATTTACTAAAACCCAGGTGGCGAGTCCGAATCGAAATCCTAACCGCGGAAGGGTGTCCACAGTTTTATTATATGTTTTAGAAATCTTAAAAAAATATTATAAATTGAAAGATATAGACAATTGAAAAGAGAATGGAAAAAGTTAAAGTGGGCTAAAATTTTGGGACGGAGAGAGTATAACCTAAATCATTCATTTTCTTGAGTTTGATGTGCATAATAATGTTGAGAAAAATCAAGTTTATTGGACATCATTAGCTTTGTTAACAAACCAAAAAATATTATGTTTTATTTTTCAAATCACATTTGTTGTTAGTTTAATGAAGAAAAAACAGTATCCGAAGACTAAAGTTTCAAATGTACGATGAACTTGATATTCTATATAGATATAAAATGCATAGAGATCTATAAAGTAAATGATTCAAATCATAAGGCATGAGAAGCACATGGTTCAGCAAAAAGTAGGGTCCTTGTCTTTAAATTGTACATACTTTTTAAATTTCTTTAAAATGAGAACTGTACTTGATAGGTCAGGATTGACGACACATCAAACCTACTCACTTGACAAAGTCACAAAATGAAACAAAACGAGAAGAGAAGAGAAGAGAAGAGTGTGTAGAAGTTCTCAACCAAACACGGTTAAGCTTTCATTTCTGGGCTCAAAACCAACCACATCATTTGCTCACCAGCCTCGCCGGAGACCATTGGACTTCGAGGGATACCAAAATGCCTTGTTTTATACTACAAAACAACAAATTTCCAATCTCATAGCAGCTTCTACTACCTATTTCGAAATCCAACGACACCGTTGAAGCTCCAATGGGTTCTGAACATCATTGTGGTCAAATCAAACGTCTCGTTGCTGCCCGCAAGGCCGGTGTTGGGGGGGAAAGAGATAGTTGTAGAAAGTCTTAAGACAGAGAGGAAGGGAGAAAACAACAATGGTAAATTGGTAACAGACCTTAAGAAATTTTTGTTTAGTGAAGGACTTTAAACAGTACTGTATAATTTTTAAATTAATGGATCGTAACATAACATGGCCAAATAGATCTGTAATTGAGGAGATTAGACCAATTTCATATATTATTAATTTCAAAAAAGAAAATCAGTTGTAGTTTTAGTTTTATTGAAAATTCATATATCGTTGGTAGTTTAAAGCTTACGAATGATCTGATAGCTATTTATGTTAGGGAGACTTAATTTTGTTTCTGAACCTGTTGGAATTTTATGAATTAAAATTAGCCAGCCAAAGGGCTAGCAGTTGCAGTTGCAAAGGAATTCCCCCCCCCCCCCCCGCACAAGTTTGATGGCAGACTTCTTTTCGGTATTTTTTTTCTCCATTCATGTGACTGCATCTCAAGGATCTCATCTTGGGTATAAGACTATATACCCGTATAGGTTCAAGACACAAGTTTTTTCGGATTCCTACGCTTCATTAGAAACTCATTTTTTGTCTTTGTGTGTGTGTGTGTGTGAGAGAGAGAGAGAGAGAGAAAGAGAGAGAGAGAATATGTTTAGTTCGCTAAGGCATTCATTAGAGGTGTTCCGATGTTCGTGGTTCTACCGTTTTGTCCTGAGAAACAGATACCGATCAACCTACAACACCCTCGGTAGGTAGCAAATCTGTTTTAAGGAGACTGTGGTTTTCAAAGACTCGGTTCAATTTTCTATTTCGATTTATAGTTTGTCTATCTTGTTCATATAATCTGCTCATGTAATTTATGTTACTAGAGAAGGTAAAAGCCAATTACACATGGAAATACATTAGCACAAGCCAGGCCCGTGCTCGGCATGAACACCATGTGATGGCGGGTTAGTTCGCTTAGACCATATAAGGATGCCTTAATCCTGAATCGAACAAGATGGGCCATAAATAAGGCTGAAGTAATAAAACACCATGAGAGGGTGGACCAGCTCGGGGGGACCACGTAAAGGTGCCCTGGGTTATAACCGAGCTAGGCAGACCACGAATGCGGCCAGAATTATACTATAGGATAGTTACAGTACCAAGAAAAGATACATAAGATCATATACCGAGCTTGGTATAGCTCGGCACTTTCAGGAAGAGTTTTAAAAGAGCTTCACCGAATAGCATGGCATCTCGACGAAACCACCTTAAGAGAATAAGGCGGTGAGCCGTTCTAAAAGGATCTAGAGTGGTCTCTTTCGTGATAAGAGGTGAATCCCACTATTTAAGGGATTGATATGAGCATTCCATAGCCAATAAGGAATGCAGTATAAAGGTGGAATTCTAGTATAGATCTAATTACATGGCAATAAGACCTATGTGAAAATCCTATTAATGGAAGAGATCTCGTATACACAGCATTGCTACACCTAATGGGATGAATCCCATTAGGAAAGGTTTCTTAATGGAAAAAGGAAACTAGGGCAACGAGTACCCTTGATCAACGAGCAACCTACATCTATAAATAAAGCATCAGACCCATGAAGAAAGGTACGCTATAACTCTTGGTTGTACGCTTTGATCTTTGGCTTATTTAGTAAATCACATTACTAACTTAAGCAACGGAGGGCCTTTGCTGACGAGAGGAAAATGGTACTTTGGCCTTTCCCAGGACTTTGCATAACGCATGGCGGTGCTTATAGGATGATGTGAGCAACCCCCATGTGGATACATCTTCTTGGATCCTTTTTAGGTGCTTCAACAACTTATCTTCACCCACTTCTTTCTCAGGTTGCTCGACTTGTGTGGTTTCAGTCCTGGCTAGCTTCTCCCTCCTAAGTTGTGCTAGGTTGTCACTTTCAGGTCGTTAGGCTTAAACAGCCTTCCACTTCGGGTGAGATGGTTCACGTTGTGGTAGAAACTCCATGGATCGACTGGCTCCATTTCATCAATGCTTGTCTCCCATATGTCTAGTAAAGCGTTTCCAATGTCAATCCACCAATTGCCATCGCCAATCCGTATGGAAGAGGAATTACCCCTCTCATCGACCTTGTCATAGTCATTTTCCCTATTTTTGTAAGGATCAGCAAATGGGAACTTGTCATCTTCTTCTCCTTCATCCCAATCCACAACATGGGTTATCTCATCAAACGAGGCATAGTTTGCTGGCGGTGCTGGCCGATGGATTTGTATAATGTACTGAAGCGGGCTGAATTACCCTTTGTCTTTCCACTCTTTTCCTTTCTAACCAAATGTTGAGCCATTTGTCATCTTTGTCAGGGAGAACATCTTGCTCCTCCAGATTGTGCTTGGACTAAGAGTACTCCTTCCACTTCTCTAACCCTTTTTCTTCATTACTCTCATTGTTGCTTGATATCATGGGGTCAAGTACTTTGAACTTTTTGGAGTCGCTGTGTACCTTCATCATGCAACACTCATCTTCTTCGAGGAAGGTTGGTTGAAGCTTGGGTTGGGCACCATACATATGTTGGGGTCATATGTGGAGCTTTTGACAAGGCTTATGTGGCCAACATTAGCCTGGTTGTTATGAGCTGGCAGAGGATTGGTTTGGGCATTGGGCTTTGGTGGTTTGATGGTTTTGTTGTCTATGAGCTATTGAATGTCATGACAAAGGTGTATGCATCGGTCAGTTTCATGACATGCATATTGGTGGTAAGAATAGTGTTTGCTGGCGTGATGCTTCGGGCCAAAAGGTGGGTTAGGTGGTTTTGCTTACTGTAGACACCGCAATTTGGAAATCTTTGGGCATCTTTAAGTTCCCCAATGATGAAATGAATCGAAACATTCTTGGAAGCTAGAATGATGATCCTTCTCTTTTAAATACCCAAAGGAAAACCTCTCCAAAACAAACCCTACCCTACACCATCTTTTAGTACATAAAACCCTCTTTATTGATATATAATATGTATGAATCTGTTTTAAAATGAGGGAGATGTGACCAAAAATGATTTTTTTCCAACCACCTGAGGGTAAAATGGTCACACATTTTAATTATTTGGGTCCAAATCACTTGGGTTAGAAATTAGACTCATAATCTTTTCATCGGTACCAACCACGCGCAAAACGGAGTTCGGTAGCACCCGGGGCGACCCCGCAAAGTTTGGCTTGTTGCATAGTGCCACGCGGGACTCACCACAGTGCCGCACGGGACTCCCGAGCAGCCTTGGTCACCAAGTTTTCTTCCCCCTGAATTTTGTTTTCAATGTTCTGACGGATGTTTCCGAGTTCAAGGAGGTTCCTAACACCTCCAACCAAATGTTTCAATAAAATGATACCATGAAATAATGGTTCAAATATCTCGGGCAAATACGCTACGGCGATCTATCATTGTCGTATCATCACCTTCGGGAGATACATCTTTTTACTTCTTTTTGGTCCATTTACATCTTCAAGCAAGAGTTTTCATCTAAAAAGATCCCTATTTTGAAAACCATCCTCATTCTTGTTTGAAGACTGTTAATTTTTTTTTACACTACTGTAATTGTGGTGCATGGCACAGATACCGTATTGCATGGTACACTTATGTGTGCCGCACGACACACTTTTAAAACCAAAATCAACAATTGCTTTCACCACGCAGGTTGGTTCAAGTGGTTCGGCACTTGTTCCCCTTAAGCAAGGTCTCGAGTTCGAGTCTTGTGAATGGAGGAAACTTGCGCTGGGAGAGCTTTACCCCTTCGTGGGCCGACCCGGTTCGAACCGGATTTAGTCGGGGTCCAGTGGGCTTCCGGATACCGGTGGTTTAGACCAAAAAAAAAAAAACAATTGCTTTATGGAGCCAGAAAAATCGTTTTCCTTTTTTTATTCAGTATTATTATTACGTGAATTTTTATTAATTGTGTTCATTTATCATTTATGTGATTAAATTTTAGCAATAAAAGTTTTTGAAAAATCCCACAAATATTTAGTAAAGACCGATTTTAATCGGGCGAATGGGGTGCCTTAAAAACCTTCTCCACTCGTAGCCTGGCTCTCGAATCCAAAAATCTCTGGTTTTTCAATTTAAATATTTTTTCCAAATCAACGGCACAAGAGTCATTATTTTCAAATTCTTTCAAATGGTTTCTCGAGTTAAATCCTTTTCCAAAATAAAAAACCTGGTGGAGACTTTTTTTCAAACAATTTTCCGGGTGGCGCCGTCCACACTTGCAAGGGTATTAGATACCCTTGACGGGTTAAGAGATCAAAAGCTTAGGTTGGGGTCATGAATAGGTTGTCGAAGTTTCGACGGGTGCGAGGTCAGCTAGTGCCTTTGGATTGGTAGCTTTGGAAAGGGTCTTGGGTATTTGTGGAGCTAAGGGCGTTGACGGATGAGCCGCTGCTGCTACTGTTGCTTGAGCGACTTGAGAAGCCTTTCTTTAGCTGAGGGGTGGTCTCCTTGTTGCCCAGAAGTCCCATCTTGAGGCCATCCTATACTTGCAACCCGATGGCGTGGAGACGTTTGAACTTGGAGACAGTTTGAGGGTAGATATGCTTAAAATAATCTCCTTGTAGATTTTTTACCACTATCTGTACTTGATCTTCTTCAGAAGGGCGGTTCTCCATCTTTGTCACTTTCTCCCTCCATCTTGTCAGAAAAGTGGTGAGGTCGACATTCTCCTCTTGCTTGGTCATCTTAAGATCGCGGGTGGTGACCTTGATTTGAATGTCGTAGGCATATTGCTTAATAAAAGCGGTGGCAATCTCCTGCCAGCTCTTGTGCTTGTTGAAATCTTGATCAATGAACAAGTCCAAAGCATTTCTTGAAAGGGTGCGCTGAAAAAGTTGACCCACGAGTTCATCACTTAACCCCATCAGCTTGAGCGTATCGATCACTAGACGGACATGGCTGCTAGGGTTGCTAGATCCATTGAACTTCTCAATATTTGGCATTTTGAACCCGATAGGGAGTGAGCTTCGGGGAACAGTTACAATCCCTCAAAGTCGAGGAAAATGTGCCCATGGGAATGTGTCGGAATAGCTTTAATATCCTTGACTTGTTTGGTCAACTCGTCATCATCACCCGCTTGGGACCTTTCTTGCTCGAATTCATCTTGCTTGGTTTCTACTGCTGCTAACTTAATCCTGAAAATTACTAATGGTTTCTGCCATTTCGGCCATGGTAGGAATGGGATGGTAGGCCATTTTGTCTGTAGGAGGCAGGTTTTGACTTGACTAAGGAGTGTCGAAATTTGGTGGAGCTACCGAGGAACTGAGTTGCTTCGGAACTATAGGTTGCTAGAGCAAGGTTTGAGTAGCTGGGATAGGTGAGCTTGGTGTAGAGGCGCTTGTTGCTTCTTCCTCTTGTTATGGTGGAGTTTGTTTGGTAGGACTTCGAGGAAGATGGACTACGTGATGATAGTCGGAGTTTTGTGAACCGGGTAAAGTGAGAGTGTGAAACCGGCTGTTGCGCTTGCTTTTTATTACTTATGATGTCCGTTGTAGGAGATAGTTGCATGTTAGCTTGACAGTTAGAAGAAACATGGGGCTAGAGCCCTTGACCCCCTTACAAAAAGGAGTTTTTACACAACAACATGGCTGGCGTGGGAAGAACTTTTGAAAGGAAAACACAAGAACAATGCACACATAATTCTTAACCTGTGAGGTCCTGTCCTAGTTGGATAGTTCTACGACTTTCTAATTATGCAAGGGTTAGTAGTCTCAGAGGGTACCTTGTTGCCAGTGCTTGCTTGAACCCCTAACATAGCCCGTGACATGCTGGGATATTAGGCGAACTAAGCGGGTTTTTTAATAGCTAATGCACATGAGAGATCAGATATATCACTAACACAATTTTGAGTCAAACTTTCTAGTCATGCGTCCTAAGCAAAGTTGCCACACTATAGATACCCTCGCTCAAGTTTGCACTTGATGAGGGCGTTCACTACACATGATGGCCAATAAGCGTCAAGGTGCCTATTGCAGCACATCTGTCACGCCCTCAAATTTAATAAATCGAAACATAATTAAAATCCACGTTATCAGAGTCAAACGCATTTCAAAAAAAAAAAAAATCCGGTCATTAGAGCATTACAAATTCAAAATCTGACTTTCTAAGCTCGAACCCCAAAATGGTAAGTACCAATTTACATGATTGTTTACATTTCCAAAAAAAAAATCCACATGAAATACTCCCACGAATTACATCATCATTTCTCAAAAGTTTTACATGAATACGATAATCAAATATTTAAAGCAATGATGCTTCCAAAAACTTCATGTCATGCACACCATGCATTCCATCCTGCACTTCAAGCGAAACCTGAAACAACAAAGGGGTGAGCATACACTTCGCCCAGTAGGTGTCCCCTTTGGGTTTCAGACTCTAAAAAGAAAATATGCATAAATAACAAGTATCGAATAAGAGCATAAAGCAAAACCAACATTTACAAGTAGGCTTCTACACTTACCATTTGAAGTAAAAGTACTTCTCATAACACCTGAGGACACCTCCGCAATCCAAATTTCAAATAATTAACTAATGGATATCCTTCTAGCCATACAACAAACCGTACATGCAACTACTAGTTATAAAATACCATTAATCGCGTCCCCAAATATTTCACACCTACTTACATATACATATATATTCACCCATCATAAGCAAATCTAAATATTTCCGTGAGTCCACGTACCCCGCCTTGCCTACACACTTATCGACATATTCCAAAAACACCAACGTGTCTCACTAATACTCACATACGTCTCAACGTGTCCCATACGTGCCAAGGCATACTACAAGTTCACATAAGTATCGCAATACCACTCCGCGTTAACGGTTTACCCATGTGCCCACTCAACACATCAATAATCAACCTATCGTATCTCATTTATATATGTGTGCGAGTGTATATATGCTTGATATACTTGACACCATCCCGAAGTTCAATTTCTTTCCACGTGTCACACCACATACAACTAGTGTGTCCCCGTATTCCATAGGTACCCACGTGTCAACTAACTATTTAGTAAGTGCCTTATTGGATCCTACAAACACTCTCGTGTCCCACGTGTACTCTACAAGTTTCTCTCACGTGTCTCGCAATACCCATGAGTACCTCGTGTCTCTCAAATACTCACATGTCTCTCAAACATTCCACCAATGCCCATGTATCTCATAAGTACCCATATTAATTCACTCATCAAATCACGATCCATTTTCTTTAATTTATCACAACTCAAGTCCAAGTTCGTTTAGTTCGAAAGCTCGTGGCGTGTCGGTTGTGGCAAAATTAGCATGTGTCCAAGAACGTGAGAGATCATGACAAAACATCATTCATATCATGATAAGCTACCAACGCTTAGAAGTCGAGTAGAGAAGCTTAGGAAAGACCAATGAAGGCCCGGAGCAAAGGAACATGAAAATGGAGTTATGAATCTCGAGAAAACCCGACACCTTGATAGGAGAAAGTACATTTCTCTCAAAATACAAAGGCTATAAATATGAGACCAATTGGGTTTGAAAGTAGACTCATAGAGCTTTCTAACGGTTCAAGAATCGCCTCAATCGGAGTTCGGACGAAGCCGGGGCGTGCCCGCGAAGTTGGGTAAAAATCTGTCGCAGTGGGTATCGATACTAGAGAAAGGCTGTATCGATACCGAGTTGCTAAAATTTTTACAGAAAGTCTGGGTATCGATACCGAAGAAAAGGGGTATCGATACAAATGCCATCTCGAGCAAAATTTTCAGATTTCCAGATTTTTCCAAAATGGAGGGGATTTCAACCCAAGCCAAAAATTGAGGTTCCAAACAACATCTACTCATATGAGAGGGATATATCAACAACTAATTCAAGGATTTATCAACCAAATACACAAAACCCAAACTCAATAAAAAATCAAGCTCATTTCCATGGTGATAACAAGTTTAACAAGAAATTGGGAACAAGAACACCAACAATGCAATCATTCAACAAATATACACTTAGAGGAAGTAGAAGATTGTTCCCTACCTCAAAGATCAAGCTCCCAATAGGTGAGAAGTAAAGCCCTAACCCTTGTTCTTGGATTTTCAACCGAAATACACCTTCTCCTAGCAACACCAAACGTACCTGGACTCTAATTCGCGTGTAGATGATGAATATGAGGTTGAATCTTGAGTTTTAGAGGTGTGGGAGGTGGATTCGTGGTGGAATTAGAAGAAGATATGGAGAGGGAGAAGAGAGAGGGGCTGCTGCCCTTTTTAGAGAGAGGGAGAGATGAATTTTTTGGCCCAAAATCAGCCATACAACACATTATATACACCCCACTAATTGCACTCACACCCCTTGTGTATCTAATGTATTATAAAGATGCCCAAGTGCATTCTCTAACGCCACATTAACCCATCTTTGATCTATTTTCATTTCCTCACAATACCCAATGTTATTTCGGGAAACCATTAAAAAAAAAATAATAATAAATAAATAAATACGGGTTCTTACAACATCTTTGAGTTTAGAGTCGCCACTTGGTTTAGGCTAAACCAAGAAAGATCCTTTCTAGAGATTCATGGTTCGGGAAATAAGGGTACAGTGAGGGGAAGTTGTTAGGCACCCCTCTCTGCCTAGCTACAAAGGCTAGTCTATACTCGTTTGACAAAGAATTGCTTTAATGTTTTAGGACATCTTGCAAACAATTGGTTATTAAGCTGTTTTAATAGATATGGGTGATGTAAGTAATAAACACAAAGCACACAGGGGTTGGGAATTGGGGAGCACACAAAAACAAGAAGTATACAATAGGGAAACACAAAATTAATAATTTGCCAGCATCTTGATCTACCGGCCGGCGGCGGCGAGCAGATCACATTGATTAAAGTGTCGGCCGACACATCAGACAGTCGACCGGTGTTCTTCCCAACGCCAGGAAAATTGCAGAAACAAAAAGTTAGATATGGAAAATTGAACTACTAATCGAACATGGATCAAGAAATTGATCGAATAGAAGGTGTTACAACTTTCGCAATTAACTCAACGATCGATTTGCCTGAGTTTGCTTGCTTTGAGGTTGAATTCGTGGAACCTTGAACCCTAAGCTTGGATTTTTGGGTTTTGCACTCGAGTGTTTTCACTCAATAGGAAGTTAGGGCTTTTGAAGCAAGAAGTTGTGGGAGTATTTGCTCAGAGTTTCGAGGTGTGAGGCCTGAAGATTGTGTGTTAATTTCAGAAGTGAAGGTGCGTATTTATAGGGATTGGAATGGGAGAGTCCCAATTCGATTAAAGCTCGAATTGAGAGTGGTGTGATGCGGGAAAACTCTATCAAAAAGAGTCCCGATCTTGCTTACCACGTAAAACGAAGCAATTTGATTGGGGGAGAAGAGCTAGAGTTTGGATTAGGCTCTTGTTGCAAAGCTTTTGGAACAAGTTGATTTGTCGGCCGACCAATGGACTTGCCGGCCGATTAATGTATTTGGTTTGAAACAGGAGATCGAGGGTTCTGGCGGTCAATGGATGTATCGGTCAGTATTTTGGCCAAGTTAAAAAAGTTTTTGGTTTTAGGTTATTAGACCCTTGCAAAGGTTCTAAAGTCCACGTGAATCCACCCAAAGCATTCGGGTAACGCTTTCATTATCTGGAGCTCACTTAGATCAGTACTTCAAATACTCACCGAGCCAACTTAGGGTGTCTACACGAGTCTGACCCAGTCACTCCAAGTCGACGACAAAATGCTCTATCACATCCCATCTATAGGCAAAAACTTCATCTCCAACAAGATCTCGACTCCTACACCGCATGGCTCACCTCCGGCGATCACAGGTCTTGATGCACCTCTGGTGACTCGTCAGGAAACTTGGTCAGTGCGACGGAAAACAACGGAGGTAGGCTATAATAATCGGAGAACGGTGGAGCGGTGGCCAAAGGAGAGGAGAGCGGCGACAATTATTCAAAAAACGGGAGAGAAAGCGAGAAAAGGAAGAGAAACTGCTAGATCTAGGAAGGAGAAAGTAAGACACCCATAAGGGTGGAGATCCCTTCCCCCTCGCCACTATAATAGCGTAGAAAATCCTAGGAGAGGGGGAGGAGGGATTGGCGGTGGTAGGTTTGCGTGCGCATGCGAGAGAGAGAGAGAGAGAGAGAGAGAGAGAGAGAGAGAGAGAGAGAGAGAGAGAGAGTTGGGGTTTTTTTTTAGCGAAGTTAATCTACACCCATTCATACTTTAAACGATGAATTCATAAAGACAATTCGGATTTTAAAAAACGATCTACTACATTATATCAAAAATTGAATTTTAATTTGTTTCAATTTGTAGAAACCGTAATTAGCAAGTCGTTCCTACGTTAAAAGATGAAGTCGTTAAGAAAATTTGGAAATTACTCCACAAACTGTGAAACTAATTTGGTTTAATAATATTTAGAAATCGAAAATGACAACCCCATTCAATTGTTAAAAGATGAATACCGTAAGTAAATTTGGGTTTTAAAAATTGAGCTCGATTACTTCAAAAATTGCAAACCAAAACGAAGAACACGTGCTCGATTTTCAATTTTTGAAACAAAACTACATTTTCGGTACTGGATATTCGAAATTCGAAAGAGTAAAAGTTCTCTAGTGATGGGTTCCTAATGTTAACATGTCTTTTGGGTTCAAATACATACCTTCAGGGAGCAGATTTGAGTCGAATAGAGTGAGTGTTGTTGGCGGTGCTGTTGATGGCGGTCGTGGTGGTGAAAGCGTTGCTGATGGTGGTAATGGATTTGGGAAGAGAATAGAGGAAAGAGATACAGTGGAGAGGGAGATAATGGTTGTGAGATACCACATCGCCTAAATATCGAAAGCCAATTCAATATATAAGGAAACATGAGCAGCTATTGTATAACTCAAAGATATCTTTTGAGGCACGTGGTTAGGCTAAGAGTTAGCAGGTCAGTTGGCGCGGGTCGTTACAATGGTGGGTGAAGGGGAGTAGATACAGAATGGGGACAGAGGAGAAGAAGGCGAAATGGAGAGAGGTGGTGATGGCGGGCGGTCGGTCGAGAGAAGAAGAGCACGATTTTTTTAAATTTATTTCTTAGGGTAAGTTGGGAAAGTTTGGGTTTTTCTTGGGGTTATATTTAGCCATTTTGGGGTTTAATTTAGAAAATTGTGCATTTAGTTTGTAGTGGGTTGTATTTAGCCAAAAGAGGATTGCGAATAGAATCAGCCCTAATTAGGGGGTGTTCCACTAACCCAGTTTTTTGAATAAACTGGTTTTTCACGATTTTTTAGGTGATGTGTTGTGAGAGAATGACCTGTCTCGGTGTTTGAAAAAAACATTTTTTGTTAGTGGAACACCCCCTTAGTATGTTCAGTTTAATATGCGAAATTGAGTTATCAAACAACCCTGATTAATTAACGGTAGGAAGTTGAAATTGTGTCAACAATATAATTATCTGCGAAATTGTTTTCTGTTTACCCTGCCTTAGACTTTTTGAGTGATCGTAATTGGAAGTTGGATATGTGGATTGTGGCCATCAACGTGAAGAAGAACGATTTGATCCATGTGAAGACCCCACCTCCCGGATATTCTGAAGATTTTGAGGATAGTTCCGACCTTTCACAAATAGAATCAAACGGTCTAGTTTTCTCTGTCACTCTCCACTTGCTATTCCAAACAGAACAGACACTCACACACGCTCTCTCTCCCTCTCTCTCTAACCTGAGAAACCACCTCCTTGAAAAATACACCATTCGCTTCCTCTCTTTTCTTCTGCGGAACAATCAAATTCGTAGCGTACTTGTAAGTCTATGGCTCTTCAATTGCAAGTCGCTCTGAGTACTACCTGCTCCAACTCCTCCTCATTTCGTTCAGCGCCGTCAAGGCCCTCAAAGCATTCAATTTTATCCATCTCTGACGTGGGTTCGAGGAGTTTTATCGGCGCCGAAAAGAGGATAGAGAGGATCGGCGTGAAAAATGTTGCTGGGGGCAAACAGTTTGCTGGGATGAGTGTGAGGTCGAGCCTTGACACAGCCGGACCAGTGGTGGCGCTGGGTCAGGTGACGGAGGCCTGCAAGGACACCTTTTGGCCTCTCGTTAAAGCCGCCGGCGATAAGACCGTTGTTGTAGACATGTATACCCAATGGTACACATCTCTCTCCTTTTTTTTTTTTTTAAAAATGAGATTTTGAACCAAAAATTAAGTGGGCCGGATCTCACACCCACGCTATGTCAGCTTCGACCCATTAACCACATACGGAGCCGAAACCTAATTATTACCGTCGCCTTGAGCTATTGCTTGAATTTATTGCTCAATTTCCCCTTTCGGTCAGAGGCGGGCCTTGGGATTCTATATAGTGGGCCCCCTATCATTCACAATCTTATACTATAGTAGTAAATTGATAATTCAAAAAATTATACTTTATTCAACACAGAAAATTAAAAGCCATATATTACCTAACATCAAAAGTTGCAAAATCTTAATCAAAGGCATTCAAAGCCGGTAGCGGATCCGCTGTCCCAATTTCGGTGTCCCAACTCGCTGTCCCAAGCATCCGAGCCGTCCATCCGAGAAATCAACGGCTCAGATTCTCAAATGAATATGGATGGTTCAGATTTGTTTGGGGTGAGATGGAATCCGAGCAGTTGATTGCTCGGATGGACGGCTCGGATGCTTGGGACAGCGAGTTGGGACACCGAAATTGGGACAGCAGATCCGCTCTCTTCAAAGCCGCAATATAGTAATATTATTTTTATTATATTCAAGGTTCGAAAAGTCGCTAGACGCTTTTAGGGCGGCCAGCCACATAGAGATTTCAAGGCCGAGTACTCGGCGCCTAGTCGGCGAAGGGCCTTCTAGCGCCTAGGTGCCGAGTATTCGGCCTTCCAGACCTTCTTTTAGAACACTGATTGTACTTAGATAAATATTCATGGATATGTTATGGGAATCAGTGAATCTTTCTTTACTTACAGTATTTTAGGAAAATGATAAACTCGGTCCTTAGGGTGAAAGTTAATACACAAAAGATGTATCGATATCTAAAAAAAGTGTATTAATATTCGTGGACGTGTATTTTTATCCGTGACATACCTATTGAAATCTAAACTCATTTGTCTTTATGTTCATATTACCCTTCGCCTAGTGGGCGGAAGTAAGCAAGACCCTAGTATTATGTATATATACATAGTACCGAATAAATATATCTTATCTTATCTTATATAGTATTGCAGAATTATTTTCGGGAGAAGTATTCTATGAGCGACAAGTAGCATGAATCCGGTGGTCTTTCATACAAACTTTTATGCATCACATGTAAATATTGCATTACTCTTATTAGCCCTATAATATAGATATTTTTTCAAAATTCAAATTCAAAAATATCTTACTCTTTGGCACTATTGTATTTTTATTCCATAACGAGATAAACTCTCTCAATTAGTAATGTTTATCGGAGCACACAGATAGAAATCAATAATCTTCATGTAAAACCCTTTTTTTGCCTTCTTGTTTCAGGAGCCTATTTGGATCTATTGCACCACAAAAATAATCAAATTGAGAGAAAACGCATAGAATTATCGTAGAAGAATCATGCACAAAATTCAAAATGCCTCATAGATAGTCTATAATAAAAATAAAATAGAAGTAGTTGAACAATCTTTCAAAACAGAATAAAAATTGTTTTAACAATAAAAGGTAGCTTGTGCTGATAAAAAAAATAAAATAAAAAGTAGCTTATGCAATGATGAACTTATTTCTTATTTTTTCTGTTTGGAAAAAATAAAAGGGTCCAGCCTCGCTTCCCTCCATACATCCGCCCTTGGTGGAAAATTATTATGATCTCTCAGTGCTCGCACTCACAATTTGTTTGTCCAATCTTGAACTCGTAACTTATTAGGGAGACAAAATGATTACTTTTGTAAAGTTTCAAATTTTCAAGAATACTATGTACTTTTTGGTATTGAATGAGAGTGCGCCCTCTCTAATAAATAAAGGTGAGGGCCATCAAGGGATCATTTAAAATTGAATTAAAATTTGGACAAACATTTTTGGACATGAAAAAGTAAAAAAAAAAAGGCAAACGAATTGGAACAGAGAAAGTAGTGCATAATATTTAGTAGTCATAAGGCTTTGAAAGAAAGTAATGTCTTATATACATATAAAAAGCCACAATAATAAAGTATTATGGTTAATAAATTCACCCACAATCTGATATTTAATCTAATTGTACCCCCAAACACTACACATGTCTATTATCTTTTTTTTTCCACCACCAAACACTTTCACAGATTTTGATTACGAGTTTTTCATAGTTCGTAAAAAAAATCTACAATCTGTAATCCACTCACACCAGGCCAATCAGTGGGAAATCCCCGGAACTCTGAAATTCCAATCAATTTCTTAAGAAATGGTGCTACTTAGTCCACTTCGTGTTGGCTGAGGATGGCTTGATTACTTTTGTGATAGGTTTTTAGTCCTGATTTCGTTCTGTGTTCCAAGCAAAGGTTTGTTCATTCTTCTCTATTTTTCATACATCTCATCGCAATAGGTCTCACACCCTACTCTCTTGCTCGTTTTTTTGTTCTTGCTCTATTTCTCGGGGCTACTGCTTGCCATATTTGGATCCTAATCCTTGGTTCTGAACAAAATGCTGGGCCCTTGGAGTACACTTAATGGTAGATCCAAATAGGTTACTCATGAAACGAGAAGGCAAGAACTGTGCTAATTTGTGGTGCAATAGATCCAAAAGTGATCTTGCAACAACTCAAGCAATTGAGTGGAAGATCAAATGAAAATTTGAACCAGTTGAGTGAGCATGGAAATTTAACCTTTTTGTTTTCTAATTTGATTTCCTTCTAAGATCTCCATGATTTATTGCCAAATTATGCTCGATGCTAATTGTAATATGTGTCTACTTTAAGTATGTTAATTTCTCTTTTGGAAAAAATACTTAAGCTAGCTTTCCAAACAAAGGAAAAGAAGGGTATGGTGAACATGAGTGATGTTTACCTTAAATATAAAGTTTCGATTTTGTCTTCACCTTAAATTGTGTACACCTTTACCTTGAACAAAGGAAATGATATCTTAAGGATTATGTTGAACACCATATAAGAGTACAATTTTAATATTCAATTTATGTTTTAAATAATTATCATGTGATTTTTGTTTGACGAATAATACAAACGCATATTATGGAAAGGATAAATGTAAAAAAAACTTCAATCTGTTCCTAAGGGTATGAAAACGTAAATCTATGATTTCTTACTAGCAGTTTACAATTTATATTTCCAACTCAAGAGATGTTGCTTTTGTGTAGTACAGATTTTAAAAACCTCTCTCTCCCCGTGGGGAAAAAAAATATGTAAATATATATTTTTTTTGCGAAAACTGCTTGGATCAAGCCCTTCCCGGTATTTTTTTTTTTGAAGATTTTCCGCGTGGACCCTTGAAAACACCTTCTGAACACATTGGACGGATCGGATCGTCAAAAAAATGTTTGGATCATGAGGTCCGGAAATAAAAAGTCCGGATAAGAAGGTTACCCTATATATATATAGAAGCCGGTTCTAGTCCGGGATCCGGACCTCCATGATCCGAACATTTTTTTGACGATCCGAGCCGTCCAATGTGTTCAGAAGGTGTTTTCAAGGGTCCACGCGGGAAATCTTAAATAAAAAATACCGGGAAGGGCTTGATCCAAACAGTTTTTCGCAAAACTGTAAATATACAGTTTTTATTTTTGCGAAAAACTGCTTGGATCAAGCCCTTCCCGGTATTGTTTTTTGAAGATTTCCCGCGTGGACCTTGGGAAACACCTTTTGAACACATTGGACGGCTCGGATTTTTCCAAAACAATTTGCAACGCAAAAAAAACACCCATTTTGTTCCAGTCAGGGATCCCTGACTGGAACCGTGGGGTATATATATATATATATATATAGGTAAAACTTCTAGTCCACACCTCCCTAAAATAAGAAAAAAATGATTTTTTTGTGTTGCAAATTATTTTTGGAAAATCCGAGCCGTCCAATGTGTTCAGAAGGTGTTTTCAAGGGTTCACGCGAGAAATCTTCAAAAAAAAAAACACCCGGGAAGGGCTTGATCTAAGCAGTTTTCGCAAAAACTGTAAATATAAAGTTTTTGCGAAAACTGCTTGGATCAAGTCCTTTCCCGGTATTTTTTTTTTGAAGATTTCCCGCGTGGACACTTGAAAACACCTTCTGAACACATTGGACGGATCGGATCGTCAAAAAAATGTTTGGATCATGGAGGTCCGGATTAGAAGCTTAACCTATATATATATATATGGTTTTGTTAAAATGTGCCCCCTAGGCACATGATAAGATTTATTAAATGAGTCTATTTAAATCCATTATATAGAAAGTCGTAAAAGTAATAGATATATTTGGATTTCCCAAGCAAAAAGTAGTGAAAGAATTTGTGCATATTGTTTATAACTTAGATTTCCCATGCAAACAAAGAATTTAATTATACTCATTTAATGAACCTTATCATGTGCCTCGGGGGCACATTTTAACAAAACCCATATATATATATATATATTGTTGGATATGCCATCATATTTTTGGATTTCTATACAAAAAGGATACAGGATGGGATATGTATCGTTTTTTTAAGGAGACGATACAAATCGTAGGATACATATCCTGTATCGTACGTAGGATTTTAACAACAATACTATATGTACAAAATGAGAGAGAGAGTCAGTCATGGGTGGGTGTGCTTCAAAGGAGAAGAATTTGGGTGCCGGCCGGGTACCACATGGCGGTATCAAGTACCCAGCCCAGTGGATTTTAAAGAGAGAGAGAGAGAAGAGAGAAAGAGGGGGGGAAGGGTTTGGGAGAAATATGGGCCGTCCAACACAGTTTTGGACGGTTGGAATGCGCGAACGGTACCGCCATGTGGTACTCGGCCGACACCCAAAATTTTCTCGCAGGTTAAAGGAAGAATTGTTGCGCAACACGAGGCTCGGTCGGACAGTGTTGTGCGGGTAGGTACGACTAGAAAACCAATTTTTGACTACTTATGCACCTGTGTCTGACCACTCCTAATTTCTAAATCGAATGTTGCCTCTCAGACAGGATCAGGTCGGGTTGATTGATCGGTTATCTGCTCAACCTTAATATTTGCATAGAATTTTTTTTCCCATGCAATATTTAGTATGGTTGGATCAAACTAAATTGTTAATGTCCCTGAACTCTGTAGCAGTGCATTTGTAATTTCGTTGGATTGTCAAATTCTTTTTTATTCCTTGATCTCTGACCCTTCATGGAAATAATTAAATTATAGGTGTGGTCCTTGTAAGGTGATGGCTCCAAAATATCAGCAATTGTCTGAAAAGTATCTGGATGTTTTGTTCTTAAAGCTTGACTGTAACCAGGATAACAAGGTTGGTTTTTGATATATATTTCAAACATCTCTCTCTCTCTCTCTCTCTCTCTCTCTCTCTCTCTCTCTCATGGTTTAATTGATAATTCTTGCAGCCATTAGCAAAGGAGCTCGGAATAAAGGTGGTTCCGACGTTCAAGATTCTTAAAGAGAGTAAGATTGTTAAAGAAGTCACTGGGGCTAAATTTGATGATTTAGTCGTTGCAATTGAGAGCGTCCGGTCAAGTTGATATTGTTTCCCACTGTTTTTCTGTTTTCTGGGTAAACGCTTGTTTGTTTCCCGGTGTTGTATGATAAAAGATGTTGTAAGCTATTATACACTCTTATAAGTGGAGTAATTGTTTATGATGGAAAGTTGCTCGGATGTACTCCTTTTATTCTAGTGATCATTTTTTGCTTTTGTTAGCTATAAAAAAGGGACGAATGGAGTATTTCCTTTTGTTTTTTGTGTATGATAGGTAGCACACAGGGTAAAATGCATGTGAACAACCTTACGGCAGCTTTAATCCTTGTAAGTTAATTTGTGAACTCGAATGTGGCAGTGCAGTTCATCTTCGTCCCTCGTACAAATAGACCCCTCCTCTCCGGCTTTAATCCTTGGTTGGCTCCTTCTCTCTCGGCTACTGGGGCTTGCGAATCTTGGCTTTCACTGAAAAGAAAAAAAAAAAAATTTCCCCTCTTTTTTTCTTTGTAAATCCGTCTGAAATAGAAAAAAAAAGTTAACCGTATATAAAGCGAATAAAGATCCAGAAGGAAAGAAAAGAGGTCACCCCCGTGCACAACTCGCAGGAGTGGCATAATGAACAAAGCCATGCACAACCCACATGGAAAGGTATAGTAAACTTGTATCTAATTTACCAGGTGGATTTTGTGATTGTGGGTTAGCTCGTGCTCATGTCCCGTTGAACTAGCTAACCCAAAGGAAAGAAAGGGCAACGGGGACGTGAGCCCGGGAAGTATACTGAACAATCACAAAATCCACCTGGTAATTATTATATAATGCCCATAGAAGTTAGGGTATGTGGAACTGTCAAAAGGAAGTACGAGGAGATATATATACCATAGGCACAAGAAGCATAATCGCATGTGAGTAGAGATGGAAGGAACCTCTAGTTCTGTGAATAGTCGAAAAGAAGGCAAGACGGCCCTAGAGATAATTCTAAATCGAAGAAAGTCTAGGCCTACACATGCAACTAGCACCTCAAGACAAACCCCGCCATCGGCCCCGCAACCCCAACTAATACTGCTGAAACAACAGAGAGCCTCTTGAAATAGTCACTCCCAATGTATATATGGGGAATAAATTCGTGTATGTTGTTTTCTTCTTCTTGAAGAGATTGATCACGTACTTTCTCACCGGAACCTTAGTGTTGCAATATGAGCAATAGTTAGAGCACCTTTGCCTCTTGTCGGCAAAGGCCCTCCGATGCTTAAGTTAGTAAAGGGTTTACTAATCAAGCCAAAGACACAAAGCGTATAACAATGAGTTATATTGTACCTTTTTTCATGAGTTTGATTCTTTATTTATAGGTATAGGCTTACTTCTTGATCAAGGGTGCTTGTTGCCCTAGTTTCCTAATCGCATTAGGAAACCTTTCCTAATCGCATTAGGAAACCTTTCCTAATCGCATTAGGAAACCTTTCCAAATCGCATTAGGAAACCTTTCCTAATGGGATTCGTCCCATTAGGTACAACAATATTTCCTACACAAGATCTCCTCTTATAAACGCCGAGTGTTTAAACCCTAATTACGTCGAGTGTTTATTATGGAAGTAACCCCTAGTTCTATGAATTTTTGAAAAGAAGGCAAGACAACCCTAGAGATAATTCTGAATCGAAGAAAGTCTAGGCCTACACATGCAACTAGAACCTCAAGACAAACCCCGCCATCGGCCCCGCTACCCCAACTAAACTGGTGAAACAACAGAGAGCCTTTTGAACTAGTCACTCACAATGTACAACGGAATAAATATCATCACCTTAGTCAAAGACCCGCTTGACCTTCCACTATGGAAACAACAACAACAGACAAACTCATCCCAAAGGAAGATGAGCCTCTAGAATGTGCTCAAGATAGAATATCTGCAAGGATCAGTCCCTGGGAAACTCCTTCCAAAAGAACCACAGATCAAGAAGAACGCGAAGAGTTGATTGCTAAAGAAATATAACGACATATTTGCTTGGCCTTATGCAGACATGCTTAGAACACTCCAAAAGAAGGGATTATCATGCATGTTATTCACAGACCGGTAATGAAAACAACGGAGGCACAGTTACACAACGAGATTGACCGAGCCACATCAGCAATGCATGTGTTCTCGGTAGGACAAGCACCGAAGCGAAAGCTTCCTACTAAGGATTCTTAGTGGACCATCACGTTCACCGAGAAGGATTTAGTGAGGGTACAATTCCCACACAGTGATGCACTAGTGGTAACGTTTGGGGTCGGTAGAGCAACGATCAAAAGTATTCTGGTGGACCAAGGTAGTGCAGCTGAGGTGATGTACTATTCACTTTTCAAATGACTCGAATTTACTTCAGACGATCTCAAACATGCTGAGGTCCTGCTAGTTGGGTTCAACGACACACCTGTTTATCCGCTTGGAACAATCACACTACCTGTCCGGGCCGGTTCAATCATTCAACAGGTCGAGTTCATTGTGGTAAGTTCTCCAAGCCCTTACAACATCATTCTCGGAAGAAATTGGCTCCATGCTATGAAGGCTGTCGCGTCCACTTACCATTAGGTGCTCCGATTTATTGGGGCAAATGGACGACAGGAGGATATCCGAGGCGATCAAATTGCCTCAAAGGAAGTGTTACATCTCAACAGTTGGAAGGAAAGAGAAAAAGAAGTCGAAGCAGGTTCAATGGGTGGAGCTTCCGGATGCACCCATACTGGTGGACGTTGGGTGCCCTCCCGAGGCGAAGTCAGTGGAAGATCTCATTACCGTACCATTGCTTGCGACCTTGGATTGAATTGTGGATGGTGTTTCCCCAAGCATAGTGTGGACGGCCCACGGAGATGGTTCGATTTGGCATTGAAAAAGATTGTGATTGTTAGAGTCGCCACCTGGATTTGAGGTCCGAACCCGAGAAACCAATAAAAATATGACTCATTTGCCCATTTGAAAAAGATTTCACTGATCATGGCGGAACCAAAGATTTCTCGGATTCGGGGGTTTGGTTATGAGAGGGGAAGGGTTTTACGGCACCCCTCTCGCCCGGTCCGTGAACCGGCCTCTACTCAACATTTTGTGAGATTTTGGAAATATTTGAAATTTGATTTAATCACGTAAATAGGGAATTGGGGATGGGAATCACATATTAACAACATATACACAAAAGATATGAATCTATGGTGAATGCTCGTACACGTGATCTACATGGGTGATGATGACAGCGATAGAGGAAATCACTACAGATATTTACAGAATAAGGAAATCATAGAAACTATACAACAATTGCAAGGGATTATGAACATAGAACATAAGAGATCACAACTTGGATTCCAGAATAGGGGTTGAGCGCTCAAGGGTGACGGTTTGAGCGCTCAATCCTCAAGAACAGCTTGAGCGCTCAAAGACATTACATTGAGCGCTCAAGCCATGATATGGCTTTCTGGTTTTTGACCTTCAGGCAAGCTTTTGATACCTCCTCAGGATCATAAATACATAAAATAAAGATTTAAGAGGTTGGACAGCCACTGTTTTGCACTTTAATATAAGATTTTCAAAGGTTTTGATGTTTGATCATCATAAAATGGTTAACTTACACTCATGCACATGCTTTTGAGGTAAAAATAAGCTGTTTTAAGAGTGACATGAACATAATTAACTATTTAATGACGATCAAAATCCAGAGAAAGCACAAAAGTTAGCAGAACAATGACTGACCCAGAACCGGGTTTGAGCGCTCAAGACCTGAGGCTTGAGCGCTCAACCCCTGCTGAAACTGCAGATTTTGAAAATGTTTTGATTATGTATTTTGGACCTTGTAAGCCCAATGCAAGTACTGGTCTCCCTCAGAAGGACCAAAACAGTGCGATTTCACATGTTTAACTACCTTTTTGAACTTGATTGAAAGCTTGGACTTTGATTTTGGGCTTGGCGGAGGGGGATTATGGATGTTTGGTTGGTATCCTGGGTAGATGAGACAATGTATGTGTGGATTGATGATCAAAGATCGAATTTGGAGCTTGAAGGGTGGTTTTTGTGAGTGGTTTGGATGGTGAGGAAGTGGTTTTGTAGAGAGAGAGAGAGAGAGGATGTTTTTCTGGAGGAATTGAGAGCTGGAGTATGAGAGTTGGTAACCTGGAAACTAGGGGTGGTGAGTGGTTTTTATAGAGAGTGAGTGGGAGGGAAGAAAGGAGAGAGAGGAAGTGGGTTTTGTATTTGAAAGTGGGTTAGGAGTCGTTTTAGGTGTAGTTTAGGACAATGTAGGATGTATTATACACGTACAAGACGTATAGAAATGGTTAGACGCTCCTCCCTGCATGAAATCTCATGATGAGATACTCTGCAGATTTCTGACTGGGATCAGAGTTGAGCGCTCAAAGCCGTGGGATTGAGCGCTCAAGGTGTTTCTCAGGGGTTTGAGGGCTCAAAGAAAAGGGATTGAGCGCTCAAGGGTACTGGCGGCAGGTTGATGGTTTTGCTTGGTTTGGTTATTTTTGGGTGATTTTGGACTGTTTGGTGATGTTTGGTTGATTTTGATCAAGTTCAAGCTATTTTCACATGTTTCAGGTAGTCATGATTGGTCCGTTTCATCATTGGGAATGCTCGAGCGCAACCCGGGTTCAAAATCGGGGTGTCTACAGTTGCCCCTCTTGGACGGGACTCGATGTCATTGATTTGGTATGAGTGACGTCTAAGACATAGACAACCCGACTCATTCCCCGCGATGCATCTCAATCCGCAGAGGAAAGCTTTAAAGATTAATTGGTCGTGCTCTACGAGCTGCCTACGTACCCCATTGCAAGGATCAAACCGGCGTAGTTCTTCGGGGCAATGGAAAATACTTTAATCAATAAACAAACATAAACGGGTTCAAAATCCTCATAGATAATGATTCAAACAGACATAAAACCCTCAAAGATGACGATTTAAACAGGCCCAAGGCCCTAAAAAATAACGACTTAAACAGGCCCAAGGCCCTCGGACGGAGTCAAAATACTTCGCGCGTACGCTAACGCGAAACATGATTGGTAAACATGATTTAAACAAGCACGTGGCTCTCAGACCGGAACATAATTGGTAAACACGATTTAAACAAGCATGAGGGCTCTCAGACCGGAAACATGATTTAAACAAGCACGTGGCTCTCAGACCGGAGACATGATTTAAACAAGCACGTGGCTCTCAGACCGGAGACATGATACTTCGCGCGTACGCTAACGCGAAATATGATTACCAGACATGATTTGCATGGCCTAACACGGCCAATCACTGAGATTTAGATCCTCGGATCAACATGCGTTTGATTGATTGGGACTAACGAGTCCATGGTACGCTAACAAATCACAAGGGATGACTAAAATGCCCCTGAAAGGCTTGCAAAAGAAGCCAAAGTTATGCCATGATTGGGTTTGAGCGCTCAGGGTACCCCCTTTGAGCGCTCAGGGTACCCCCTTTGAGCGCTCAAATCGACTTGAGCGCTCAACTCCAGAGCTTTGAGCGCTCAATCCTCAACGTTGACCCTCCAGCGCTCAAAAGGTCCAACTTAAGCACTTGAACCCCTGAACGGGGACGACGGTTCAGAACCCCGGTTTCGGTTTTAATTCCGTTTTTACTCCGATTAACCCCCATAACGTTTCAAAACTTCCAGAGATCGATTCCTCACGCCTCTCTTGCAATTCCGATCTAAACCCTAACATTTTCCAATTGATTTGCGATCCAAATTAAAAACCCCCAATTCCTAGGGTTCATCCGTGCAACCTAGGTCCAATTCCTGTCGATTAGGGCTTGATTTAGAGGCATTTGATCGGTTTTCATGGAAAATACCAGCAATTCACAGCCTCCGGTGGCCCCGCCGTCGGTGGAGAGTGGTGGGGATAGCACGGTGGTGCCACCACCAGCGGGTTCAAGCGCTCAAGGGGGTGATAAGGTGGCTGATGTTGGTGCTACAGGGGCTGAGGTGCCACCCATGACCACAGACATGACGGGGAGAGATGGAGAGAGGGAGGGAGAAAGGGAGAGAGAAGAAGATGGCAGCAGTGGTGACCGGTCGGAGGAGACCGGTGGTGGTGGTGGTGATCCGGCAGCTTCCGGCGATGGTGGAGATCCGGCCACCGAGACGGTGGTGGTTGGTGGTGATGACGCGACGGTGTCACGGTGTCGGAGAGAGTAGAGGAGAGAGATGGGGAGAGGGGAGAGGAGAGAGATGAGGAGATGGTGGAGGTTCACGATGTGGATAGTGACGGTAGTAGCGATAGCGAGGAGACGGTTGAGGAGAGGGGGATTGGCGGTAGTAGCGGCGGAGATAGGGCAGAGGGTACGAGTGGGGTGGCTAGGACTAGGGCACCCCGTTGGAGGATAGAGCCGAGACCCAGCCAGCAGCCTAGTGGGGGAGATAGGGGGAATGCGGTGGTGATAGGTGGTGAGTCGGCGACTCAGGGACCGAGTGGTGGGTCGTCGGTTCAGGGGCCGATAGGGATCTCCTTGGAGGATTATATTGAGCACGCGCCACAGGAGATAGTGATGGCAGCTGCAGCGGACGCCCCGGGGATTCTGGATGCGGCGAGGGAGGCTATTTTTGAGAGTAGGGAGAGGGAGGCAGCGCTGCTACGGGAGGCAGCAGATGAGGACGCGGCGGCGAGGGCTTTTTGGGAGGAGTTTGAGACAGAGGAGGCGGCGGAGGAGGCCAGAATACAGGCTGAGGAGGAGGAGAGAGTAGCTGGACCGAGGACGACAGTAGTCCAGGCTGCCAGACAGTGGCTGAAGAGGAAGAGGTCGGCCTTCGACGCGGCGACTTATGCCCCACCGGTGCACCTCTTCGTGCCTTCCGCTTCAGAGGACTACACTCCCCGCCGGGAGTTGTACTTCGAAGAGGAGGTGTTACTGGACCCTGAGGTCCACCTTTCGACCGAGTGCCTGACGGTATGCTCGCTTGGCTTTCCTGTTTATTGCTTTCGTGCACTTTCAGTAGTTAGAAACCTTAATTGCATTGAATGATTGAATTACTGCTTGATTGATGACTGGATTGACGATTTGAATGAATGATTGGACTAACGCCTGATTGTTTGCCTGTTTGCTGATTGTATGCAGAGGAACTTGCGCTTGAAGGCTCATGGAGGTATGGGTTTCAGTTGGGAGATCTACCAGCAGTTACATGCCTCCGTGAAGGCATTGGTGGATCAGGCAGGGTTCGGGGCGTTCATCCCGACTCTCACGAGCACACAGCACGACCATGCCGTGGTGACGGCATTGGCAGAGAGGTGGAGGGACTCTACAAGTTCTTTTCACCTTACTTTCGGGGAGGCGACGATGACGCCACTGGACTTCTCGGCGCTCACGGGACTGCGGGTAGGAGGAGACTCGATCCCATTCGACTCGGGGATTGGCAGGGATGAGGCTGCATTGAGATGGTTCTTGGGCTTCGTGCCCAACAAGGAGGGAGAGACGGCCACATATGGCCAATTCAAGACGAGGGGGTTGGGTGAGCCGACGGATGAGGAGGACACGACACGAAAGGCGAGGTGCTATTTGTTATACCTGTTTGGGGCTTCACTGTACCCAAACAGGCGTAACAGGGTGCATCTCTCCTATCGCGGAGGGTTGATGGACTTCGCCAGGGCGGCGAGGTACGACTGGGGTGGAGCGGCGCTTGGAAGCTGCTATGCATTCGTGAATGCCGTCTCGAGGCGGAAAGGGACTGGCATATCAGGGCTGTGGAGCGTCTGGGAGGTAAAATTCAGAATTTTCGCTTCAAATTTAATTGCACGCATTTCAATACTCGCACTTGATTACAAAAACTTGCATTGATTGACCGACTTGTCGTTTGCATTGCAGCTCTGGGCTTACGAGGTGTTGGGGTTGCATCCCCCAGAGACGCGTCACCAGGACCCGAACGTCATCCCCCGGGCACTGTGCTGGGGGGAGGGCTTCCGTTACGGTGGTTCAGCGCGGGGGAACATCCACGTTCTCCGCGCTTTGCTTGACAGACTCCCTGCTTCCTTGGTAAGTATCAAACTCTCACATGCATTCAATCTCCTTTCAAATCGCTTATAACCATGCATTCGATTACTGATGCTTGAACAATTCTTGTAGGTCCGCTGGTACGTATGGGATGCCATCGATGAGCCTTACTTGGCTCAGAGTAGAGAGCTTACGAGGGGGAGGGTCCTACTAGAGTGCTAGTACGGCTGGTTCTGGTACCTTGGCGACAGGGTGCTGCGCCAGTCGATGCGGGCTGAGAGATCGAGCGTTATACGACACCCGATCCAGACTTGAGCCAGTACTTGCGACCAGCCTTGAGCTATGTAGACTATCGGAGGAGATACCTGGCTGGTCCATTGAGGGCGGAGGAGTGGAGGGAGAAGATGGAGAGGGAGAAGGTCGCGAAGGCGCGTGCCTCAGCTAGAGGGGTGGCAGGAGGTGAGGGCGAGGATGCTGGTACCTCGACCCAGGAGACGGTGGCGGCTAGGTGGTGGGTGCGCGTCACCTCGGCTGGTGGAGAGGCAGGGGATATAGATATCCCGAGGCCACCGGCTGACTTTCCGCCGCTCTTGGCACCGGTAAGAATCATTTCACTTATCAATTTCGCATGCCTCGATTATGAATGCCCAACTGTACTAACAACATGAATCTTGACTTGCTTGCATGTTTCACAGGAGGCGGTACAGACGCTGTATGAGCAGAATCGAGGACTACGTGTCCTGATACGCCGCCTCGTAGCCGGGCAGGAGGTCATCATCCGTCCGGAGGACAAGCCAGCACCTCCTGTTGCCCCTGGGCCTTCTCGCCCGAGAGTTGCACCGGTATGCAATTTACATTTCTTGCACTTTCAATTTCTTGATTATATCATGCACTAATTCCTTTTCTTGTTTGCTTGATGATGCAGCCGCCCGTGATTAGGAAGAGGCCCCATGCTGGAGTCGGCGGTCCTGGAGACACGACCGTGCGGCTTGGGCGTTCGAAGATAGCAGAGATGAGACTCGAGGAGGAGAGACCGCGGAGATCGACTCGCCGGAGGGTGGAGGTAGCTCCTGAGGGGATAGTAGAGACGAGCTCGAGCGATGACAGCGTCGATGACGCTAACTACCCCTCTACCCGACTGGAGCGACAGGAGCAGCGGCGCGGAGACGATGCTGAGAGCTCGGACGAGACGATGGATGAGACGGAGTAGTATATAGTAGGCATAGAGTAGCTTAGAATCTTGCTTTTGCTTTTTGTCTTTTCTTTGGATTGGGCCTGCGTGCCCCGGTAGATAGGCGGATTGGGCCTGCGTGCCTAGTTGTGGATTTCCTCATTGGGCGTTGTGTGCCCCAGTAGTTAGTGATGATGCTCAGACTTGATATTTTGATTTTCCATGGATTTTATCGGATTATATACATGATTTGCACTTTCATTTGTTCATTGTGTTATTCTCTGTTTTTGATGTACAAATGAATCAACCTGCTGTAGGATGTACATAATTTATTCACAAAACTTGAATCCAAGCATCTAAATACAAAGTTTAAAATTTGACTTCAAAAGAAAAGCTAACATGCTCGAGAATTTGAACGAAACATGACTATTTATGTACAACCGGAAGATGTATTTACATGCCACGCGACTCGACACACTTCTTGTATATGTACAACTGATAACCAATGAATCAAAATGACCTCAGAACAAAATTTGATGTTCATAAGGCATATTCGAAAATAAAATGCTTTGTGAGCCTGCTTAAACATGATGAATTGCCACACCACTGCCTTGACCAAGTCATAAATGACATAAACGCCCTTGTAACCGTCACAATTTGGCAAGAGGTCCCACAGAACTATTTTTGATATGATGACGGCCGCCATTTTATAGCCTGAGTTGGCCGTTGAAATCCCAAACTCCTATATCCTTGAAGAATTGCCCCGAGAACCGTTCCGCTAAGTCATAAATACCCTCTGACACGTGTCTTGATGACTGGATATGGCTCGCGAAGCTTAGAAATGGATTTGAACATCCAATGGCCGACCTTGAACCTCAATTATACATATTCGCGTATCCCGTATCCGGATATGTATTGGCTTGATAACTCGGGGAACGGGACGCCCCGTGAAGTCACAAATGCCCGTTGGGACTTGCTTTGGGTGTTGGTAGAGGGTTAGGATGCTTAGAATAGGTTTCGAACATCAAACGAGCCAAAATGCAGCTGCTGGTGTTTCTGCAGGCCTTGAGCGCTCAATGTGGTTTGAGCGCTCAAGCTCACCACCTTGAGCGCTCAAGGTGGTTTGAGCGCTCAACTCTTTGTCCTTGAGCGCTCAATGTCTGTGCTGGGCAGGTCTGTGGTGTTGCTTCCCAATGCATTTTTGGCCCCTTTTGCATGGTTTCCTCTGCCCCAAACGTCTTGTTGCTTTGTTATAACATCTCCCAGGCTTTGAACATCACCTTCCCAAGGTCTTTTCACCTTTTTCCCACAAATGCCATGCATTTCCAATGCACTTTCAAACTTTCCAACAAAAATATTTTGAAAATATACATTGACCATCTTGAAAATGCAATCTTTGATTTCCAATGTTGCATGGCAAATTTGTAAGGTTCCTCCCAAGTCCCCTATAAATACCATGCATAATCAAGCCTTTCCCACACACCATTTCCATATCAACTTTCATTTCTTACTCCACACATCTCCTTTATCAACTTCCCATTGCTTCCATATGGCTGCCCTCGACCCTTCCATTATCAACACTTGGGTTGCTAGCCTTGAAAACATCGATTGGTTCAACTTTCGAGGTCTCGGGCTCAATGCACTTCGCCACCTCCACACTTTTCCTATCCGTCGAGACATCTTGCGTGCCACCTTTCGTTGTTGGGATTCGGAGCTCCACGTGTTCCGTTTTGGCATGCAAGAGCTTTGCCCGACTGTTGAGGAATTTCAAACATACCTTGGCGGTCGTGCTTTTGCTGATCCCGTCATACCACCCATTCGTCAAAGCTATGCTAACATTCTTAGTAGGAAGCTTGGTCTAGGGGACGGCGCTGCGCGTTTTCTGATTCGCAATGAGACCCTCAACGTCCTTTCGTCTCTTTGCGGATTATGGCCCTACAGGCGACCTTTCAGACTTCACCATCCAAAATCGACGCATGTTTGCACTTTGCATGTGTCTCTTGGCATTGTACTTGTTGGTCCTATATGATGGCCATCCTAGTTCCGCCATTGTCGGTGTTGCTGCTCAGATCGAACAGCGGAGGGATGTGGTTCCATTGGTCTTGGCTGAGACAATCATGGGTTTGGATGCGGTTAAGGCTGGGAGAACAGACACGTTTGCTGGGAATCCGCTTTTTCTTCAGGTTTGGTTTGTTTGGTTTGGATGCTTTGGTTTTGTGGTTTTGGGAATTTTTGGTTGTTGGCTTGGTTTTGACTTTGGTTTGGATATTTTGGATTGTAGGTGTGGCTATGTGACAAAGTTGGGCTTTTGAGGGAGCCGGCAGGTGATTGGGTTTACGAACCTCGGACTTGGGTGAACAGGCCATTTGTGCATGATGAGGCTGATGAAGACGAATGGACTGACTTTTTTAGGTTCATTGGAGGAGGATCACATTGTTTGGAGATGCCATTGGTTGCCTTTGCCGGACATGACGACCAATCATATGGGAGACACATGGGTGATTTTGGCGGGATTACAAGGGTATGCATATTATTTTCCACAACGCATTCTCCGCCAATATCGCATTCGTCAAGAAGTGGAGTATACGGTTCCTGCCACTTTCAGCCTTCCCACATTCAAACATTCCGTTCTCGAGCGTTATCGTACTTCTTGGAGGCACAGGGTCGTTTGGGCTCCTGATCCTTACCCAACTATTCACTTGAATGGACATTATAGAGATTGGATGAGGGAGCAGATGAAGACACGACGCCGAAGAAATTAGCGCAATTTTTCCTTCCGACTCACTAGGCTGTTTCCAGAATAAATGGTGCTTTTTTTTTTTTTTTCTTTTTTTTTTTTTAAGGCTTTTATGCTCAGCTTATGTAATCGAAGAAGTGATTTGAATAAAATTGAACAATGAAGGGTTTCCCCCTCTTGGTTCATTTGATGCCATATGCTATCTCCTTCGGATATTGCGAAAATGCGGGCCAACTCATTAGATTTAGACCGAACCCCAAGATAGGTTTGCCTACGTATCATTTTTCAAGGAATCAGGTCATAGCGTAGTTCAGGGAAAGGTTCACTCGGGTATTAACACTCTCCTTTTGTGCTCTGAATTTTGCCTGGTACCGCATTTTCAGGTTTTCGGTCCAGCGAGCTCTTTTGAATATTTTGCCTTAAATTTTGCCTAGACCGCCCAGTGTGGGTTTTCGGCCTAGCAGGCTTGCTCTGAATTTTGCTTGTGTCGGCTCGCCCTTGCGATTTTCCGCCCAACGCCCATCTCTCAGGGGTAATATCGCTTGAGTTGATCCAAATTGACTAGATTGTTGAACTCGTTACCATCCAAATCAATAATCACTGCTGCCCCACCATCAAGGATGGTCTTGATGATGTATGGTCCTGCCCATTTCGGCCTGAATTTTCCTCGTGGATCAAATATCGGTGCCCGAATCTCTTTCACTACCGTATCTCCTTCAATCAGATCCCTGGATTTCACCTTCTTGTTGAATGCGCGAGCAATTCTTCTCTGATATCCCTGAATGTGATACAATGCCCGCAACCTCCTTTCATCAAACTGCGAACCTGTCGCTCAACCAGTCAGCCTCATCGATTTCACTTTCTATCATCACCCTCAAGGATGGCACTTCAAGCTCGATGGGAAGTACTGCCTCCATACCATAGACCAAAGAATAGGGTGTTGCCCCTGTTGGAGTTCGGATAGAAGTGCAGTACCCCCACAATGCTAACGGTAGCTTCTCATGCCAATCCCTAGATGACTCGATGGTTTTCTCTAAAATATTCTTGATTGATTTGTTTGCCGCTTCCACTGCCCCGTTAGTTTGTGGTCTGTACACTGTCGACTTGTGCACCTGAACATTGAACTCTTCAAGTACCTCTGCTGCCCTTCCTTTGAAATGCACACCATTGTCTGACACAAAGGCATTGGGGACCCCATATCGGTAAATGATGTTTTGCTTAATAAAATGAGCCACTTGCACTGCGGTCAATGTAGCATAAGAAGCTGATTCTACCCATTTCGTGAAATAATCAATTGCCACCAATATAAACTTGTGTCCATTTGATGCTGGCGGCGTGATTTTCCCAATCACATCTATTCCCCATACTGAGAAAGGCCAAGGTGTTGCCATTGTATGAAGTTCAGATGGCGGAACATGCATGAGATTAGCATGGACTTGACACTTATGACATCTCCGCACATACTGAACGCAATCCGTTTCCATGGTCAACCAGAAATACCCTTGCCTCAGAATCTTCTTTGCCATCATCAATCCGCTCATGTGGGGACCACAGATTCCTTCATGGATTTCCTCCATTACCCTTTTCGTGTCATCACCATAGATGCATAACTTGTGCATGCCACAGTATGACCTTTTGTACAACCTTCCACCACAGATGATGTATTGTGACGCCAACCTTTGTAATGCTATCCGATCTTTCTTGTTCGCTCCTTCCGGATACTCTCCCTTCTCAACCAGATTCCAGATATCATGATACCAAGGCAGACCATCGTCAATTTCTCCAACATTCATTACATATTCATAGGCTGGCCTATTCCTTTGCTCGATCATAATTGTCCTCATTCTCACTCCTACGGGCAATTCTACCATTGATGCCAGAGTTGCAAGTGCATCGGCGAACTGATTCTTCATTCTTGGTAGATGAGTAAAGGTTACTTGCTCAAATTGATGAATTAGGTCGTCGAGATCCTTGTGGTATGGCTTCAACTTTTCTTCCCGCACTTTCCAATCACCGTTGGCTTGGGAGACCACCAAATTCGAATCTCCGACCACTTCCAACTTCTTTACCCTGATTTCGAAAGCAGCTTCCATTCCAACAATACATGCCTCATATTCTGCCTGGTTATTGGTAACTTCGAAATTTAACTTGAAGGAGAGGGGAATGTGCGGCCCTTCTGGTGAGACCAACAGTATGACGATTCCAAATCCTCTCTGATTTGCAGCTCCATCGAAGTATAGCTTCCAGACATCCTCTGATACCGTCATGACATGTTCATCGGGAAATTGAAACTCCGTATCTTCTGGCCCCTCGATTGGGTGATCTGCCAGGAATTCTGCCACAGCCCTGCCTTTCACTGATTTTCGTGTCACATACTTGAGTTCAAATTCAGCCAATAAAAGCAACCATCGTGCCAACTTTCCAGTGAGTGCCAATTTCTCAACTTACTGAATAGGCCAGCATGTAGTGTCTCAACTTTTTGGAGGCCCAAACAAGAGCCCAACATGTCTTTTCCAGTGGGGTATATATTTCTTCAGCACCGACCATTTTCTTGCTCAAGTAATAAACAACTTTTCAATCCCGGCCTCCCCTTCTTGTGCCAGCATACATCCCATCGCCGATTGTGTCACAGATAGGTAGAGAATTAGTGGCTTGCCGGGTATTGGTGGCATTAACACCGGCGGATTTTGAAGATATTTTCGAACTGCCTCAAACGCCTTCTGACACCTATCATCTCATTTGAATGGCACCCCTTTCTTGAGCAGATGAAATATCGGCTCGCAAGTTGAAGTCAACTTGGCGATGAATCTACTGATGAATTGAATTTTTCCCAGGAAACTCCGAACCTCTTTTTCCGTCTTTGGCGGCTCCATTTCTAATATCGCTTTGATTTTCAACGGATCAACCTCGATTCCCCTGGTGGTGATCATGAATCCTAACATCTTTCCGGCGGTGACACCAAACGTGCACTTTTGCGGATTGAGACGCATCCGCTACTTCCGTATCCTTTCAAAGAATTTGCGCAATGTCAGGAGATGTCCTTCTCTCTCCTTTTCTTTCACAATCATGTCATCCATATACACCTCGACCTCTTTGTGCATCATGTCATGTAGCAAGGTTGTAGTGGCTCGCTGGTAAGTCGACCCAGCGTTCTTCAGTCCGAACGGCATAACTCGATAACAGAACGTCCCCCATTCAGTGGTGAAGGTTGTTTTCTCTCGATCTTCTGGTGCCATCAGAATCTGGTTGTATCCCGAGAACCCATCCATAAATGACAGCAGTGCATGCCCTGCCGTGTTATCCACCAGTACATCAATGTGTGGCAAGGGAAAATCGTCTTTCGGGCTGGCCTTGTTCAAATCTCTGAAATCTACACACACCCTGACTCTTCCGTCCTTTTTGGGTACTGGCACAATATTTGCAACCCACTGCGGATATTCAGTCACCATCAGAAAACCAGCATTGAACTGATTGGTAACTTCCTCTTTGACTTTTTCAACCCAATCTGGCCTGATTTTTCTCAATTTCTGTTTCACCAGTTTTGCATCGGGATACAAGGGAATTCGGTGCTGCACAATTTCAGGATCAATTCCGGGCATATCTGTGTGGGACCAAGCGAAAACATCTTCAAATTCTTTGAGCAAATCAGTGAGTAACTCTTGTTCCTCTGAAGATAGCCCGGAACCGATTTGAACCATGCGAGGGTTTTCCTCATCTCTCAATTTTATTGAAATAACTTCTTCTTTTATTGGCTGAGCATGCCTTTCATTTTCCCTTTCGATTAGAGACTTAAGTTCTTTGGGTATTCTCCCTCGAACTCGATCTCATCATCGTCAGGGTCAACACAATTTATTTCGGGAACAGCGAAGTAAGCAAACTCGGAATTCATTTCATTAATAAAGCCCTCCGGGGCGCAGTACATGGCATCAGACTCGAATTCAAAATAGAAATGACGACGTGGAGGGCCATGAGGCACAAACTCCGACTCACAGCCAAACTCAAACTCCGACTCAGACTCGGACTCCAACTTAGTGAATGCATTAGTAAATTTTACAACAGGAGTGAAAGTGCAATTCTTGTACTCTCCGACTGTATCCACAATCAGCACGCTGGGGTCTTCGAGGGCCTCCTGCCTGAGCATCATTACTGCTGGCTCCTCTTTATCCTTACCTGTCAGACTGACCTCGTCAAACATTGACATCAAGATCCCACCATCCAATCTGCTTTAAGGTCTTTCACCAATTTCTCGACCTTTTCATGCTCATCTTCACTATCCCAAGCATCATTAGCAAAGATTTTGAATCCAGGGTGCACCTCTCCACTTATTTCATTTACAAACGGCTCAGGCTGGCCGTGATATGGTGCATTTGACCCTTCCCTGACAAAGCGAATCTGACGATTTGCACTGCTGCTTGCCTTATTGGTCTTTCCCTTTTGCATTTCCTTCAGTGTAGGTTCGTATCCTAACCCAAAACGGCCTCGATGAGAAGGAATTCTGGAAACTGAGCCACCCCCTGGTGAGTTCGACCCAAACCAGTGCCTGGCAGATATGACATCTTTCTCATCATCTCGAGAACAGTGGTGCTGATTGAAAAATCATCATCAATGCGAAGCGTGAATACACCACCGGATGTATCGAAAGCAAAACCTCCAAGTTGAACGTCATTCTCGTCATGCATAATTTCTAGCAAGGGGGCATTATCTTCGGCATGAGGGCGAATGCCTGTGTCTCCGTAAAGAGCAACCGTCCCACTTTCTAAACCAAGCAAAACCTTTTGATGCAAAGTGGATGGAACTGCCATGATATCGGGTCGATGCATCCAGGGACGTCCCAACAGTAAATTGAACGAAGCCGGAATCTCAAGGACATGAAACTCCACTGTCGACTTAAACCCTTCCGCAGCAATTTCCATTTCAACAGTCCCAAGCACATTGCGACGGGTGTTATCATAAGCTCGAACAGTGAGATTAGATGGCGTGAAGTCCTTTGGCTTAAGTCCCAAACACAGAGCTATTCGGAGAGGACATACATTGAGCGCAGACCCGTTATCTATCAATACAACTGGAATCCACTTCCCCATGCACTTCATGGTGACGTGCAAAGGTTTGTTGTGGTCGGTTTCCTCAAGCGGTAAGTTAGCTTCGGTGAAGGTTACAACGTGCTTGGTTGGTTTGGTAGCAATGGTAGGTTTAGTAACAATGGCAGCCATCATAGCTTCCGGGGTAATATCAGGAGCAACCTCCATACAGGATAATGCTTGAGCTAGTTTCTGGCGATGCTCGCTGGAACTCATGAGTAGCCCCCAAATGGTTAGGGCGGCTGGGGTTTTCTCGAGTTATTTTTGGATAGGATTTTCTTCGGCTGTTGGTGGAGGTTTTGGACGGGGCATACGACTGTTGGCTGCAGAGGTAGCATGGGATTGGTTGGTTGGCAGGTTAAAAAAGTTTTGGAAATCGATAGGATTGGCAATTGGGTCATTGAGGTTGTTTGGATAGTGTGGTGTGGCTGAGTTCTTTTGTGGTACTGGGTTGTTCTATGGAGTTGGGTTATTTTGTGGAGCTGGGTTAAAAGGTGGCTGGTTTAGGAAATTAGGAGGTGGGTTAGAGGTATTTCCAGTGAACATTTGAGGAGGCTGGTAAAACCGACCACTCCGAAGAAGGTGAAGAACTGAGTCAATATCATCCCCCCACAAATCGGTGTAATCCGTGTAAAAATCCGCAAGATCCCCCTCTGCTTTTCTCTTTCCCTTGGCAATGCTAGCTTCTTTCAAACCCTTGGTAATCCCTTCCACTGTTGCTTCGCTCCATACATCTCCATTCTCCATTGCAGCCTCGTTAACGGCCCAGACTTCGTTGTTTCCAACCCATAGTGGTGAGAGTGTTAAGCCTTCATCCTGATTGGCCCACACATTAGCCACGACATTTTCCTCCATTTGCTGTCCCCAAACATCAGGTAAACTACCGTTCAACACCATGATGTTACAATCTTCCGGGACTTGCACATGAGGTGCTGGGAGATTTTCATCAACTATGTAATCATAAGGTGTAAATTCTATCCCCTCCGTCATTCGATTTATTGCATGCTCACTCATCATGGAGAAATCGGGGTGACCCTCCCACAGCGGTGGCATTGAAAAATATGTTTCATCAAAGAACATGGGAAGTGTGGACCCATCCAAAGGATCGTTAGGATCCATGAGCTGCCATTCATTTGGTGTGGGATCCCATTTGTCTTCTTGGGCGCCATCGGGTGCCATAACTTCTTCTTGCCAATTTTGTCCTTGTCCTTCCTCCGCAAGCAATGGCTCAAACAGATTAGAAAGTGCAAATCCATCAAGCGGATCCGCAAACATCGGATCCCAAAGTTGATTAATCATGGCGCCAAGTGGGGGTCCTTCATCAAGCTGTTCATTATGCGGCCAAACTTCTTCATTTGCCACATTGTTGGCCACCATTTGCTCATATTCCCGAGCTTCCATAGCCATCATTAAATCTCCCCATTCTTGCCATACAGTGGGGTCCAAGTGGGCATCAAGAAAGTATATCTCGCGCTCGACAGGTATTGGTACGATGGGTTTGGGATCTGTTTCGGGTATGATGAACTGGCTTGGGTCAAATGGAGTGGATTTTAGGTCTTTTTGAGTGGAGCTAAGGGTAATTTGGCCTATATCGACATTCCTCTTGTGAGCTGGCGAAGGGTTGGTAACAACATTGGGCTTTTCAGTGGGGTCTCGAATTTGTTTATTGTCGATGAGATCTTGAATCTCATGACGCAACCGTTGGCACCTTTCAGTGGGATGGCCAGGTGTTTGGTGGAAAATGCAGAAGGTGTTTGGGTTATAGGATGGTGGAGGATTTTGTGGAGGTGGAGCTGGCTGGAGAGGCTTAATCTTCCCCTGTTGGACGAGTCGCTCGAAAACAACAGGAAGAGGTAAGGGGAGAGGAGTGAAGATACGCCGCCCTCTTTGGTTTTGTGGTGGTTGAGTTGGTTGGGACAAGATAGCATTTATGGGCTCGGTTTTATGTGACTGGTGATTCATGGAGCTGGACGAGGTGCCGGTTGTGTAGCTAGGGTTTGCGTATAAGGAAGAGGTGTTTCCAATGTAGTTTCGTTTGGGCTTGGGGATGGGATCTCCTTTCTTTAACACCCCACTTTGCATGGCTTCTTCAATCGACAGACCCATCTCAAAGTAAGTCTTGAAGTTATGCGCTTGAGCCATCACCATGTACTGAGCCAAATCAGGTTGAAGGTTTTTGGTTATAATGCGCATCTGATCTTTGTCACTGGGACGATCGGTCATTTGGGCGGCTTTTGCCCTCCACCTTTTCACAAAATCTGCAAACGATTCCTTTTCTTTCATCTTGATACTCTCAAGTTCACGAGTGGTGACCTTAAGCTGGACATTATACTCATACTGCTTAATGAAAGCAGCCACCATTTCTTCCCAAGTCTGTCTCTTTGAGATGTCAAGAGACAAGAGCCACTGGAGTGCGGGTCCTGTAAGGGTTTCGTGAAACATCTGTGCCATGGCGGGCTCATCGACTTCTTGTAACGAGAGAGAGCTTACGTATGCCTGAACATGTCCTCTCGGATCCCTAGTCCCATCAAACTTCTCAAAATCCACATGTTTGAACTTTTTGGGGAGCTTAGCGCCTGGGAAGATGCAGAGTTTGTTCATATCAAAACCGGTAATGGCTCGCTTCTCACTTTTGGCCACAGATTCTTCTAGCTTGAGTATCTTAGCTAGTATTTCAGCCAACTGAGGATTTTCAGGGGGAGGAGGCTGTTCCGGATGTTCATCATTAGGAATCTCTTGATCCTGAGCTTCACCCTCGGGCATTCGCTGCTGAGGTGGGGGGAGTCGACTCTGGATATTCACCATAATTGCCATGAGTTGGGCGATTCGGGTGTCATTCCGGACCCTCTCGTCATGCATCTCTTTCCTCAGTCGTTCAAACTCATTTGGGGGATCTTGTTCCTGTTCAGCTGCCATATTTGTCTCAGCCTTCGGTGATAAAGATCTAGACAATCTCTGTCCGGGAGGTCGAGTCCAAACAGGTAAGGTCTTCTTCTTCTTTGCAGGCCCAATGGTTCAAGAACTGATCATAAAGCAAAAGCCGGACTCAGATGTGTACTCGATGTGTCACTACAACAAAAAGTAACTATGGCAACGAAAGCTGGCGTGGAAATTTGAATTTCCTCGCCAAATGGGTCTTTATGGCGAGGAAATTGATTTCGTCGGCAAAGAGTACACTATGTCGACGAAATTATCTTTCCTCGCCCAAAAACTAAGATTTGGCGAGGAAATGAACATTTCCTTGCTAAAAGGCTACCATTTGGCGACGAAATTTGAATTTCCTCGCTAAACATCAAAGATTGGCAACAAAATTATCTTTCCTCGCCAAAAAAGCTAACATTGGCGGCAAAATTATATTTCCTCGTCAAAAAGCTAAGATTTGGCGAGGAAATGCATATTTCCTCGCTAAAGGGTACCCATTTGGCGACGAAATTATCTTTCCTCGCAAAAAAGCTAAGATTTGGCGATGAAATTTTCTTTCCTCGCAAAAAAGCTAAGAATTGGCGAGGAAATGCTAGTTTCCTCACCAATTGTTCAGAATAGGCGAGGAAATTTTGTTTCGTCGCCAAATGTTAATGTTAGGTGACGAAATATTGCCACACCTTTTCTAGGACTATTTAGATTTTGATATTGATGTGTTGTATTATCCCAAGGGTAAGATATTTATCCTATTTATGATACCATAAAATTATAATAAAAGAACTTATGTTAGGTTTTTGTTCCATGGGTATGGGTAGTTGGTGGCATTTTCGTCTAATAAAAAAAAGATTTATCTTTCCAAAACACAATTGATTACTCTACTTTAATTCCTTGTGGAAGTGGAGTAAGGTGGAGCAATTAATGTGTTCTTATCATGTACCTTGGGGGCACATATTAACAAAATCCAATTTAAAAATAAACAAATATATAAATGCAAAGGTAAGTAATTCTAACAAGTAAAGACTTTTTTTTTTATCGGCTCTAACAAGTAAAGACTTATAAAAGGGTATAGGAAAACATCAAATTATAAAAAATAAGAACTTCAGTAAAAACAAATAACATTAAAAGATTTAAGAAAGAAGTTTAAAGAAACACTACAAAGACACTAAATTTAGACAAAAAGATTTAAAAAAAATAGTGAGGTAAAAAGAACTACAAAAGGTTATATATTAAAAGTTGTTGAACTTTGCATTGAAATGGAAGTTGGTGTGGTGGATGGGGCGCGCGTTGCTTGAGAGAAGGTCGCGGGTTCGATTCCCAGCGGAGGCGGAGAAGCTAGAATTGGATTTCTTCTTTTTTTTTGTTTCAGGAGTTTTGGCGAGGAAAGTTTTCCTCGCCAAATGGTCAGAATAGACGAGGAAAAATTCCTCGCCAATTGTTCTAAATAGGCGAGGAAAACAATATTTCCTCGCCAATTGGTTAGAGTAGGCGAGGAAAAATTTCCTCACCAATTGTTCCGAATAGGGGAGGAAAACAAACTTTCCTCGCCAATTGGTCCGAATAGGCGAGGAAAAATTTCCTCGCCAATTGTTCCGAATAGGCGACAAAAAATTTCCTCGCCAATTGGCAAATTAGGCGAGGAAATTTATTTTTCCTCGCTAGAATACCTTTTACGACGACCTTTTGGCGAGGAAACCTGGCGAGAAAATTTTTCCTCGCCAATTCCTTTAGCGAGGAAATTTGATTCTTTGGCGAGGAAACTCAATCCTCACAGTAGACATTTTTTCTTGTAGTGTGTTTACTATGTACAAGAAAGAATGATTTACAAATGCTCACTATCGTCTCGCCGCATCTCAACTCACGGAGTTAGTCTTATTTCTAGCCTAGGGATTAAGCTACCGGTTTCGGATCTCACTTGGAACCGTTTGTACAGAAGATTGTATCAACACCATGGGTAAGTCATTACTCGGTGGGTACAACGTTTCAACCTAAGCCTAAATGTTGATGCCGTAGCACTTTTCTTGACCATCCGAGACAAAGCAATGAGGTGTCGCCATCCAGATATAAGCGGTTCCAAGGCTAGTCCGAAACACGGGTGGCCGTTCGGGCACGATCAACACCGGAGGTATCTCAAACTCCATGGATTTAAAGTCTCCTAGACTTAATGTACAACCTTAGGGTTAGTCTACCGGATCCGAATCTCACTTAAGATCATTGCACATAAGATTTTCCAACACCCCGGGTAGATCATTACTCGGCAGGTTAAACTCCAAACTTGTTGGAATCAGAGCCAATCGCTTTTCTTGATCATCCGAGACAAAGCAATTTGGGTGTTGTAATCCAGATACTAATGACCTTAAGGCTAGTTCAAATCACGGTGGCCGTTCGGGCATGACCAACACCGGAGGTATCTCAAACTCCGTGGATTTTAAGTCTCCTAGACTGAATTCAACAGCTTTGGAAGATTGCCCCAATCCTCAAGTTTTCTTTTAAGTGATAAGTCCTTGATATCGGATGGTCGGATTTGGGAAATTCTGATCCACACAAATTCCGACAATGATCTAAGATCAGATGCCTAAGGGCGATTGACCCTTCTCAGGCCAATGTCCCTTAAACCCGTTTAGATCAATGTTTAGGAATTTGATGATCCAAATTTTCCCACGTCCGGTCGTCCTAAGGGCTAACTCGTAAGAACAACGCGCATATGGGATGCACGACTCATCATCGGGCCGAGGCAACCTTCTTCTAACCGTAGTAGCATTAAAATTAAATGGGACACCTACACGGAACATCTATACAAACGACGCTCGCGACGACTATATACAATGCAAATGCATGAATGCAACATGGCATGGCGAGGAAAGCGGTAACACATAGCACGTAACAAGATGGAGCATGCAAACTTAACGCACGGGTGGGTTGCTAAACGTGGGGTTGCTAAACGTGGGGTTCTATGGCTAATTACATGCAAAAGGCTGGTTTTGGTCACTGAGGGTACCCCGGACTTGAAATCAAAACCGCCTCCTACCGTTAAAAACGATAGTGACGATGTGATTTATCACGGTCGAGGGCTGCTGGGCATTTCGGGATTCCCTGTCACCGGCAAGCCGGGTAGGATTGCCAAAACACACCAGCGGGGCTAAGAACTATGCAAGTGCAATGCAAAATCAAATTTCAAACATTTGAAAAATCCCACAAAACATCTTTCGAATTAAACCCACTTTGATTAACACATATTTCAATAAAATTACACAAGTGTAATAAAAATTGCACAAGTGTAATTAAATAGAATATATATTAACCAATCTCCCCAGCAGAGTCGCCAGCTTGTGGACGGCCCACGGAGATGGTTCGATTTGGCATTGAAAAAGATTGTGATTGTTAGAGTCGCCACCCGGATTTGAGGTCCGAACCCGAGAAACCAATAAAAATATGACTCATTTGCCCATTTGAAAAAGATTTCACTGATCATGGCGGAACCAAAGATTTCTCAGATTCGGGGGTTTGGTTACGAGAGGGGAAGGGTTTTACAGCACCCCTCTCGCCTGGTCCGTGAACCGGCCTCTACTCAACATTTTGTGAGATTTTGGAAATATTTGAAATTTGATTTAATCACGTAAATAGGGAATTGGGGATGGGAATCACATATTAACAACATATACACAAAAGATATGAATCTATGGTGAATGCTCGTGCACATGATCTACATGGGTGATGATGACAGCGATAGAGGAAATCACTACAGATATTTACAGAATAAAGAAATCATAGAAACTATACAACAATTGCAAGGGATTATGAACATAGAACATAAGAGATCACAACTTGGATTCCAGAATAGGGGTTGAGCGCTCAAGGGTGACGGTTTGAGCGCTCAATCCTCAAGAACAGCTTGAGCGCTCAAAGACATTACATTGAGCGCTCAAGCCATGATATGGCTTTCTGGTTTTTGACCTTCAGGCAAGCTTTTGATACCTCCTCAGGATCATAAATACATAAAATAAAAACTTACACGGGAAATTAACGGAAAATAAACACTTACACGGGAAATCTAGAGAGAGAGAGAGAGAGAGAGAGAGAGAGAGAGAGAGAGAGAGAGCTTGGAACTCTCTCCAATGGAGGAGAGAGGGAGGAGCTAAAAGATTAAAAGTAAAAAATGAAAGGTCAGAGAGAAGAGAGAGAGGAGAGATGCCTAAAATACAACATTTTCTCTCCCTACAAAAAATATCCAAAAAGCTCTCACAAGAGCTAAAACCTTCCAAAATAGAAAGTCCAAAAAGGTGTTTAAAGTTGCTCCCCGGACATAATTGGATCCAGATTGCTCTGATGGTCTCTTGCACTGCAGTGGTCGATCCACTTGAATGGATGGATCGATCCAAAAGGGTTTGATGGCTGCCTTGCAGTGCCTTGCAGAAGTGGACCGATCCACCTATTGACTTGGATCGATCTAGATTTGTCTGATGGGATTTTAGCTTCAATGGATCGATCCACATTGATGAGTGGATCGATCCAGTCTTCACTTGACTGATCCTCCCTTCTTTTGATCACTCCCATTGCCTTGCGTGCCTCCGGGCTTCTTCGAAAACACTTAAATGCGTTGTGCGACCCTCGGGGGAGGTGATCTTTGGTCTTGTGCATGCTTGTTCTCTTCCGGATTACACCGGGGGTCTTTGTGAGCTCGAGACATGGCTTTAACCCACCGGTTTGATTTTTGTGACCTTTCAACTTCCCGGTCCTTAGCTGAATCGTCGTTTCTTGGCTCCTGAGGCCTGGTGGTTGAATGCCATGGGGCACTTGGCCCTCGGTTCTTGGGATGTTCCCAATGCGCTTCAAAACGCGCTTATTCACGTGTTTCACCTGTAACTAACAAAAATCACACTACGCGCACATCAAACATATAAGGCGCTAAAACGTGTGTTTGTGTGTGAGTAAAATGAGCTAGATAAGCCCCTTATATCTACAATATTGGGGGCTTATCAACCATCAATAAAGATGGGAGCCGTTACTTCCTTGTCGGTTCCTCCCTGACCGAGACCGAGAGGGAAGAGATGGTTACTTTCTTAAGAGCCAATATTGAGGTCTTTGCTTGGACACCGTACGAGATACCAGGGGTTGATCCGAACTTCATCCGACATGAGCTCAATGTTGATCCAATAAGGCACCCAGTTATACATTAATTGAGAAGATCGTTTGTAGCTCATTCCGAAGTGGTTGAGTCGGAAGTGGATAAACTGCTGGAGGCACAAGCGATTCAGGAGGTACAGTATCCAACATGGTTGGCCAATATGGTGGTGGTCCTCAAGAAGAATGGAAAGTGGAGAGTCTGCGTTGTCTACACCAACGTGGGCTCATAGATGCTACGGCGGTTCACGCCAGACAGTTTTATGGATGCATATAAGAGCTACCACCAGATCTTTATGGATGAACATGATATGGGGAACACCGCATTCATCACGCCTTGGGGCCTGTATTGCTACCGAGTCATGCCTTTCGTACTGAAGAACGCTGGGGCTACTTACCAAAGGATGGTGTCCCGAATGTTTAAAGATCAGCCCGAAAACATAATGGAGGCGTACATAGATGATATGGTGGTGAAAAGTGTCCTCGAGTCGGATCACATCGCGGACCTCACCGAGATGTTTTCCGTATTAAAGAAGCATGGATTGAAGCTCAACACCGAGAAGTGCGCTTTTGGAGTTGGTTCGTGGAAATTTCTTTGACATTTGGTTACAAGGAGGGGTATTGAAGCTAACCCAGCTCAGGTTACTGCAGTTCAACAACTCGTTTCACAAAGCACGATTAAGAGGTTCAGAGGTTAATAGTGGCAGCGGCTCTTAAAAGGTTCATTAGTCGCTCGGCAGACGTATGCAGACCCTTGTTCCAATCAATTAAAACGAGCAAGAGAAAGTTCCAATGGACTGAAGATTGTGAGAAGGCTTTGCAGTACCTGAAGACTTATCTCTCCAAGCCTCCATTGCTCGAAATGCCTCGGGAGAATGAAGATCTATTCCTATACTTATCCGTTTCTCCACATTTTGTTAGCTCGGTTCTTGTTCGAGCATAAGGTACCGAGCATCGCCCGATATTTATTCAAACAAGACAATAACTGGTGCCGAGATGAGATATTTGCCTCTGGAAAAGGTAGCATTTGCTCTCGTTATGGCATCAAGGAAGCTCCTCCCTAACTTCCAAGCTCATACAATCATCGTGCTCACCAAGTACTCGTTGAAGTCCTTGCTCCGGAAGGCTGATCGATCCAACTGAATCCCCAAGTGGGCCAACTTTGACATTCAGTACCGTCCCAAAACAATAATCAAAGCCCAGGTATTAGCAGATTTCATTGCTGAGTTAACTCTCGGACCCGAGAAGGACAACAACAAAAAAGCCTAACCCAATGACCCAACCAGAGCAAGAAGGTTACGGTGAATCGAGCCTAACAACTTGCCCTATTTAACAAGAAAACTTATCATCAGAATAATCAATTGACTCATCCGAGTCACCTCAGCCAAACATAACATCCAAGACCGAACTAAAAGAGGACCTACCTAATGGAGTACAAGACACAACTCTCACCGAGTCACTAGAAGACACTGATGTAGTCTCTTTCTCAACTTGGAAGATGTTTCACGGGGACTTTTGGCGATTGCATGTTGATGGAGCATCAAATAATCGAGGCGTAGGGGCTGGGGTGGTCCTAGTCTTTCCACAAGGGATATTGCATGAGAATGGTATTGCTATCAATTTCCCGGGCTCCAACAACGAGGACGAGTACGAAGCCCTCATTGCTAGATTACGCCTTGCCAAAGCAATGGACATGAAGACTCTACTAGTTTATAGTGACTCTTAGCTCATGGTGAGTCAGCTCAATGGAGACTATGAAGCCAAGGATGAAAGAATGGCTAAGTATTTGAGCCTAGCCAGGAGTATTACTGAGAAGTTTGAAGAAATCCAAATCTATCAGGTTGGAAGAGAGCACAACTCCCATGCAGATGCTCTCGCTAGACTTGCCTCAGCATGCAAGGCATCCGAGCAAAGGATTATCTCCTTCGGTACAACTTCAACTCCAAGTTTGAAGAAATCCAAATCTATCAGGTTGGAAGAGAGCACAACTACCATGCAGATGCTCTCGCTAGACTTGCCTCAGCATGCAAGGCATCCGAGCAAAGGATTATCTCCTTCGGTACAATTTCAACTCCAAGTTTTGATCCACTACAAGTGCAAGTTCTGAATATCGAGCTCAGTCCAAGTATGATGGATGAGCTTGTACTTTACTTACGAGATGACAAGCTGCCAACCGACAAGTGTGAAGCCCACCGAATCAGATGCAAAGTAGCAAAACTATTGGCTCTTTCCAACCGGATCACTTTACAAACGATCAAGGATGGGTCCCTACCTCATGGTTGTGCATCAAAACCAAGTTCACACCGTACTCCAGGAGTTCCACTCAGGAAGTGGGGGTTGTCACTCAAGAGGAAGGTTTATTACTCATCGAGCCATTTCCCAGGGGTACTAGTGGCCTAAAATGAAGCAAGACGCTTAGGAATTTACAAAGAAGGCCATAGATGCTAACTGTTCAAACCTCTTATCCATCAACCAACTGAAGTCCTCCAACCTATTGTCAGTCCTTGGCCTTTTGCCCAATGGGGCTTGGACGTAATTGGAGAACTTCCACTTGCTTTAGGAGGATTTCGTTACTTAATCACTGCCATGAACTACTTTTCTAAGTGGGTGGAGGCTGAGCCTCTAGTCTTTATTACCGAGGCGAATATAAAGAGCTTTCTCTGGAAGAACATCATCTCTCGGTACAGAGTCCCCTATGCCATTGTCTCTAATAATGGAAAACAGTTCACGGGAAAGCAAATGTAAGAACTGTATGATAAGCTCGGAGTTCGTTTCTTCAACTATACACCAGTCTACCCTTAAGGCAACAGCCAAGCTGAGGCCTCCAACAAAACGGTCGCAGTTGGACTAAAGAGGAGGTTGACTGCAAAAAGGGGAAAATGGGAAGAGGAGCTCCCCCATGTATTGTGGGTGTTCCGAACTACTTCGAGATGCTCCACAGGACAGACACTGTACTCAATAGCTTATGGGAACGTAGCTGTCATTTCCATCCAGAAGGGGCTACCTACTATCCGAACTAAATATTTTGACGAGCCAACAAAATGACGCAACCCTCAGTAACGATTTGGACTTGGCTGAGGAAAAAAGGGAGGCAGCTCGGATTAAGCTAGCAGCTTACTAGTAAGTAGTGGCTAAGGGATACAACAAGACGGTTCGGATGAGGACCTTATGCCCAGAGGACTTGGCGCTAAAGAAGGTCACTGATAAGCACAAGAAGAAAAAGTTGCTGCCTAACTGGGATGGCCTTTACCGAGTCGTTAAGAAAGTGGGCAATGGAGCATACAAGTTGGAAGACATGGGTGGAAAGGCTGTGGACAAGCTTTGGAAACCTACAACTTGAGGAAGTACTATGGCTAGGAGCATTAGATGCTTGGATTAGCCCTTATCTACTTAAGTTATTTTTGCAAAATTTGGGTAGTTTGGAACTGGTTTGGAATAGAATCAAGTCATTTGAATGTTCAATATTGGCATCTCGAATCACTAAAAAGGCGTGGTCTTATCTCCATCAAAGTTATGGCTGTTTTCATGTTTCGCATCCTATAGTTCTTGTAGACATTGGTTCTAGAAAATCTAACTTATATCATGGCCTGTGCTCGGCATTTTAACTAAAACTATGCACCTTGATATGAGTTTCTTTGGCATCCTCATTGTAGCTTTATTTGGGTAACAACAAGAATCTTAATGATTAATTTGGTAGTCTTTTTCCACCCGGCTACGCCCAATTAATGCAACTGTGTATCCTTTGGTCAGAGTATGTGGGTGCGCATGGTGGGTATGCAATGGAAAATACTGAAAGAGAAGTGATCTGGGTAATCCCACACTCAGGAAAGGGGGATGGATCGGGTAGAAGCTTTTACCTTCCAAAATTTAGAAGCCAGCAAGCAGTTGTAATGATACATTAAAACAGGTGCATCAATACCCAAGCAATCTAAAGGTAGCAAGCACGTGTATTGATACACAAAAATAGGTGTATCTATACCCAAGCAATTGAAGGCAGCAAGTAGTTGTTTTGATACACCAAAACAGGTGTATCGATATCCAAGCAATCTGAATCCAGTAAGCAAGTCTATCGATATACCTGTTATGGTGTATCAATACACAAGTCATTCGCAAGATTTCTATTGCACTTATTTGACTGCTTATCTATATAACAAAACAGGGAGGGTATCTCCAAAGATACCAAAATAATATGCTTTTTAAACAAATCTCAACCCTTCATTCCACACAATCTAAGGGTCCAAAAATATCCCTCTCACAAACTAACTTTTCTATGGCAATTTCGTAAATAATGTGCAATCTTGGGGCTCATAATCCCGGGCCATCTCTCTGTTCCACGCAACATGTTTTCCCTCCCCTCTCTAAAAAAAAAAAAAAAAAAATCAGGTTCAAAATTTGAAAAAACGTACTCTCTCTCTTACTTTCCTCTCTCTCTCTCTCTCTCTCTCTCTCTCTCTCTCTCTCTCTCTGCTATCTTCCAGATCTCCAAACTCTCACACCACCTCCTATTTATGTATCCCCATCACCAGAAAATGCAGTTTCAATGGAGTTTTCGAGTAGCAGCTATAAGGTTCGGTTCGGTTCGGTTCTCTCTCTCTCTCTCTCTCTCTCACACACACACACACACACACAAACCCACTGATTGTTTGCATGATTCAATATCTGATTTGGTTAATAACTCTGTTTGTGATTTCTGAATTATATGTTTAGGTAGGTTTCAATATATGTTCAGGTTTCGAGAATCTATTTTTTGCTTTGTATTTTGCAGCTATAAGGTTCGGTTCTCTCTCTCTCTCTCTCTCTGACACACACACACACACACACACACACACACACTCACACCCAAACCCACTGATTGTTTGCATGATTCAATATCTGATTTGGTTAATAATCGAGTTTAACTCCTTCTGTTTTGATTTCTAAATTATATGTTCAGGTAAGATTCAGTGGATGCATGGACGTCATAGAAGTCCGAGTTGGAATTACTTTTGGGGGTACGATTCCAGTTTCTGTTTTTTATTAACTTGAAAGGAATAACGAAAAAGTCACACATCATTTCTTCTAATTCTGTTTTTTAACCTTAGAAAAAAAAAAAAGAAGAGGTGGTTTGCATTTGTAATCTGAAGATGTGCTTATTGTTTGCTTAATTAATGTTTGCCTATCATAAATGGGAGCTATGCTGTTGCTTCCTAATTTTCAGATACTCTGACTTTATTTCTTTCTATTTATTTCTCTTTTCTCATGTGTTGTGGTGGTTTTGCCACTGGAGTGCAGCTATGCCAACAACTTTTGGGTTCTTGCGAAGCCCAATATTCCACCATATTTGCCAGGAACGTGTCCGATGAAATTCCTACAGAGAACAAAGAGGTATGAAGCTTTCTTATGTCTCTTTTGTGTTGGGTTGGACTGTTGCGCTGATAGAAAATCTAAATGTTTTACCCTCCAGTTGTTTCATCAATTTTTAGTGAAATATTTTCGTCTAATATTTGCTCATAACGTGCCTAAGTTGATAATCCAAGAGATGGATTTACTGAGTCATTAGGTGCCGTTTGATGAAGTAAATGAATCCACTTCTCAAAGTCTTAATGTTCTAATTTCTTTGGATGACAGTCTGATTTGGTTTTCAATTTTTCCAGACGTGGCTAATTTGGGAACACAATTGGAGCCTTGACAGAACTGTTTTACCCTTCATTCATGATCTTGGTTAGTTGTTTGGGATGGTTATACAATATACATGAGGTATTCTTTATAGATAGTTATTCTAACTCCTCGGCAATAGACAACTTTATGTTTCTGGGAAAACTGTTCAGGGATGGTCAACAAGAATGTTTGATGTTTGTTGGACTAGCTTGCTTGAATATTTGAAGGCTTCAATCCCAGTTATGGCTGATTTGGATCCTATCCCCTTCATTTTTACCTAAGTACATAAGTCTATTTTTGCATTTAGGTTTTAGCAATCTAGGCCTTGGCAGCCTTAATCTCAAATGTACATTACGGCCTTTATCTTTGATGCACATTGAAGCCTCTATTATTTTTTAAGCTTAGGCCAAGTATCTACATAACAAATGGGGGAAGAGTTTTTGAGTTATATACTCACAAACTAACTTTTGGAGGGTTTTAAGGGCTGAGATTTAACTTGGAATTATACACTCACAATAGTTTTTTAATTATACAAACTAATTTTTGGCTTCAGGTATCTTCAAATTCTGAACGCCACACTTATTGACATCTTGGGCCCGGCCCCCTTGAAACCATCTCAGGTGCATGCACACACGACCATATTTTTCTCCCTTTTAGGTAACAGACTCTCTCCGTCTTATTCGTTCAAAACTATTATCCTTTTAGCAAATTCGTGTGTTCGTTCTCTTCATTTCACATCAGATGATGAGCTTATGAGATGCATTTGTTTTGTCTTCAGGTTTTCCGCATTGTTCATTGAAAGCGCTTTGTTTAATAGGAGTCGTCGGATTGAGGTTTTAGAAGGTGGAATCACGCCTACCATTGTTGAGATTGAAGGTTCCGATGCTAATTTGTTTGGTACCCTTTTTGTCGGTTTTTTTTCTATAGATGCTTACGTGTTTGCAATGATGTTTGGTCTATTAACAGATTCTTATTTGTTTGTAGTATTTCAGACATTAGGAGAAGGTGCTAGGTTGTATTGCTCTGGAGCAGGGTATGGTCGTAGGTATGGTTGTACTTTGTTTCACTTGAATCCCATTCCCACCATTGAATGTAACTCTCTGAAGCTGGTTGTACTCCGGTAAAACCTTTGATCTTCCATTTTCATTTAATCCCACATTTTTTATTTTAGTAGGTACCAAATGAAGTTCTGTGACTTCATTTCAAATGCAGCACTCTGAATACCCACTTAAAAAATTGAAGTTCTGTGACTTCACTTCTGATGAAAGAATCTAAGTTCTTATTCATTGAAGTTCCTTGCTTTATCGACTAGCTCGACGCCTTGCATGTCAAACTAATAACAACTGCAACAAATGCACAAAAATTCTACTTTATGTCTGGAAAAAGTTGTGTATTATTACCACCCAAAAAGAGATCAAGGGGATTGCCTTGGAATCCCTTAATTACAAAAACAGATTGACAAACTCAAAGCAAGAAAACTAGGAAGTAAGTTCCACATTTCTTTCAGATGGACATTCTAGAACAAAGCCAAGAGCCAAAAACATTTCTACCAAGTGTGTCAGCAACAAAAAAGCATATTGGCAATTTGATCTCCAAGCAACTCCGAGCCAGTAAGACTCTGATGTTCTTCTTGGTCTCATAACTCCAATGTCCTTAGCATCACTCACATCCATTACCATCACCAATAACATACATCAGCAGGGCTCGAAACTTGAACAGAATTGTCAGAAGGGCCGGATTGGAACTAGCGGCGATTGAGAGCTCTTTGTTGATTCTGTGAATCTGCACCTTTTCTTCCCCTTCTCATTGGTAGTTCAACCCAGAATAGCATTCCCTAATAACAGAGCATGATTCAACTGGTAGAAGCATCCAGCACACTAACAAGTTCAATTGCAAAAGGCTGCAGTATCTACAAAGGAATAATCCAGCAGTAAATGAACTAGCTCTCACAAAAAATGCAACACAAACCAAATGAAAGAAATCTTGTTCATTTCGTCAACACGACAATGTACATAAACCCATAAAATGTTGGCCCATGCGCAGTTGATACGCTATTTCTCTAAAATGTTGGACACGGACACGTCGAGGACACGGTAAATCATACACATCTAAATATACAGTAATATATATCTACACTAGGGAATGCCCGTGCCTAAAGGCACGGTGTGACGTAATTTGAGCTCAACTAATTTCGCCCAATAACTAAACAAAGAGCTAATGTAAGAATCCTAAAATTCGTACACAACCCACATAATTTCAATTATTCGAAAACACATTCTTCATACCAAAAAGAAGTTGAAAAATTGTCAACAGCAAGCTGTGCCTTTTTTTTACCAAGTTATACACCAAACCAATTGAATGCGATGATAAGCTGTGAAAAAAAGAAAGAGAAGAAAGGAGGAACACAGGTTTCTTACGTAAAAGAAAAAAAAGCAAAACTACTGGTTCTCTTCTAAAAGTATCTATGCTTTTAGACTATTTTTCCAATGAGCAGCGTGCACGCCACCAATATTGAGTATCTTCAACTTCTTCATCATTATTCAGAACATCTTTGTATCAGCGTTTTCATATTAAGTACCTATTTGGAGCACGCACAACGGTCAAGGTATTTAAGAAAGTGTTGCCGTCGAGCGTATAGATATTGATATCTCACAATCTGCTTTTTCATGAGTAATGTGCAAGACTGTCTAGTAATTCTTTTTAACTAAGAGCCCACTTATAACAAAAAGATACAACTTCACAAACATTAAATATTAGCAATGAAAATACAGTAACTTTTTGGACCCAATGGTACTCATCTATCCCCCATTATAAGTGAAGAACATAGAATGACGTAGCTATGGACAAATTGAATGCTACAAGGTTGAAAGTATTTAAAAGTCATAGCCCAAACATTGAAAGTATTCTGAACGGTTGCGACGTGATCAAGCAGTAAATAGCATGTCAGTGTACAAAAAGGTTAATCACAAATCCTGTACCATCCTCAGATTTTTCATAGACCTTTAAACAACATAGTTTGACCCGAACACCGATATACATTATGGCTTCACTCCCTTGGTACCAACAGTACTAAGAGAAGACAGTAAGAGCTCATCTAAGAGATCAGGTTATAGACTCCCAAACACCAACATAATTATGGGTTTGTTACCTTCTTTACCTCCAACATCTCAACCACCCAAACACCAATTTATCGCATAGTTATAAAAATGAAGATTCAAAGACAATTAAAATATGGTACCCGACACGCTGCAAAGTATAAAGCACATACATAAAGAAAATTCTAAATACATGGTATTCTTTCAGAGAGAGAGAGAGAGAGAGAGGCTTTACCAAGTTCGCAAGGAGTTGTAGTTTCCAGTCACATTGCTTATTCAACCTAGCAATGTAAATGTTTACTTAAATCATCAAATTAGTATCTCAAAAAATTCATCTCACAATTTAAAATATGACATAAAAAACAAACTATTCATTTTCGCATAATAGAAGTTTCAATAGCACGTAACGCTACAACAAAACTTCAGGATAAACAATTTTTGCCGTTGAATCCGACTCGTCCTTAGGTAGAATGAAACTTATATGATTAAAATATGTACAATTTGATAAGGCCACATATACTTGTCTGTGAATGAAACTGGTGTGCGTAAATGCCCGTGCCTTTTAGTCGAGTTAGTTTGAACTCAACTTGATGAACTACCGTTGTGCCTAATGGCTTTTGTTTTTGTTGCTCAATGACTTCATGTTAGTGTTGTGGTTTTGTACTAGAAATTGCCCGTGCCTATATTTAAACACAATATACATGAAGTAGCATAGCCATACCCCACTTTTCCATCTCTCAAACATACTATTACTCCATAATTTTCTGGTCTGCAATCAGGAACATCTAACCAATTCTAGTAAATGTCCCCTCAATCTTAGAATTTGAAGAAATAATGTATAATCCAATAGGATTCCTACTTAAATTCCATTTTTCGAATGTCCCCTCACTCCTCCCCTCCAGAAGGAGCCAAAAACCAAAGCACCACCATTTCTAACTCTAAATAAGTATTCTGATTCTATTGAGTCAATTTCATTTAGAAAATACAATAGGACTTAAAATACGTCCATATTGGCTCCAACTCACATTTTAAAGGAGACACAACCCAGCTTAATCTCTACAATAGCACATCTTCCAATGACCAAGAGGCAGGTAATACTAATACAACATGCCAAACACACCCTCAACTAAAATTGACTATTGACCTTTGTTTTTGTTTAGACCTGCATTGCTCCCTCCATGCAACAAACTTGCTCATCTCGTGCAACAGATTCAAAAGATCTTTAACTCACATTCTTTGAGATTCTCCCACCCAAAATATAGAACACAAAACAAAAAAATAAAAACGTAAGTCAAAAGTTTTCCCAATAATCGTACTTAAAAAAATAAAACAGATGTAAGGTGTCGTATCATTATCAAGCAAAAGTTTCCTTATATTTGCTATAGGCCATCTACATGACCAAATGTGCTAATGTTTACTGGGTCAACAAAGAGTTATGGGACGTAGTATAGACTATAAAAATTGCTTAAGGACCAAAAAAGACCAATGGAGAAATGAATCAATCAAGAAACAAACAACAAAATAATAGGATGAAAGAATTCTATAATGGTTTGGTCTATAGCCATTGATACCACCAACGAAAGAGATTCTCAAGAGACTGTTCAGAAAAAAATGTCCCTAACGTGTCGTGTAGAAGAGTCAGAGTATTACAAAATTAATAAACGATCATCTTAGTTGCTGAATGTCTTAAATGCATGTTCAATCACACTGTAAAGGTTTGAAATTGTAGGGATTCAAAACCACCGAGCTCCCTTATTATAGAGATAACCTAAGAACTCAATTTATATTTGGTTCCCCGTTTAAAAAGCATTTTTGGACACATACACAACTTTCTGTTGCAAAATCTTGGAGCTAAACATGTCAATAAAAATCAATAATTTGGCTTACTAAAGGTATGCCAGTATCTATCTGGTTGAGTAGGTTTATCACCTTTCCAAAGACCGAAAATTGCTTGAAGAAACTGAAAATCGTAACAGCCCATGTCGATGGTGTTGCTGAAAATTGCCACCGCTTCTTTGTCGCTTCTCCATTTCATTTTATGCACTTCATTCCCTACAGAAAAAAACGAACATAAGAGCCAACACTAACATTTGACTTTTAGTAGCTCAATAGTATTAATTAGAAAGTGAGAGGGAAAGACAATCACCACATTAAGTTGCACTACTTCTCCATTGACTCAAGTTTACACTTTCAAATATTCTTAGACAAACAGATGCTCATGAAGGGAGTGATTCTTTCTTTACCTTAGTCCAAGGATCAAAAAACACTCTTCTGTTCTTAGTCCAAGGATCAAAAAACATAATTTGTCCCTAATTGAACATAATTTGTCTGTAATAGAACAAAAGTTGGTCCCCTGTCCTACTCCAAATTCCAACCATTCCTCACACTGAACTAAGAAAGTGGAGACAGTAAAAGTGAGGGTAGCTTCGTGCCTTCGCACGACAATCCAAACCCAACTTAAACAAATTACCCTCCCTTACTATTGGCCTTTCCACCAACAAACTGGACATTTTCCCTATTATTTTTTTTCTCAGGTCCATCTTAAACATGATTTCTAATTAATCAATTACTCAAATCAAGTAAAAGCAAAAGCAACTAACCAAACAAAAGAAAGCAGTTCCAAAAAAAAGCAAGATAACAGAAACGACATAAGATGAGATATTGAAGACAAATGATTGTTGTCAACATAATTTTCCCATAATTAAACAAAAACCAATCACTCTTCCATAAGGCATCAAAACATTGAACTGAGAAAAGTAGAAAAACGTAGAAACATTGAGCTAGATAGAGTGAAGGGTAACACCTCAAAACAGTTCCATAGAAGGCTCTAATAGTGCTCAAATCACCACACCTGAATAGATTAAAATACACTAATCAAAACATCGTTCAAAAAAGTTAAGGAGAAAACATAGAAAATAAGACCGTACCACCGCCGATTTCGATTTCTTATCAAAACTCGTAGAATCTCCAAAATCAACCTGAAAAGAGGGAAATTACCGAAATCAGTTTTCCATTGTGTTCGTCATCGAAAAACGATTTAATGATTGAAAGAGTTGCTTACCAGTGATGGCTGAGTGATGTCAACGGATGAGAGAGAGAGAGAGAGAGAGAGAGAGCAGAGGAATTATTAGGGTTTTGAATTGCAGATCTAGCAATGGTCATCAATAGAGGAGAGGAGAGAGAAGAAGTACTGCTTCTACTCTGGGGAGAGAGAGAGAGAGAGAACAGATCGAGAGCACAGAGAGTGCAAAGAAAGTTTCTCCATCCTATGATCTCAGCCCTCCATCTTCACTCAAACTCATCTCAGCCATTAAAACTTCCACTAACCATTATGGGCCCTTGGATCAAAAACCAATGGATAAGAATTATGGAGAGATAGAGAGTCGGTGGGTCTGGAATTTTCAGAGAGAGGAGAGTAGCGTGAGAAGGATTTGAATATTGAATTTTTAAATTTTGAAACTGGCAAAAATGCGTTATACTTTTGTCATTGGAGTTGCAATGTAATTACTAAATTGCCACTCAAAAGTTTATTTGTAAGAGGGATATTCTTTCCATCTTGGCCTTTGAAAGAATGAAGGGTGAGGATTTATGTAGACAAAATGTGTAAATTTGAAAACCACTCTAATTTGTTATATAGATAAGCATATGTCCCAAATTATATAATAGATAAGATACAATAAGTGATGAAGAATCTAGTTGACGCACAAAATCTTTCAAAAATAAGACATGGACACGGTTAGAAATCCTCGAGAAATTCTCAACAAATTCCAATTGAATTTGATATGATAAATTGTAAAAATTACTCCTTTTCCAACTTTGCATATCATATCAATCTGTCAAATTCCAAAAGCTTTAATATTAACAAATCAGCAAGTGTCCAAGAAATGTCGATCACGTATTTATTTTTTAATCATAAAAGCCAAAGAAGTGTCGGACATGTTGCATAAAAAGTGTCAAACATGTGCCCGAATTAAGATTTTTGTTTTCGAACTGTGGACAAGGGAAAAGAGAGTATTGGACAAAAAATATTTTCGGCAAATCGGTTTAGAGTCATACATGGAATCAGTAGTTTTAATGCTCCATTGGCATATGCAGTATGTAGTCATTCATGGTCTACTCCACGACATGAACCTATGAAAAGTGTAAACAAAGAAAAACTGAGGGAACAAATTGCATTATCAGTGAGTTGATCACATGTAATTGATATTAGACTCTAGACACTTAAGTAAGGTTTTGCTGAAACTTGATTCTACAAGAACAAGACGAGTTCATACCATGATAGACTGCCCAATCTTCAAAATGCAGAAGACTGCCACCCGGCATTTTCACGAAGCCACATTCTTGAAACTTTCTTCAACTTGAAGTTTTGCACCAAAATAGTATTGTCATGTAGTAATTCCTTTGGTCAGTCATGGAAGGAGCGGTCAAATACGATAGCATCTGACGTATAAGCACTGAACCGATAATCTGGTAATAATCTTGGACAATTACCTACAAAAAGCTGATTATAAGAAAACATCGTCTCAACTGAATATTATGGCTTTAATAGCTCACTTTTTTTCTATCATAGTTACAGATTTTTTACGCTTTGAAGGGTAACTCGGATTTTCTAAGTTTCTGATATATTATGGTATTGTAGATCTGAATATAAAGGTAGAAATAAATCTCAATAAATATTGGCTTGGATGACATTTCAAGTAACATATATGATTTTATTTTAATGCCAAAATTTTAATTAACATCCTTAAGCAGTAGTATTTGGTAATTGGTACACTTTTCAGGCTCGATGAATGGAAACTGCAGCTAAAAGCTCCAATCTACAACCAAGCACCTGCATTCGCATTAGTTCATCAAACACGAGTAACAAGAATTGAACTTTCCATTGATGGGTTGTTGCTCAAATAAATCAAACTGATATTGGACCAAGATCGAATTGATCTTCATATAATTTTTGAATTATGGTTTTTTTTGCAGCAATGTCGTTTAGAGTTTCTCAAATTGAAACCCTAACTTTCGAATTGGGTTTTTTTTGAAGCAACTCATATCTCCAATCCCACAGATTCAAACGAGAGAGAGAGAGAGAGAGAGAGAGAGAGAGAGAGAGAGAGAGAGAGAGAGACCTTCGTCGTGGGGACAATGGCGTCAGAATCCCTAGAAGCCGGTGGTGGTGGCCTTCAACGGAGGTGGAGGAACGCTGGGGTTGGTGGGATTCGTCGGTGGTGGTGATCGACGGAGGTGGGGTACCGCTGGGGTTGGGGTTGGCCGTCGGCGGAGGTGGGGGAATGCCAGTGGTGCTCATAGTCGTGATGGTCTTGCCTGACCTCTCTCTTCTCTGTATATGTCGAAGAAGAAGAAGAACGTGAGATACAGACTTTTTTTTTTTTTTCTCAATATATATTTAACTTGCCAAGGGTGGGACCGGTGACCAACAGGTTGCCATTTTTTCTGATTTTTTTATTCCAAAATTTTCTCATATCCATATGAGATTTTGTGGTTCTCTTTATTGAATTTTGGTGCTCCAATATTTATTATTGTAATGATTGATATGAGTATTTATTTTACTGAATATGAAGTTTTGTGGGCTTGTATGAAATTTTGTGGTTATTTATATGAGATGCACACCATATGCCAAAAGGCATGGTGCACATAGTAGCATCACTCATTAGTCAAATATAACTACAGTTCAAAACTGAAGCATTTACCTTTCAATATAGGCTACAAATAAAAGTTGTTTCTTTTATACAAGTTATGATAATGACTCGGTTAGATAACCGAGCCAACAAACCTCTCAATAGGGGTATTAATCAATTTGATCTCTGAGCAATATGAAAACTGAGCTAACCTTTTCAATTATCCTAAACCAGGTCACAACTTCTATGGCTCTCGGTTTAGTAATTTGAGCAAACATATTCCTTTCAATAAAGGGGTATTGCTTAAAAAAGTCTTGGACCATTCTACGATCAGAAAACCTAAGTCCATAGACCAGTTCAGTTAAAACCGAGTCATTATCCCTCTTGTAGAGGTACTTATTACTTATGAATTGGTTTGTTTCCTTAGTCAAATTTGTTGACATTCACTCCAACTTAGGCCAGAGCTATTTTTTTGCCCTAACAAAGTGAATGAGGGGTACTAGTAAAGGAAAAGGAACAAATCAAAACATCAAGCACATTGCAAAGGATGAAGCCATTCATTCTCAAAACAATTAATGTGCATAGTGCAATGTAAACCAACCAATAAACCATTCCCTAGTTTAACTATTACAACAGCCTGGCTTAAAACATCGGTCAGGCGTACCAAAAGCATGAAGAAAAGAAGGAAAATATTCATCAAACATTCAGAAGCCACAACCGGCTCAGATTCTAAGACTCCTTTAGAGATAAGGTTTCTGTGGACGCTCGTTTCGCGGGCGAGATATCCACGCGTTTTGGTTGTGTTTGTGAAAAAGGGCGATCCGGGAAAAAAGGGAAAATTTAGAGTCGCCACCCGGGGTTTGATTTTTGGAAAATGTTAGGTACCTGAGAAACCGTTTAGAAAAATAATGACTCTTGTGCCGCTGAAAAAGGGTTTGATCTGCGAAAAATAGAGATTTGGATTCGGGAGCCAGGTTACCCGCGGGGAAGATTTTGTTCGAAAAATGCACCCCGCGTGCTCGGACTTTTCCGGTCTTTACTAAATCTTTGTGGGATTATTCTTGAAAATATTTCATCGAAAACTTTATTTCACATAAACAATATATAAAGAAATAAAGGGAAACAACATTTTGAGCAAATGAAGGCAATTAAATCACACAACACATAAACACTTAAATGAGTAAATTAACAAGAAGGGGAGGGCTTATATGCAAGAATAAGAACTACGAGGAAGTAACTGTAATAAACTGATTGTAAGTTTTTCAAGAAACAGAGCATCAGAAATCGGAAAATAGAGCATGGAAAACCAGATGTTGCTCCTTATGCCGTACGGTGTAAACATTTGTGCCGTACGGTGGAAACATAAATGTCGTATGGTGCAAATGTCTAGCAGGATTTCAAAAACAAATTTGGTTTTCAGCGAGCTGAAAATAGTTTTTGTTTACTTTGTTTCTTTTAGGAAAAACATAACTTCTGAGGATAAAAATAAATAAAAAAACTTTGAAAAAGGTTTTAATGAGAGAATGTACCTCCGCTTATGAACGGCATTTTCACAATCAAAAGGTGATTGTGTAACACGCGATCAGAGAGGCTCAAATTTGTTGACAATACTCTCTTCAAACCGGAGAAAGAGCTATAGAGCCTCCCCTCCGACTTGATAGAGCCCCCTCAGAGAGCTAAGCTTCGAAAAGGAACACGAATTTTATACCTTGAAATGAACCGAATGGATTGAAACGGGACTTGTAACCTTCTGGATTTGTGGAGCAAAGTTTATAAGTAATTTGGATGTGAATATAGTATCAGGGCTTTTGAAGAAAGAGTGGTTTTACTGGGGAATTTCTCAACTGGTTTATACGGGTGAACTTCGAGCTTTTCCTTTCGCGGGTTCGTTTCAGCCTCTTGAAACAGCTCGACGGTGTTGGTTTATAAAAAGGAGGGTGAGCAAGATTTGTACGCAAGAATGGCGAGCTTATCAGTAGATTCGCTGCGAATAGCATCATTGTTCTGAGCTGCTGAAGCAACCCGAGAATCCCGTTGATGGGACAAGGGTGTCGTACGGCATCAAAGGTGTGTCGTACGGTGCATAGTGTAACACCGCACGGTGTAAAGAGATTTTCAAGCCGTACGGTTATGGGTTTCAGGCCGTACGGTTCAGGTGGTTTTTGGGTTTCTAGTTCCTTTGATCCATTTGACCGTTCCGAGGTATATTTCGCGTGCTCTTTTCATCATCGGGGATGCACAAGTCATTAAAATTGGGGTGTCTACAGTTGCCCCTCTTCGACATGGCTTAGTCACCATCATGTTGGTGCAAGTCGTGTTGAAGATTTGGACATCCCAATTTGGCAAACCGTGCAGGAAAACAAACAACAGAAAACAGCAAATATGGTTGAGCTCGGAGCTTCCTACGTACCTCGTTTGAGAGGATCAGACCAATCGTAGTTCGTCGGGGCTGTCATGAAAAAGTTGGCGCCTCATTTTTCAATGAGGGAAAAACGAATGATGTTTGCAAAAAGTGAAAGAAGTATTTTGGAGGCCCGAAGTAGCCGTTAAAAATATCTAGGGGCAAATGAAAGCCGTTTAAAAATATTTAGGAGGCCCTGAAAGCCGTTAAAAATAATTTAATGATTGCGGAAAAATAGTCGCCGTAGAGGACTTAGAAAATTTTTGCGAAAAATAATTGCCATAGAGGACTTAGAAAATTTGAAACAGTAATTGCCGTAGAGGACTTTAGAAAGTTTGAAACAGTAATTACCGTGAAAAATGAGTGTCGTGGAGGACTTAAAATTTTGTAAAAAACAAGCGCCGTGGAGGACTTAGAAAATTTTGGAAAAAACAATTGCCGTAGAGGACTTACAACTTTTTGAAAAATAATTGCCATAGAGGACTTAGAAAATGTTGGAAAAAACAATTGCCGTAGAGGACGTAGAACTTTGTGGAAAATAAAAAGCCGTGGAGGACTTTTAAAATTTGATTTGATAAATACCCAGAAGACCTGATTTTGGGTGAATTGGTGGGTTTTTGCAAAAACACCAGCAAGTGAAATGGTAAAAATGCAAATTTGGAGTAACTGAAAAGGGGATACCGTACGGCATATAAATGTATACCGTGCGGTGCAAGTAGCCATACCGCACGGCGTAACTGGAATTTTTCGGCTGAAATAGATTTCCAAAACCGCCAAAACCTTCCAATTTCTTCGTTCCATGCTTAAAATATTTTGATCAGTTACTCCTCAGCGAAAAACTGAACTCCCCCATTGCTTTGAAATCTCCTTCTTCTTCCCCAAAACTTCCGATCGAAGTCCTTTCTTTAAACCCATGGCGAGTTCAAGTAGCAATGAAGACCGATTGTTGTCGTCCGGTGCCGTACCTTCGTCGGCGGCGCATATGGAAGAGGGTTCCAAACCCCAATTGGCCGTGGGTGATGCGGGTGATGTTTCTTCAGGTCCAATCGACTCGGTGGGAACAAGCTACAGTGGTAGTGAGCACCGCACGGTGCAAAACGAAGGAGATACATCCCGTACGGTGGCTGTAGCGCCTCGTGCGGCGGCTATTGGAGGTAACTCGGCAGAGATGGGCCACGAGGCCCACACGGGTGAGACCCCTGGTTCGATAGGTGGTGGTCTGAGCACGATGGTTACTGGTGGGTTGCCAGTGAGTGATGTTCTCGATGTCCGGCCTACGGGAGGCGATAGTACTGCCATGCAGGGTGGCGAGAGTGGCTCCATGCCCATGGAGGTTGACGTGCCGGGCACGGGTGCCCAAGTTTCCAAGGCGGAGATGGATATTGGTGGCGTACATGTCATGGTTGAGCAGAGATCCGCCGGGTTGGGTATAGACACTGGTTCTTAGGAGAGTTTGGTATCCAGCGGCCTTTCGAGTGTTTCTTTGGTTACTGAGGTGCCCATTGGAGGAGAGCAGACGTCAGTTGTCATCCCAGTGATTAGGAGGGATCTGGGGAAGGAGAAAGTGATAGTGGAGGAGGCTCGGGATTCGAGCAGCGGGGGTGAGGAGATGGATATTGGGATTTCAGACCCACCAGTTGTTCCTGCGGTAGTTGGTTCTTCCCAGGCTCCAGGTTACACCATGGCCGATACGCTGGAGGGAGTGGGGGACGAGGACTTGGCACTGACCTTTCAGGAGGATCCAACTTTTGCTGAGGCTTTAGTTGAGGAAAGAGTGCCTGAGCATGTTCAGGACATGTTCCTTGAGGAGAGACAGAGAGAGGCTGAGGCTGCAGGAGAGGGTGCGTCTTTGTCTCTGGTGGCAGAGGTGGAGAGAGCTCAGAGGGTGAGGGCCCCGTTTGACCGTAAGACTTACGTGCCACGGGTGCACTTCTTTATACCGCTGGGGTGTGATGTGTACTCGCCGGTACACTTGTTTTATGACGAGACCACCTTGCTGAGGGACCCGGAGACCCATATTTCTGCATGTCCACTGGTATGTACTTCAATGATTGTACTTATTTTGATTTCCTGTACTTGCATGCTTTCCATTGCTATTGTTTGAAAAACTTGTACTTGCTTCCTGAAACAGAGAAACACCTCTTTGTCGGTGTATGGAGGTTCGTCAGACTCCTTAGAGCGCTTCCAGGGCTTGCCAGGGGCAGTGAGAGAGGTTATCGAGGGCACGGGCTTCATGGGTTTTATTCGGCTTCTGGTGCCGACGCGGGCGGACCGCAGGTTGTTGAGAGCTCTGATCGAGCGTTGGTGGGACACCACCAACACTTTCCACTTGAGGTTTACTGAGATGACCGTGACGCCATTGGACTTCTCGGCGATCATGGGTTTGAGAGTAGGTGGTGAGCCGGTCCCGTTTGACTTGGGGCTATACAGAGACAGCGCGGCTATTAGACATTTTCTGGGGAGGGAGGTAGGCGATGGAGAGCCTATGGTGAGATGCGACCATTTGCCAGCCTTGTGGGACCATGAGCTAGAGTCGCCGACAGAGGTAGCTCAGATGGCTAGAGCTTACTTGTTGTACTTGTTTGGTATGTCCCTGTTTCCGAACAGGCGGAATGAGGTTCACCTGGGTTGGCTCCTGGCATTGGCAGACTTGAGCAGAGTGGTGAGCTTGGACTTTGGAGGTGCTGCTCTTTGTACCCTTTACTGCTTTTTGGGTGTCGTCAGCCGCAGAGTTGGGACGAGCCTTGGTGGCTTTTGGAGAGTGCTTGAGGTAAAACTTTACATGCTTTCTTCTTGCTTTCAAGTTCTTGAGATATTGCCATGTAGATTGCAGTTTGTTGATGATACCCTTTAAGCATGCAGGTGTGGGCTTGTCACGCCCTCATTTTTATAAAAACAAAAATAAAGGAATTCCTTACACTTAATAAGTCAAATGATAAAATATTTCCAGAAATCCTCCCAAAGAGGTTTCCATTCAAAATTTACATCATTAATCCATTGACAAATCAAGTATTTGGGCACCCTTGCCTCAAAGGTGAAATCAAATATTATCCCATAAGTTATTACATAAGTCCAAATTGTTAGAAGATTGAAGAACCAAAAGTTACATTGTCATTTATCAAAATACAAAACTTGAGATAAAAAATATCTTCATGCATGCATAAGCTTCACATAATGCATCACTCCACAAGCATCCGATTTCATGCTCCATGCTGTGTACCTGGGAAAGATAGGGTGAGCTCACTAGCTCGTAGGGAAAACCATACTACAACCGCTAGGCATATAATATGATGAATGCACAAAGTGTGGTTTGCCAAGATAAGAGATGCTCAAAGGAACACAACGGAAGCTAAAACAAGGGATACGTGTCCAAGAAGTACCCACGTGTCCAAAGTGATATTGAGTGTCCAAAAAGATTTCAAGGTGTCCCAGAGTACCCATTAGTTCATTAAGTTTGTCAAAATCATCCATAAGTATCACAAGTGTCCAAAACCGTGTCCAAGTATCCATTGTTACCAAAATCTCATGTGCCTCAAAACATTTTCATCTCCAAGTACTCAACACCACCTAAGTCTCCATCTTTGTTTCACCAAAACTACCCAAGTTACTCACGCAAGTTTAAAACCAAGTCCACAAATCGATTTTCGACAAAACACCATAGATAGTCCAAAATCTCATTCCCGTTTCTTTCATTGAAGAAAACCATCATTTTTATTAAAACTAGGGACTTAATCCCTCTGCCGGGTTCCATAGGCCCCGCGTGCCTTTGCTGGGTATTTATAGGCCTCGTCTGCCTCTGCCGGGTTCCATAGGCCCCGCGCGCCTTTGCTGGGTATTTGTAGGCCCCGCCTGCCTCTGCCGGGTTCCATAGGCCCCGCGTGCCTCTGACGGGTTCCTTAGGCCCTGCGTGCCTTTATCAAAAATTTTACCAAATGATGGCATTGGTTTAAAACACCTCATTATCACAAACATTTCATTAAAACTTTCATAACAAATCCATTTCTCCATTTCATTTCACCAAAGCATCCCCTTTTTGATAAAATGGGTTACACGCACACTCACACACGCAATTAAAATCCAATAACCTTTCACGCATCATTAAGTGACATATTTAGTTATGATTTTATAATTCTCGAGTCAAAACATGAATCAAATGATACCAAAGGTCAAATACGAGAAGTAATGGGCAATCGGGGGTCAAACGGACGTCAAAGGGTGGTCGAAAACCACCCAGAAAACAGGGGCAGCAACATCGATACAGGGGCAGCAGCTGCCTTGTCCAGAAAATGGCAGATTTTCACCTCTAAGGTGTGGAATTTCAACCCAAAACACAAATGCATGTGATAGTTTAGGCTCAAATTGGAAATGCTAGGCAACAATTAAACATGGAGGGAGATTAATTTCACTCCCAATTTTATCAATCAACAACCAATTTCATAGATCACAAAATTATAGTGAGGAAAACCCATATAAAGAGGGAAAACATGATTCACATGGGATTTGAAACAAAGAACAAGATATATGCTACAAATCACAAGTATATAACTAGAGGAGGTAGTAATTGTTTCCCTACCTCAAGGTTTTGCTTGAAAATGGAAGATAAATGGAACCCTACGTGTAGAAACCTTCAAATCCCGAAACTTGAGCTCCCGGTGCGAATCCAAAGCAACCCGAACTCCACACGGTGCGTAGAACACGAAAATGGTCTTGGTTCTTGAAGTGGTTGAGTGAGGAGGGAGAGTCTTGAGCTTGAAGGTGGCAAAAATGGAGGAGAAGAGAGAGAGAGGGAGCCGATCGGGTTGGGGAGGGAGGGGAGAGTGAAATGTTTTAATTTTTTGCAAATCTTCCCCCACACACTACTAATATAATTCCCTTATTACACTACACACCCAAATGTGACTTGTGTATATAATATGTGACCACAATACTTATTTTCATAAACCAAACTTAAGTAAAGACTATAATTTTCTTTACTTTAATTTATTTATGAAAATAAGGAAGTACCCCCTATTTGAAAACAATAGCATTTACAAAATTTTGAAATTCTCATCACATCAAAATCTCATCCCCCCACTTTTAGTACAAAATCAAAAACGGACACATTTTTCTCCGAAGAAAATGGGCGAAAGATGACTTTGCCTTGAAAAAAATAACTTCCAATTATACCATTTTGATTAGAAAAATCCAAGGAACAATTACCGGGACATTTTATCTGCCAAAACGAAACTTCTCCAAAAGGTGATTTTTCATACAAGTCCTTACATCACACCCAAATGTCCTTTGTCATAAAAAAATATATGCGACCCCATCTTACAAATTTTCAATCCAACACTAGTCAACAAACATTTTACAACATTTCTCACAAAACCCCAACTTTTATTTTCAAAAAGTAATTTAATTTTCCGGCTCTTTACAGGGCTTATGAGGTGCTGGGGATGTATCCGCCGGCGAATAGTCATGAAATGAGGAGGTGATCCCAAGAGCAGCAAAGTGGGACCGAGAGCACTGTGGCAGTAGTGTGCATGCAGGGAGAGTGAACGACTTCCGTCGTTTCTTGGACCAAACTGATGGTAGCACGGTATGTTTCTGAATTCTGTGTTGCTTTCAAATTTTGAGCTTTCTGTTTTGCTTTCAGCTTTTCTGAAGAAATTGAGTTTCCTTGCAGGTGAGATGGAATGCCTGGGATGTAGCGAGTGACCAGTACTTGGAGAGAAGCAGGGAGTTAACACGGAGACGGATTCTGCTAGAGTCCCCGTACGGTTGACAGTGGTACTTGGGAGAGAGGGTGCCTCGTCAGTCCCTCAGGTTGGCACACTTCAGGATACCGGGGCGTATACCCCTTGGCGTACAGCGAACTGATAAGTACACACGGGCTAAGGTAGAGAGATACACTGTGCTAGACACCGTGCTTCCTTTCAGCAGTTCTCCAGACTACGAGGGCTTTCTGGTCGGCCATCTGGCTAGCTTCCTGGATATGGAGACTCGCATAGCAGCCACGGAGACAGCTTTGCCGGTGCTGAGGAGAGAGATAGAGGTGCAGACGCCTGGAGGGATGATGGGAGTGTTGGAGGTTCCTCGCGTTGCACCCCCGCTTGACCTTACCTCTGTTCAGGTAACCTGTAAAAGAAAGAAAACACATTTTCAGTTTGTATTTCCTTGAACATTATTGAAAATACCTGTGTAATGCCTTTTGTTGTTTTTGCAGATTCCTGCCAGCTGGGCGTCAGAATCCTATTACCTGAACTTGGACTTGGAGGCTTTAGTACGCCGGCTGATGATAGGTGACGTCCCAGAAGTGCGCCCTCGAGCTGAGCCGGGAGTCATCTTCAGAGAGGGTGGTTCTGGTAGAGGTGGCCCAGGCCGTGGTAGAGGAGCTCGAGGTGCTGGTGGCGGAGCTCGCGGTGGTGGCGGTACTGAGAGAGGCCGAGGCGCTGACAGAGGCAGAGGTGCTAACAGAGGCGGTGGTGCCAGAGGCGGAGGTGCCCGGGGGCTGAGAGAGGTGGTGCAGCCGAAGCTAGTAGTACAGATGCAGGCATGGCTGCGAGAGGTGCTTGTAGAGGGGCTGGTGGACCCAGCAGAGGAGGAGGGCGTAGAGCTGGTCGTAGCCCTTCTCCTGGAAGAGGGAGCTCTCAGGTAATGCTCATGCTTTGCTATTGCGTGTGCTTTCAATCTTGTACATCAACCTTGTATACTGATGGAATTTCTTTGCTTTGTGCAGAGTATGTCCCCACCCCCGAGGACTGAGCGCAGGAGGCTGTTGATGAAGCATGCTGGAGGTGGTCCTGTGACTCCTCCTTCTAACAGAGTACTTCGAGGTCGCCAGTCTTCTGTGGAGAGACCGGGAGGTAGTGTACCAGGGAGTTCAGCTCCACCGTCACGGTGGTCTTTCAGGGAGGCAGAGAGTAGTGAGGAGGAGGACACGAGTCCTTATGAGTTTGAGGGGCTTAGGCCACGATCACGGAAGAGGCCTCGTGCTTGAGTAGGCAGGACAGGCTTGCCTGCCTGCTTTTTGATTTGGGCGCCTGTTTGCTCGTTCTTTTCTTTCTTTTCATGGATACGGCCTGCGTGCCGTGGTAGTAGTTTTGATGATGTCGGGCCTGTTTTGCGCCTGGATAAATGCACATTATTACTTATGATATGGATATTGTTTTGGTTTTTATAAAAATTGGCATTTCCATTATGTAGAATGACTTATATTAACAAAGACTTGAATCTTAAAAACCAAACCTAGCGCTGAGAATGTATGACATGAGACACTGTGGGGAGATGTACATGAGTTTGAAACTGGGAAAGACATAAAACCGGACATTTTTTTTCTTTTTGCGGGAAGAACAAAAAATGAGTGAAAACACGCCTTAGCTAGATGTCTTAACTTGATTGACCGACAAATCTCAAATGTATACAACAATGCTTGCTTGAAGTGAATATCTTGAGAAATTGCAAAATTTCACCCGAAGCTCCGTATCCGGGGTTTTTCGGCGCATCTGTCTATTGAGACTTCTTCGAAAATGTGGAACAATCCTTCCATTAAGCCTTTGATGTTCACCTTGAGTTGTATGCACGAAAAATGGCCAAAAGAAGTTCGGAATGGGTCCTGGTGGGCCAAAATTGGAATTTTGGTCGAAAAATAGCCAAGTACGCCGTACGGCGCAGAAAATTGCACCGCATGGTGCAGGCACAGTGCCGTACAGCACCGACCTTTGATGCCCCATTTCTGACGCTGTCTTCTGCAGTTCTGATTCTTTGTTTTGGCTTTCCAATGCATGCTTGCCCGTCTTATGGCCTTGAAATACTGAACCAAAGCCTATCTTGAGGAAGTTTACAAATTTTTGCATTACCCTCAAGTTCTTCGATGTGGAACGCTTCCCGAGGTGCACATTTTCTGAGATTTTTGAACTCTTCTCCCTTGAATACTTATAAATAGCGTTGCTTCTATAGTCCATTCATCCTGGAAATTACATTTCTCATCTCCCTCTATATCTCATAAATGGCAGTGAGTATCTCAGCTTTGGTTCGTTCCTGGCTTGACGAGCTTGACGGCCTTGGTTGGCTGAACTTCCGTGACCATAGGTTGGCATCTATGCGTTACATTCAGGATGTAACCATACGTCCTGAGTTGCTCCATGCTGCTGACCGTTTCTGGGATCCTGAAGTGCATGTGTTTTGCTTCGGCCTTCAAGAGTTGTGTCCCACGGTGGAAGAGTTCTATGCGTACCTCGGAGGTTTTGACCTGGAGACTCCCGTTATTCCTCTTCAGGGAGCGAATTATGCTGATGTGTTGTCCTCAAAGTTGGGCTTGAGTAAAAATGCGGCAAGGTCTATGATCCAGGGAGGCGTGCTCAACATTCCGCGCTTGATCAACCAATTTCGACCTGAAGGTTTTGCCTTGTGTCTTGTCATTCTTGCGGCGTTCTTGTTTGTTCGTTCGGACAATCAGGCAAGTGCGGCACTGGTAGGAGTGGCTAAGCAGATTGAGGAGCGCAAAGATGTAACTCCAATGGTTTTGGCTAAAACATTGATGGGTTTAGATGGAGTCCATGTTGGGCAGACCAATGTTTTTGAAGGCAGTGCTTTGCTCCTACATGTAGGTTTCTCACTCAGCTCTCCTTTTTCTGGTTCATCTCTCGTTCTCTTTTTACCTCAACACTCGGGTTTAGGCTTTCTATGGCTCCTTACATGTTTTCTCTCTCATGTAGATAAGGCTGCTTTTCTGGAGGCGGTGCCGCGGAACAGGATCCATGAGACACAAGGTTTTGTACAGAGGGAGTACCGGGAGTTTCACAGGGGTGTTTCTGGTTGGATTCAAGTGCTTTCCCAGCTTAGAGAGGACACAATTTCTTGCGCTTGAACTGGATGGATCGTCCGACCATGACGGTGAGCAACATGGGACGTCATATGGTCGTTCTGGCGGGTCTGACTTCCTGGACCTTTTACATTCCTTACCGCATTCTCCGTCAGCTGGGTGTTGATCAAACAATACCACTTGTGAATCCTGAAAACTTTGTCATGCCAAATTTCAACCATGCAACTATCCAAGCTTATCAGCGCACTTGGATGGAGCGTGCGATTGTTCCCAGAGATCAGCATCCCAGAATTGTGCTTCCGGGGTGTTACAAGAGATGGTTGGTACGAGAAATTGATGCAAGAGAAAATGGGAATCAAAATTGACATCTGCTTTAGTCTTAATGTACCCGAAATAAATTGTTGACCCATGACATGTTTCATGTGGGTTGATGTTTTGCTTTTTGTGTTATTTTGTGAAAGAATCATGCTCAGCCATGTAATCGAAGAAGTTAGTTTGAATAAAAGTGAATTGTGAAAGTTTTCTGCTTTGATTCTCATTGATTGTGATTGTAAGCGCGAATGACAGCTATGGATCGACTCAAGAGATGCATAAAAAGGTTGCGACCAGTCCTCAATGCGAGGATGCCTACGTATCCTTAAAAAGGAATCAGGTCATGACATAGTTCATGCATACAATTTTGGCTAGGGTTCACTCAAGTATTTTCACTCTCCTTTTGTGCTCTGATTTTTGCCTAGTACCGCCCCTTCGGGTTTTCGGTCTAGCGAGCTCTTATGATTTATTTGTCTTGAATTTTGCTTAAGCCGCCCGATGTGGTTTTCAACGTAGAAGACTTGCTCTAATTTTTGCCTTGCACTGCCCGCCCTTGCGATTTTCAGTCCAACGAGCTTCTCTCAGGGGTAGTATCGTTTGAGCTGATCCATATTGACCAATGTAGAGAATTCATTACCGTCGAGATCGATGAGCTGAGTCGTGCTTCCTGACAAGATCTTCTTGATAATGTATGGCCCTGCCCACTTTGGCCGAAACTTCCCTCGCGGATCGAAAACTGGAGCCCGGATCTCCTTCAGAACCATATCTCCTTCCTGTAGATTCTTGGACTTGACTTTCTTGTTAAAAGAGCGCGCGATTCGGCGTTGATACCCTTGAGCCTTCTCTCGTCAAATAGCATGAGTTCTTTGAACCTTGCGCTCTGTCATTCAGCTTCCTTGATGTCAACTTCTATCATGACCCTTAGTGATGGTACTTCAAGTTCAATAGGGAGAACGACTTCCATACTGTAGACCAGAGAATAGGGTGTTGCCCCTGTTGGAGTACGGATAGATGTCCGGTATCCCCAGAGTGCTAATGGCAGCTGTTCATGCTAGTTTCTTGTAGACTGAATGGTTCTTTCCCGCATCGACTTGATGGTTTTGTTGGCAGCTTCTACAGCTCCATTGGTTTGTGGCCAGTAGACGGTCGACTTGTGGACCTGGATCCCAAAATCCTCGAGAACTTCTGCGGCTCTACCCTTGAAGTGAACACCATTGTCAGACACAAATGCGTGAGGTACTCCATACCGGTAAATGATGTTCTGCTTGATGAAGTGAGCGACCTGGACTGTTGTAAGAGTGGTGTATGAGGCAGCCGCAACCCACTTGGTGAAATAATCGATAGCAACAAGAATGAATTTGTTCCCATTTGAAGCAGCCTGGGTGATTTTGCCGATGACGTCGATGCCCCAGGTAGAGAAAGGCCAGGGTGAAGTCATAGAATGCAGCTCTGATGGTGATATGTGCATGAGATTGGCATGAATCTGACATTTGTGACATCGTCTCGCATACCCTTGTTGCAGGATTTTCTTGGCGAGCATTGTACCGTTCATGTGAGGGCCACAGACTTCGTTGTGTACTTCTTCCATGATTCTGGTTGCTTCTTCGCCGTTCACACACAACTTGTGCATTCCGCAGTGGGATCTTCGTGTTTACATATAAACTTAACAAATCCAATAATTAATTGACACGTAATCAGGAATGCCAAACATTGGCAAATATCTGTCAATAAAGATACACTGGATTAATAGAATAAAGTTGAGTAAATACGATGTCGTATTGTTTCTCAATTTGAAAAGCAGTTATTAGCAGTTACGAGTTATTCGACTTCGAAGTCATATTTGTTAACTGCTAAACACATGAACTTCACGTATAAACTTGTGAAACAAAACAATGAGCAGTTACAACACATGGAGTACATCATGTATGGTAGTTATTCCCTTAACATGTAATCATTTGGATTATCTTAAATATGCAGATTCAAGTTAAAACTTCTGGGAGAAGATTAAAGGAATTCAAATTGACGTAAAAGAGGTAAGAAACTGCCAAAGATGGAGTTCGAAGCAAACCAAGTTCAAATATTTTGAGCGGGAAGTTCAAATTGTAAGCAGCATCTATAAATAGAAGAGATTGAAGAGTGAAAAGCCCCGGACAAATCTTCAACAAACAACTATCAAACAAAATGATGCTTGGTTTGTTCATTGGCAAGTAGTTTAGGATTTTGAACTCAGTTTGAAGTAGATAAGGAAGTAGTTAGGATTAATGTCGGTTGTTCTTGTAACAATCATCTGTTCGAAGTTCTCATCACGTTGTATTTCGGAGTTGAAGGCAATTTCGAAGTAAGTTTACCTTTGATTTATCAATCGAAGTATTTTGTTTCTTTGTTGTTCTTTAATTTCCTAAGTATATTGGTTTACATTTCTTCACTTATAAAGAAAAATCCTCTTAATTGAGGTAATGGAACCATTAAAAACACAATCGCCTGATTAGATTTGGTTTTTCCAAAGTTAATCTGAGGGAAGAGATTGAAACTCTCTCTGGCACGCTCGCACTCAATTATTTTTCATTGCAAAGAAGTAAAAGAACCAAACACATTTTTTGGCACGCTCGGTGGGACCCCTGAAAGTGTGAATGGCTCCAAAACTTAGGAAGCAAACAGATGATTCTCAAATTGGCCAAACGCCAGAAGACGAGTGTGAACACCTCGCGGAGTGGTCCACAAAATTGATTGTTTGGTTTGGAAAACGGTTTGATTGATTGACAGGAGTCGCCACCCGGGTTTGAGGATCGTACCTGAGAAACCAATTGAAAAATGACTCTTTTTCCCTTGAGACAGAAAATGTTTGACTGGTCTGATTTTATTGAGATTTCTCGGGTCCGGGTGCTAGGTTACGAGAGGGGAAGGAATTTAAAGCACCCCTCTCGCCCGGTGCAACCACCGGTCTCTACTAAATGTTTAAGGGATTTGAAAATAGCATTTAAATAGACTTTATTCACCAACTCATGCAAGAATACATAAATGCATAAAGAAAATTAATGAAATGAAAGTAGATGCTTGTGTCATGTGGGGGTATGTTCTATATGCATAAGACACTGAAACTTTACTAAATCATACTCAAACTGCCCTGAGATGCTCCAGAAACGGTTCACAAACATCATACTTGCCACACCTGGCTGGCAATCTGGGCACCTGGATTAGGCAGATCCAGGTGCCTAGATTGAATGCAGGCGCCTGGAATAGGTGAATCCAGGCGCCTGGATGGCCACTCAGACAACAACTTCCATCTTCCAGGTTCCACAGTAAACAACAAGTGAAATACTTTTTGCTCATTCACACATACTCTAAATAATGTTTAATGACTCTACGGATGAAATGAATCTCAAGATCAATTTCATAGCATGATAAAAAATCTTGAAAAGCATGGTTTTTGCCTTTAAAACACTCAAATACCCCTTATAATGAAGATTAGAACATGAGCTATGATTATCCTAACATTAATGCATGTAGATGATCTTCCGTAAACTGATTAAAATGCAAAAGAGAGTAGTTAACATGACTAAGGAGAGGGAATCCAGGCGCCTACATTGAGAGAATGCATGCGCCTGGATTGAATGCAGGCGCCTGGAATGGGAGAATCCAGGCGCCTGGATCTGGTACTGGAACACCAAAATGAAATCTTTTTTTTTGATGTTTAAGACCTTTCACAAACTCTAAGCCAGTATGGAAGACTAGCTAGAGCCTGGTTGATGTCCCCTCAGGGCCTTTCAACACTGTTTTGGCAGAAAATCTATCTTTGGAAGCTTGATTGTTGAACTTTTGGAGCAAGTTTGGGTATTTGGTGGTTGATTGAGCTAGGATTATGTTTCTAGAGCATTGAGGGACTGATTATAGGTATTGAAGTTGGGGTTTGTATGAGAGGGATGAAAAAGTGTTGAGTTGTAGTGTAAAAGAGTGGGTTTGATGGATGGAAATGGTTGAAACTGAGAGGGATCGGTTTGTGGATGAAAATTCTGGTATGATTTTGGCAGAATAACAGTAGAGGAAGGAGGGAGAATTGGTTCTCTCCCAAATGAAAGAGAGAGGGGGGGTATATATAGACTTGAAAGGGTCAAAATGGGTCATTGAATGGCTTAGGGGTCAAGTTAGGAGTTCACCTATTTTCCCCCACTCTCTCTAACAAACTTCTGCAGAAAATCCCAAAAGAATCCTCCAAGATGCTCCTCCCCACTCATTTGACCTTGGACATCAAGTATCTGGAGAGAGTCCAGGCGCCCATATTGATAAAATCCAGGCGCCTGGATTCAATGCGGGCGCCTGGAATCATCCAATCCAGGCGCCTGGACTTGGAGACAGCACAAAATTCCAAACTTCGCAGGGCTATTCTGGGTGCTACCGAACTCCATTTTGCACATGATTTGAAGCGTTGGAAAGCTTGTCAAGTTTACTTTCTAACCCAAGTGGTTTGAACCCAAGATGATTTTTACATCAAAATATATGACCATTTTACCCTCAGAAGGTCGGGAAAATAAGTTGTTTTGGTAAAACGGGCACATCTCCCTCATTTCAAAATGGATTGGGACGTATTATGTATCAAAAAAGAGGGTTTTGAATGTACTAGAAGGTGGTGCAAGCTCGGGTTTATTTTGAAGAGGTTTTGGTGGGGTTTCCAAGTTCACAATCAAGCCTCGCGTGCTCTTATCAGGCATTTTCATCATCGGGGATGCTTGATAAGTTTCTCGGGTCAAAATCGGTGTGTCTACAATGAGAATAATGTTAATCCTAGAGAGAATGAACAGGTTGAAGGACCTCAAACAGGTCCAAAAACCCGTATTGGTCAAGATGCAAATATTGGGATTGGCCAAAATTCTCATATGAACACTAGGAAAAACAATTTGGTGCAAATTGATGACCCAAAGAATCCAGAAATCGGAGGAAGTGTGTTATCTAGCCAATTTGCTGAAATGATTGCTACATTTAAGGAATTGGCTCAAACCTAGAAACTTATGTTTCAAAAATTGGAAGAACAGTCAAATTTTAGGAATGAACCTGTGCCTTTATCTGAAAAGGATAAAGGAGAGGCTAGTTCTAGCAAACATAAATCTAGGCCTGGAAAAGAGCCTTTTAATGTGGATGAAATACCAGAATCTTGGTACGAACCTGCAAAGATTTATGATTTTCAAACTCCCAAGTCTAAGAAAACATTCAAGCAAACCACTAATATCCCTTTCGAACCTAGTTTCGATGGTGTAGGTGGAGATAAAGGTTTTAAAAATGATGATTATGGGTTTGAAGAATATAATTATTCCACAGGAAATCATTTTACTAACAGGACTAGTTCAAGGAGGCCTAATCCAGAAATTGGAGTTCCTAAGTATCCAGAAGTACCAGAGATGGGAAGGGTACATTCGAACCATCTTTATGAACCTTTTACACGGCAAGAACGAGGTTACAAGAAGCCCCAGCCTTTTGATGGTCCTTTCGATAGGTTTTCAGGAGACCACATGGCTAGAAATGTGAATTGGGAACCTCCTGTGAACCCAAGGGTTCATTTTGGAGGAAACCCCACCCTTCGAAATGAAATACTTGGCCTTATGCAAGAAGTTTATGGACCTCTAAACCGGGGGGTACAAACTCAAGTGTATAGAAAACCCTATCCAGAATGGATAGATAGACAATTCGAAGTCTCTAGGGGATATAAGATCCCAGATTTTTCACTTTTTCATGGGGATGAGAAACAATCAACAACTGAACACATTGCTAGATTTACTGCTTAGTGTAAGGAATTGGGTAATAATGGGTTCATTAAGTTGAAGTTATTCTCTAATTCTCTGACAGGAACTGCCTTCGAATGGTATTCTAATTTGACACCAGAGTCAGTTCCAAATTGGCAAAGGATGGAAGAATTATTCCACGCACAGTTTTACCAAACTGAGCCTGAAATCACTATGGCTGATTTAGCAAGGCTGAAACAAAAACCTGATGAAAAAGCTGCCCAGTTCATTGCAAGGTTCAAAAGGGCTAGAAACAAATGCAAACTTCAATTACCAGAAGTTGAGTTTGTCAGAATAGCACAGGACGGCCTAAGTAGAGAACTTAGAAAGAAGTTTGATTCTACTGAATTTAGGGATTTGGTTGATCTAACTTACAAAGCATCTAGATACGAATCTTTGCTAGAAGAAGATGTTGATAGGAATAATTCTTCCTATTCAACTTATTATAAGGATCCTACTTATGAAATCGATGCTGCTGAAATTGTTGAACATGATCCTTGTGTGTGTGAATGTCTGGTTCGAAAGGATTCTTCTATAGCACCTAGGAATAATAAGAAAGCAACTAGCAAAGTATATTCTTTTGATGTTTCTAAATCAGATGAAATTTTTGATTATCTTTTAAAGAAAAAGTTTATCAAACTTCCTGAGAATGTTAAACTTACAACCTTGGAAGAAACAAAAGGAAAGAATTATTGTAAATGGCATGCTTCTTGGACTCATTCAATTAAGAATTGTAATGTTTTCCGTGACAGGATTCAAGAACAAATTAAGAAAGGAATGATCATGTTTCCAGAAAAGACTATGGGAATAGATGCTGATCCATTTCCAAAAATTGAAGAAGTAACTGCTAATACCAATGTGCCAACATCTTTGGCCAAAACTATTCAAGAAATGTGGCAGAACAAGCAAGTGCATGTTGAAATGAACTCTGTGCAATTTGGTAGAGGGAGACCAAAGGTTGGTCAACTTCGAAATGATTCTTACAGAAACAACAAACCAAAGTATGCATCAGAGAGTTCATCCCAAAAGGGGTTCAAGCAGTCTCATCTTCCTATGCTTGAAGCTTCCTTTTTAGAGTGCTTATGCATGGAATGTAGAGCCAATTACTTGGTTTTTAAAGATTTGGATCGACAGGGGGTTGATTTCTTTCCAAAAAGGATTGAAAGAAAGGCCTTGGATCAGAATAATGAAGGAAGACCCTGGATAAGCACAAGTTATAAAAAAAAAAATTGAGAAGCCTTGGTTGGTTTCTAAAAGAAATGTACCTTCTAGCCCAGTTCCACCAACTTCAAAGAGAGATTATCCTCCTTCGAAGAAAGTTAACACTGGAAAGGCTCCAATGGGTCAGGAAAATGAAGGACAAGGGGAACAATTTTCCTTGGTAAAGGGAGTCCCTGATTGGTTTTTAAAGAAAGTCAAGCCAGAACTCTTACAAGGATACAAAACCCCTTCTAAAATTGGAAATAAAATGGTCAAACCTCCAAACTCTCCTGTTGGACAATGGATAGTGGTTAGAGATCCAAAGACCAAGACACCTCAAATGATTCCTATGCTAACACGAACTCAGAAGAGGAAACTGCAAATGAGATATACTAGTTTCCAAATGGAAGAATATGCATCTAAGGAAAGTCCTAATGGTGGTGATAAGTTCAACCCAAGGTTTAACAGACTTCGAAGAGAAGATTCTGAAGAATCTCTTCAAAGGGGGTTTACTCAATCAGAAAAGGAAACACTGGAAAGTTTGGCTGCAAGAATGGACAGTGAGGTACCCCAAAATAGCCCAGCTTCACCAAATTCCTTGGCAAGCTATCAATCTGGCTTATTAGAAGCCATGATAGTGGAACAGGGAGAAGGTGAAGGAATGAATTCATCTTTTGTTGAAACATATTCCCTTATGGAAATTTCTGCAATGGAAGTTTCTGAAAAAAGGAACATAGCAGAGGATATATCAGGGTTACCAGTACAAGAGAAAATGACCATTCAGTTTGGAACCTTACCCGAAGTACAAATTAATATGGTTTCTCCTTCATTTGTAAACTTTGGTCCCTTTGGGCCAGATTGCTCACCAGTTCGAAGGGCATTGCGACCAGTAGTAGCCCCTATGGAGGTCATTGACGTATCGAGTGATGATGAATATGACCTTACGTATGATAATGGTTGGAATGATGGTGCTCTAATTTCTAAGATTCAAAAGGAAGAAGAGGAAGAAGATCTCATGATCATGGCTAATGCAATGGAGGAACTAGAAGTTACATCTAAAGAGAGAGCAATTTTTGTTCCAGAAACAGAAACAGTTTTTGAGTATCCTTTGATTGTTGATTTAAATTGTGCTGACATTTCTTATCCTTTTAGGCCACCTTCAAGTGACATGAGGCACCATTTGAACCATTATACATATCTGCATCATTTGATGGGATTTTGTTGAACAGAGTTTTGGTTGACAATGGTGCAGCAGTGAATATTCTGCCATCTAGAACCTTGAAGAAGTTGGGGAAAGAAAAGGTTCGATTGATCCCAACAAGCACATCCATTGCTGGATTCACTAATGAAAGTAAAAGTCCTAAAGGAATTGTTTCTATACGCCTTAAAGTTGGCCAAGTAGAAACTGATATGGCTTTCTTTGTTGTGGATACTTTTACAAGTAAGTATGATGCTTTACTTGGCAGGGATTGGATCCACGTCAATGGATGTATTCCATCTTCAATGCATCAAGCCTTGATGATTGTGAAGTATGAAAATGGGAAAGAAGTGGGGGTCGAAGAGGTGAAAGCAGACCCACATCCTTTCAGTACTTCAACAAATTGTGCAGAGGCTGAAATGTATAAACCCGAAATCATTCCTCTAAGTGAAATCTGGAGTGGGTAAAACTTGATTAACCCTAATAAAGGGCATAGCACGTGCCTTTATTGATCACCACGAGAGGGTGAATAGCTCGGCACCACATAGGGAAACCTTAAACCCTGTGCTGGGCTAGTTTGGCCACGAATGAGGCTAGAACTAGTAAAGAATAAACTAATAAATCAGGATGCACTAGCTCAGCGTAAGGCATAAAGGATGCCCCTGGTATGGCCGAGCTAGGTGGGCTACGCGTATAGCTTGAATAGCATTCTGGAATACATAATTCAGCTCGGCGTAATGAGCTGAACTATGTACGAGTTATTCCGAGCTACGTGGAAGCACGGCACCGCCACGAGTAGGGCGGTGAGACATTCCAGAATATTCTACAGCGGCTCCTTATGAGATAAGGAGTAATTCCGTAAAGTAAGGGATTGATATGGGAGGTCCTAATGTGATTAGGAGTATGCCCCATATAGGGAAGAATCCTATATGGAAAGAAAGACCGCTGCTAGACGAGATCTAGCAGGATATGGAAACTCTCCCCTAAAAGGAAAATCCCATTAGAAGATGGATTCCTAAAGCTAATAGGAAACCAAGGCACGAGACGCCTAAGTCAAGCCTTCTTCACCTATAAATACAGCACTATGCCCATGGAGAAAGGTACGCTGTGAAACCCCATTCATACGCATTGTGATTTGAGAATTCCAGTACGTGATACTAACTTAGGCATCGGAGGGCCTTTGCCGACGAGAGGCAAAGGTGCTCTAACTCTTTTTTTGTCTTGCAGATTTGGGGTTGAATCAAGGAAGCATGTGATCCAAGGCTACGTGGATTTTATCCCCGTACAAAATCGCACAGCCTGCCACCCCTCCATCCAATGTATTGGAAATTGGAGAATTGGCAGAGTTAAAATCTAAGCTCAAGCAAGCAGTTGATTATGAATCAGACAATCCACCAGATGAAGCTGCTTGGATATGAGTCCAAGACAGAGTTTGAAGAAGCCAACTCATTGGCTTTAGTTAAGATTATGGCTCTAGAAATAGAGCAAAAGGTACAAGAAACAAATGATTGGGAAGAGTTATTGGCTGAGAAATCTGACTGGGGGTTGAAGCCATTCAAATTTGAAAAAGCCTTTGTTGGCCATGTCGATTCTCAAGATCCTTTAGAAGAAGTGGAATTGGGAGAAGGAATTGTTCCAAACACTGTACAAATCAACAAAGAACTTGATGCTGCTTCAAAGGCCAAGTTGATCACGATGCTTAAAGAGAACAAAGAGTGCTTTGCTTGGAGTTATAAAGAATTAACAGGTTTGAGTAGAGATTTGGTTGAACATAGATCTCCTATTAAATCTAATTGCAAACCTTTCAAACAACTTCCAAGAAAGATGTCTCCTAAAACCATTGCATTGGTTAAAAATGAAATTCAAAACCTTTTAAATGCTGGCTTTATTAGAACAACAAGATATGTAGAATGGCTATCAAATATTGTTCCTGTTATCAAGAAAAATGGGAAGATTAGGGTTTGCATTGATTTTAGAAACTTAAACACTGCAACCCCTAAAGATGAATACCCAATGCCTGTAGTAGACATGCATGTGGATAGTTCTGCAGGCCACAAAATCATGTCTATTAAGGATGGACATTCGGGGTATAATCAAATTTGTATAGCTGAAGAAGATGTTCATAAGACTGCATTTAGAGCCCTTGGTAACCTTGGGACCTTTGAGTGGGTCAAAATGCCTTTTGGGCTAAAAAATGCTGGTGCTACTTATCAAAGAGCTATGAACGCTATTTTCCATGAAATAATTGGGGGTTTTCTAGAATGTTACATAGATGACATTATTGTCAAATCAGAATCTATTGATGATCATGTAGAGCATTTGAAAATAGCCTTTTCAAAGATGAAGCATTATCAACTGAAGTTGAATCCTGCTAAATGTGCTTTTGGAGTAATGGCAGGAAACTTTTTAGGATATCTAGTCCATAGAAAAGGTATTCAAGTTGATAACAATAAAGCTAAAGCTATTATTGAAGCAAAACCTCCTTCGAATAAGAAAGAACTTCAAAAATTTCTTGGTCAATTGAATTTTCTTCGAAGATTTATATCCAATACTGTAGGGAAAACTAAAGTCTTTTCTTCTTTGTTGAAATTGAAGGATGGAGAGGACTTCGAATGGACAAAGGAGCATGATGATGCTTTCAAGGCCATCAAGGAGTACTTGGTTAATCCACCAGTTCTTGTCCCACCTGCAAAAGGAGAGCCTGTCAAGTTGTATTTAGCAGCAAACTATGACCTAATTGGAGTTCTGTTGGCTCAAGACAATGAAGAAGGGAAGGAACAAGCTATTTATTATCTAAGTAGATTTCTTAATGATTGTGAAAGTAGGTATTCTGCAGTAGAAAAGTTGTGTTTAACTTTGTTCTTTGCTTCGAAGAAACTCAGGTACTATATGATGCCTAGAGTAACTTATGTAATTTCCCAGACTGATGTTATGAAGTATATGTTGTCTCAACCTGTGCTTAGGGGTAGAATTGGGAAATGGATTGTATCTCTAATTGAGTTTAATTTGGAACATGTTCCTCAAAAGTCAGTTAAAGGACAAGCATTAGCTAACTTTTTGGCTGATCATCCAAATGAAATTGAGACTCCAGAGATAGCTGATGTTGATACGGTGACAATGAAGCCATGGAAAATGTGGTTCGATGGTTCGAAAACACTCCAAATGGCTGGAATTGGAGTTGTTCTAGAATCTCCCTTAGGTTTGAAAACTAAATTTGGATTTCAGATAAATGAGGGGGAATGCACAAATAATCAAGCAGAATATGAAGCCTTAATTATGAAACTAGAACTTTTGCTTACTTTGAAAGTTGACATAGTTGAAGTATTTGGAGATTCTCAGTTGGTTATAAATCAGGTCAATGGAGAATTCAGTTGCCATAGTTCTGGTTTAAAACCTTATTATCAATATGTGAAATTGTTGATTAAGCAATTTCATATGATCACTTTTACATATATACCAAGATTCTTTAATGGAGAAGCAGATGCAATAGCTCAAAGGGCCTCAGGATTTAAGTTTATCACTGATGAAAATAGGGAATTTTGTCAATTGACCTTGAGAAAATTTCTCCTTATGCTCAAGGATAGAAGTGTGAACTTCAAAGTATGTGAAATTACTACTTCTTCTAGTCAAAATGATTGGAGGCAACCATTGATTGATTATTTAACAAAACCTGATGCTAAAACAAATAGAGCAACAAGGCTAAGGTCTGTTAATTATATTATGTATAATGGAGAATTGTTCAAAAGAGGAGCAGATGGACTTTTGCTTAAGTGCTTAAACAAAATTGATGCTTTTAAAGTTATGGCAGAAGTCCATGAAGGTATTTGTGGTGCCCATCAAGCAGGAATTAAGATGAGATGGTTGATTCGAAGGTATGAATATTATTGGCCTTCTATTCTTAAAGATTGCATTGATTATGCAAAGGGATGCCAAGCTTGTCAAAAGACATGACCTCTTAAACGATTGCCTGTTACTGAATTACAATATGTAGTTAAGCCTTGGCCATTCAGAGATTGGGCTATGGATATGATTGGCATGATTTATCCTGCTTCTAGAAATGGGGATAGATTCATTTTAGTGGCTACTGACTACTTTACCAAATGGGTCGAAGCTCAAGCCTTTGAAAGTTGTGGACGGTCGACCTCCACGCAATGTCCTTCGAAAATGATGTTTTGAAAATAGAGTCGCCACCCGGGTTTTTGGAAAATGGTTAGGAGTCGAGAAACCAATTTGAAAATGATTTGGAAGATGATTTTATAAAACGATTTGAAAACCAGAGATTCGTTTTGGATTCGGGAGCCAGGTTACGAGCGGGAAAGGGTTTTAATGCACCCTGCTCGCCCGATTAAAAATCGGTCTTTACTAAATATTTGTGGGATTTTTCAAAGATATTTTAATGCCGAATTTTATTCAAATAAACAGTTTATCAAACAAAGCAGATGATAATAATGAAAATAAACAATATGCAAATTAAATAATCCAGATAACACACCAAGGGTTTGAAACTGTTTTGTAAAGGAAATGTTTCAAAATTTCAATAATTGCAAAAGTGTGCCGTGCGGCACACTAGGTGTACCGTGCGGTACAGAAAGTGTGCCGTGCGGCACTGTTCAGCAGTCCAACAGTCAAATTTTCAAAAGAGTGCCGTACAGCACTCCAACTGTGCCGTGCGGCACATGGGGAGTGCCGTGCGGCACTGTTTCCTTCACAAACAGTTCAAACTTTGGTTTTTCGACATGATTGAATAGAAGCACATACAAGGCATGAAATATGGTTAAAAACAGATTATTTGGAATTAGAAAACAATGTGCTTAGATAAGGGATGTTCCTCCTCACTAAATTGCCCCGTACGAGGCGATATTTTCACCGAACGACGCCACCGGGAGGTTTCAAAATAAACTAATTTTTGTTATAACATGGGTATACCAAATGTGGAGAAGATATAGAAGATCATCCCACACTTGGCACCCCTCCCCTCAGGGTACCAAAGTTGAGAAAATTGGCGAAACGGAAATATACCTCCGGTGGGAAACTCTCGGATTGAACTTCTTTAGAACTCCTTGAACACGGCTTGGACCTCCTCTGGACTCCAACTTCACTCTGGTACTGTGGCTACGATGATTGATAGCTGGAACTTGGACAAATTTTGAATATGAATCTCACGGCTTTGGACCGAAAACAGGGGAATTGAATTTTCGATTGGGTTTGCTTTGGAAAAGAGGATTGGATTGGTTCCTAGAGGATTATGGGTAGTAAAGAGGATGGCTTATAATAGAGAAGGTGTTTTGACAGGGGTTTATGAGTGGAGTGTCATGGTTTTCTTCACCATTTTTCATCGAAATCGATCGACCATATATAGGCGATGGGAACCGATTGAATCCCAAGTAAACTTGGTGCCCACTCATGTACTCATAGCTACATCTTAGCCTTTTCTGCTTGCAAGAAATCATCATGAAGGTGGGGAACCGAATGTCAACAATTCGAGCTGCTGGAAGCTCTGCAAAAGCTGTTTGACAAATGACAGTGTCGTACGGCACACAAACTGTACCATACGGTACACCAACTGTGCCGTACAGCACACTTCCACCACCAAAGTTCAAAAAGCTGTTGTACGTGACTTGGGCTGTGCCGTGCGTGAGAGATGAGTACCGTACGGTACTGTTGACTGAGTTGACTTGAAGAGTTTCAATCCGAGAGGCCTTCCGGGCATTTCTTTTCATCATCGGGGATTAAAATGTGTACGAGAGTCTCATTTTGAGGTGTCTACAAAAGTGTATCTCAAGAACAAGTCATGGAATTTATCAAAGGTATTATTTATAGATTTGGATCTCCAGAAACTATAACAGTGGATAATGGATCCATTTTTTAAGGTAGAGCAGTAAAAGCTTTTGCAGCTTCTCATGGAGTTTCTTTAATCAATTCTACTCCTTATTATGCTCAGTCAAACGGCCAAGCAGAATCAACCAATAAGATTATCAAAAGAGGTTTTCAAAGGATGGTTGATAGAAATCCAGAGGAATGGCCAAGTTTACTTTTAAATGTATTGTGGGCATATCTAACCACTAGAAGGACCAGTACAAGGACTACTCCTTTTGCTCTAACATATGGGGGGCATGATGCTATTTTACCAATGGAAATTGTGGTAAGATCACAGAGAGTTGCTTCTCAAAATAATTTAGATATTGGGGCATATCACCAAGCAATGTATACGGAGCTTGAAGAGATAGATGAAGAGAGAATTAAATCTCTGAATCAAATTCTACTACAGAAATCAAGAATAGCCAGAAGTTATAACAAGAAAGTGGTCGTTCGAAGCTTTGATATAGGTGATTAGTATGGAAAGTAGTGTTGCCTATCAAAGAAAGAAAACAAGGACTTGGAAAATGGGCTCCAAGCTGGGAAGGACCTTTCCAAATACATAGAGTTCTTAAAAAAGGGGCATACCATTTAAAGGATTTAAATGGTTATGTTCATAGAAGAAAAATTAATGGAAGATACTTGAAAGCTTATGTCCCAACTATTTGGGAATCCTTTAGCAAAAGATAAAGTTTAAAACAGTTTGTCTTTTGTTTTGCTTGTGCTGTTCAAGGTTAATCATAAGAACAAGCAAATTCAGTGATCGAAGTTCAAAGGAAGTGAGATCAACATACCAAGTATTTCAAACAATCGAAGTTCTGAAATTGAAAAAGTACAAGCATTTCATTCAGTACTTAAGAACTGTACAATTGTATCTTTTAGGTCACTCAGTACATGAGCACCTCTGGTACAAACAAAGTTATAGATTTCCTCTTGATCAGTGGTTTGTTGCAATTGATCTTCTAGATCTCTCATATTGGCAACTGCTGAAGAAGCTTTATTCATAGAAACCTGCAGTTTGGAAGTTGTTTGAGCAATTTCTCCTTTGACCTTAAGCAAGGCTTCCTCTAACTGAGCTTCCTCTTCCCTCAACTGAAGTAGTTTAATAGCATCTTGATCATAAGACGAAATCAAACCTTGTGCTTCATCATCTGCATTTGACAATGCTGCTTTTAAATTCTACCTTTGGAGATGTCTTTCTTGAACTTCATGAAGTTGATGGGCTTTCTTTTGAAACTCAGAAACCTTAATCAAGAGTTGTTTATGAAGATCTTGATGAGCAGGTTTCAATACCCAGACAGCTTGATAGCAGATGTCTAAGTGCATTTTCAAATCTCCTTCAGTGGGGGACTCAAAATCTAATCTTAAGGATTGCTGAAGAAGTTCTCTCAACTCTTGAATATCTTCTGGGGTGAAAATAGGTTTAACCAATTCAGGAAGAGATGAACTATGGCGAGCTTTGAGTTCAACAATGGGAGACTCTGGAGAGGAAATGGGAGCTCTTGGATTAGTGTTTCTTTGACAAAAATCACTTATTCTAAATTTGAATCGCTCCAATGGAGGGAGATCACCAACAGTTGTTGATAGGCGCGTGAAATCCATGTTTTTAAGTGCCTAAGTAGGGTAATTTAGCCTGTTAGACGTGCGGTTTAAGCCCCATTTTCCATTTGATATGTGCACGTGGTGGTTTTTGAATGTTGAGCATGATTTGCAGGAAATCTAGGGATGTTGGCACAAATTTTGAGCTATTGGGAAGGCTTGCACGTAGACCGAGAGTGAGAAAGGCTGAGAAGGCTAAGTGTTGAAGTGGATTTCGTGTGGAAGTGATCGTAACCCATCGGGAGCGCTACAGGAATTTGATGGAGCGCTCAAGAATGGCACAAGAGGGCTCATAAAGTGAACAGAGCCATGGGGAGCGCTACACCCATTTTGGTGTAGCGCTACCGAGAGGTTTAGGGTCAACGGTCAACAGGAGGGGTCAAAGGTCAAACGGCTCTTAAGGAGTTAGGTAGGGCTACACCATTTTTGGTGTAGCGCTACCGAGAGCTTATCTCGGCTATGGAACGGTGGCGTTTTGGGTCTCGCGTGAAGTTATTTCGTTTTTCTGGATTTTAATTGTAATTAGCAAGGGGTTCCATATAAATACCCTCTTAACTCGATTTAGGGTTATATAGACATGTTCCAGACATTAAACTTAGGTTTTATTCTCTCTAACTTTCGGTTGCAGTTTTCAATTCAATTCAGCATTCAAGTTTAATTCAGATCTTCAAATTTCCAGCTGTTGGATTGGTGTTTTCACGTGATATTCAAGTTCAGTTAATCTTCCGTAATCTGTGGTATCGTTCTTTTGCTTTTATTTCAATTGTTCAAAGCATGGTTAGAGCTAGGTTTAATATTGTTGATGCGTTCAATAGAGCCATGAGCGAGTAGTCGTATAGAGTGCGGCTGCGGGGCAAAGGCGCTTCGCAGCTAGACTAATCGATGTTCTACCTCGGGACCGAATTAACTTGATTTTTGAGCAATTTTAGGAGACGAAAACTCTTCTAACGAACAAAACCTAGGCATTGCCGGAATTCGAATGCGCACGGAATCTGGTGACAGGTGGTGCGCATTTGTTAGGGATCCTTTTTCTTATTCTAAAATCAGTAAAATGAATAATTGTGGCCCGAGTAAACATTGGTTAGGCTAGTCGCGGACGCTGGGTTCCCTCGGCTGTGCTCTCCTTTTTAATCCATATTTAATCAATTTAGTCGGGTAATCTAGTTAATTAATTAATCTCATTGCACAAGGGGTGGCTACCTAAGAGCCAGGTCAATCTAGGTCTTAGCACTTTTGAGTCAAACACCGTCTGTCGTCTCTGTGGTTCGACTCCAGTACTTCCGGATATTGTGCTACACCGGTCGAGAGTCCTACGCTTGGGACGCGTCTTTAGTTTAATTCATAGTCACCCGGTCGGTCAAGCATTTTTGGCGCCGTTGCCGGGGACGACAGCGAGTGTTCGAAGGTGTAGGGTAGTGGTTTATTTCTGTCTTTATTTTTGTCTTTTAGTTGAGTCATCATAGGTAGAGGGAAGAAGGGTTCTCCTAAACAGGACCCTCTTTATTTTCGTGACCCTACGCACCGGTTAGTTCGAAAAGAACTGGGGTCGAGTCAGCCTTTGTCTCCTAGTTTTTCATCTTCTAGCTCAGAGTCAGACTTAGCTGAACTCCATTCAGAACCTATTCCCATTAGTGGTCTTTATATAGAATTACCTTTTGAGTCAGTTAGTGTCAGTAATCCACTCTTCCAGTCAGAGTCAGAGATAGGTGATATGGCAGACCAGCGAGTAGCTCAACAGTCGTCCTTGAGGCAACACCTTTATCCCGAGAGGACCACTCCTCTCAGACCCATTGTGTTCCCTCGAGAGACACAAGAGGCACGCAATGCCTTTACCGTTAAACTTGGTGTCCTTAACAGCCTCCCTAGTTTCTATGGAAGGGAGTGCGATGACCCATACGAGCATGTGTGGACATTCGAGGGATTGGTGCGCAACCTTGCGTCCAATACCCAATATGAGAATGCATGTCTCAAGCTGTTTGAGGCAACATTGAAGGATGGCGCAGTCATGTGGTTTAGAATGCAGAAGTCTCAATCCCTCACTACCTGGGCGCAAGTGCGCGACGCTTTTTATAGGAAGTACTTTTCTGAGGCTAAGACTACGAGTTTTAGGCGTCAAATCCAAGGTTTTAGACAGGAGAGAGATGAGTCATTTCTCAAGGCCTGGGAGCGCTTCAAGGAATTAATCCTCAGGCTACCACACCATGGCTTTGAGAGAATTCAGCTAGTCGAATTCTTCCACCTGGGTCTCAACGCAGAGACCGTCCAACTCATAGAGTACTTTTGCAAAGGGGACGATTTCTTATCCAAAACAGCAGATGAGGGGTGGGATTTCTTAGATGACCTGGCTGATAGGAAGAGGGCTTTAGAACCATCCGATTTTGAGCGATCCGGACCTTCTGGGTCCAACATTGTCCCTGTCACCATTCGTGACCAGCGACTTCAGGCTCAAGTTGAGAAGATGGCTCAGAGACTAGAGGAACTAGAGGTGAGACAGACTCGTCCAGTCAATGAGGTAGGTATTGAGGAAGTTTGTGTGTGGTGTGAATGTAAAGGGCACACCGCGACCGCTTGCCTTAGGTTTATAGCTGCCAAGGGGGCAAGTCAGTTTAATCAAGAAGAGGTCAATACCGTCAGGACTTGGGATCCTTATTCTAACACTTACAATCCAGGATGGAGGGATCACCCTAATTTTGGGTGGTCGGATCCCAGACCCATAGGTGGAGGTCAAGCGCAACCTCTTGCGCTACCTCCGCCGCAGCAATTTCCACAGTCCCAATCGTCCAGGCCCCCTCAGGGTCAAGTCATCCCATATAACTACCAGCCACAGCCTGGTAGGGGGGCAGGTCCATCCACTAGTGGTCCTCCCCCAGGTTATTCGCCGATGACCGCGCGTAATCATAAGTTAGAGGATACTGTCCATTACCTGATGCAGTCACAGACGACATTTCAGACGGAAACAAGATAGCAAATTGGGGCCCTTACAACCCAAATGTCACAACTCACTACAGTTGTCAGTCAACTGCAACAGGAGAATGGTAGGTTTCCAGCCCAGGGTAGTACAGCGGGTGCCCATTATTTGGGAAATTCTTCAGGTCCTAATGTTCAGAGTCCGAATCAGGAGGAGGCAAAGTCGGTCACCATTCTCAGGAATGGGAAGTAGATCGATAAGTCCATCCCGCCAAAGCAGAAACCAGCCCCACCCCCGGAGCTGGTTGATGCACCGAAAGCGACTCCTGATATTGTTGATGTTCCGAGGAAAGAAGTGGAGAATAATAAGGAGTCACCTGAGGTGGTGGTGCCTGCAGTTGCGGCTCCCACGACTCCAACGCCGCCAGCGTTGCCATTAGCTCCATTTTCCCAAAGGTTGGCGGCGAAGCCTAAGCAGAGTATGAACCTTAAAATGTTAGAACTTTTTAAGAGGGTGCAATTCCCTATCACGTTGATGGAGGCGATTGAGTCTTTCCCCCAGTGTGCGAAGGTTCTGAAGGACCTTTGCACGACAAAGCACAAGAGTCAGAACAATGTGGTTCTGACCGAGGTAGTGAGCTCCATTCTTCAGACTGAGATTCCTGCCTAGTGCAAGGAATCAGGGTGTCCCACCACCCCTATAGCTATCGCAGGCCAGATGTTCGATAAGGCATTGTTGGATTTTGGAGCGAGTGTTAACTTGCTCCCCTATTCAGTATACTTGAGGCTAGGTCTAGGCGATCTGAGAGCTACTCCTGTCACGCTGCAGTTGGCAGACCGGAGTGTTAGAGTGCCGAAGGGAGTGGTGGAAGATGTGTTGATTCGGGTAGGTGAGTTCCAATTTCCTGCTGATTTCATTGTCCTAGATATTAGTTCAGGTCCCGAGGTTCTAGAGAAGACTCCCATCATTTTAGGTTGTCCTTTCTTAGCCACCTCCAATGCTGTTATGAATTGCAAGACTGGCAAGGTCCAGTTATCTGTTGGCAAGGAGAAGATGGAGGTGGATGTCTATAGTGTTAGTACTTTGGGTGAGGATGATGAGGAGTCAGAGGAGTTGTGTTTGATCGACACGCTCATTCAGGAGCACATCGATACAGTCTTGTATACGGATCCTCTGGAGGTTGCTCTTACCACTGAGGAGGTGTCATTTTTAGATTCGGCAGAGGTAGGAAATTTGTGGGATATGTCAGAGGTCGAGGATTTGTGTGGGGTTGCTCATGACCCAATGTTCGAGCCTCTGGGCGACCCTCCGCCCAAGGTTCTACCGTCGTCAGTTCAGCCGCCAAAACCAGAGTTAAAGCCTCTGCCGGACACGCTCAAGTACGCCTTTTTGAAGGGCGATGATACTTATCCGGTTGTGATCTCCTCAGGGGAAGTTGCTGACGGGTAGCTCACGCGTACTATGCTCTTTATTGAGTGTGGACCCGGCCTCTAGCATTAGGGGTACCCATAATTGACTTGGGTATTTATAGCTTCGCACGCCGCTATTAAAATAAGGATCGTGTGCCCAGCTCCGGTTAGTAAGGGCGATTGGTATCTGTCCGTGTCTGTTTTTTACTTTTCGTGAAAAAAAAAAAGAGAAAAAAAAAACTGATGGTCTTGTATAGCCACCCACTCTTCCATTCAAGTTGGGGGATGGGGAGAAAAGTATGACACGTGAGGCTGCGTGAACGCCTGGGGGTTGTTCTTTATTTGCTTTATTTTATTTGTTGTGGCCCGGCTTCCACGAGCGGGCGGTACTGATGTCATTTGTTGCCTAGTAGGTAGTTGGTTCTTCAGTCTTTTGCAGGACGAGCATGCTACCACACCAGCCTTGGTAGTTAGGGCCTCTCCGCCGGAGTGAGTGAGGCATTCAGGAGCCTCGAGCAGGGGTGCCACGAAACGTGGCGGTTGTCAGTCCAATAAAGCTTTGGCGCGGCTCTGTGTGACTAGCTGTGGACATCGTTAGGTCCGAAGGAGCGGATCCTGGAAGCGGTTCTGATGACGAAACGCAACAGTGACAACAAATTCCCCATACATCGGCCGGGGTCATGATGGTTGGCTGCCATCCGACGGTCCATCTCTTTCCCTTGTTTTTCCATTTATATATTTGTCTTCATGCTCTAAGGACAGAGCAACTTTCAAGTTGGGGGAAGGGGTGTACTTTGTACACGTCTGTTTTTGTTTTGAGCGTTGTTAGTAGGTTTAGAGTTCATTTTTTTTTAAGTTTTGGTTAATTTCTGTGTGCGGGGATACGATTGTTATGCTTGTTTGTATGAGTTAGATGAGCATGCTAGATTTTTGTCTTAATGTCTGCTTGTTTAACTTATTCACATGCATATATCTGGCATCCCTGTTTGAGTAGTTTCACACCATGACCAATATTGAGTAGGTGTTCCCACTCTATGCACAGTATGTCTTTAAAGCATCCCATGTTTCGTTGTTCTTCACTTTCCGCTCTTGCACAAAATAGTAGGCGTTTGTACCACATGTCATAGTTGAATATTTTGCATGCATGTTGTGAGAGTTGGTAACGTGCTTAGGGGATGAAACAAGGCCATCTTTGCATGATAAAACCACTAAATGTGTCCCATTGATCCCATGTTAAACCAGTCCGTGTCAGTTCCTGTGTCAAATCTAGGAAACCGGTGATAGGGTGGAATTAATTTGGTGGTCCAGCTCTGTGCACATTTTAGAGGCCTCGAATCATTGGAATAATGGAGCATCGTCGTTTTGGAAAAATTAAAATGTTGCTTTTGGGTGCCATGTCTTTGGTTTAAAAAAGGAAAAAAAGAACCCCTAAACCTTAATCCATTTCCTTTTCCCCCCAAATTAACCCATCTTAATGATAAGAGAGAGATGGAAAGACGGTCAACTGACCCTTTGATCCATTGCTATGAATTTCCAAGTTTTCCAGAAAAAAAAAGAAAAGAAAGAAAGAAAAAAGAAAAACGCGGTCAAGTTGAGGGGGACCATCCGATTTTTCCCCACTCTCTCTCTCTCCACCCCATCATTCTCTTTTTCCCTCTTCCTTCTTCTCCATTCAAACCTTAACCTCTAAACCTTCCAAACCTGAACTCACCAAAGTTATGGAACACTAAGAGGCAAACTGAGCTGGAATTGAGCTATGATTTCGAGGATGTGAACACGAAGGAGTGTTGAGTAATACGCAGAGCTAGCCGGGGTGGTGGTGTTATTTCATGTGTCTTTGTCAGAGTCCTATTATTTTATGTGTTATTTCATGTGGTGGTGTGACGTTGTGTATATACTGGGAGTTTGGTGTGAGTCGGTGGTTTGAGTCTTGTCATTCTATGTGTTGTGTAATAACTCGTACTTTTGTTATGTTTGTGACTGGTGTTATGTGTTGAGCACCGGTGTGGTGCCGGAGTCGAGGTGGCGGCCAGTCAGGGTAGACTGTCCATGCGCCTGTATAGGCTGTCACCCTTTGCATGTTATCTTTCCTTTTTGAAACCACGGTCATTATAAGCCTAACGAAGCCCTTAGTTGACCCGATGCACGTCGTTTGACTCTCTTACATGCATGTTTTATATTTAGCTGTAGACGTGTGGTATCTTGAATTGTTGAGCTTTTATTGCATATTCGGCGTTGTTTTGACTGGCATGTGGTGATTTTTGTTTCGTTCCACGTTGTTCGCCAGGCGCCTCACATGGGATGTAGAGTGATATTGTGACACGTGGGAGCATTCTATCTTAATTTGTTGAGGAGTGGAATTATTCAACTTTTAGCTAGGGCATGCATGTGAATGAGTTGAGGGTGGTAATAAGGTGAAAATTTTGTGTTCACTTGATTTTTGTACAGGTTGCATAACCTTCGTATCCCCGTTTGTGTCCTTTGTGAATGTTTTCTTTATTTTCTTTATTATTTCGTTCATTACTAGGGACTAGCAACACTCAAGTTGGGGGACGTGATAGGCGCGTGAAATCCATGTTTTTAAGCGCCTAAGTAGGGTAATTTAGCCTGTTAGACGTGCGGTTTAAGCCCCATTTTCCATTTGATATGTGCACGTGGTGGTTTTTGTACGTTGAGCATGATTTGCAGGAAATCTAGGGATGTTGGCACAAATTTTGAGATATTGGGAAGGCTTGCACGTAGACCGAGAGTGAGAAAGGCTGAGAAGGCTAAGTGTTGACGTGGATTTCGCGTGGAAGTGATCGTAACCCATCGGGAGCGCTACATGAATTTGATGGAGCGCTCAAGAATGGCACAGGAGGGCTCATAAAGTGAACAGAGCCTTGGGGAGCGCTACACCCATTTTGGTGTAGCGCTACCGAGAGGTTTAGGGTCAACGGTCAACAGGAGGGGTCAAAGGTCAAACGGCTCTTAAGGAGTTAGGTAGGGCTACACCATTTTTGGTGTAGCGCTACCGAGAGCTTATCTCGGCTATGGAACGGTGGCGTTTTGGGTCTCGCGTGAAGTTATTTCGTTTTTCTGGATTTTAATTGTAATTAGCAAGGGATTCCATATAAATACCCTCTTAACTCGATTTATGGTTATATAGACATGTTCCAGACATTAAACTTAGGTTTTATTCTCTCTAACTTTCGGTTGCAGTTTTCAATTCAATTCAGCATTCAAGTTTAATTCAGATCTTCAAATTTCCAGCTGTTGGATTGGTGTTTTCACGTGATATTCAAGTTCAGTTAATCTTCCGTAATCTGTGGTATCGTTCTTTTGCTTTTATTTCAATTGTTCAAAGCATGGTTAGAGCTAGGTTTAATATTGTTGATGCGTTCAATAGAGCCATGAGCGAGTAGTCGTATAGAGTGCGGCTGCGGGGCAAAGGCGCTTCGCAGCTAGACTAATCGATGTTCTACCTCGGGACCGAATTAACTTGATTTTTGAGCAATTTTAGGAGACGAAAACTCTTCTAACGAACAAAACCTAGGCATTGCCGGAATTCGAATGCGCACGGAATCTGGTGACAGGTGGTGCGCATTTGTTAGGGATCCTTTTTCTTATTCTAAAATCAGTAAAATGAATAATTGTGGCCCGAGTAAACATTGGTTAGGCTAGTCGCGGACGCTGGGTTCCCTCGGCTGTGCTCTCCTTTTTAATCCATATTTAATCAATTTAGTCGGGTAATCTAGTTAATTAATTAATCTCATTGCACAAGGGGTGGCTACCTAAGAGCCAGGTCAATCTAGGTCTCAGCACTTTTGAGTCAAACACCGTCTGTCGTCTCTGTGGTTCGACTCCAGTACTTCCGGATATTGTGCTACACCGTTCGAGAGTCCTACGCTTGGGACGCGTCTTTAGTTTAATTCATAGTCACCCGGTCGGTCAAGCATTGGCTTGATCAAAGGTTTTGATAACAGAGGAGCTGGGAGCAATCTCAGGAAATAAACTTCTGTCATCTCTTGGGACAGAAACATCATGTTGGACAAGAATGTCAGCTTCAATAGTCTTGTCAACCCCAATATCTGAAAGATGTTCAGAAGCAGGTTCTTTAGCCTTCACAGTAGGCTGACTAAGTTGATCTTGATCCAACACTACTTCAGTCAAAGGAACTTGATCTTGAAAAGGCTCCTTACTAAGAGGTTCTTCAGAGATATGTTCTTCAATCATCGTTTCAGGAGTCAAGGAGCCTGCAGTAATATCTGTAACAGTTGGTGCTGGTGCCTTAATTTGATTTCTTCGAATACTCTCTGAAACCAAAGCCCTTGCTACAGTATTGATAACAGGAAGAGACATGCCTTGAATTATGACTTGTGGTTGGGATTTGAGAACTTTAGCCTTTTCAACAAACTTTTCTATGGTAGTAGTAGTAGTCTCCTATGTGTCAGCAGTATCAGGCTTCGAAGCTTTAGCATGTTTAAATTTTGCCTTTTTCTCTGAAATATAGTAATCAAAGATTTGAAACATGAAAGAAGAATTCAAGGACCATACTAAAATTGAGGTTATAAGGCTTGCCTTTTACAAATTGGCCTATTAGAATATCTTCTGTTTTCCTCTTCTTCTGGTTCTTCTATCAATATTTTCCTTCTTCTTTTTGAAACTTCATAAACTCTAGCAAATTTTGTTTTTGTATGACTGGCTTCTTGCTCTATGTCCTCTTTTCTTTTACTGCCTATTGAAAAAGAGAAGGAAGGTAAGATGCCTCATATAAGAGATTCGAAAATCAATATAGATTTTAAGAAATAAAGAAGTTACCTGACTTCGAAGTTGCAGAAGTAGGAGTTTGAGCAGGCTCCTTCTCTTTTCTGGCTTTCTTTTTTGGGATAGGTTCTGTATATTCAAATCAGGAGTAAAGAAGTGAAATATTTTTAAGGATACATCAATCACACAAACTGTTAAGAGTTACCTGATGGAGAAGGAGGAGTGGTTCTTTGCTGTTGAGATCTAGTCACTATCTGTGGTACAGATTGAAGAGGCTTAATATCCAAAGCAATGGGTACAAGATCTAACGATAGTACTTCTGGTATCCCTTCTTGTTGATCTCCTTGAGAAGTATCTTTCGAACTTCTCCCAAAACCATCATCTGATATTGAATCAGACTGAACCATTTCTTCAATGACAATGCCAATCTCTTTGGCAAAAGCTTTGACAGCTGCAGACTTATGGTACAATTCTATGGAATTGTGCCACCATTGAGAGAATGATAATAGAGGAGGTTCTACACCAATATTAAATCTATATGGTTGGAATTGTGCCCTGAAATCCTTAAACTCTGCATTAAGGCGTGCAATATGATCTCTATCAATCCTGTTCCTTGCAGAAAGTTTAATGTTAATCTCACCAGGATAAGGACAAGGAATAGCTTGCACCAACCCAAATTGTCTATCAAACTGTGCAGGGCAATAAATTTCAGCATGAGCCTGTTTACAGCCACCAACATAGGCCCCTATGATAATTTCTCATGGGAGGAGAATGCTTGCCCAAGCTTCATGATAAGTAGAATTGCCTCTTTGTTCCATGATCCTCTTTATCCATGATGGCCCAATATCCCAGTTATCAAAGGGAATAAAATCCTTTTCTTCTTTGTCCTCCCTCATTTGATGAAAATATTGCAAGTATCCTACTAGGGTAAGAGGGGTCGAAGCTAAAATTGTGAACTTATCACCATAAATACTAAGAGGAGATCTTTCTGCAACTTTTTGATCTGGGAAATAGGCTAATAGCCAAAGTTGTAAGAACCAGAGAGGACCTCCCAAATTATAAGTAAGTGGTTTGGTATGATTATCAGACCCAATCTTATAAACATAGCCTAAAAAGTAAGAAGCCAGGTCAATGGCTTTACCTTGTGAGAGCACATAGGCTAAAGGTGCATATTCAAGCATTATCTTCTTACCACCGTTACAGAATATCATCTTGTATAAAGTGTACCAAATATATGCAAAGTATTCTCTGTTAGATACTTCATCCCCAAATCTCCTTTCAGCTTCTAGAAAATTGCCATATGAGGCATGGGATTGGGTATATCTAATTTCATCTATGAAGGGAATATTGATGGTTGCAGTGATGTCAAAGATGGGTCCATAAGAAGGAAACCCAATAAGGAAAACCACGTCAAGTACTGTAGGGGCCATCATCCCACAGTTAAATCGAAAGCAGTTAAATGATGGGTCCCAGAAAGCTAAAGAGGCGTGAATAAGAGTAGGGTTTTGAAGTATATCATGTCGAAGCAAAGAAATGACATGTGATAATCCAACATCTTCTAACTCTTTTCTCTTAGCTTTGAAAATACGAGTAGTCCAATCTTCCCATTTGTCGTCATAGTTCTGCTAACAAACGAAATTTTTCTTGGTCCATTTAGAAAAACTGACAGACCTGTCCTTTACGATGTTGTTTCCTTCAAGAATAGGATAGCATGTTGTTAAATCTAGAGGGAGATCAAAAAATGCAGGCCCAAGGATTTGGGTGTTAGGCAAGACAGGGTGTTCAATGAAGGCACGATTTTGTAACCCATCAACACCAGATTTGGATTTTAGAACCTCTCTGGTTACTAATCTCCTAAGAACAAGGGAAGGAGTTCCTTTGGTTGTTTCAATCTCAGAAGCCATAGTGATGGAAGCAAGTGAGAGAAGGAGCGTAGAAATGTTTGAAATTTTTTGAACGCGGAACTAATAATGAAAACGTTCCAAGCCCTAGATTTATACGTTGCTATGAAACAACATGTCGGTTCGGGTCAAGTATTCATTAAGGGTAATTGGGACTATATCAATGTTGGGCCCAAGTTTGAATTTTAACCTTGAAGTAATGTGATTTCAATTTTTTGAATTATTTTGTGCTCCAAACCACTTTATTGGTTTAAATACTAAAAGGTACACTGTATCATGTTTTGTTTATCATGGGTTCGAACTGGTTTAAAGCATTTTTAAGTGCTTCGAAAAGCATCAGGAAGTGCAAATTAAGCCATAGAAAGAACTAAAATTGCATTAACACAGAAAGAGTACATGCTACAAGCTAAACAGTCCTATTACATTGGGAAGAACAGGAAAACTAAGCATCTACTGATGATGGAACAGCTGTTGGAGTAGGAAAGACTTGGAAATAATGAGGAAAGCTCCAAGTCACCAAGGCATAAAACCTTGCCCAAGTAAATGAGAAAAATTCCCTTTCCATCATTCTAACCTGTTCTCTTCATCTATTTTGAGCTTCTTTTCAATTAAGGGCCTGATTTTTAGAACCAGGGTTTTGGCTTTAATTTCGAGCTTAGCCAATTTGAGAGCATTCCTCTTCATGCGGTTTCTGAACTTCCTTCGAAGCCTTTTGGAAATTCTAGATGGAATTTCGAAGGAGTCTCCCTTCAGAGTTTCCATTTTTTTTATGAAGCTTGATGACTTGATCATGTGCAATCTCATAATCTTAAAGGTCTTCATTAAATCCAAAAGCAGCACTATTGTTCTTCATCCACATTCGAATAAGAGGGAGTTGATTCAGAAAAGAGTGGAGAAAAGAGCCTGTTTGTTCAGAAACGGAACATTGAAGGGTCTCACAAGCCCATAAAAAATTTTTGCAAGGGATTTCTTCTTCAAGAATTCCTATATCTAAAAAGGCAAAAGTAGCCAATAGCTCTTTGGGTTTAACAGAATCAGATTGTGGGTAAAGAGAGTAAAAATAATAAGCATGGAAAATAGTAGGATCGAATTTGATATTCTTTAACTCTTGAAACCAATCTGGGTTTTCTGAAAGAGTTCGAAGAGAGAGATTAGCAGGATCAATGAAATTTCCCTCAAAATGAGGCCTTTGAACCTCATTTAACCAATATCTATATTGGTTACTGGCTCTCTGCTTAAGTTCACCATAACCAGCAAAGCCAGATCTTTCATCTTCACAAACTTTAAAAAATGAAAGGGTGAGACAAGTGGCAATGAGGCTGTCAAACATTATTATATTGGTATCACGTCTAATGAAAGGAGTTAAATACCTACTCACAGCTAATGAGCGATATTTGCTCCAACCTTTATAACCAGCGGGATCATCCATCTTTACCATCACTATTTCAGATGGCAGACCCCATAGAAAGGGCTTAGGAGTAGGGGAGATTGGAGGATTCCATGGATCAATAGGCTCAGAATCCTTCACTTGATCCACTACATAAGAGCGGTCCCTTCGAATTTCATCAATAATTGGTGTTACGGTATTTCTAGTATCAACAGGAACTTGGTCATTAAGATCCAAGTTTTTGAAAGCATCTTGGGTATTGGAAATGTCAGACATGGTTAAATTGAGTTTAAAGAATAAAGTAGAGTTTAGAACGAAGATTGGTGATTGATTTTGCCAAGTATTTAAGTCCTTTTATAGACAAAATTTTTTAAGTTGAAAACGATTCAAATTCTCGAAGGTGGAGAACGTGCAGATTAACTGCCCACTATCCATCAATTCCTCATTGGAAATGTGTAGACTGCTCGAGATCATGCTGAATAACTTCCGCTTTTGAAGTATACAGGAATTCGAAGCGGCAAAAGGCACATTAGCACTTATTCAAAATCCTTGAACAACGATATTAATGTGGGGGGTATGTTTACATATAAAATTAACAAATCCAATAATTAATTGACACGTAATTAGGAATGCCAAACATTGGCAAATATCTGTCAATAAAGATACACTGGATTAATAGAATAAAGTTGAGCAAATACGATGTCTTATTGTTTCTCAATTTGAAAAGTAGTTATTAGCAGTTACGAGTTATTCGACTTCGAAGTCATATTTGTTAACTGCTAAACACATGAACTTCACGTATAAACTTGTGAAACAAAACAATGAGCAGTTACAACACGTGGAGTACATTATGTAAGGTAGTTATTCCCTTAACATGTAATCATTTGGATTATCTTAAATATGCAGATTCAAGTTAAAACTTATGGGAGAAGATTAAAGGAATTCAAATTGATGTAAAAGAGGGAAGAAACTGCAAAAGATGGAGTTCGAAGCAAGCCAAGTTCAAATATTTTGAGCGGGAAGTTCAAATTGTAAGCAACATCTATAAATAGAAGAGATTGAAGAGTGAAAAGCCCTGGACAAATCTTCAACAAACAGCTATCAAACAAAATGATGCTTGGTTTGTTCATTGGCAAGTAGTTTAGGATTTCGAACTCAGTTCGAAGTAGATTAGGAAGTAGTTAGGATTAATTTTGGTTGTTCTTGTAACAATCATCTGTTCGAAGTTCTCATCACGTTGTATTTCGGAGTTGAAGGCAATTTCGAAGTAAGTTTACCTTTGATTTATCAATCGAAGTATCTTGTTTCTTTGTTCTTTAATTTCCTAAGTATATTGGTTTACATTTCTTCACTTACAAATAAAAATCCTCTTAATTGAGGTAATTGAACCATTAAAAACACAATCGCCTGATTAGATTTGGTTTTCCCAAAGTTAATCTAAGGAAGGAGATTGAAACTCTCTCTGGCACGTTCGCACTCAATTATTTTTCATTGCAAAGAAGTAAAAGAACCAAACACTTTGGTACAGCCTGCCCCCGCAGATAATGTAGTGAGAAGCTAGTTTTCGGAGAGCGATCTAGTCCTTCTTGTCAGTTCCAGTCGGATATTCGCCTTTTTCAATGAAGTTCCAGACATCGTGGTACCAAGGAAGACCATCGTCAGGCTCATCAATGGCCATGATGTACTCATAAACGGGCTTGTCCCTTTGTTCGATCATAATTGGTCGAAGCTTGACTCCGTTAGGTATCTCCACCATTCACGCTAATGTTGCCAAGGCATCGGCAAACTGGTTGTTTAATCTGGGCACATGAGTGAAAGTGACAACTTGGAATCGATGAATTAGATCATCAAGGTCCTTATGGTAAGGCTTCAACTTGTCTTCCTTGACCTTCCAGTCACCGTTTGCTTGTGAAACCACCAAGTTGGAATCTCCGATCACTTCCAACCTTTTGGCACCGATTTCGAGGGCAGCTTCCATCCCTACGATATATGCTTCGTATTCAGATTGATTGTTGGTGACCTCAAAGTTGAGCTTGAAAGCAAGAGGGATGTGTGACCCTTCAAGCGAGATAAGCAAAATTCCAATCCCAAATCCTTTCTGGTTAGCAGCCCCATCAAAGTATAACAACCATACATCATTGGATGTAGTCATGACAATTTCATCGGGAAATTCGAAACTCACATCTTCTGGACCTTCCACAGGATGATCAGCCAGAAATTCAGCGACAGCTCTTCCTTTCACAGACTTCCGAGCTACGTACTTGATGTCGAATTCAGCTAACAGAAGCAACCAGCGTGCTAGCTTACCTATGAGTGCTGGTTTCTCGAACAGGTATTTGAGAGGGTCCATTCGAGAAATCAGCCTTACCGAGTAGGCTAACATATAGTGTCTCAGCTTTTTGGAAGCCCATATCAAAGCCCATCAAACCTTTTCCAGGGAGGTGTACCGTTCCTCACCTCCTGCCATTTTCTTGCTAATGTAGTAGACTGCTTTCTCACTTCCGCCTTCGCCTTCTTGCGTGAGCATGCATCCCATTACTGATGAGGTGACAGACAAGTACATAATGAGGGGTTGCCCCGGTGTTGGTGGCATCAACACTGGAGGGCTCTGAAGATAAGTCTTGATGGCTTCAAAAGCATTCTGGCATCTGTCGTCCCATTTGAATGGCACACCCTTCTTGAGTAATCGAAACATCGACTCACAAGTTGAAGTTAACTTGGCGATGAATCTGCTAATAAACTAAATTTTTTCGAGAAAGCTCCGTACTTCCTTTTCCGTTCGTGGTGGCTCCATTTCGAGAATAGCCTTGATTTTGGAATGATCTATCTCGATTCCTCGTGTAGTGATCATGAATCCCAACATCTTTCCAGCTGTGACACCAAACGTACACTTCTCAGGATTGAGACGCAACCGGTACTTGCGAATTCTTTCGAAGAATTTTCAGAGTGCAGGTAAATGCCCTTCCCTTTCCTTGGCTTTTATAATCATGTCATCCACGTAAACTTCGACTTCTTTGTGAATCATGTCATGCAGTAACGTTGTGGCTGCCCTCTGATAGGTTGACCCGGCATTTTTCAGTCCAAAGGGCATGACCCTATAACAGTAAGTGCCCCACTCTGTGGTGAAAGTAGTTTTCTCGCGGTCTTCGGGAGCCATGAGAATCTGGTTGTATCCTGAGAAACCATCCATGAAAGAAAGAAGCGCATGCCCTGCAGTGTTGTCCACAAGTACATCTATGTGCGGCAATGGGAAATCGTCTTTAGGACTGGCCTTGTTCAGATCCCTGAAGTCTACGCAGACTCGAATCTTTCCATTTTTCTTAGGGACAGGAACGATGTTTGTAACCCACTAAGGGTATTCCGTCGCCATCAGGAACCCAGCGTCTATCTGCCTCTGAATTTCTTTCTTGATTTCCAACACCCAGTCTGGCCTCATTTTCCTCAACTTCTGCTTGACAGGCTTTGCATCCGGATAAAGCGGGATTCGATGCTCCACGATCTCGGGGTCGATGCCAGGCATATCTGCGTGTGACCATGCAAAAACATCCTCGAATTCTTTCAGGAGATCCGAGTGGGCTTTCAACTCTTCTGGAGACAGTCCGGAACCAATTTGAACCATGCGCCGATTGCTTTCATCTCTCAAATTTATAGAAATAATTTCTTCTTTTATAGGCTGAGCATGCCTTTCGTCTTCCCTTCTGATTAGAGATCGAAGTTCTTCTGGAATTTATTCCTCGAACTCAATCCCTTCATCGCCGGGGTCAACACAATTTATTTCGGATACAACAAGATAAGCAAAGTCTATTTCATTGATAGCAAATGCGGGGGCCCCAGGGGCGTGATACATGAAGGTGGACTCGAATTCAAAAGAAAAGTGATGACGCGGGGGAATGATAGATACATGTTCGGGGTCAGACTCAGACTCAGTGCTAGACTCGGACTCTGACTCAAATTCAATGCTAATGTAAGTGATTCTAGGTACGTAAATGCAATTTTTATAAATTCCATTGGCATCCACAATGAGTGCAGTAACATCTCCAAGGGCATCCTGGCTTAGCATCATCAACTCTACCTCCTCGGCAAGCTCCAAATCAGGCTTCAAATCAAACAGCATCGCAGCAGGCTAGTCTTCTTCTACACCTATCAGGCTCTCTTCCCCAAACAGCGATTGGGGATTCCCTGAGTCAAGAGTTTCAATCCAGTCAACTTGGAGTGTCTTGACCAGCCCTTCCCTCTTCTCGGCTTCATCGTCACTGTCCCAAGTATCATTTGCAATGATTTCGAAGCCTGGCAGCTTAGACTTTGTTCCCATGTCCCATAATGGTTCCGGTTCCCCTTGATAGATAGCTTCTGGAGCTTTCACAAACTGAATGGGCTTCTTCTTGGCACCAGCTTGCATCTTCTTTCCTTTTCTTGGTTTGCCGTCAGTTGACTCATAACCAAGACTGAAGCGGTGGTTATTCGTCGAAAACTTGGGGAATTCAAACATCCCTTGATTATTCAGACCTAACCCCAGGCCGGGTAGGTATTCCATCTTTCTCATAATTTCTAAAGCAGTTGAGCTGACCGAGAAATCCTCATCCATCTTGACGGTAAGGACTAATCCTGAAGTGTCGAAAGAGAAGCCACTAAGAGTGACATTCTCTTCTCCATGGGCAATCTCAAGTAATGGTGCATTGTCAGGAACATGGGGACGGATTCCTGAATCTCCATGAATGGTTAAAGTTCCCGTTGCCAAACCGAGTTGAACTTTCTGGTGTAGAGAAGAAGGGACTGGCATGATATCTGATCGATGGAGCCAAGGTCTGCCCAGCAGCAGGTTAAAAGATGAGGGAATGTAGAGCACGTGGAACTCAATATCTGTTTTGAAGTCTTCAATCACCACTTCTACTTGGATTATTCCCACTACATCCCTGCGAGTGTTATCATATGCACGCACTCCGAGGTTAGAAGGCTGGAAGTCTTTGTTCTTGAAACCCAAGCAGTAAGCTGTCCGCAGAGGGCACACGTTCAGAGTGGATCCGTTGTCAAGTAGAACGACTGAGACCCATTTCCCCATGCATTTGAGAGTGATGTGCAGAGGTTTGTTATGACCGGCTCCTTCAGGGGGTAGATCCTTCTCAGTGAAGACAACAACATGTTTTGCGCGAGCTGGAGTGAGTAGTGCCACCATGGTTTAGAATTTTCCTGAATGGGATTGTCCCAGATGAATTCTGGCTGAGTTCGGTGTGAGATGTTCCTTTGAAGGTTGGCTGGTTGTTAGATTCGGCCGCTTCTCGTCACTCGATTGACTGTATCTTCCCAGAGTTGTTGGTTTTCACCCCAGAAATCTTCAAATCCTTCACCGACTTTGCGCTTGCCAGCTTTGATGGCTTCCTTCTTCTGTTTTTCATGTTGATCTTCAGACCACAAGTCTACTATCTGGAGTTTCCTGGCTGCTGATATCAACTGTTTTCAATCTTGTTTTCAGATTCGCCACCTCTGAATCTTGCCAGAAAGACTGGTCTGTCATGGATTTATTGACTATCCACATTTTGTCACTGCCGACTCGGACGTCGATTACCTCATCTTCATTCCATGTGGTTGCCTGGAGATCTGTGACCAGAATCGATATGTTGGAAGTGTGTGGGAATGGCGCGGATGGCCGCGGGAGAGATTCCCCGATAATGTACGCCTGAGGGAACCAATCGTGATCACCGAAGGCAGATTCGATGGCTTGTTGATTTCTTTCTTCGAGAAGTTGAGGTAGTGAATAGCTGCCTGAAGAGTTGTGCTGAAATAAAGCTGGGAGTGAAACTGCGTCCAAAGGGTCGGCACAGATTTCCATCTCTTCAACCTGGCTAATATTGAGACTTCCTGGTATGTGAATAACTGGCTTGTCATGACATTCCGGGACGATGCACTGGCTCGGGTCCCAAGAGATTAGCAAAGAACCGAACAATGTTTGTTGGGAATCTTCCCATTCCTGATCATTCATGGCCCATTCTCCTTCTTCAGCGAGGTCACTCCACTTGAGTTTGGGCTTTCGTTCAAAAGCTCGATGGCGTAGATTTCCAGGTCCTCCGGCACCGGGACGATGGGTTTTGGTTCAGTGACTGGCACGATGTACAGGCTTGGATTGAACTGAGTAGGGTCTGCGCCTTTTGAAGTGGAGCTGAAGGATATTTGGTTGATCTGGTTGTTTTGCTTGTGGTTAGGCAAAGGATTGAAAATGGTATTGGTTTTTTGTTTGGGAATTGAGATGGTTTCGTCATCAACCAAATCTTGGACTATGTGTTTGAGGCGGATACAATTGTTGGTATGATGGCTGGGCATTTGGTGGTAGGCACAATAGACATTTGGGTTGTGGTTTGCAGGAAGCTCTTTGGGTGGATCAAGAGGCTTGATGGCATTTTTCTCGAGGAGCTTTTTGTAGACAGTGGTAAGAGGGAAAGGGAATTGGTAAAATTCTCTTCTTGGCTGGGAGGTGCTTTGGATAGGTGGTGACTGGGTGGCTATCTGGTTAACTGGTTCGGTTTTGTCTGGCTTGGGATTGGAGGAACTAGCTTGAGCTAGACTGTAAGTGTTTGGTCCAAAAAGGGTGTTGCTATTACCGGAGTAGACTCGCTTGGGTCGAGAAACAGATTCTCCTTTGTCAAATATGCCAGTGCGAACTGCATCGTCAACTGCAAGGCCAGCTTCATAAAAGGTCTTGAAGTCGGTGGAGGTCTAAAAGACCACCAGGTGTTTAGCAAAGTCTGGTTCCAAGTTTCGAGTGATAATCCTCATCTGCTCTTTTTCGGAGGGCCTGTCCATCATCTGTGAAGCCTTCCCTCTCCAGCGTTTGACAAAGTCGGCGAAAGATTCGTTCTTTCCCATCTTCATAGATTCTAACTCCCGAATGGTCATTTCCAGCTGGATGTTGTAGTTCTACTGAGCTACAAAGGCTGCCCCAATGTCTTCCCAGGTCTTTTTCTTTGAATTGTCCAAGTTTAGAAACCAACGGAGTGCAGATCCCGTTAGGGTTTTCTAAAACATCTGAGCCATGGCATTTTTCTCCACATCATAAATGGACAAGGTACCCATGTATGTTTGCAGGTGTGCTTTCGGATCACCGCTTCCATCAAACTTGTCCCAGTCAATTGGCTTGAACTTGTCAGGCAGCTTGGCATCAGGGAACATGCATAGTTTCTCCATATCAATGCCTATAGCAGCGATCTTTTCTTGTTTATGAACTGATTCCTCAAGCTTGGCTACCTTGGTCATCATGGCATCCATTTCTGGGTGATTATTTGATGATTCTCCAGAAGGCAATCGAGAAGTAATGTCCTGAATTAAGATCATCATCTGAGCCATTTGTTTGCTATTAGCGGCTCGTTGATTTTCCAAAGCTTCTTTGAGAATCTGAACCTCGGTCTTCTCTGTCTGTTCTGTGTTCTTGGTCATGACTGGAAGGCTAGCTGACTGTTCCACTCTTGACTTAGTCCGAATTAATCGCTATTGGCGGGTTCGAGCCTAACCAGGTGCAGGAGTGCTCTTGTTTTTGCCAATGGTGATGTACTGATGGTATGAACAAGTTAAATCATACTGTGCATGCAATCTATTTACATGAATGAATGATGTGTCATGCATCATGCAAGATTGCCCCAATTTCCTTTGATTTTACTGAATACAACGGCCGGACCGTGGTTGCCTACGTGTCCCCTTGAAGACGAATCAGGCCGTAACGTAGTTCGGGACTGCAAATTGGCTCCTAAGTTTTTATGAAAAGATGTCTTTTCTCATTGATCACCCAAGCATGGCCAGTGATACAAAAGGAGTTCCGACAGATGGAAAACAGACTCGATAAGCAAAGTACAAGTTATTACAGACTCGGTAAATAACCCGTACAGAAAACAACAACAGACTCGATAAGCAACTGCAACAGACTCGACATTCAGACTTAGGCAACTGATGTTGACTTTATTCCAAAGAGCCCTCGACGGCTTGATCAGATCTGGTTGTGGTGCGTGCTTCAACTTGCTCAGGTTGCGGCTTCACAGGATGGGATGAGTTGGGATGACCGGGGTGGATGGTGACCTGGCTTCACCGAGCTTCTGCTTTCCCTTGCGGGTCTTGGCCTCTTCTTCCTCCTGTTTCTTGAGTTGGCGGGGGGATACATCCTCATTGTCAAGAAGGTAGTCTTCGTAGCAGCCATCACAGTTGCATTCGCCCCAGTATTTGTGGCCAGTGACTGGGTCAGCAAAGTAGTACACCGGGTTGCCCCATTCATCAAAGTACTTGACTGGCGGCATGGGGCAAAAGTCTTCATCATTTTCTTCGTACATGACAGTGATCTTGTCTGGGAGCATATTCGGGCCATTGTCTAGCGTGATGTGAAACTTCCAGCCTGGATGGTTTTCAGTGTTGTTCCATTGATTGGGCTCGGTGATCTGGTCAACCCATTTGTAGAGCTTTTCTTCTTCAGAGGTCTTGTCTTCAGGCCTGGGGGATTCGCAATCCTCAATGATCCAGATAGGAGCGTTGTCGTGAGTGGAGAAGGTAGACTTGAGTCTATTGTTGCTCGGTTGGTCAGCCATTGTTTTCTCTGACAAGAGGAGTACTGGTTTTATTTAGAGAAAAACAGAGCCTATTTGCAATGGTTTTTGAAAAAAGGAGGTATATTCATTCACTAAAAACATTTTCCAAACCTGTTTTATCAGCAAATGGTGTGGTCTTTGCCCAAAAACAGAAGCCGGTTTCAATCAGACGAAAATGAAAACTTTTTTTTGAAAAATGCACGCACAGAGCCACCGTACGGCTTCCAAGGTACACCGTGCGGCATAACTTTGGACACCGTACGACATTACTGGTAAAACATTTTTTGATGCTCTGTTCCCTGGGTCGCGATGCACTGGTTCTGGTTAAAATCGGAGGGTCAAATTACAGTTAACCCCTCCCACTTTCTATCTTTTTCACTTACACCCCCATTCGGTTAAATTTCTTACATTTATGTACTTGATTGCGTGTTACGTAATTTGTTATCGTTATTCATTTCCTTTTAAGCATAAAATTTCTTTTATTGTTTATGTGAAATAAAGTTTTCGATAAAATCTTTCAAAGAATAATCCCACAAATGTTTAATAAAGACCGGAAAGTTCCGGGAACGCGGGGTGTATTTTTCTAACAAAACCTTCCCCGCAGGTAACCTGGCTCTCGAACCCAAATTTCTACTTTTCGCGCAGATCAAATCCTTTTTTTTAGCGGCACAAGAGTCATTATTTTTCTAAACGGTTTCTCGGGTACACAACATTTCTCAGAAATTAAACCCCCAGGTGGCGACTCTAATTTTTTCCTTTTTCCCGGATCGCCCCTTTTTCACAAACACAACCATAAACTTCGTGGAAACTTTCGCCCGCGCGAAACCAGCGTCCACAGTAGTCCAGCACATGTGCTGAAAGGGAAAGCAGATAAATTGGAATCAAAGACAAATGTTTGTTTGTTTTGATGGGGTACCTTAAAGGAACGAATGTTGCTCTATTTTATAGTCCTAAGGATCATAAGGTCATTGTTGCACCAATGTTTGATACTTAGAGGAAGGCTATGTCATAGATCACAAGCCCAGTAGTAAGATTGTTCTAGAAGAATTGAGAGAAAATAGATCAGCACAGACTTCAACAATACCAATAGTACAAGAGGCTACATCACATGAAATTGTTGTTAACACACCAATACCTTGTCATAGTGGGAGGGTTATTGTTTCACCCAACCGGTATACGTTGTTGGGAGAATCTTGTGATATGATCCCTGAAGATCAACAGGCCAAACCCTAAAACTACAAAGAGGCACTACAAGATAAAGATGCAGAATTTTGGCAAAAGATCAGAAGCACATGTTGTGCTAGCTTAAGAAGTCCATTTGTGGACTTAAGCACGCATCTAGGTCTTGGAACATCCATTTTGATCAAGTAATCAAATCTTTTGGTTTTGATCAATGTCTGGATAAGTCGTGTGTGTACAAGAAGCACAATGGAAATGTGGTGGTGTTTGTATTGCTATATGTGGATGGTATCTTGTTAATCGGAAACGATGTCGAAGTGTTATCTTTGGTATAATTGTGGTTATCCAACCAGTTCGATATGAAGGATTTAGGAGTAGCCGGTCACATCCTTGGGATTAAATTTTTGCAAGATCAAGCAAAGGATGTTGGGCTTCTCAAGCTTCCTATATCGATGCGATCGTTGCTCGACTTAGCATACAGGATTCCAAGAAAGGATTCTTTCCTTTCAGATACGAAGTTAATCTATCCAAGGATCAGTGTTTTAAGACATCCGAGAAGATGGAGAAAGTGAAGGGAGTTCCTAATGCTTGAGCAAAAGGAAGCCTCATGTATGCTATGCCGTGAACTAGACTTGATATTTGTTTTGTTGTCGTCATGGTTAGCAAATTTCAGTCTAACCCTGGACTAGAAGATTGGACTGGTATAAAATGTATACTCAAGTATCTGAAAAGAACTAAGGATTATATGTTGGTGTACTAGTCAGACAGTCTAATGCCTTGTGGGTACGCATATTAAGACTTTATGTTATATAAGAGTTCCAGAAAGTCAACATCGAGATATGTGTTTTCCCTAGGAGGTAGAGCCATGAGTTGGTGGAGTATCTAGTGATCGTATATTGTAGATTCCACCATGGAGACCGAGTATGTGGCAATTTTTGAAGTAGCCAAGAAGCCGTTTGGCTCAAGAACTTCTTGATGGATCTAGAAGTGGTACTTTCGATTCAGTCAGCAATTTCAATCTATTATGACAATAGTAGTGTAGTTGCTAACTCGAAGGAGCCAAAGATTCATAAGAAGGGAAAACACATCGAGTGTAAGTATCACCTAATTCGAGCGATCGTATAGAAAGGTGATGTAGCTGTGACCAAGATTGCATCAGCAAACAACCTAGCAGATCCTTTTACAAATGGCTTACATGCGAAGATTTTTATAGTCACGTAAAGGGCATGGAAGTGAGATGTGTGGCAGCATGGTTTTGAGTCTAAGTGGGAGATTGTTAGAAACTTATACTAAAAGCCATACTTTTATGTAATGGATTAATATTTAATTAGTTAATTATTAATCAGTTTTATCCCTTTTTTTTATGAGAATCTATTATGGGCAATGTTTGCATGATATAATTGTATATTGTGCATGTGTCTTTTATTCTACATAGTAGATGATCCAATGTGTAGAGTACGGCTTACACACAGAAGATTGGATCATCGGTTCTTGTGGAATATAAGTTTTGGTTCACAATCTTAGATGGAATTTGACACACCATCAGTAGGATTGTAGTACAATGTTTTAGTAGGTTTGTCTAGACTGCAGGGAATGGTTCTAGTTCTGACTCATTGTGCTAGTACATTTTGTGTGTATTGAACAAGACCGCTTTAAGGTAATTGTCATAGTACTGACATTTTAAGACAATTAGAACCTTATAGTTATTAAGAATACTTATGCTCTTAATCCGGATATAATTAATAGAATCCACGTCTCGTTAGAGATTGATGATACCCCCTTGAGTAAACTTATAAGTTTCGGTTATGTCAAACCCTGCAGGTGGATATTTGTATCCGACTTATCGAATAAGTTAAGTGGTTAGTCTCAAGGTGTTTTATAAGATGTTGATTAGTGGGAGATTGTTAGTAATCGACATTTAAACAACGAGTATCTATAATCTTAACGTGGGGAGATTAATAAGTATTTAATAACGTGGAGCTCGAAATATAATTGAGATAAAGATGGGAGTGAATTATAATTCTTTAGTGGTGTGAATTATATGTGAAATAAGAATAGAATCCGGGTGGGATTAGGTTTTCTTATTTACACAAGGAGCCCAGATTTATTTCTCCTCAGGTCCCTACTCTAGCCGTATAAATATATCGTTATGTTCTCTAGGTCTTACAACAGTCATTCAGAAAATTATAATAGAGGCTGTGAGAGAGAGAACAAAGAGATCACGTAGAAGTCCACACTTGGCTACAAGATCGAGATATAAGGGAATATGGCAGAAGATCATGAGGTACTATCGAGCAAAGCTTGTTGCATACAGTAATCGGGTCTGTCAAGTTCTAAAATAAACAAGTCAACCAGCGTTCGTGTCTACGGATGAGAGGTAAACCCTAATTCCGCCTTGTAAGGTTTGTGTTTATTTTTATTGTTTAATCTGTACGCGTAATTACTGGGTTCTAGGATTCGTTTCCCAACAAATCTGCCCCTAAGGTTCACCACCAGTCACCACAACCCCAATCGATAACCAGAAAACCCTAGAGAATAGCATAATGCAAGTTTGGAACTTTATGTTGCCATTAAGGCCTTCATAAGTTGCATACTTGCACTTGCACACCAACAACTTTACACACACCACTTGCACACCAACAACTTTACAAACTGCCCAGAAGCATAAACTGCACAGAAACAGAACACAAACTTCCAGAATCATAACCACAGTGCCCAGAAAATTGCAGCACAGTGCCCACAAATTCACCACAGTGCCCAGAAACCAATTTCAGCATAAATAAGAACAAGTGCAGCACTTGAAAGTATATCAAGGATAGAATGCTACAAGTAAATCAGAGTACATCACAAGTATTGGGCTCAGCTAAGCCTCTCAGGACTCACATCATTGCCCTAATGCATCACAAGTAATGGGCTCAAATCATCATTGCCCCTAAGTTGCAGTCACACAAACACACACCACTACACCACCAGTCACCAGCCATGCCCACACAGGCGCGCACACACACACACACATACACACATCCACAAGCTAGTAACCAAATGCCCAGAAAACTGTAACCACATCTTGCAATAGACAGATCATACAAGGATAGAACATGCCACAATGATACACAAACACAATTGTGCTCAGATCTATATAGAATAGCACATGAATGCAACGTTAAGTTGCCATTAAGGCCTTCATAAGTTGCATACTTGCACTTGCACACCAACAACTTTACACACACCACTTGGTTACAGTTTTCTAGGCATTTGGTTACATAGCAAGAGTAAGATAGCACCTGGAATGCAACATTAAGTTGCAGCAGTATTAGCTTCCTTAAAATCTTTTGAGAAGTCAGATATAAACAGTCCCTAAGGACTATCTATATCAGAGTTCTCAAAATAATCTTTGAACTCATCTTTAGCCTCGCACTTCCTAATTCCAAGACGTGCGTCCTCCTAATCTTTCAAGCATATCAGACAATCCAAAATGTCTGTAACCAATCTCTTCTCCTCTCATCCAACACTCAATTATCTGCACTAAAAGCAGATTCGGAAGCAATTGAAAAGACATGAGGTGTTAGTACATCACGTGCCATGATTGAAAGAATGGGAAATGTCCTTTCATTTTTTTCCACCAAGCTAAGATATCCAAATTATTTGGGGTGTCTAGAGTTGTAAGACAATCCATATCTAAATACATAGAAAGTTCGGTGCGTGAAACTACACTTCTTCCTCTACTTGAAAGCATTGACCAAGATGGGTCATTGCTAGTTGTAGAAGATGGGAAAGGAGTAACATTAGTCGTAGAAGATGCAAATTTAGACTCATATGAAGCATATATAGATCTCACAAGCAATGTCACATCAAAAGTAGAAAGTAATGTAATATCTAAATTATTAGCAATCCCATCTAAGAGCATGACAACACCTTCTATCTTAATCCTTGGGTCCATTACTGCAGTTACAATAAATATTTTAGGCATATCCTCAAAATATTTTTTGAATTTTGTTTCCATAACCTTAACTGCATCTACAAAATTTGCTCTATATCTATATTGAAAAAAATTGAGACTGATATTATACAAGTTATTGAGCACAAGACAAGAAGAAGGATAATAAGAACCAGAAAGCAATGTTCCAATCAACTTGAGTTAAAGAACAATTTCCTCTTTATGTTTCTTCCTAAGATGCCTCTCAATATGCCCCGTGCCACCACTACTATTGCAAGAATAATGATTTGGAAAGAATGCCAGCGAGAGCCGTTTAGGGTTTGGAAAGGATGCCTATAACATCCTATTTATACTGAGTAGGAAATGTAGTGCATTTGTCACACGTCCCATCTATGCACCCAACAATAAAAATTGCCGTAAAATTGTACTACGCGAGGGTCGTTAGAGCATTTTTCTTCGAATCGGAACCATCTACATTTTACGTGGGAGTGATTATATCCTCCGTGCAAAAAATCAAGTAAATTAATTATCATTAGGTACCTGATCGAATGAGACAAAATTTTGGTTTGCAATAAATGAACGTCCCGATGAAAAGGCTTTGAATAACCGATAGATTTCAAATTTGGCGAGAGCGATTAAAACAGCGATTAAAACAGCAATACAAACAATGTGAACGGTTTGGATCACCATAATTGTGTTGAGATCGCGTGGCTAGCATACATTATCCCATAGCATAATAGTTTAGTTCATAACCAAGTTAGTTCGATGTATATGATTAAAAGGCAGGTGCATACTCGATTTCTCGAATGTTCGATCTAAACCGTTACGATTTCATATCTTATCAATTCTATCATTTTCCCCCAAAACGGTGGCGATCAAATGTTGGCAACCACCTGATCGGATCACATTCGGTGCATCTAAGAGCAATAATGTCCTATAATGCATGACTCGACGACCATCAGAGCAGTTTTTTTCCGAATCGGAATCGTCTAGATTGTAAGTGAGAGTGATTATATCCTCCATACAAAAAATGAAGTGATTTAACTATCGTTGCATACTTGATTGAAGGAGATAAATTGTCGGTTGATAATAAATCAACATCCCCGATGAAAGAGCTTTCAATACCCGATGGACTTCAAATTTGGCGAGGGTGATTAAAATAGCAAGACAAACAAAGTGAACGGTGTGGATCGTCATAATTGTGTTGCGATCGTGTGGCTAGCGCATAATATAGTCAAAATTTATACATAACAATATAACATATTAATATATTATGTAATTAGAAAAATTCAATTTTGACCTATCAATTCAAAAATCAAAATTTTCATTTTAATTATTCAAATTTTTTTTCCCTCATTTTCAATTAAGATTTATTTTATTTTATAAAAATATTTTTCAAAATTTATATTTTTGTTATCAAAATTTAATTTTTATTTTTCCCCTTAGTTTTTTCATTTATGTTATTCATAAATTTATTTTAAATTTCCTTCATTTTGTTTCCTGATTATGGCATTTGGAAACTCAATTTATATAATAAAAACTTATTTTTGATTTATTATGTATTTATTTATTTATGGGAAGTCCATTTATTTAATTAAAATTTATTCAAAAATTTATTTTTATTTTGCCTCATTTTTTCCCCTTATTATGGCAAGTCCATTTATGAAATTCTAATTATTATTCAAAATTTTATTTTTATTTTCCGTCATTTTTTTTTCTTACTATGGCAAGTCCATTTATTAAATTCTAGTAATTATTATTGAAAAATTTATTTTTATTTTCCCTCATTTTTTTTGTCTTATTATGGTAAGTCCATTTATTAAATTCTAATTATTATTCAAAAATTTATTTTTATTTTCCCTCATTTTTTTCCTTATTATGGCAAGTCCATTTATTAAATTCTAATTATTATTCAAAAATTTTATTTTATTTTCTCTCATTTTTTCCCTTATTATGGCAAGTCAAAATTCAACTTTTTTTTTTTATCTCTCTCTCTCTCTCTCTCTCAAAATTCATTTTTATTATTCAAAAATTCATTTTTTATTATTCCTCATTTTTTGAAATAAAATAAAATTTATTTTATAAAAATGTATTTTTTACTTATTTTTCTTATTCAAAATTAAATTTACTTTTCTTATTCAAAATTGTATTTTTATTTTCCCTCATTCTTTTCCTTATTATACCATGCCGTGCCCGTGCCCGTTCCCGTGCCATGCCGTGCCATGTTAGGCTAAGACCATGTCGTGCCAAGGCAATTACCGTGTCGTGCCGGTGTTGTGCCCTTGACACTACCGTGTCGTGCCTGTGTTGTGCCAGACTAAGACCATGTCGTGCCCATGCCCGTGCCGTGCTTGACTAAGTCCGTGTTGTGCCCGTGCCGTGCCTGACTAAGTCCTTGTCGTGCTGTGTTGTGCCACGCCAGGCTAACTATCGTGTCGTGCCAGGGCAACTACCGTGCCGTGCCCGTGCCATGCCCACCCATTTTAGTGTCGTGTCGCGTCGTGCCCAACTTTTACCGTGCCCAAATCGTGCCCGTGCCGGAGTTACTCGTGCCGTGTCGTGCCGTGCCGGCAAGGGCCATTTGACACCTCTACCCCTAGACCTCGAAACACGTTTCTCACATGCCTAATTCACCTAATTGTTGTCCTAGACCCCTAACCCAAGTTTAAATTTCTTTTCCACCCCCAAACCCATCTATAAAACCTCTTCTTCTCCTGCATTCTTTCTCTCTACACTCAGCCATCCATAACCAGACCTCTCTCCATCATCTTCTACTCTCCCATAACTGATCCAAGCAAAAACAACTAAGACCCAGACCCACACCCCCCTTTTAGCTCTTGGTTTTGGCCCTAGAACCCAACAAACATGATCAAAACCCACATTCCAGTCTAGTTCTTCTCAATCTTGACCAAACCCAGTCCACCATCAGTCCCTGAAGTCCATCTCGAGTCTTATTTCTCAAAGAATCCCCACAAAAAGCCCTAGAAACCCTTGATTTCTACTAAAAAATCAAAAAAAGTGATCAACACCCACAACCCAGTCAAGTACTAGTCTATCTAATCCTATCTCAGTGTCATACCAACCTAAAAATCTAGCACCAAATCTTATCTCTCCAGAAATATACCCAAAATCTTGATAAGGTAGAAATACCTTGAAATTTGCACTATTTTTGCTTCCTGAGGGAACAAAACAAGTTTAAACTGGTTCCTCATACCAAGTTTAGGTTTGTTTTGGTCAAGTAAACAGAAAAATTCATGTTCAGAGTTTATGGTCTAAACCCACTTGAGCGCTCAAGTCTGTGGACTTGAGTGCTCAAGTCCATTTCCATATACTTTTTTGTTTTACTGCTTATGTTCATATATTATCTTATTTATCCATGTTGTTGGTTGCTGGTATCAAGAAGAGACCTTTCTAAGGTTAGACCTTAGATCAGCCTATGATGGACTAAAATCACATTTTCAAGGTTTATTTCTCTTAAAAATGAAGGATAAACTATTGAAAACATGTAAATGTTGGTAAAACAGAGGAATCTTTGAAAATAATTCAGGAAGAAGGCTGTAAAATGTGTTGGCATGAGGGCTCAAGTCCATCTGAGCACTCAAATCCATCCATCTGAGTGCTCAAATCCAACTAAGTGCTCAAATCCCCTTTCTCTCATATTGTCTTGTTCCTAGTTCTTGACAGGATTAAAACCATTTCTAGTCATTCTTCTTACTGTTTAGTATCAAAATGGGTTTATTCATGGTTCAATCTACTCATGCTCTAAGTCACAAGTGAGTTTTTGGGTTTGTTTTGCTTCAAGAATAGTAGCTACGAACATGAAAACATGATAAATCAAAGCAAACGGAACTACTTTTGAAAGAGGAAGGCTAAACAAGGATTATCAAGGGGAAAGCTCACTTGAGTGCTCAAGTCAGTTGGGCACTCAAGTCAGCCCACTTGAGCGCTCAAATCTCGATCAATGAAACCGATTTCGGTTCTACTAATCTTCACTTGTTATATCTTGTTCAATTTAACTTCTGTTTATGGTTATTTTATTGCATCGTAATCTGTACAAGTATAGATTATCGCTTAAATTCATTCATTCGCCAAACCTCACTTGTAATCACTCGTGTTTATGTTTGTTTTTAGTTTATATCATGTCATGCATATCTCCTACACTTAGTAAATATCACATGTCATTATGCATGTTTATGCTCGTTGTTGGCTCATGTAAACTCATGTTTTGTATATGTTGTATAAATCATACATCTCAATGCATCTCATGCAGCACCACTCTATAGACATTGTACACGTATCCACCATTTAATGTGCATTTTTATTTGTGATCTCGTTTACTTGTTTTCCCATTCCCCGTCCCCTTTACATGCTCAATGTTGAATAATAAACATTTTACAAATTCCACAAATACTAAGTAGAGACCGACTCTCGGGTTGCGGCGAGGGGGGTGCTATAAAATCCTCCCCCTCTCGTAACCAAGCTCCCGAACCTAAGATATTATGGTGAAGATGGACTGGTAATGAAACCTCATCCAAAAATGAGGCACAAGTCATTTGAATTCGGTTCCTCAGGGACAATCTGCTAAAACCCGGGTGGCAACTCCGAATCGAATCCCTTCGCATAGGAGTGTCCACAAGGGGCTTGGTAGTGGAGCTCACTACCGAAAACCATCCGAGAAGATATTCAGCTCGGATTGGGGAGCAGAGGTGACTGGATTAACCGAGAGGACAATCGTCTCGGCTACAAAGTGAGTCAGCCTGAAGGAGAAGTCAACTCCTCCCTCACCAGAGATGGCTCGGCAGAAGTTGAGATGCTATTGTAGTGGGCCGAAATATAATGCTTAGAGGGGCCACAATTGGCTAGGTCCAAAGGCCCAAGCTAAAAAAGGACTAGGATGGTACTTGAGTCAAATACGATCAAATCGAGATGGTTTGGATTGACACGAGCCGACACTAATCTGGACGAGTCACCCGAGCCGGGTAAACCTGAAGTGACTCGTGAGGAATCCAAGAAGCCGTTTATGACTGACGTCATGGATGACGGCATCTGAGGCAGTTACTTCTCGCGCCAGGCTCATGACGACCCATGAGCATGTTATCGCATGCCCTACGTCATTGTGACGGTAGCCGAGTTATTATGACACATGTTGAGCTTATAATTCGAGATAATCACATGCAATGATAACAAATTTGGCCCGTGACGTGCCATGACCTCAACGAAGCCAAATGACTGATTTGCCCCTGTACTTAGGGCACAAGTCAGGAAGAGAAGGAACCCTAGAAGGTACACAATTCACTATCACTAAACACATTCTACTTCTCTTTAGTACTTCTCTTCTCTAGTTCCTTACTAGACCGTCGGAGTGCCTTCCCTGGCTAACTTCCGGCAGTCTGATATAACCAAAACACTTAGTTTAAGAAATTAAGATTACATGATTCCAAGATAAAGTACTAAAGAATAGAGATCTCTACGGGTTTTTAGTTCATGTCCCAGTCTTGAACGGGCTAGCTCCTGATTAGCATCTTCAGTACTTGGCATAAAAAGTCAAGCCTAACAATAGCACCAAGAACGAATAATCACTCGGTAGATAACGTCTATGCACAAACCCTTACGTTACAAGCATTGAGTGTTGCAATTCGATAACAATAATATGAACAGAAGAACAACATGTCATCCAATTCTTTACTATTCATTAACTTAGGTGAATTCTAGGATCTTCTCCATAAGGTCCTTTCCTCCCACATCCACTAACTCCGACCGTCTCATGGAACAAATCGCCTCTTGTTTGTCCTGCACCAAGGTCCTATGTGAGTACACCCAAGTGATTTACTTAATATGGATTCTCCTACAACCATTACAAGGGGACGATAACCATCTAGAATTACCCATGAACCATGATGTATCGTCTGCTAGGGTCGAAACACAATCTCCACACATCTGTAATTAGGCCCGTTTGGCAACCTAATAATATAGGTCCCATTTTGTAATCCTGTCCATAACCTTGGCTCACAATCACAATCAACCACTCCACACTTCCAATACTCTTCCATTTATCTTTTAACTTAACATTGTCTATAAGATCTTCTACGTACTTACACCACGCCAGTGAACCTAGGTTCATACTAGCAGAACAATATATGGTATAATAAGACAATACACAAGTTGATGATGTAGATGCTTTTCACATAATTTGCTCGAGATTTGTCCATGTGACTTCGGCGTTCTTTGTGACTAAGCACATAATCATTTTATGAAACTTAACTCATCGAGGATTAAAAAGTTATTTCGTGAGCTTTACGTAAATTTAATAATTAAGTAGACTGAGGTTTGAATATATGAATACTAGGGCATAAGTTAATTACATAAATTAGGATCTAGAGTGTAGTTAAACAAAACATTGAGGGTTCTAATAAAATTTTAAAACTCTAGGGACTTCTATGAAATGTCATAAATTTCTAAGATTGACTTACTAATTCTACGTATTTATTGACTTTTTCAATTTAATAAAATACTTAAAACATTTCTACAAAATTTTGACATATGTATGGTTAACTTATTGTTAGGTTAAAACATGATTTTAACTATTATTATATATATACCTAATGTGGAAGAAAAACCAAATTCACATTTTCTCATAGTTTGTGAATATAATTTAAAGAGTATGTCCATAGAAACAAGTATAATGCATATAGCCATTGTTCAACCAATTTTGAAATTTGACATAATGCATTAAAGAGTTTCAAATGGTTAGTGGTGGTTATTGTTTGGATTGGTCATCTCATTTCGCTAGTGTAATAGAATTGGTCTAATTTTCGAAATAAAAAGATGGACAACTATATTAAAGTGATTAAAAAGAAAATAATTTACAAAAACTATTTAACAAGGGCAAAATGCAAAATTTGAAAAAAAGAAGAAGGAATTTAGTGGGGGCACCCTTTACACTGCCTCTGCCTGGCAGGTGTATCTGTACAATGTCAGGTTAGCTACTTGGATAGCTATAGCAATATTTAGTACGTTCTCTGTCATGTGATTTGTTGAGGTGGTGTTAAAAAATGATTTTTAGGCAATTTGGGCTTCTTTTGTGTTCTTTTTTTTTTGGCAGCGTCATGGAAACTACATTGATGGTGTGAATGTTTTTTCTGAAGATTCCAAGGAAAGTGTAGCGGCCGGATCAACAGGGGTCGCAAGGGCCACCCACACCTCCACATCACGAAGAGACAAGAAGGTCACTATCTCAGAACCTGCAAAATCGAATGCAGGTCGATCCGCCTCAATGGTGCCGAGCGAACGGTGCCCACGGCGGACGGTGCGGACACAGGGTCCTGGACGAATATAGGTTTGAACGATGTTTGCCGAACGGCTCGGTGCCGAGGACATGGCACTCACAGATTGGTTCCCAGACGACCCTCGGGAGCTCCGCCGAGCGACGCGCCGAGCGCCTGTGGGGCTGTGCCGCACGCTTGCCGAGTCGGTTGACCTCGGTAACGCGGGGCTCGGATATATCCGGTTTGGTGGAAGTGTGTCGGGCACGCCACACAGTCCATGATGAGGCATTAAATGCGGCAGTCACCTACTCTGCCACCGCCGCCTGCAGCAGCACGTGGGTGACGGGGAATGTCTCAAGCTGATTTGACTACTCAAACCCACGTGCCGCGACGTCAGCCCAGACATGGCGTCTGGGGCTGGTGTGAAGGTCATATCACCTGTCATTCCGAGCGTGAATGACAGGCACGTGAGGGGCGCCGAGCGCGTGGGACGCACGCCCCTCAGCCTATAAATACCCAGCCACAACTACCACAAGGGGTATTCCTCTCTCCTCATTCACTACCCTCATAACTCTTCTCCTTTACTCCTCTGAGATTTCTGGTGCATTTCTCCCCTCCGGTGACTGACTTAATCATCGGAGTGCCTCCCCGGACCACCACCGTCCGGGCTAGGCACTGACGTGGTTACCTACGTGTGCAGGTTATCATCTCCGGCGAGCAGCAGCGGCTCAGACGTGCATTGCCCTTTCCACCAGTGCCCTTCTCACTCCAAGAGGTTCAAAGAGTTCACCCCGGCGAAGAGACCCCCACAATTGGCGACTCCGCTGGGGACAAGAGAAAAGCCACTCCTCCCAGCCTCTCTGAACACATTGGTGGTGTATCTTCCCCTTCTCCCAGAAACTCCTAAAAACCTCTTCGAATATTGCTCCAAATGGCCGACCTCACTCTGGGCCTTGACGCGTTTGGTCCCACCGGAGAGTTCCGCAGCTCCTCCGACCGGCACCGGTACCATCGGGTCAGGAGTGACTTAGGCCTCACCCTGTCTCCCGTCATCAACAGAGACGGAACGGTCACCATGACAACTAACGGCGCCGGCCCCAGCAACGCCGGAGCCAGCAACATTCTTTTCAGCATGGATGGAAACGTTCTCTCTCTCGACAACCTCACGACTCCAGCGCTCACAGAAGTTCTTCCCCCACCCCCTCCTCTCACTATAGAGGCCGAACTAGCGCTATTAAGGAAAGAAGTACTGGCCATGAAGGAGGCCAGGCATCAGCCCACAAGATCAAGGTCTGGCGGGCGGACGAGGACTCGGAGGCCACCGCCGAGCACGAGGCCCGACAACGAGGGACGTGCCCCAGTATTTTCACGTCTCGGACAGGTCGTGGAGGTAGACCGCCGAGGCAGCGCACTTGTCATCCGGTCGGATGCGGCGCGTTCGCACCAGCAGCATACACGCGGCTGGAATTCTCAGCGGACTGACCACGCCGAGGATAGCGCCACGGCATCGAGCGCTCGGACACCAAACGTCCGAAGAGATGTGGAATACGCTCGGGAGGTGGAAAATCAACAACATAAGGGAAAGGGCCCGGCGGACGCTCCTCAGAACCACAACGGCCAGGACCGATCACACGAACAACGGGGGGATAACCGTAACGATAACCAGTCGGGTGGCCGGGACCGTGACCGGCGTCATAGCCGATCGGTGGATAGGCATGGCGTTGGAAGCGGGGCACCCAACGTTCGGGGTAATTGCCCGCAAGGCAACGTGGTCACCGACCCTGTCGAAGTCTCGGCAGGTCATGGCCGGAACGAAAACAACGGTCTCAGACCCGGGGACAGATACACGCTGCGGAATGACGGTGGCAGCATCGTTCTTGTTAACGCACAGACGGGCGAAACTAAGGTTTACCACGCCGAGCCCGACACCAGGGACCGTCGCCACCGGGAAGAGTTGGCAGGGGCCCGGGAGGGGCGCAACAAAAGGCTGTCCTCCGAGAGGAGCAATGTGCACGCAGACGGGCACGATACGGAGCGCCGAGCCGCTGGGCCAGCAAAACGCGCCCATGAGGAATACCGAGCGGTGGACCTCAACCGCCCTTACCCTGCCGACTCCAGGTTAGAAAAAGCAAAACAATCCCCTTTCTCACGAGCAATAGCCGAGGCAGCGCCACCGCGCGGGTTCAAAATACCCAAATTCGATAAATATGAGCCCAAGACGAACGCGATTACGCACGTCCAGCAGTACCGCCTGGTCTCCGAGCTCTACGGCCATAGCGATTCCATCATGTGCCGGACGTTCTCCATGAGCTTGGGAACCACGGCCCTCCTTTGGTACAGCCAGCTCGCTCCGGGGTCCATAAATGGCTTCGATGAGCTCGAGCGCGCGTTCACGTCTCGGTTTGTGACTAGCAACACACAGCCGAAGACGCTCGACGCGCTTGTCAACATGAAGAGAGGCTCGGACGAGACCCTGAAAGAGTACATTGCACGATACTGGGAGGTGTACAGCCTCGTGGAAGGTTGTGATCAAAGGATCGCTTCCACTTCATTTAAAAATGGGCTCGATGACCGCTCCGACCTTTTCAGGGAGCTCATGGTGCGACCTCCAAAGAACATGGTGGAACTGATGGAAACGGTGAACCGTTTCCGAGAGCTTGAAGAGTTGCTCTTCGACCGAGCGTCAAAAGGAGCCTCCGGCAAGAGCATGCCGAAGGAGGCGAAGAAACAAGTTAACAACCTGAGGAAGGGGAGAAACGATCAGGGCGGGGCGGACGGGAGCAGGGGCCCCCGGGATGCCGGAGGGAGCAACAACGGCAGAGGGGGATGGGACAAGCCCCCCCGAAATGACAACGATTATGTCGCCGAAACCACAGTCTTTACCATGCCAATCTACAGGTTGCTGATGGAAATCGGCAGGAAACGGTGGTTCTACTGGCCGGAGGAGAAAATGGGGTCAGATCCCACCCAAAAAGGAAAGTGCACATACCACAATGAGATGGGCCACTACACGACTGGTTGCCGGCCGTTTAAAGCGCACCTCGAGCGATTGGTCGCCGAGGGACGCATGGAGGATTGGATAGACCGCAGCCGCACACCGACCGTGCTCAGAGGGGCTGCCCCCCAGCCGAACCAGCAGGCTATCGTACCTCAGCCGCAAGGGCAGCCGGCGCAAGGGGACAGAGTGCGCCCGGGGGTGGTCGTTACGATCCACGGCCCGGTTGGGAAGGCCCGAGCCGAGGCGATGCATGAAGAGCTGCAAAAGATGGAAGCTGCTATGCAAGTAATGACGCTCGGCAGAGCGCCAAAGCGGAAGTATTTGGAGCCCTTTGACCCGTACACTATTTCCTTTTCCGAGCAGGATCTGGATGGGCTGCAGCTCCCGCATGACGACGCCCTAGTGATCGAGGTGAGTATCGACCACGTAGAGGTCAGGCGGATCTTGGTGGACCAGGGGAGCTCCGCCGACGTCCTTTACTACTCGGCATACAAAGCCATTGGACGAACGCGTGATGAGCTTACCCCTGCCGACACCCCCCTTGTCGGGTTCTCCGGGTGCCCGGTGTACCCGCTCGGCAGCATCACCCTCCCAGTCTGGGCGGGGTCGATGCGTTTGGAGATAGAGTTCACTGTGGTGGACTCCCCGAGCCCATACAACGCCATTCTGGGACGAGGCTGGCTCCACGCAATGGGAGCTATCGCGTCGACCCTCCACCAGTGCGTCCGGTTCATTGGCACGTCTGGGAAACAGGAGACCATCCGGGGCAACCAGATGGCCTCCAAGAGGTGCTTTGTCAATGCCGTCCGCCAGAAGGACAGGAGGGAGGGCAGACCGCCAAAGCAGGTGCACTGGATAGAGGTGCCCGAATGCACCCCGGTCCTCGAAGACGTTGGCTCAAAGGCTGAAGACAAGTCGGTGGAAGAATTGATTAAGGTGCCCATCAACGAAGAAGGCACCAGGTACTTCATGCTCGGTTCGGATCTCTCTAATCCCGAGCGCAACGACTTGGTATGCTTCCTCAAGGATAACATCGAGGTCTTTGCGTGGACTCCTTATGAAATGCCGGGTGTCAGCCCTGATTTCATCACGCACGCCCTCAATGTTGATCCGGCTAGGAGGCCGGTAGTGCAGAAACCGAGGCGGTCCTCGGCCATTCACTCCGACGCCGTTTTGGAAGAGGTTGACCGCCTGATCGAGGCGGAAGCCATCCGAGAGGTGATGTACCCCACGTGGCTGGCAAACACCGTGGTAGTGAAAAAGAAGAACGGGAAGTGGAGGGTATGTGTAGACTACACTAACCTCAACGACGCATCCCCCAAGGACTGCTTCCCCCTCCCTCGGATAGATCAGCTGGTCGATGCCACGGCTGGCCATGCCAGGCTCAGCTTTATGGACGCCTACCGTGGGTACCACCAGATTGCGATGCACAGCATGGACGTCGAGAAAACCGCATTCATCACGCCGAGGGGTACCTATTGCTACCGGGTCATGCCGTTCGGACTGAAAAACGCTGGGGCCACCTACCAAAGAATGGTTTCCAAGATGTTCGCTAGGGAGCTCGGCGACATTATGGAAGCTTACATTGACGATATGGTGATCAAAAGCAAATTCGCGGAAGACCATCTCTCCCACCTCGGAAGGGTCTTCTCCATACTCAGGAAGCACAGTTTGAAGCTTAACGCAGAAAAGTGTGCGTTCGGGGTCGGTTCCGGGAAATTCTTGGGGTACCTCGTCACCCGCCGAGGGATCGAGGCCGACCCCAACCAGCTTGAAGCAATACAGAAGCTCCGAGCGCCGTCAACAATCAAGGAGGTTCAGCGGTTGACAGGGATGGCTGCTGCCCTCAACCGATTTATAAGCAGGTCGTCCGATGCCTGCCGACCCTTCTTCCAATCCATCAAAACCAGTAAGAGAGCCTTTGTCTGGAATCCCGAGTGCGACGCTGCGTTCGCCGGGCTTAAAGACTACATGTCCCGAGCACCCCTGCTAGTCATGCCGAGGGAAGACGAAGATCTCTACCTTTACCTGGCAGTGTCCGAACATGCTGTAAGCTCGGCACTGGTTCGGCAAGAGGGTTTGGAGCAGTTCCCGATCTATTACTCGAGCAAAACAATGCTCCCAGCCGAAACCAGGTACTTGCCAATCGAGAAGTTGGCACTTTCGCTGGTTACGGCGAAGAGGAAACTCCTACCCTATTTCCAGAGCCACACGATCGTGGTAATCACAGCGTACCCTCTGAAAACCGTCATGCGCAAGGCAGATCTCTCGGATCGGATCTGTAAGTGGTCCTTGGAATTGGCCAACTTCGACATCCGGTACGAGCCCCGGACGGCGATTAAGGGTCAGGCATTGGCCGACTTCGTCGCCGAGCTCACACCAAAGCTGGAAATTGATTTCCAGAAGGAAGTGATAACCGGAGACGGGGGTGCCGAGGGGGCCGAAAGCACCACCGCCCCCGAGCAATCTGGGTTCGTCCTCAAGCGCTCCCCTCCCCGCACGGCTACAATTTATATGGGCGAGTCCTGGCGGATGCACGTTGACGGTGCATCAAACAGCCGAGGGGCGGGGGCTGGTATTGTGCTTATTTCTCCTGAAGGGACCATCCACGAGTGTGCAATGAGCATCGGTTTCCCAGCCACAAACAACGAGGCCGAATACGAGGCCTTAATTGCTGGACTCCGCCTTGCTCTTGCTCTCGGGGTGGATGAACTGCAGGTTTATAGCGATTCCATGCTGGTCGTGAACCAGCTGAATAGCGATTATGGCTCTGGGGATGCTCGGATGCTGAAATACCTCAGCCATGTCCTGGAGCTGCAAAAAGGCTTCAAGACCGTCCACTTTTCCCACATCGGCCGAGCCAAAAACGCTCATGCCGACGCCCTTGCTGCTCTTGGGTCGGCCTGTAACGAGCTCGGAGGCACGCGGACGATCACGCTCGGAGAAATCGCGCTCCCAAGCTTCGAGCCGGGCGCCGAAGACGTTATGACAATCGCTGCTTCTAGCTCGAGCTGGATGGATCCCCTGATCTCCTACCTCCGAGACCAGGCCCTCCCTTCAGATAAGAAAGAAGCACACCGGATCCGCTGCCAGTCCGCGTCCTACTTCCTCTCCCCGACTGGACAGCTATACCGCCGCACCTACGTCGGTCCGGACCTCCGCGTGCTGCACAGCGCCGAGGTACCTCACGTCCTCCGTGAGCTCCATGAAGGAAGCTGCGGTAGCCACTCGGGAAGTCGCTCTCTCTCCGAGCGGGCTGTCACCCAGGGCTACTGGTGGCCGAGAATGAAGAAGAGCGCTGAGGATTACGTCAAAAAGTGTGAGGCATGCCAAAGACACTCCCCCGTCCTTCACCAGCCCACCATGTCCCTGCAGCCCGTCACAAGCCCATGGCCGTTCGCCCAGTGGGGGCTTGATATTGTCGGAGTTCTTCCTACGGCCCCCGGCGTGTTTCGGCACCTAATTACGGCCACGGACTACTTTACCAAGTGGGTGGAGGCCGAACCGCTAATCCACATCACGGCCTCCGAGGTCGAGCAGTTCATTTGGAAGAACATCATCTCTCGGTTCGGCGTGCCCTATGCTATCATTTCCGACAACGGCACTCAGTTCGTCGCCGAGGCCGTTAAAACACTATGCAAGAGGAAAAATATCCGAGTTTTTAATTCAACTGTGGCTTACCCTCAAGGGAATGGCCAAGCCGAGGCATCGAACAAGTCGATCTCGGCCGGCCTCAAGCGTCGGCTGACTAACAAGCGCGGGAAGTGGGTAGAGGAACTCCCCAAGGTCCTCTGGGGTTACCGAACGACCCCCCGGCGAGGAACTGGCCGAACACCGTTCTCAATGGCTTACGGGATGGAGGCCGTCCTTCCACTTGCAGCTGTTGTTCCCTCCGCCCGAACCGAAGCGTTCCATCCAGCCACGAACGACGAGCACCTGGCCTCCGAGCTTGATCAAATTGAGGATCTCCGTGATGAAGCTCACATCAAGTACGCGGCCTACCAGCAGGAGGTGGCTCGGGGTTATAACAAGCACGTTCGCCTCCGCCCCTTTAATGTTGATGATCTCGTCCTCCGAGCGGTCGTGCAAAAGAAAAACAAAAAGAAGTTCATGCCCAATTGGGAGGGTCCCTACCGAATCCTAGCCAAAGCTGGTTATGGGGCCTACAAGCTTGCTGAAATGGACGGCACGGCCGTGAGCAATCCATGGAACGCATCAAAGTTAAGAAAATTCTATGGTTAGGATCTTGTGTTTATCATTTTTTACTTTCTGGTGCCCTCGGCAGCCTTTTGTAATGCCTGAGGGGCGAAATATTAATGATAAGATCCTTTCTTTGTTACCCTTCGATTCTCATTTTTTATAAAGTAATCGCCCTCAGCAACGGGGCCGCCTCTGGATTACTTATGTTCGGTCGAACAAAAATTTCTGTTCGGTAAGACAATCATTAAATCGTTCGGTGGAACGTCTGGTTGTGACGGATAGAACGGCGCTGATATGTACAAGCGTTCGGGGATATGCCCAAGGTCTCAGGACCGCCTTATCACACTAGTCGCGGGCTATTGTATGTGATTATCGCTCGGCGCGAATTTAAAAAAAAAAAAAGAGAATCTCTACAATGTTATTGTATTTGATTCGGCTGCGTGCCATTATGTCTCGACTTCGGCATGAAGACCATATCAAGATCACCGCCGTTCGGTGGAACGACCCGACCCCGTTCGGTGAAATGATCGCTTATGTTCGATTGAACAAAAGTCTCTACTTGGCCGAAACGATACGTTAGCGTTCGGTTGGGCCTACTCACTCGCTTCGGCAGGGCGCCATTATTGCATTGACCCCCCGCCGAAGCAGGGGCTGTTATGTACTTCCAGCGGTTAACTGTTAGTTATTTCCAATTCCAGTGATTACGACGCGGTTCGGCGATCACGATTCGGCTCATACAATGATATTACCCACGAGAGCTATGACTTGTAGAATTACTCGGACAAAGATATGAAATCATGCAGATGAGGGTACAAAAATGTCAAAACAAACATTCATTCATTACAATAGTGCAGGGGCTCGGCCCCGGGTACAAGTACTTAAAACAAAAAAAAAAAAAAAAATAAAGGGGGGCTACGGGAGGATGGCCTCCGTGTTGGTGCCGTCAGCAGTTTGGCCCTGATTACTGGCAGTGGCGTCGGCGGCGTCCTCGCCTTCGGTTCCGTCCCCTTCAGGAGCGTCCTCCTCATCATCGTCAGAGGGCATCTCCGGGACCTCGGTCTCGGGCACAGGAGGAATGGAGGACCGAAGAGCGGAGTCCGCCGGCACAGAGATGATGTCGAAGGCCTGAGCAAAGGCTTGGGGCCAACACTGAGCACGACCAAGGAGGTACCCTTTTCCGAAGGCTTTCTCTTCATTCTCGTTGGCCTCCTTGGCGAACTTTTGCAGCGTGTCCCGCGACCCCCTCTGGTAGCCGTTGGAGTCAGCAGCAGCCATCATCTCTTCATGCTCGGTACGGGCATGCTGAAGATCCCTCTCGGCTTGAATGGCCCTCTCCTCGGCGGCCGTTATCTTGCTTTCGGCCGTCATGGCCCTCTCTTCAGCCTCCTTCTGAAGGCGGCGCGCCTCGGCCAGCTGTTTTTCAAGCTCTTGCCCGTCGGCAGCAAGAGCCTCGGCCTTCTTCTTCAGATCCGCCCGAGCCTTGCGCTCGGCGTCGAGCTTCTTCTCGACGACGGCCTTTTCCTCCCCGAGGTTGTAGACTTTGTCGCCGAGAGCCAGGGCGGATTGACCGGCCTGCAAAGAGAAAAATTTGATTAGTACAAGAGCCAAAATCTGAGAATGAAAACTTGGAAAAATTATTACTGATAAACACAAGCCGGGAGCTCTTACCTTCACGATTTGGGCGCAAAGGTCGGCATAGTTGTCAGCCGTGTTCTTTGACACGGCCTGCATGTCTCTTGGGAGAGCAAGGGCCTTGAGCAGGGTCATGGCCGTTTTCTTGTTCTCCCGGACGCTAGCAAGCTTCTTCATGGGCTCGCCCCGAGAGGTCTGGATCACTGGGACCCACGGCTCGTCCTTATCGATTTGGGAGAGCCTAACCTCGGGGGGGACCTGCTTGTCCTTAGGAGCAGCCTCCTTCGGAGGAGCATCGGCAGGTGCACCGGCGGGGGAAGGTGGCGGGCCCGTTGGAGCCTTTTTAGGAGCCTCCTTGCCGACAACAGTGGGCTCGGAGGTCCGGGGCTTCTTTTGAGGGGCATCACCCTCGGGAATGTGGCCAGGCTGGGTGGCGGCCGCCTTCTCAGCCTCTTTCCGCTTCCTCTCGGCCCTCTCTTTCCTCTGAGCCTCTTTCAGCGCCGAGGGACCAGCCATTGAGCTCTCGGATCCGCTCCCGGCTATGAAGGACTGAGGAGGGCGGTTGGAGATCCTCGGCACGCGCTCGCGTCCTACAAGGTCGGCCCGGGAGATGTCGGTGTCAAAGAGACGCACTCGGCGGAGACCTGTCCTCGGTACCGGATCCTTCCCCTTCTTTAAAAAGCCCCTGTAGGAGGGCACGTATCCGAGGATGCCGGGGGCTGTGCGGTTCGGGATCTTGAAAATACTATCTATTACGTCGTCGTCGGCGTCCTTGGCCAGATATTTTGTCACCTCTCCGCACCCTGCGATGAAGAAAAAACAATGTCAGTGCTCGGCGGTATCAATAGCGCACGAATGAAGACCAACATATAAACAGGAAGGAAAAGTAAATGTGCAAGTATACGCCATCGGACTTACTAGGCTTCCCCCGGCGCCAGGGGATGGACGACGATGATTCATCCCCAAGAGCTTTCTCGTAATTGCCCCGAACGATGACCAGCTCGCAGGCATGCCTTTCCGAATCGGACAGGTTCCCGACGAGGGGAGGGTACTCAGGCCGCCTTGCGAAGTAATACCTCCCGTAGGCGGGGCTCCGTTGGACGACGTAGACGGCCATGAGATCATTAAGGCGGAAGGGGATGTTGTGCTGCTCCGACAGCCTCACCACCGAGTTGATGATTCGGTACACGTTGGTGACGAGCTGGTGCGGAGCCAGCTGGTAGAGGTCCAGAAACCGCCGAAGGAGCCCGGGCATCGGAAAGGTCAGCCCGCCCTCACAGATTGCCATCAGCGGCACTGTGATCTGTCCCCGGCGGTAATGGATTCGGCCGTCAGTTGGCCGAGAGATATCCACGTCCTCGGGGATGCGATAATCTCTACGGAACAAGGCCAGCTTCTCGGCAGTCCCGTCGAAGTAGTCCGTGACGTACTTACAGACGCCGTGTTTTGGGTTCCTCGGTGGAATCGACTCCCAATCAGGCCCGTATTCCACCTCCCCGTCCGCATAGACATCTTCATCCGCCACTTGCTCGGCGGGCTCCAGGACCTGCCCTTCTGGCACGGCGGTGGCCTCGGAGGTTCCTTCCTCTGTCTCGGCCAGCCTCCCGTCAGGCTCGTCCTCGGCTATGGGCTCCTCCCTCGAGCCCTCGCCCTCGGAGCATGGTCCAGATTCCCCGACGTCCATCCCATGGGCCAGGAACGATTCCACCTCCAGGACCTCCGCATCCACGGGCTCCTTAAACCCGGCCTCGGATCTGCCGATCTCTATGACGTCTGAACCTGAGGAGAACCCCCCGGATAGGTCGGGGAGTTCGGTTGGATCGACGGCGGGAGATTGTGGGGGCGGGATCTCGTGTTCAACAGAGGTGTCAGGTGTCCGCCCCTGCCCGGAGATGGAGGCTTGAGCGCCGCTCTCGGCTCGCCTGGCTTCCTCCTCGATTTCCATCCAACGGTCGGGAGTTATCGTTTGGAGGGGGGTGATGTCCAGAGGTGCTACTCCGACTTGTGGGGGGACAGGGTGCGCTCGGCTTCTGTAGTCCCTCCCGAGACTCCTTAGTTCCTCGCGGAAGAGGATGTCTTGGATGAAAGTGCCGAACCTGTAGTCGGCGAGAACGTCGTCTGGGGATGAATCCGCAGAGTCTGAGCTCATCCAGGTGGAGAACCTACAGTGCACGGGTGAGACAACCATTAGCGATATGCACAGGTTTGAGCTAAAAAATATACGAAGGGTTGAGCTTCGGCCCCCGCCGAGCTCCCCGCAAGGTGTAAGTTCTACCGACAGCCCCACCCGCTTTCGATCTCTCGGCAAGACCTAAAGAAAAAATACTCGCTCGGATCTCTCACTAGTCCTCGGCAGAAGGTAGCGCGCTCGAATGATGAGCGCTCGGAAGAACACGTTGAATGTTCTTCAAGCCCAGAATCCGGCGGCCGTGCTCCGCCGCACAAACCGCCGGAAAACTCAAACGAAAACAGGGCCAAAAAGGGCGAGAAAAAAGAAACGACCAAAACCCCCCGAAATGCAACAAAATGTGTACAAAACTTCACGAAAATAGCAGAGAAGCATAGAAAAGATAAGGAAAAACACAAATACCTGAGTTTTTGGCGGGGATCTTGGCTTGAAAACGAGCTTTTCGCGAAGAAGACGGAGGGGCACGTCGGTGGTCGAGGGCGGCGCAGCACTGGAGTAAGAGAGAGAGAATAACGGTGCCCTCTCTCTCTCTCCTCCCTCCTTCGTATTTATAGGAGTAGGGTTAGGTGCCAGTGCAGCACCGGCTCGGAAGGCCAAGGGTCGCCACTCCCAGATCGCGACACCTGTCCACACTCGTTCAAATCGTTTGGGCGCGAATCCAGACGTCGGCGCTTAGACCAATTGGGCAGCAGCACGTGGCACGAACGTCACCACGCGTCACATATCTCTGAGCCAATGCGTCAGACGTCTCTTCACGTTACTGTTCGATGTGACGTTCCGAGCGCCCCACTCACGTTCGGATGAAAGGTTTCGGAGTTTCAGCAGATCAGCCGACGGGGCAATCTGCCGAGCACGATATGCCGACCCCCGGCAAGCTCCGCCGAGCCTACCCCTTCTGAATCAACTCCCACATTCTTCGTCCCTCGTCATGGGAAGTTGATGGGGCTATTGTAGCGGCCGGATCAACAGGGGTCGCAAGGGCCACCCACACCTCCACATCACGAAGAGACAAGAAGGTCACTATCTCAGAACCTGCAAAATCGAATGCAGGTCGATCCGCCTCAATGGTGCCGAGCGAACGGTGCCCACGGCGGACGGTGCGGACACAGGGTCCTGGACGAATATAGGTTTGAACGATGTTTGCCGAACGGCTCGGTGCCGAGGACATGGCACTCACAGATTGGTTCCCAGACGACCCTCGGGAGCTCCGCCGAGCGACGCGCCGAGCGCCTGTGGGGCTGTGCCGCACGCTTGCCGAGTCGGTTGACCTCGGTAACGCGGGGCTCGGATATATCCGGTTTGGTGGAAGTGTGTCGGGCACGCCACACAGTCCATGATGAGGCATTAAATGCGGCAGTCACCTACTCTGCCACCGCCGCCTGCAGCAGCACGTGGGTGACGGGGAATGTCTCAAGCTGATTTGACTACTCAAACCCACGTGCCGCGACGTCAGCCCAGACATGGCGTCTGGGGCTGGTGTGAAGGTCATATCACCTGTCATTCCGAGCGTGAATGACAGGCACGTGAGGGGCGCCGAGCGCGTGGGACGCACGCCCCTCAGCCTATAAATACCCAGCCACAACTACCACAAGGGGTATTCCTCTCTCCTCATTCACTACCCTCATAACTCTTCTCCTTTACTCCTCTGAGATTTCTGGTGCATTTCTCCCCTCCGGTGACTGACTTAATCATCGGAGTGCCTCCCCGGACCACCACCGTCCGGGCTAGGCACTGACGTGGTTACCTACGTGTGCAGGTTATCATCTCCGGCGAGCAGCAGCGGCTCAGACGTGCATTGCCCTTTCCACCAGTGCCCTTCTCACTCCAAGAGGTTCAAAGAGTTCACCCCGGCGAAGAGACCCCCACAGAAAGGTTTGTTGTGTCCCATCATCTGTGGTTTTGTTATGTTGGTGATGGGTGTTGTTTTAAAGGTGTCAATTGATCTTTTGATTCCAGCTCCTTCTCGTTTATTTAAGGAGTTTGATCGTGTAGGAGGTGAGAAATATTGGGGTGGAATATTTGAGGAAATTAGAATAGTTAACTATTAGGTTGAAGGGATTAGTTGGAAATCTGGGCTGGTGAAAGAACAAAGAAAACAATAGGAAGAAATCCTTGACAGGATTTATTTTCTCAAGATGAACACGGGTCAAGTGCGATTGCTTTCTAGAAAGAAGATATCTCCCTCTAGAATTACTCTTGGGATCCAAGTAATCCCCCCCTAAATGTACTAGGAATGTCCCGTTTGTAGTTCTTGAAGGAGTTTAATCTATACTTGTCTCCATAATCTAACCGCAACATAAGAAAGTGGCAGCCACTGTCTCTTAACAACCACTACAAGAAAAAATACTAGATAATGAAATTGAAATTTCGTCAAAAAATACGAAATTTGAATTTTCTTGCCAAATTAAATTTAGGTATATTTTTGGCAATGAAATTGCATTTCCTCTCCAAATAGGTCCCATTTTATGATGAAATTAATGTACCATTTGTCGATGAAATTAATGTACCATTTGTCGATGAAATTTGGATTTCTTCACCAAAATTTATCTTTTGACGACAAAATATGACATTCCTCGCAAAAAAGTACCCATTGTTGACAAAATAGAAATTTCATCGTCAAATCTTAGACTAATTAGTAGTCTATATCTATATATTCTATACATAAATTACTTTGAAAATTATTGAAAAGATAGTACTCCCTCCGTCCCTTTTTAAGTGATCTACTTGGGAAACATGTATTTTTGCGGATGTTTAAAAATGTACTTTCGTATAACGTTTGTAAATTTTTTTTGCACCAAATTAAAGTACTCAATGAACACTTTAATTTGGTATAAAACAAATTAAAAAGTTACATCGAGAAATATGTTTTTTAGGAGTTTGAAATTGCACGTATTTTCATATGGATTATTTAAAAAGGGACGGAGTGACTAATATATATCACATTTAGCAAAATAATCAACGAAATGTTAAGTGGCTCAATGGTTGAAGTTGTAGTTTAATTTGTGTGTTTGAGAGATCACATGTTCGAATGGTAGCAAGAACAAAACAAGTGAGATCCCACATCGAGAAACTATGGAAAGTTAATTCCACATATAAGGAAATCCTAGTGTGGTGGGGATTTTCAGCGTGGAGGCTTCCTTCTACGTGCTCCTCATTCTTCCTCTATAGATCTTGTACCAGAGAACACAGGTTAGTGTCACTTGGGCCTCTTGCCCAAGGACACTCCGACGATCAAGTTAGTATCAAGAAGGAGAGAATATAAAGAGCAGAGATCTGAGATTGTCTATCCCTCTAGGGTTTATCCCTTGGTATTTATAGATTTCCATGTACTTGCTCTCCAAGCCACATGACGTCACTCGTCACATTCGTGGTCACGTGACAGGGGCTATAGTAAGACTCCACGTGATCACCTAGAGGCTTCTAGAAGCATCTTCCACAGTGCCAACTGTCCCTCGGCACGTGCTCCCTGTAACCGTCTTACTGACCCGATCGGGTAAGCTCATGGGTCGAGCCTTAACCGCCCACCCGTATACCGCTTGACCCAATAGGCTCATTCCTTGATCCGGAACCATACAATCATGCCTTACGGCCTTGTCGAGACTCCATCATGCACCTACGGCATTATGTGCAGTCGGCCATAATGGGATCATATTCTCCGTGTATTTATTTGATATGGCTTTTTATTGTACGGCCCAATACCACAACCTTTATATTCGGCCCCCACAATAGCCCCTCAACTTTCCGTCTGTCAGGGCGGGGAGTTGAACAAATTTTAATCCGAATAAACATAGGGCCGTATATGTCTCCTTCAACGATCTGCACTCGAGCTTATCCTTTTACCACGTGTCGTGTCAACCAAGCGGCGCAATTATCATGCGTCATTATGATGCGACGTCTCGCTGACAGCCCCATGTGTTGCATCTCCGTTGGATCATATCTCTGTCATTTCAAATTTTGGCGACGGTGCATCGTTTCCCGCGCCCCTTTGTTTTTCAACCCTTCCCCTATAAATAGGGTTGAAATGGGGAGAGAGACACTTTTGCAAGTTTCGAGTTTTTTTTGGCGAAGTTACTCCTCCACTTTACTCCAGCCCGTGATTCCTTTGACAAGAATCAAAGCTCCCTTCAATCCACAGGTTAGTCACGTTTTGATCCTTTCAAGTGCTCGTTTCTATGTTTTTCTATGTTTTTTACCCGTTTCCTGACCCTCTTTGGGGTCTTTTGACGCATTTTTCTGGGTTTCCTAATCAAAACCCTTCAGAACGCTGTCAAATCATCAAAAACTCATCCGTAAATTCTTCACACTAGTCGTAGGTTTAACTTTCCAACCGTAGATACTAACAGCTTCACCCGTGCACTTCCAGGTCCTTAAGATGTCTGACGATCTTCGTTCGGCAACCACCGATGAGGGCGATGAGGCCAGGGATTACAACCAAGGCCGTAATAACGAGACCTTCCTCAACTTTGCCGAAGATACTGGTCCTTCAGTAGAACTACAATCTGAGCCTTCAACTTCTCTAACCCAAAATCAAGCCAACCCCATTGTAGAGGCCCGAGTGACGCTAGTCGGCGGCAGCCAGAGGACAGGACGTTGCCGATCGTCAGGTCGATGTTGTGGTCGTGGTCGTGGTCCAACGGGGTCTAACACATACCGCGCCTTCTTTGCGTCAGAAGATGCACTCCGGGACTTTAGAGAGTCCTTTCAAATACCAGCCGACGTCGAGCTTGAGCTCATCCCTTTAGACCCAAACACACACCGACCTCCCCATCGTCATGAGACCGTAGTCCCAATCTTTGCTATCTGTGCCGCAGGTCTACGATTTCCCATCCAAACCTTCACCCGCGAATTCCTCCATGTCTTGGATGTGACCCCGGCGCAATTGAGCCTTAACACTTTTAGAATCATTAATGGGATAGCCAAACTTAAGAGGATACATAACTTGGAATTCACCTTAGACGACCTGTTCGACATATACTACATTGGTCAAAACCCGATGGCTGGCCATATATTCCTCTCCCCCAGATCAACGGAGAGTGTAGTTAACTTATTTTATTTTCCACCTACGACCTGCCTATCACTTCACTTCCTGACTCAGATAAATACGCTAATGACTTCGTGTTCGTAAGAGGGAATTGGGAGTTCGGTCCCAACGAACACAACGTTTTCCCAGTACCTCGTACCCCCAAACCTGCAGTCGATAATTTTCTCTCTATTCGAATACTTCATCGCATTTTGAATTGGCCACTTTTGAACTTTTATGTTGCAGATAGGGCACTTGCATCCACTCGGCAACGCTACGCCAACTGGCAGAGGATTGAAGCTCTCTTTCGCATCCAAGACTGTGCAGCCCCAGCGCTTCTTAGTTACGTGCCGAATTACAACACAACACTTGATCAACGGTGGAGGCAAAGGCGTGCCGAAAAGCTTGCTGCCGAAGAGATAACCCGAAATCAACAGGTATCGAACGTCCCTCCTTCAGCCACCACATCTCGCCTTCCCGCATCCGCGCCTCATCCATTAGATCTCACACCGTTGCCGAACCATCCGCTTCGTGGGTCCGAGCACCTTCCATTAGATAGAGATTCTCCTGACCCCTTCTCATCTACCGACGACATTATGGGGCGGCAATTTACCCCCAAATCTCTCTTGTATACTACCGGAGCTCCTTCCACCCCTGTCAACCCCCAGACACAAGCCCCTTCCAACGCCGATGATCAGCCTACGGTCTCTGAACAAGAGAGACGGAAAAGGCGTCGAGTGACTGACGTCGAAGAGAGCCGTACCGAGGTTACCTCCAACCTTGGGGATAGCAACGTGGGTCAGCCGTCCTTATCTATCAATGAAGCCGATAATCTTAACCGAACAGAGGCTCTGGCTAAAAATCCAGACCCCAACGACATCCCGTGGTCCCCCACCCTCTCCTACTGCAATCGTCCACTAAAACAAAACGATAGCATTCGGGACAATCCTGGTTTGTCTTTAGCCTTGCTCAAGGCTGTGGAACTACCGAAGGACAAGGCCCGGGTGGAGAAGGAGGTCGGAGATGCTTTCGTCTTAGCCCTTCACCACACATTTGCAGTAAGTATTTTCTGCTCTTCAAAGTTATCTAGTATACCGAAAACTTATATTCATGCTTTCCAGGCTCTCCAGGAAATGACCAGTGTTAGGGACAACCTCCAAGAGCGCAACAAATTACTGTTGGGGTTTGAAAAGAAGGTGAAGGCCCTGTCAGATGAAAACACTCGGATGAAGGGGGAGAACGCCAAGGCCAAAACTGATTCCACCGCGGCATTGAAGGATGCAGCCGATAGCAAAAAGGCCATGGAGGAGATGACCCAGAAGTATACCGAAGCGGTTCAAAGGGCCACTTCTCTTCAAGACGAGGTAGACAAGATCCCCGGAGCCCTGAAGGCCAAGGAAGACGAGGTATGGGATGAGGCTGAGAAGACAATTACCAAGGCCTATGAGGACCAGGTGCCGGGCCTAATTCAGTACGGGTGCCAGTTCGCCTGGAAAGCTGCACTAGAAGTGGCCGGAGTGCTTTCCTCATCTGCCCTTTACAACGAAATTCCGACTTGTCCTCGACCTACGGCTCCTAGTGCTTCAACCTCAACGGCCGACCCTCCAACCGATCCTAAGTAAATCCGTCAGGTGACCAGGGATGTTCCAACGGTCATCCTTGATGGCCAGCCAATACACGAGGAACCTTTACCGTAGAGATTTTGTTTTTGAGTGTTGTGAGGACAGCTTTGTTTTATTCAGGCCGGTGCCAGACTTTCGGCATTTACCGAGCCTTGGTTTGTAACAACTTGAAATACCAACGATTTCATAGGTCGGTCTTACTTTTGTTCACATGTTTTACTTGTTATCATATCGTGCATTTCTTACCATCCTCTTCCCCTCTTCCCCCCATTCTGGGTTGGGTTAGGATATAAACACAAGCCTGAATGCATGCCTCTTACTGAAGAATGTTTATTGGATTAGGCTGGAATCGGTTTTACAACCGTTCCCTTCGTCCCATTTCGGGCTAGTCCAGTCCAATGGTTAAACTTCACAAAAAATTGTTTCGTACCTCCGATCTTTAAATACCCCGGATTAAAATGTGTTATACATGCTAAGTTAGCATTTTTGGAACATTCGTCCATACTAATCATACTGATTTCATGATATTACGCATGTTTAAAGTAAGCGACAATCAACTGAAACATTCAAGTAATGAAAGTTCGTTGTATTCAAATCGTCAATTTACATCAGAGTCAAACTTCGGTTACACTACCGATCACTCAGACAAACCACCGACAACATAAAATTTTAACTACTTCCGCCCTTACCAAGGGGATCTTTTTAGGGAATGAAAACAAACGGTCGGCAACACGCCGTGAAAACATAAACTTCGGCAACATGCCAATCAAAAGAAAAAAGGCCACTAAGCATAATAGCGCCGTAGATTGTTAGCATTCCAAGGCCTTGGTACTGGGGTTCCATCCATTGCTTCCAGCTTGTATGATCCGACCCCCACAATCTTTGTGACTTTGTACGGCCCTTCCCAGTTGGGATTCAGCTTATTCTTTTTTCCCTTCCTGACCTCTTTCCTCAGTACTAGGTCATCGGGCTTGAAAGGCCGAAGGCGAACATATTTGTTGTAGGTTTTGGCCAAGATCGTGGCTCAGTTTGATCGCTTCGGCGTTCTGGACAGGCTCAAAGCTCTGAGTCCTCTTTGTCGGCCACATTAGCGCCTTAGGGATTACAGCTTCCATCCTAAAGGCGAGCGAGTATGGTTGTAGACACCCAATCCAGACCCTTGGAATTCCGCGACTTCCCCAAGGATGAAAATGCCTAAATAAAGCATGTAAGGCTTGATCAAAGACTTGAAGACCCCACCAATAACCTCCCAGAAGATTACTAAAACATCCCTTGGAACCCTGGAATGGCCCAAAATCTTAAAACATATGCACCTGGATTACTCTCATAGGCACCTGGATTAGCTAAATCCAGGCGCCTAGAATGAGTCCAGGCGCCTGGATCTCATGATTCCAGGTGCCTGCATTCAATCCAGGCGCCTGGAATTGCACAATCCAGGCGCCTAGAGATCAGCCCAGGTTGAGTGTGGTTTAAGTTGATAGTGGACAGGAACGATATTTTGAGAGGATTTGCTGCAGAGTCAGTTGGAGAGGGGTGTGAGAGAGATGATTACCTCTATATTTTAGCCCCTATGTGACCCCTCAACCTTTCTAAGGGTTCAAATGGCCCACTTTGAACCCTTTGTTGCTTATTTAAACCACTCCTCTCCTCCATTTTTAGGAAGGCTGAAACTCACTCCCTCCCTTACTGTTATAATGCCAAAATTCACCCAGAAATCCATATCTAGTTAATCTTTCTTCAAGCTCTTTACTTCTTACAACTCAAACCCATCCCTATACCTTCATCATCCATTACAACATGCTTACCTCTACATAAATTCCATCAAAATCAGCACCAACAGCCCATACTAGCACTGATCAGCACAACCTTGTAGCCATACACTTACAAAACCCACTCAAAAACCCATTTCAAGTTCTTTGATCAAGCCAAAAGGTAGACTCTTCTACCAATATGCTCAAATAGGCCCTAAGGGGGACTCAACCAAGTTCTTATTGGTCATCTATACTAGTATAGGACTTGGGAGAGGTCTGAATCATATCAAGAAAGAATCTATTTTATGCATTAGTGCCTAATCCAGGCGCCTGGATTAGCTCTTTACAGGCGCCTGCATTGAGTCCAGGCGCCTGTACCATCTCAACACAGGCACCTGGATTCCCTCCACTTGGTCATAATTTTTGCTCCTTTTACACTTCAATCAGTCTATGGTACATCATTTGCATGCATGGATCTGAGTTTGATCATGTCACATGTGTTTAATCTTCATTGAAATATGCATTTGGTGTGTTTTGAAGGGGAAACCAAGCTTGATAAAGTGTTACATGAGAAGAAAATATTCAAACGAGTCTATTTCTCATTTGTAGGTTCTGATCATTTAGTTCTAAAAGTGTCAAGATAAGCTTTCATGTTGCGTAAGCATATCCACCATTGTTAATGTTCAATACAAGCACCTTTATTGCATTCTTGGCATAGGTTCATTTCTATTTCATTTGGTTACAAGCACAATCAGATTAAATAGCACTTTACATGCATGAATACAGTATATTAGGTTTGAAACATGTCTTATGCATTGTATCTCATCATTGGATCATTAAATAAGCATGTCTTTTCTAAGTTCATGTCAAATAATTAAGATCATATTGAGGTTCACATCACCCATGAAGTCATTAAGCATCATTTTGAATATGTATGAAGGAGCATGGAGTATTACACTTGGGGCTTATTGAGGAGAATGAGATTTTGAGTTTGCTGTCTGGTGGGCCATCCAGGCGCCTGGATTGCCCAATTCCATGCGCCTGTATTTGATCCAGGCGCCTGGATCTGCCTATCCAAGTGCCCAGATCGCCATCCAGGTGTGGCAAGTTTGGTGTTTACGATCAGTTTCTGAGACACCTTGGAGCGGTTTGAGCATGACTTGATCAAGTTTCAACGTTCTATGCATATAAATTGTCCATACATGACATTTTGCACAAGCATCCACATACATTTCATTGATCTTTTTGATACACTTTCGTGCTTTCACATGAATATGTGTTCAAAGTCCATTCAACAACATTTTCAAAATCCCTTAAGCATTTAGTAGAGACCGGTGCTTACACCGGGTGTGAGGGGTGCTTTAAATTCCTTCCCCTGGCGTAACCTAGCTCCCGGGCCCGAGAAATTTCATTTTGGCGAGACTAGTAAAATATTTTCCAAATCAAGGGCAAAAGAGTCATTTTTCAAATGGTTTCTCGGGTACGGTCCTCAAACCTGGGTGGCGACTCCATCCAATCAATCAAAACCGTTTTCAAAACTTCAATTTCGTGGACATACTCCGCGGGGTGTTCACAATGGTGTTTGTCTCGTAGATCTACAAGGGGTCGTACGGTATGCCCATAACACATGGTAGAGCTCCTCCATCCTTTTCCCCTTCTTTGCCATCAACCTTCTTTTAATTCCAGCAGCTATTATCTTGTTAGTAGATTCAGCCTGACCATTACATTGTGGGTAATGAGGGGTAGAGTTGTAGAACCGCACATGATGTTTGGCCAGAAAAGCTTCCATCAGGGCACTTGTGAATTGCGTTCCATTGTCGGATACTATTGCGTACGGCGATCCGAACCTTGTGAATATGTTCTTCCACAGGAAGCTTTTCACATCCTCGTCGGTTATGTGAACCAACGGCTTCGCCTCTACCCATTTCATGAAATAGTCTGTAGCTGTAATTAGGTGCTTGAACCCCCCCGGTGCAGTAGTCAATGGGCCGACTAAATCAATTCCCCACTGAGCAAACGGCCAGGGGCTTTCTAACGGGTTGAGCTCTTCAGCTGGTTGCCGGGTAATTGGTGCGAAGCTTGACATCAGTCACATCGCCTCGCGTATTCTACACCGTTGACTTCCATGCGCGGCCACCAATATCCCTGTGTTATTGCCCTGTGAGCAATAGTTCGGCCGCTGGCGTGTGACCCGCAGCTGCCTTCGTGCAGGTCCTGTAGTATCAGTTGGACTTCACTTGGGTGAACAACTTTCAGCATCCGTCACGACCACGACCGTCGGTAAAGGCTATTATCTTTCCTGAGGACGACGAACCGTGATGATTTAAGAATTACTTTTCTAGCCTCCCGCTTGTTCGTCGGCAAGATGTCATCTTTAAGGTAAGCCACAAGAACGTCCATCCAACTTTGACCGTACATTGACACCATTACTTCTTCTCCTGGTGTTCCATCGATTGTCGGCCGATCAATTTGCCCGATTGTTATTGTTCGGCCATTTCCATAGAGCGTCGGCATGCCCATTATACTCCCGTCCAACCTGTTCCATCTTTAATCCAGAGAAGCCCTTAATCAGCTCTTGCACCGAATCCACATACCTTGTCATTCAGTCATCTCGAGCTTCATATTCTTCTGTTACTTGGTTTACCACCAGTTTAGAATCACTATAAACCACCAAGTCTTCGATCTCAAGCCCTTTAGCAATTTTTAAACCGGCTATGAGAGCCTCATATTCGGCTTCATTGTTTGAAGCTGAAAAATTCAACTTTAGGGCGTGTTCATGAGTTGTTCTGCATGGTGAGATCAACACGATGCTGGCACCAGACCCTTTATAATTTGACGCTCCATCTACAAATAGCTTCCAAATGTCGCCGTGGACCATTTTCCACGGGACCTCCTCTTCATTCTGAGTGCTCTTTCCAATCTTGTCATCTTCTGCTGGTGAGAACTCTACTACAAAGTCAGCCAAAACTTGAGCCTTTATTGCCGTTCGTCTCTAAAACTCAATATGAAAGCTCGCAACTTCTACGGCCCATCTAGATATCCGATTTGACAGGTCGGCCTTCCTGAGCAAAGCTTTCAATGGGTATTCCGTTAAAATGATGATCTTATGAGCTTGGAAGTATGGTTGCAGTTTTGGTGCGGCAATAACCAAGGCGAGTGCAAGCTTTTCCAATGGTAGGTACCTAGTTTCAGCAGCGAGCATGGTCTTGCTAGTGTAATAGATGGGCATATGCTCTATCCCCTCTTGCCGCACCAATACTGAACTGACGGAGTGGGTGGATACGGCCAAATAGAGATATAGATCCTCCCCCCTTTCAGCCGTTGTCAGCAAGGGTGGTGAACTGAGGTTGGCTTTCAACTTCTCGAAAGCAATGTTGCACTCGGATGTCCATACGAACCTTTTGTTAGCCCCCCTTAGTGTACCAAAAAATGGTCGGCACTTATCTGAGGCTTTGCTAATGAAACGATTTAGTGCCGCGGCCATTCCCGTCAACCGTTGGACTTCCTTTATCCTAGTTGGCGGCCTAAGGTTTTGAATTGCGGAGATTTGGTTTAGGCCAGCTTCTATTCCTCTCTTTGTTACTAGGTAACCGAGGAATTTCCCAGAGCCAACGCCGAAAGCACATTTTTCCGCGTTCAAGCGTAGCTTGTATTTCCTTAGAATTCCAAAAACTTCAGCAAGATCAGCTAAATGGTCTTCTTCCCTCTTACTCTTGACCACCATATCGTCGATATAAGCTTCGACGGTATCATGCAACTGAGCACCGAACATCCGCGTCACCATACGTTGGTACGTTGCTCTGGCATTTTTTAGAACAAAAGGCATTACCTTGTAGCCGTATATCCCGAGAGGAGTTATAAATGCTGTCTTGTCCTGGTCCGGCTCGTACATCGCAATCTGATGGTAGCCCCTGCCTGTATCCATGAAACTGAATCTGGCGTGTCCGACCGTTGCAGCTACCAACTGGTCAATCCGTGGTACGGGAAAGCAGTCTTGGGACAAGCGTCGTTTAGATTAGTGTAATCCACACAAACCCGCTTCTTCCCATTCTTCTTCGGCACCACCACGGTGTTGGCTAACCACTTGGGGTATTGTACTTCCTTAATATAATCGGCTTCTAGTAAATTGTTAACCTCTTTGATGACAGCATCGGCGTGTTCGGCAGCTGAACGTCTCTGTTTTTGCACCACCAGTCTCTTTGTCGGATCCACATTCAGGTGGCATATAAAATCGGGGTCAATCCCTGGCATTTCTTTTGGTGTCCATGCGAAAACTTCGATGTTGTCCTTCAAAAAGCTTATCTTGGCCAATTTCTCTTTTGAGTTTAGACCGGAGCCGACAAGGAAGAAACGGTCGGACCCCTCACTTATTGGTATAGAAACCAATTCTTCAACAGACTTATCTTCGGCTTTCCTTACAACTTCTTCAGTCAAAGGTCCCTCTGTTATTTCTACCCAGTTGACGTGTCCGGATTTAGGGCTCCTGTTTATAGCCGACACAAAGCATGCTTTCGCTGATATTTGCTCCCCCACGAGGTCCTCCTGGCCATACTCCCAGATAAACTGGACCACCTGATGATAGAGCAACTGCTTGCAATTTGTGGATCCATCCTTGGCCTAATATAGCGTTGTACGGCCCTGGGGCGTTTACTACGGCAAACTCCAAGTTGACGGTTCTAGATCCCGCAACTACTGGCAGCGAAATTTTCCCGATTGGCCAAACTGGAGCCCCCGTAAATCCAACCAAGGGAGATTTAACCGGAGTGAGGTCATCGTCGGTTAGTCCCATCTTTTTGAACGACGAATAGTACATGATTTCGGCTGAACTCCCTTGATCCACCAGGATGCGATGTGTACGGCATCTTCCGATCCGTACGGTGACAACTAGTGCGTCACAATGGGGAAGCCGTACGTTATCGAGATCCTTTTCGGTGAAGGTTATCGTCCATTTCTTACCGACGTTTGGCTTCAACTTTTTGCTCGCATGGTTTACGGCCATTACCTCCTTGGTTGAGTTTACAGCCTTCAGTTCTTCCCTTAGCTGATGCTCGGCATCAGCATCGGCATATCCGTGGAAACTTGCACGTCAATAAGCTCCTCGTCGTGGTTATCGTCGGCAGTTTTACTTCCTTTGGCTTTTGCCCTTGTCTTTTCATGATCTATGTATTCAGCCAACTTGCCTTCGCCAACTTTCTCTTCCAGGTATGCTTTAAATTGGGGGCACCAAGTGGTAAGGTGCCCCTTCGTGTTATGGTAGCGACAACGGTATTTCAAGTCCCGTACTGGAGGCTTGGGACCATTCTTCGGAGCCAAAGAGAACCATTCCTCCTGTTTGATCTTCTTTAAGAGTTCGTGCAATGGTTCCTTGAACACGGTGACAATGCCATCAAATTTCTGTGGCCTCGGTCCTTTGTACGAATTTTGCCGAGGGTCCTTTCCGTTTCCATTTTTGGAGTACTGGATGTTGTTAACATCCTTCCGGCTATGACGCCCTTTTTCACTTTTGAAATATTTCTGCTCAACTTTCTCCCTTTCGGTTATTGCCTCATCCAGCTTACTGTGCTGGTTGATACGGAGCATGAGTTCGTCCATATTGGCCGGTTCATTAAGTATGAGATCGGCAAAGGCCGAACTCGCAGAATCGAGTCCAAGCTTAAACTGTTGAACGACCACATCATGGTACTGACTACAATTCTTGATCTCATTGAATACGTCTCAATACCGATTGGCATATTGCCGCAAGGACTCTGTGCTGGATTTCTTCAGTACCAGCAAACAGTCTATAGTCTTTTCTTATTTCTGAGTGGTAACAAACCGTTGGAGGAATTTTCGAGAAAATCCTTTCCAACTCGTTATGAAGCCACACTCCAATTGGTTAAACCACATAAGACCAAGAGGACCCAAACTAGTGGGGAACATTTTACATAGTAATGCGTCGCTCGGGCAGTAAATAGCCATCATCTGCTGGAAATGGACAAGATGAGCGTAGGCTTCAGTCTTAGGATCAAACTTTACGAACTTAGGGGGACTGAAATTCTTTGGCGCCGTGGCGGCAAGGATCTCATCAAAAAATGGAGAAGAGGCCAACCGATCTAAGATCTCATCCTCTCTTGTTCTCTTAGTCTTTCCAGTAGAGGCATCATCGGTAATACCCTTGCTCGGCGTTGTGTGCTTCACATCCTCCATATCGTCCTTTCGGCTTCTTCTTGGGGAGTGCTTTCTGTGAGAGCAAGCATGTCTCCTTTCCGGAGACGGTTCTCTGGCCTTCTTTCGACCTTCTCGCTTATGTGCCGATTTCTTATATTCCGGGCTTGATGAGCGATCCCTCTTTGATTTGTATGACCGATGGTCCCTGTATCGCTCCACCCCCTATCATTGTTATGGTGTCGTTCATACTGACAGTCAATCGCCATTTGGTGGTTGGTCGTCTCCGACAAGTGACGATAGACAGAGCGAGAACTTGTAACCTGGGGGGGGGGGGCTACTACGTCGTATCCTCTCGAAAACCGACCTCGAGGGTCTTTCTTCATAGCCAGGTTGTAGTTGTAAGCCGAGCATGTCCTTCACTGAGTGTCGATGCATGTCTTCGTCCCTTCGGGAAAGGGTTGGAGATCCAGGTTGCTTAAATTGCCCAGACCGAATGGCCGTGGCTATCAGTTGCACGTCTTCCCGAAGAGCATCTAGGGTTTTGTCACGGCGCGCCATGCGATCCTCCAGGCTACGGATGTATGCCCGAGCGTGAGTGTCAGCAAACCGTTCGTGATTGTCGTCGTCCTCATCCTCGAACCGAGGAATCTGAGAGGTGGTGGCGGCGTGAGTTTTGCCGGTATCCACCACTTTGGTGGCGGTACAAGGTGGTGTGCGCTCCCCTTCGGCCAAGTTATCTTCTAAAACCGCCTTAAGGGTTCACACGTTTTAGATCTCGTTAGACGACTGTAGAGAATCCTCCGAATCACTACTAAACCGTAGCGTCCCATCGAGCGTGCCAATTGTGGTGGGGATTTTCCGCGTGGAGGCTTCCTTCTACGTGCTCCTCATTCTTTCTCTTTAGATCCTGTACTAGAGAACACAGGTTAGTGTCACTTGGGCCTCTTGCCCAAGGACACTCCGACGATCAAGTTAGTATCAAGAAGGAGAGAGTATAAAGAGCAGAGATCTGAGATTGTCTGTCCCTCTAGGGTTTTTCCCTTGGTATTTATAGATTTCCTTGTACTTGCTCTCCAAGCCACGTGACATCACTCGTCACATTCGTGGTCACGTGACACGGCCTATAGTAAGACTCCACGTGGTCACCTAGAGGCTTCTAGAAGCCTCTTCCACAGTGCCAACTGTCCCTCGGCACGTGCTCCCCGTAACCGTCTTACTAACCCGATCGGGTAAGCTCATGGGTCGGGCCTTAACCGCCCACCCGTATACCGCTTGACCCAATAGGCTCATTCCTTGATCCGGAACCATACAATCATGCCTTACGGCCTTGTCGAGACTCCATCATGCACCTACGGCATTATGTGCAGTTGGCCATAATGGGATCATATTCTCCGTGTATTTATTTCATACGGCCTTTTATTGTACGGCCCAATACCACTACCTTTATATTCGGCCCCCACACCTAGCAACTACTGTATAACTTGAGGTTAACCTTTTGAGCCCCGTTGTTAGAATAAGAGTTAGCAAGTCAGCTGAGGCAAGTCGTTACAAGTGGTATCAGAGGTTGCACCAACCGGGAATGTGCAGTGGGTCTTGCAAGGAGAAATGCTTGGGTGGGACTGACAAGAGAGGAGATTGAGGTGCTTGTCGTGCTTTGGCAGGTCCCACGTGAGATGAGCTTGAGGAGCTTGACGTGCTTAGAACGTGTACTTGTCTCACGTCGCTTAGTAGGTGGATGTGATGGACCATGGGGTGCAATGAGGATGTTGCGATCCTAAGTAGGGGAGATTGTGAGATCCCACGTCGAGAAACTATGAAAAGTTAATTCCATATATAAGGAAACCCAAGTAACTACTGTATAACTTGAGGTTAATATTTTAATTCACGTGGTTGGACTAAGAGTAAGCCAGTTAGTTGGGCGGGTCGTTACAAAACTTTTAAATATTGGAAAGGAACTAAACTTTTTGTCCCCCAGGTTAATTTGGCGACGAAAAAATAGTCATCTATTTTTTAAATATTCGAAGGAACTAAACTTTTCATCGCCCAGGTCATTAGCGTGAAACATTCGGTGACCAAAGTGGGGAACAAAGATATGTTTTCTTGTAGTGAACAGCCGTGGAATTCTCGAACAACCATATACTCCCCCTACATTTACTTCAAAAAGTATGCATGTCTTTTTGTAGCAGAAGTGGATGAATTTGAGAAAATATCTATATGTTTTATTTGATATGGGCTTCAACGGGCCACATAGATCTATGTATACGAACTTGAGCAGCTTCTGAGCTCTCCAGTTGAATTCTTTTGCAAAGCTGGTTTGATGATGCTTTCTAATAAGACAATTTTTATAGACATATATTCTTACCCTTTCACATCCTGTGATGACGAATCGAGGATTCTACTCAGGAGTGTGGTCTGGGATTAGTCATCCGGGCTGAATAGGGCTGGTGCAATAACCCAGGTTTGGGGTTAGAGAGTGTTTAGTCCCACATCGATTGGGAGCTAAAACCTTATGTGATATATTAACACTCCACCTTGGGCTACATGGTAGCTTCTTGTATATCTTTCTAGGCCAACTGTTTGGGCCGAAAAGGGATCCACAATTAGCCGGGTCGGGTTGTTATAAATGGCATCAGAGCCCCACTTTGGCCCAAGTGGTGGGTAGGATGCGTTTTGCCACCACTGACACCAGGGGATAGGGATGGCAATTTCCACCGATCCGTTCGAATCCGATCCGCTCCCCGATCCGAATGGATCGGCGTTTTGGAGATCTGTTTGGAGATTGGGGCGGATTTGGGGATTTTTTTTGAAAAATTTCGGGATCGGATCGGGGACGGGGATAGGTGTGTCCCCGCTCCGAATCCGATCTGATCCGTCCCCGAATCCCCGTTTTTATATTTTATTATATATAAATATAATTACAGGGACCTAAGTGTATTTATCACTAAAGGGACCTAAGTGTATTTTTCACTTGTTATCATCAGAGATTCAGAAATATAGATCTGGGGTTCCATTATACACGTATAATCTCTCTCTCTCTCTCTCTCTCTCTCTCTCTCTCTCTCTCTCTCTCTCTCTCTCTCTCTCTCTCCCTCTATAACCACAGCCGACTCCCACTCATCTCTCTCCGTCTCTCTCTCTAACACGCTCTCTCAGTCTCTCCGAACACCGACGAACACCTACCGCCATACCGACGAGTCGACAACAGAGGTACACCACCGAGTTCCTAACCGACCCCTCCGCCCTTCTCCACACATACGACACCGTCTTCCACGGCTTCTCCGCCTCCTTAATCCCATCCCAAGCCGCCACCGCCCTCAACCACCCATCCCTCCTCGCCGCCTTCGACGACCGTCAATAGATCTGGGGATGAGATCCCCAACAGAGGTATTCCCCCGCTCGTCAATAGAGGTATCCCACCTCTGTTCGTGTTGTTATAGCTTTCTCCCTCTGTTCGTTTGTTGTAGATCTGGGGTTATTTGTGATCTCCCTCTGTTCGTTTTGTTGTAGCTTTCTCGTTGTAGCTTTCTCCCTGTTATCTGCTGCTGTTGTATATGATGTTTTGATATCCCAAATGTTGATTCTTGGTGGCTCATTCTTGCTGCTGTTTTTTTTTTTTTTTATCGGTTATTCTGCTGTTGCTTGGATCCTCGAATCCCCGGTTTGGATCCCCGTTCCCCGTTTGGGGCGGGGATGGGGGGGGAAAAAATAATCCCCATTGGGGATCGGGGCGGGGACGGGGATCGGGGAGGGGTTCGGGGATCGGGGACGGGGATAGTAGTCTCCGGCCCCGCCCCGTCCCCATTGCCAACCCTACCAGGGGAGGTTGCTGGGACTATGCAGTGAGGGCGTTGCACTTCCCTACACTACAACAAAAATGATAAACCGTGACGAAATTCTGATGATGAAATTAATTTTTGTCTCCTATATGACTATTTTGAGAGGAAAAATATAATTCGTCACTAATATGTTCCTTCCACATCTTTTTGGTGACGAAAATATTTTTTTCGTCACTAATATGTTCCCTCCACATCTTTTTGGTGACGAAAATATTTTTTTCGTCACTAATATGTTCCCTCCATTTTTTTTTTTTTCACGGTTCCCTCCATTTACTCCACCAAAACTAATTTTCCTTATTTATTTAATCATTTTCTCGTAAAAATTTGCCTCGATCGGGTTTAGAAAGCTTCTTAATTATCGAGACACAATTTCATTAACAAAAATATTTTTTTTTTGTCTGATCAATTGTGTAGCGATAGCTCCCCCGTTTTTAATAAAATTCTTCTTTGCCGATCAAAAAAAAATTGTGTAGCGATAGCTGATTAACTTTATTTTATGTATGAAATTAATTATGTACTCTTTAATATGTAAAAGATAGATGGTTTCGATTGAAAAAAATTACTCAAGTGTGGGGTCGAGTCTTGCAATCTAAAAAAATGACCCGACGAACTTCGATTTTGGTGACAATGACGAGATGTGAAATGCCAACGGTTTAAATCGACGCTTGTAAATATGGAGTTTGTAATTACATTTAAAATATATATGTTAGGGTTTTAGGGTTTTAGGGTTTAGGGTTTAGGGGTTTAGGGTTTAGGGTTTTAGGGGTTCGGGTTTAGGGTTTTAGGGGTTAGGGTTTAGGGTTTAGGGTTTTAGGGGTTAGGGTTTAGGGGTTAGGGTTTAGGGTTTGTAGGGTTTTTAGGGTTTAGGGTTTAGGGTTTAGTAAAAAAAAAAATTATAGTATAAAACAATGGGAATAAAAAAAAACTTATTTAAAATATATATGTTAGGGTTTTAGGGTTTAGGGTTTTAATGTTTAGGGTTTGTAGGGTTTAGGGTTTAGTAAAAAAAAAATTTAGAGTATAAAACAATGGGAATAAAAAAAAAACTTATTTAAAATATATATTTTAGGGTTTAGGATTTTAGGGTTTAAGGGTTAGGGGTTAGGGTTTAGGGTTTAGGGGTTAGGGTTAAGGGTTTAGGGTTTGTAGGGTTTTTAGGGTTTAGGGTTTAGTAAAAAAAAAAAATTATAGTATAAAACAATGGGAAAATTATAGTAAATTTTTTTTATTAAAGTAGTGATATTAGTAGGTGTTTGTATAAGTGTAAAATTTATAAAAGAAATGATATTAGTAGGGGTTTGTATAAGAATAGTCCGGTTTTTATAGTATAAATATAAAAAAGGTGCCTAAATGACACAAGTGGTGCCTAGCTCAGCTGGTTCGCGCGCGCGCTCGCACGCGTGAGGCCTCCCGTTCGAATCCCAGGAGGAGCAAAATCCTCCATTTTCAGCTGCAACGCATGATCGACACGTAGGCGCCACGCGTGTGCCACGACCTCGCCACGTAGGCGCCAGGGCGGGTGCCACGTAGGCGCCACGCGGGTGCCACATCAGCGCCAATTTCTAGTCACGAAAATTTTACGGTGACGAAAATTTTTGTCACCTAAGTAGTTTCCTTCATCAATTTCTAGCCACGGTTAGTGACGAAACTAGTGAGTAGGTGACAAATAATTTGAAAATTGGTGACGAAAAATTTCGTCTCCAAAATTTACTGTAGGTGACGAAACAATAATTTCGTCACCACATGACTTTCGGAGACAACCTATAGGTGGCAAAACTATTTTTCGTCACCAATACCATCGGAGACAAAAACCATGCTTTTCATGACAATTTAATTCGTCTCCAAAGACCAAATTTCTTGTAGTGCTAAGGGGGGAAGATTGTAATAGTATTATAGGTTTGGGGGTAGAAGGTGTTTAGTCCCACATTAGTTGGGAGCTAAAACATTATATGGTATATTAACACCCACCTTGGACTACATAGTACCTTCTTTGGTATACCTTTTCAGACCAAGTATTTGGGCCGAAAGGGAGTCCATGGTTAGCCAGGTCGGGTCGTTACAGCTGGGACGGAATATTGGGTCCAGGGGATGAGAAATCCGGGCCATGATTTTATCTCCCAAATCATGGATAACTAGTGGGACTGTGACGGGCGCACAAGTCCCCAGCCAAACGGCTCTTATGAGCTGGCAAATTATATAGGTGGAGAACAACAATATTAAGAATAGAGACAGGGTGTTGTTTCGGTCTGTTCAACCTCATTCAGTGTTTGAAGGTGTTTGAGTTGGCAAAGGCAACTGGGTTGAAATTAATTATACAGGTCGAAGCAAAGGTCAAATCAGTGAAAAAGTTTAAGTTTAGGCGGATTCTCAACATACATTTACTGTGCATATATACTGCTTCTCTGGTCTTGCATGCCTTTTCCCATAACCATTCTTGTCCAAATAGATTACTTATTTCTGTTACTAAATAATACTCCCTCCGTCTCAAATTCTTAGTCTTGTCAGATTTTGATGTAATTTTTTAATTGTTCATATCTTCTAATCTAAAACATATTTTATATGCAATATAGATCTTATTTGAGATCTCAATTAGTTCTATTATACACAAAATTTAAATGGTAAATTTCACCTACCTCCCCTGAGGTTTCTGACAATTATAGGGACCTCCCCTAAGGTTTCTGAAATTTCACTGACCTCCCCTACTTTTGAAAATAAATGTCACATACCTCCCCTCCGTTAACTTCCGTTAGAAAAGCTAACGGAAAACGCTGACGTCAGCACCACCTCACTCTCCTCTTTTTATTTTAAATCTTAAAATGTTTATAACTTTTGTTTTATATATTCACTTTTTATGAAATTTATACATTTAAAATCTACTCGAAAAGATCTATAAAATGGGATCCATATTCAATGTGAAATTATGAAAAAATAAAATCTTATTTTTTAAATGTGAATTTTAATTATAATGTTACATAATTTAAATTATTTTCAATGTGTAAGTCAAAATTAGAAAAAATTGGTGTAATTCTTTTTCAAAAAAAATTCTCATAGACACGTTATTTTTTTAGTGTAAAATGCACACACTTCCAAAAGGGGGGCAAACAATTTGGAACAGAGGAAGTACGAAACATCATAAAATCTTCTTGTTTAACAATTTTGTTTTTTCCAAATATATTCTTAATTAAATGAACATGGTAAATTTGTAAGTCCATTTTTCTATTTAATGGTAACTTTGTCCCAATAAAATTTTAAATTTTCAATGTAAATTTTAATTATATTGTCTTTTTTTTTTTTTGCCATTCGATATTCATTAATAGAGTTAGTTGTTAGATGTTAGTAAACTACAAGGGTTGACCTCCTCTTCATAGGAGTCGAGCTCAGAACCTTACAAAAAAAGTTGTAAGAATTTTGAGGTTTAAAGTTTTGAGTTAACCATTGAAAAATTTAAATTATGTAGCATGATAATTCACATTGAAAATTAAGATTTTATTTTTTCATAATTTCACATTGAATATGGATCTCATTTTATAGATCTTTTCGAGTAGATTTTAAATATATAAATTTCATAAAAAGTGAATATATAAAACAAAAGTTATAAACATTTTAAGATTTAAAATAAAAAGAGGAGGGTGAGGTGGCGCTGACATCAGCGTTTTCCATTAGCTTTTCTAGCCGAAGTTAACGGAGGGGAGGTATGTGACATTTATTTTCAAAAGTAGGGGAGGTCAGTGGAATTTCAGAAACCTTAGGGGAGGTCCCTGTAATTGTCAGAAACCTTAAGGGAGGTAGGTGAAATTTACCCAAATTTAAAATATTTAAAAATATTACAGAGTGAAAAAATTTGAACATGACAGACAATTTGGGATAGATGGAGTACTGTATCTACTGTTGCTAGAACAGTACTATTCCTAGCACATAAAACTTCCTCTGTTCCATTGTTAATCAACTCAAACCCTATGCCTGTTTTTTTGAATGGCGAAACACGAATTTTTTTTAATCTCAAATGGGATACAATGGGATGATGATATGGAGACAGTGAAGTTGGCATAATTCTTTAACAAGCACATTCTAAATAGGTTTACATCCACTCAAATCTATGCCGAACTATAAGTTTATGCATGCGTGACAATTGAATATAGGTAAGACTACTAAATTTCCGTTTATTTCATGTGTATTAGTAGTAACTTACACATAATACCTGCCCCATGTACACCAGTCACTTCATTGTATCTGATATTTGCCATTTGCTAAAATCAATTTTAGCATTGTTAAAAAATTTTGATTTTAGTAATGGCTTCTTATTTGCTAAAATAAACTGTTGATTTTAGCAAATGTTAATTTATCAAATGAGAAACTCACAAATAACACACCCATACCATAACTTTCTAATCTGCATCCACACTTGTAGTAAATAGTTTCACTCTCACAAATTATGTAGACTATAGGAAACTTATTTTTGCACTCCAATATTAATTGTACTCCAAAATTTATCTTTCTAGTGTACTTCGACAATTGTGTTGCGTATAATTTAGACTACTACAAAATATTTTTGGAGTGTGTTCATAAGAATGTAGAGTGCAAAAATTATTTTCAAAGATAATATATGCACGCGCGTGTGTGTAAGTATCAGCGTCGTCGTCCTCCTGAGCCGCTCTCCCTCTGGCAATTAAAATAAACAGCGGCAACAGGCGAGCCAAGATTATAAAGCTCGGCAAAGTCCCTAGTGTTGAAATTCTGACGCCACCCGGGAGCATAGACTGTTTGGCGGCCCAGCTGCCGGAACAATACGAATGCGAAACGGTGAATCCCCATGGATGGCCGTGGACTTTCATAGCAAACCACCTCTTGTCCTACAATGACCCACCAAAAAAGTTCTAATAGATGATGATCACCAATTAAAAAATATGACCACCAGGCCAGGTTAGCTACCTTTGGACTAACTTTAGTGTGTTTTTATCAGTCTTTATTGTTGTTTTTCTTAACTTTTACCAGATTCAGGCCGAATTTTTATATAAATCACATCATTCGGCCCAAGGAGAAGAACTGGAAGAGTTTACTCACCAAAGCTAGCTCCTGTGGTTGCTGGAATATCAGTCACCAACCTAGATAAGATGTCCAACCAGAGAGTGTTATATAATAGCAGCTTAGATTACGATCTTTGGGTGCATAATATCACTCACAGTGCATAACTATATAGCGTTGAACTGTATGTAGTGTAAATTTTTCTATTTTTTTTTTTTTTTTTGAGTAGAAATTTATCTTCTTAGTTTGTCAAGAATCATTTAGCCGCACTATTCAAATTAAGCCTGTTAAAATATTTTAAATCTAGCCTGTTGAAAAAAACAAATCGAACGTGTGTTACAAAGATATTATTTACTCTTGTAAGTTGTGACGCTCAAGGGGGACGAATGCTAATCTTATACACTCTGCTTTTTAAATGCCCCTCAAAACTGATCATCGACGTTTTGTTCCTACGTATATTGAGCCAAAAATATTATTTGTCCTATAACACTTTTAACTTATTTAACTTTTTAAAATTCCTTCCCTAATTATTTGTGTTTTTTTTTTGTTAAATCCAACTTCAGCCAAAATAGTATTTCATAATTTTTTGGGAATTTTATGCATCGAATGAACGAGTGACAGCTTATGTACATAAAATAAAGAACAGTATGGGAATGGAGGAAAAGAAGGGGTTTAAAAAGTAGGAATGTTTCCAGAAACATAGTACACATGTTGGGGGCCACAGTTGCATATATACAAAACATAAAACTCAATGGAAAGAACTTTTGTGTTGTGGCCTTGTGGGCATGTTCCAATGAAAGGCATATCTTTTTCCCATGAAAACTAAACTGAACAATCGGTTTTAACTTCCAGCTTTGCATGATTTTCCCATCCAACATCGTACTACCTTTTCTGTTTCTTTTTCCTTGATGTAAGAATATATTGTAGAGGTGGGGTAGCAGTTTTGATACCAAGAGAACTGGTCCTTTTTTCTTTTTCTTTTTTCATTTATTGAATTTTTTGTGGTATGTACGTACTTTCTATTTGCCCGCTCTCTTGTAATATTTGTTATGGTTATTATGAAGGAACCGATCGAATTCTATCTATCGATCAAGGAAAAAAGACTAGGAGAAAAACAACTCGAACTCGAAATGATGTTGGATGGTAAAACAACAATTATGGATAATATATATAGGTACATATATTTGTGATGATTGTCATTTCCTTTCAAAATAAGTTCTAAAAATGTACTTAAATTCAGATAATTATGAAGGAACCAAACTCCCGGTAACACCATGGAGAGAAAGATGGAGAGAGAGGCCATTACCAATGCAAGTATTCCGTTAGGTTGGGGTCACTTGGACTTGGAGCATCAGGGTCCACCATAACCTGTTATGACAGATAAATCTAATAAGTAGTAAGTACTAGAAACCTTGGGTTAAGTTTGTGTCGAAGGAAAAGAAGTGAAAATGCTCCTGATACCCGTGAATGATTTGCATGAAATAACATATCTACTTGGTAGTGTAGTAGAGCCCATCAATAGAGGCATACATGATGGGCCGATCGAGACAGGCCCATCAGAGACAAACCGGCATCTCGGCTGGGATGAATTACAAGCCGGAAGAGTCATCCATGACGGATCACATCCGAGATGGTTCGGAAGGGTGATCCGAGACATCGGCGTCGTCCACTGTGACGTCAGCCGAGGCAGTTAATGCTCATAACAAACTTGGGAAGGCACATGTGCATGTTACAGCTGTCCCTACGTCAGCATGACGAAACCCAAAGATACGTGCCCAATTATGATTGAAGGACGCGTGCATGCGATGATTACAGATCTGGCTCGTGACGCTCGGTGACGTCATCCGAGCCGGAGTGACTGATTTGCCCCTGTACTTGGGGAGCCTATATAAGCGAAGCGAAGGAGACCTAAAGAGGGGGGACTTTTTCTCTCAACTCTCACATTTCATCTGGTACTTCTCTGATTACTTACTAGATCGTCGGAGTGCCTTCCTTGGCCACACTCCAACGGGTGCTACGTGTGCAGGTGTACCTAGAGGTTCATCCATCACCCACTCGCTGCTCACTCGGGTCAGAAAAACACTCTAGAGGTTCTTCTAGAATTTTGAGGACACCAAAATTGGCGACTCCGCTGGGGATCCACCCTGAACCTCCGGTGCTCCTCTCTAGATCCACCTCTACACTCTCTTTTCTTCCTCGATTCTCATGACTCGCAATGGGTGGCGAGCCAACTCAACCACCAAACCCCAACGACCCACTCCACCCATCTTCCTCCAGAGATCCCAAAGGGACCCCTCACATTTCCGTCTCCATCCTACCAGGTCATGTCGGACTCACCCCGAGCCCAGACTCACAGCAACTCACTCACCACCTGGAAGAACGAGATGGTGGCAATGAGGGCTCAGCTTGCCAAGCTATCCGAGACGGTTAAGAGGAAGTCAGCCATGGAGACTACTGCAACGTCTCGAGGAGGCATATCCGGGCAGAGACGCTCGGCCAAGGATCGAATCGGAGATCCTAATAATGATAGGGCTCAAAGCAAGGCTCTCGTGCTTCGACACTAGAACCCGTCGACCGAGCACCTCTCAAGGGGTCACCGAGGCGACTCTTCACAACACCGTTCTTCACAAGTCTCTGAATCCAGTGCTTGTTCAATGTACTCTCAGTTGTCAGCATCTCATGAGACGGTTTACTATTTTAAAGACGGATAGTACAAATCGATCTATCTGCGAAAGGATCCAAAAGAGGTCGCCCTAATCGAGCGCTCCTCTGGCCAGCAACGTCATAAGACGCCTCCTCGCCAAACAAACTCTGCTGATCTCTGAGCTCGGGTGGAGCATCTGAAGAAAACCTCCCCTCTAGAGCCCAATTTAACCGTCATCCGAGACGGAGGTACGGGAAGACGTCACGCCTACCGAACCGAAGAAAAAGCCCACCATGACGACACTGGGGGGAAGAGGAAGGAAAAAGAGCACCGAGAATGGTCTCATTACCGAGACGACAAAACGGCACGTCACAACGAGGGTCGCCATGATGAGCATCACCGCTCTTACACCGAGAAGTGTTCCTGGACTAGCGACGGATTTGCAATACCGCCTCTTCCTCCTCTTCCGAGCATGGATGAGCATCTGAAGCAGCTGGCCAAGTCTCCGTTCTCAAAGGAAATCTCCTCGGCTACATTACCAGTTGGACCTGGGAACTTTCGGGTCCCTCTGGTTCAACAAGCTTGAGGAAGGGTCCATTGAAAGCTATGAGGCTCTGGAGCGAGCTTTTTCCTGTCTCGATTCATAACAAGTAATATACAGAAGAAGGAGGTGGACTCTCTTCTCGGGCTAAGGAAGCGCCCGGATGAAACTCTGCGCCAGTACGCTGCTAGGTACTGGGAGATGTTTCACCAGGTCCAGGGTTGTGATCAGTCTCTTGCTGCGACTCACTTCAAGCACGGTTTGGAGAGCAAGAGCCCTGTCTTTACAGATCTGATGTTGCACCCACCAAAGAACATGGATGACCTGATGGAACGGATCAATAAATATATCGAGCTCGAGGAACTCTTAACTGAGCGTGATGCTCCAACCTCCTCCTCCTCCATTCCGAAGGTTATACATGTCTCGGGTAATCAGAAGAAGGCAGTGAACACCATTAAAGCAGAAGCAGCAAAAAAAACCTCCGAAGACGAGCGACTTTGTGGTCGAGCGCACGATCTTCACCGAGCCAATCTACATGCTCCTCCGGAAGATTGAGAATGAAGGGTTCTTTCATTGGCCAGACCACAAGATGGGAACTCAAAACAAAACCAAGGCTAGAAAAGTCTACTGCACTTACCACCCAGAACAGGGTCACTACACAACCTCTTGCAGACCGTTCAAGGCGTATCTAGAAACCCTCGTCTCGGCTGGAAACCTGGACGGTTATATTGACTAGGACAAGACCTTGGCTCGGGCGCAGGGCCAGGTGTAGACACCCCAAAATGAGACTCTCGTACACATTTTAATCCCCGATGATGAAAAGAAATGCCTGGAAGGCCTCTCGGATTGAAACTCTTCAAGTCAACTCAGTCAACAGTACCGTACGGTACTCATATCTCACGCACGGCACAGCCCAAGTCACGTACAACAGCTTTTTGAACTTTGGCGGTGGAAGTGTGCCGTACGGCACAGTTGGTGTACCGTACGGTACAGTTTGTGTGCCGTACGGCACTGTCATTTGTCAAACAGCTTTTGCAGAGCTTCCAGCAGCTCGAATTGTTGACATTCGGTTCCCCACCTTCATGATGATTTCTTGCAAGCAGAAAAGGCTAAGATGTAGCTATGAGTACATGAGTGGGCACCAAGTTTACTTGGGATCCAATCGGTTCCCATCGCCTATATATGGTCGATCGATTTCGATGAAAAATGGTGAAGAAAACCATGACACTCCACTCATAAACCCCTGTCAAAACACCTTCTCTATTATAAGCCATCCTCTTTACTACCCATAATCCTCCAGGAACCAATCCAATCCTCTTTTCCAAAGCAAACCCAATCGAAAATTCAATTCCCCTGTTTTCGGTCCAAAGCCGTGAGATTCATATTCAAAATTTGTCCAAGTTCCAGCTGTCAATCATCGTAGCCACAGTACCAGAGTGAAGTTGGAGTCCAGAGGAGGTCCAAGCCGTGTTCAAGGAGTTCTAAAGAAATTCAATCCGAGAGTTTCCCACCGGAGGTATATTTTCGTTTCGCCAATTTTCTCAACTTTGGTACCCTGAGGGGAGGGGTGCCAAGTGTGGGATGATCTTCTATATCATCTCCACATTTGGTATACCCATGTTATAGCAAAATCAGTTTGATTTAATACCTCCCGATTGCGCCGTACGGTGAATACATCGCTTTGTACGGAGTAATCCATTGAGGAGGAACATTCTCTACTTAAACATGCCATTTTCTAATTCCAAATAATTTGTTTTTAACCATATTTCATGCCTTGTATGTGCTTCTATTCAATCATGTCGAAAAACTAAAGTTTGAACTGTTTGTGAAGGAAACAGTGCCGCACGGCACTCCCCATGTGTCGCACGGCACAGTTGGAGTGCTGTACGACACTCTTTTGAAAATTTGACTGTTGGACTGATGAACAGTGCCGCACGACACACTTTCTGTACCGCACGGTACACCTAGTGTGCCGCACGGCACACTTTTGCAAAGTTTGAAATTTTGAAACATTTCCTTTACAAAACAATTTGAACCCTTTGTGTGTTTTCTGGATTATTTGATTTGCATATTGCTTATTTTCATTATTATCATCTGCTTTGTTTGATAAACTGTTTATTTGAATAAAATTTGGCATTAAAATATCTTCGAAAAATCCCACAAATATTTAGTAAAGACCGATTTTTAATCGGGCGAGCGGGGTGCATTAAAACCCTTCCCCGTTCGTAACCTGGCTCCCGAATCCAAAATGAATCTCTGGTTTTCAAGTTGTTTTCCAAATCATTTTCTAAATCATTTTCAAATTGGTTTCTCGGGTCCTAAACCATTTTCCAAAAACCCGGGTGGCGACTCTATTTTCAAAACATCATTTTCAAACGACACCGGCGTCGAGGTCGACCGTCCACAAAATGGCGACTCCGCTGGGGATTCTCAAATTAATCTCTAATTTGGTCTTTTTATACTTATGAACTTCCCGAAAGCTTGTCAAAACGAAAATGCCTAGCGTTATCGCAAGGAAGGAATGGCGGACTAACAGGGCCTCGCCCAGCCATCCTGACTGGAGCTTTTTGGTTGTTTGTCTGTGTAAAGATGTCAAAGAATAGATTAATTTGGAGAGCCAAACTTGAAAAATATTTGTGGGATTTTTTAAAACAATTTTATTGCTGAACTTTTGCATCACTTGCATCGATGTTGGATAAACCCCGTTGCTGCGTCTTGGTTACCCTACCCAGTTCACTGGTGTTAGGACATCCCCGGATGCTCAGCAACCTTGGACCATGATGAGTCAGCCTGCCGCTTGACCTTTGCCATGCAGTACACTTGGCACTGGGAGGCAAATATTGGCTCTAGTCTGGGGGACCCCCTAAACCAAAACTGGCCTTTGCATATAGATAACCTAGAACCTTCCAACCAAGGACAGGAACCCACAGGTTAGGATTATGTGATATATCTTGTTAATTGTTTATTGTTCACTGTTTGCCTGTTAGCATGCATATTCATGGTAGTTTTCATGTTAGGTTATCACCTCTCATCCATAGTAATAAGAAGGATTATCCCAATAATCAAATGCTCTGTTGAATATACAAAACCCTTTTTTCCAAAATAAATGTTGCAGCTGGCTCTCTTCCTCCCAATAAACAAAAGTCTTTTTTTTATACTTCGGTTATAGGGGAGAAAAAAGCCAGTTGTAGTCCCGAACTACGTCACGGCCTGATTCCTCCAAAATGGTGATACGTAGGCAACCCCTAAAAAGGTTCGGCCCTTGTTTTGCAAAAATCTTTCAAATAAAATGGGGACTCAAATATATCCAACAAAACACTTAAAATTGGGGCAATCCTTCCTAAGACTGTGGTATAGACATTGGATCATGCATCATTCCTCCATTTTATACATACAACTCTTTTCAAAAAGCCTGCACATTGCATTTTTGCACTGGTCACTAATTCATTCTGTTTCCATCATAAGGAATTTTTAATCATTGAGGAGGGCGAGAAGAGTATTGTACCTAGTTGGACTAGAACTCCCAAACAGCGATTGTTTCAAACTGAGTCAAAAACAGTACAGTCAGGTTCAACAGGTTCTTCAGACATGTCGACACCTCACGAAGCAACAAACATGGAAGTTCAGGCTAAAATTAAGGAGCTCAAGAAGACCCTGAATGACATGGATAAACGAATTACCCAGCTCACAATGGTGGTACAAGACATCTGTAACCATCTTCCACCAGTCCAAGAGGACCCCTAACGACCCGGAAAGAGCCCGGGAATGGCCGCAGCTTTGGCAAGAATTTCAGAATTGAAAGAATTCCATCCTGTGGGTTTTGAAAATATCCCTGGTATCGAAGATCTGGAAATGCACCAGCAGGACATCAAAAAGGACAACCTTGCAAAAATCACCCCCAGCTCCACTAACAACAATTCCAAGAACACAACCCGAACCAACCGCCCTAAAAGATACTTCCACCAATTCTCCACCTCCCTGGTTCCTGTCTACAAAAGCCTTCTCGAGAATAACCTGCTTAAACCACTTGAACCGCAAAAGCCATACAAAGTACTTCCATCAAATCATAACCCAAACGCCTTCTGCTCCTACCACCAAATGTTAGGCCATCACACCAGCAATCGCATCCGTCTCAAGCACAAAATTCAAGATCTCTTCGAAGATGGAACCTTTCCACTCTCTCTCAAAAAGCCAAATACTGCTTCCAGTCCCATGCCTGAACACAAGCCCAATGTCCAAATCAACCAAATCTCCCTCAGCCCCACTTCAAATAACCCAAGCTCCTCCAAATTTGACATAAGCCTATACATCATACCAGCCACCGAGCCAGGGCCAATTGTCCTGATGCCAGAGGATCTCGGAATTTGCTTCCATGAAAGTACCAAAACACAGAAACCCAGATGGGCGAATGTCACTAAAAACAAGAAATGGGCCATGAATGATGTCACTCTCAGAGGATTCTCTTTTGATACCACTGGAGGCGGTTCTCACTCTCGAGATTTTTGACTCAGGGAATCTGATATCACTGTTTGGGGATCAAAGTCCAATAGGTATGGTCAGAGTTGGGCCTGTTGCAATGTTGATTGATTTGGAGCCTGTTAGAGACATGGAGCTGATGATGCTAGGCCAGGAAGCCCCTGGAGATGTTACCTCATTGTGGATGCCATTCGAATTTATAAAAAAACAGCACTTTTGTACCTAAAAGTTATCTACACTGGCACTGAATTTGAGTTTGAGTCGGAGTCTAGCACTGAGTCTGAGTTTAACAACAGAGTCTTAGTCCACTTCTAAGTTAGAGTATGTATCTGTTGGTCTTCTGCGTCATCATTTCTTTTTTGAGTTTGAGTCCACTCTCATGTATCATGCCCCAGGGGCCACCTCTTTTGCAATGAATGAAATCGACTTTGCTTATCTTGCTATGTTCGAAATAATTTGTGTTGACCTTGGCAATGAAAGGCATGCTCAGCCTATAAAAGAAAAAGTAATTTCAATAAACTTGAAGGATGAGAATGATCCACGAATGGTTCAAATCGGTTCCAGGTTGTCTCCAGAGGAATTTAAATGCTCACTCAGAAAAATTTCAAGATGTTTTTGAATGATCTCACGCGGACATGCCAAGAAATGATCCTGAAATCATGGAGTATGGAATCCCAGTTGAGGAAGATGAGGCCTGACTGGATAATGGAAATCAGGAAAGTTCAACGGCAAATAGACGCAAGATTCTCGTTGGTAACTGAGTACCCTCAATGGGTCACAAAAATCGTGCCAGCAGCAAAAAAAAAAAAAAAAAAAGACTTCTAGGTTGAAAACCCGAAAGGGCAGCCTAGGCAAAAGTTTAAGGCATAAAAATAAAAAACAAAAAAATGGCTGGCACCTCGACCCTTTACTTTCTGGGGCATTGACATCATTAACAGAATCACACCGGTCGCATCAAATGGTCACGATCAGTTACTTCACCAAATGGGATGAAGCTGTTTCATACACGACCCTCGCGATGGTCCGAGATGCTCACCAAGCAGAACATCGTCTACGGATATGAGGTCCCTCAAGCTTTTGTGTCAAACAATGAGGTCTCATTTCAAAAGGAGAACAACAGAAACTCTAGAGAAATTTACCAAACTATCAAGTCTACACTGGAAAAGACAACTGGATCAGCATGAAATTGGCACGAGCAACTGCCATTGACGTTGTGAGAATGCCGGACTTCCATCTCTACTCTGACAGGGGCAATACCCTATTCTTTGGTTTACGGCATGGAGGTTGTTCTTCCTATCAGGCTAGAAGTTCCATCTTTTGAAGGTCATGGCAAGATCAGGAATCAGTGAAGCATAATGGCAAAATGCAAGATTTGAAAAGCTCATGAAAGACGGCTTAAGGCCTTGTATAACTTTCAAGGATATCAGCGCCGAATAGCCCGTGCTTTTAACAAGAAGGTGAAGTCTAGAGATTTGCAAGAAGAAGACATGGTTCGAGCTCCAATTTTTGATCCGCGTGGAAAATTTCGACCAAAATGGGCTGGACCATACATCATTAGGAAGATCCTATCTGGAGACACAGCATAGCTCATTGATCTCGATGGCAACAAATTTTTTACCTTGGTCAATCTGGATCTGCTCAAGAGATATTACCCCTGAGAGAAGCTCACTGCACTGAAAACCGCAAGGGCGGGCAGTTCTAGGCAAAAATTAGAGCAAAAGCCTGCTAGGTTGAAAACCCGAAAGAGCGGCCTATGCAAAAGATAAGGCTAAATAAATCAGAGCTCGCTAGACCGAAAACCCGAAAGGGCGGCACTAGGCAAGATTCAGAGCACAAAAGGAGAGTGAAAATACCCGAGTGAACCCTAACTCCAGATTTGTAGTCCTGAACTACGTCATGACCTGATTCCTTTAACAGGGATACGTACCTGATTCCTTTAACAGGGATATGTAGGCAGCCTCACCCTGAGGATCAGTCACAATCTTTTGAGTTGATCCCAAGTCGTTATGCGCATCTCAGATCTCACAGATGAACCATTAAGAATCAAAAGTGGAAAGTTCTCAAAATTCGAGTTTTATTTGAAAGAACTCTTTCAATTACATGGCTGAGCATGAAACTTTCAAACAACCAAGCACTGATCCATGTGAGTCATGTCATGGGTCCACAACTTATTTCAAGCACAGTAAGATTGAGTTTAAAGTCCCTCTTTGTCCCCCATCTGCTCTTGTATCTCTTGTCGTTTTTCTCTCGCAATATGCCGGAAGCAAAACGTTAAGGTATGGATCTTCTGGAATAGCCACACACTCTCTCCATATGTTGTGAAGATGGCAAAATTGAAATTTGGCATAACAAAGCTCCCAAGCATCGAGTTCGTGGAAATACAGTCAGTCCAGCAGAATCAAGCCTTGTTTCATAACCACAGCCTTGTGAGAAAGAGAGAAAACAAGTAAGGAACCTTAGAAAGTCTTGAGCCGAGCGTTGAGGTAAAACGAGAGCGAGAGAAAAACCGGAAAAAGGAGAGCTGAGTGAGAAACCTACCCATAGGAGCATCCTCAAAACTCACTCAACAACCCATCTCCATCATGAGAAAATGCAAAGGAGAAACAAGCCTTAGGTTTGGAAATGCAAAGAAGTTGCAGAACAAGGGGCATTCACGGAGACCGTGCAAAGAACAACCATCTCGAACAATGTGCCACTTGAAGATAATAAAGAGCCGTGCCGGATGAGGATTCTCAAAGAAGCCATTACAATGGCTCCTCAAGGCCTAAGAAAGAGCAAACAAGTATTAGAAGATCAAAGAGAAAGGACAAGAAGTGACGACAAGTTACAAAATCTGGACACTATTGGAAGTGTGCCACATGGCACGATAAGTAGGCCGCACGGCACAGTTTGAGTGCCGTACGGCACAGTGATGGCAATTTTGAAAGATGTGTGTTTTTGCCGACCAAAACTCATTCCATGCTTCTTTTCGAGATGCGGTCTATGCACGCAAGCCGTAATATGTGCAAATGACTTGATAGAAGTATTGGTTGTCGTTCCCAACCAAATTTTGATGATTGTGTAGACACCCCGATTTTGAACCCGGGATGCGCTCGAGCATTCCCGATGATGAAACGGACCAATCACGACTACCCGAAACTAGTGAAAATGGCTTGAACTTGATCAAAATCAACCAAACATCGCCAAACAGTCCAAAAGCACCTAAAAATAACCAAACCAAGCAAAACCATCAACTGCCACCAGTAACCATGAGCGCTCAAGCCCTGGACCTTGAGCGCTCAAACCCAAAAATCCCACCTTGAGCGCTCAAGCCCGTAGCTTTGAGCGCTCAACTCTGATCCAGTCAGGAATCTGCAGAGTATCTCATCATGAGATTTCATGCAGGGAGGAGCGTCTAACCACCTGTATACGTCTTGTACACGTATAATACATCCTACATTGCCCTAATCTACTCCTAAATCTACTCCTAACCCACTTTCAAATACAAACCCACTTCCTCTCTCTCCTTTCTTACCTCCTACACTCCTTCTATAAAAAGCACTCACCACCCCTGGTTTCGAGGTGACCAATTGACACATTCCAGCCCTCTTACAGCCCTCAAAACCATTCACCCCTTTCTCTCTCTACAAAATCACTCACTCACCATCAAAAACCACTTACAAAAAACCACCCTTCAAGCTCCAAATTCGATCTTTGATCATCAATTCACACATACATTGTCTCATCTACCCAGAATACCAACCAAACATCCATAATCCCCCTCCACCAAGCCCAAAATCAAAGTTCAAGCTTTCAATCAAGTTAAAAAAGGTAGTTAAACATGTGAAATCTCACTGTTTTGGTCCTTCTGAGGGAGACCAGTAGGTCCAAGCAAGTTCTTTATACTTGCATTGGGCTGACAAGGTCCAAAATACATAATCAAAACATTTTCAAAATCTGCAGTTTCAGCAGGGCTTGAGCGCTCAAGCCCAGCTCTGGGACAGTCACTGTTTTGCTAACTTTTGTGCTTTCTCCTAGTTTTGATCGTCATTAAATGGTTAAATATGTTCATATCATTCTCAAAACAGCCTATTTCTACCTCAAAATCACATGCATGAGTGTAAGTTAACCATTTTATGATGATCAAATATCAAAATCTTTGCAAATCTCATAGTTAAGAGTAAAACAGTGACTGTTCAACTTCAAACATCTTTAATCTGCATGTTTATGGTCCTGAGAATCACTCAAAATCCATTTTCAAGCCAGAAACCAGAAAGCCAGATTATGGCTTGAGCGCTCAAGGTCATTCACTTGAGCGCTCAAGCTGTTCTTGAGGGTTGAGCGCTCAAGCCATCACCCTTGAGCGCTCAACCCCTATTCTGGGATCCAGATTACAAGTCAGTTTATTAAGTTTTTATGTTCATAATTTCTGGAGTTGTTGTATAGTTTTTGTTATCATCTTTCTCTGTAAATGTTTGTTGTAATTTCTCTTCATCATTATCATCCTTTCCATGTAAATCATCATGCACAAGCATCCACGATAGATTCGCATTTTGTATTTTCTCACTATTTACGTGATTCCCATCCCCGGTTCCCACTTTCGTGATTAGATTAAATTTTAAATATTTTCAAAATCCCACAAAATGTCGAGTAGAGACCGGTTCACGGACCGGGCGAGAGGGGTGCCATAAAACCCTTCCCCTCTCGTAACCAAACCCCCGAATCTGAGAAATCTTTGGTTCCGCCATCACCAGTAAAATCTTTTTCAATGGGCAAATGAGTCATTTTTTATCGGTTTCTCGGGTTTGGACCTCAAATCCGGGTGGCGACTCTAATAATCACAATCTTTTCAAACGCGAAACCGCACAATCTCGGTGGGCTGGCGACTCTGCTGGGGACGTTGGTTAATATATATTTTATTTAATTACACTTGTGCAATTTTTATTACACTTGTGTAATTTTATTGAAATATGTGTTAATCAAAGCGGGTTTAATTCGAAAGATGTTTTGTGGGATTTTTCAAATGTTTGAAATTTGATTTTGCATTGCACCTGCATAGTTCTTAGCCCCGCTGGCGCGTTTTGGAAATCCTGCCCGGCTTGCCGGTGACAGGGAATCCCGAAATGCCCAGCAGCCCTCGACCGTGATAAATCACATCGTCACTATCATTTTTGACGGTAGGAGGCGGTTTTGATTTTGAGTCCGGGGTACCCTCGGTGACCAAAACCAGCCTTTTGCATGTAATTAGCCATAGAACCCCACGTTTCGCAACCCACCCGTGCGTTAAGTTTACATGCTCCATCTTGTTACGTGCTATGTGTTACCGCTTTCCTCGCCATGCCATGTTGCATTCATGCATTTGCATTGTATATAGTCGTCGCGAGCGTCGTTCGTATAGATATTCCGTGTAGATATCCCATTTAGTTTTAATGCCTCTACAGTTAGTAGAAGGTTGCCTTGGCCCGATGATGAGTCGTGCATCCCATATGCTCGTTGTTCTTACGAGTTAGCCCTTAGGACGACCGGACGTGGGAAAAATTTGGATCATCAAATTCCTAACACTGATCTAAACGGGTTTAAGGGACATTGGCCCGAGGAGGGTCAATCGCCCTTAGGCATCTGATCTTAGATCATTGTCGGAATTTGTGTGGATCAGAATTTCCCAAATCCGACCATCCGATATCAAGGACTTATCACTTAAAAGAAAACTTGAGGATTGGGGCAATCTTCCAAAGCTGTCGAATTCAGTCTAGGAGACTTAAAATCCACGGAGTTTGAGATACCTCCGGTGTTGGTCGTGCCCGAACGGCCACCGTGATTTGAACTAGCCTTAAGGTCATTAGTATATGGATTACAACACCCAAATTGCTTTGTCTCGGATGATCAAGAAAAACGATTGGCTCTGATTCCAACAAGTTTGGAATTTAACCTGCCGAGTAATGGTCTACCCGGGGCGTTGGAAAATCTTCTGTGCAATGATCTTAAGTGAGATTCGGATCCGGTAGACTAACCCTAAGGTTGTACATGTAGTCTAGGAGACTTTAAATCCATGGAGTTTGAGATACCTCCAGTGTTTGCCGTGCTCGAACGGCTCCCCGTGTCTCGAGCTAGCCTTAAGTGCATTCGTATCTGGATGTCAACAACCTTATTGCTCTGTCTCGGATGGTCTATAAGGAGATTGGCTCTGATTCCACGACGATTGGAATTTAACCTGCCTGTCACGACTTACCTGTGGTTGTTGTTTCGCACATCCGTGCAATGCCTTAAGTGAGATCGAAATCGGGAGCAGAGTCCTTAGGATAGGATTTAGTCTAGGAGACTTTAAATCCATGGAGTTTGAGATACCTCCAGTGTTTGCCGTGCTCGAACGGCTCCCCGTGTCTTGAGCTAGCCTTAAGTGCATTCGTATCCGGATGTCAACAACCTTATTGCTCTGTCTCGGATGGTCTATAAGGAGATTGGCTCTAATTCCACGACGATTGGAATTTAACCTGCCTGTCACAACTTACCCCGTGGTTGTTGTTTCGAACATCTATGCAATGTCTTAAGTGAGACCGAGACCGGTAGTCTAGATCTTAGGACGACACGACAACGATGCATACACAACATTTCCTTCAATAAAACCAGGGGCACAATCTGAATTTGACCTTTTTGCTTTACTACCAGTTCCGAGCCGTTCGTCCCAAGAAAGAAACCTTACAACTCCCCGAGCAGAAGTTAACCTAACCCAAACCTCAAAACATGGATGTTCCGGCTGAAATCGAAGGACTCAAGATGGCTGTGAACAATCTGGGCAATCAAATCGCCCAGCTCATGATCATGGTGCAAGACATCCGTGACCGTCTCCCAGAGTTCCAAGAGAACCACCAACGACCCGGAAAAAGCCCAGAAATGGCCACAACTTTGGCCAAGATCTCTGAACTAGAGGAATCTATCATGGAAGGATTCAAACCTATAGAGATGCACCTCTGGGACGTCGAAAAGGACAACCTCAGTCCAGAAAGCGAAAGGACTTACTCCGAGAAGGACAACGCACTATTCGCCAACAACAACCATGCAAACGCCATCCCCAATAAAGCCAAACCAACCACAACCACAATCAAATTCAACCGGCCCAAAGATCAACCAAGAAAATTCTCCCAATTCCCCACACCCCTGTCCTCAGTCTATGAGGAGCTTCTCATGGCCGGTCTTCTTAAACCACTCTCTCCAACTCATTTACCTCAAAAGCTCCCAGCTTACCACAATCCAAATGCCTTCTGTGCCTTCCATCAAGTGACCGGTCATGCTACCGACGCTTGTCAATGCCTCCGTCACAAGATCCAGGATCTCATTGACAATAAAACCATCTCCCTTTTGCCATTAGAATCCAACACCATATCAAACCCCACGCCACAACAACAAAAAAATCTCAACATCAATGAAAACAGCCTTGTCTCCACTGAAAATGTCCCTTCGAGCTCCACCAACAAAGATCCCAACCAAACTGAATCAGTCAACGAAGTCACAACCCAAATCAACCACCCTCAAAGCCGACGAAGAAAATTTTCCCAACTCTCTGCATCTTTGCCCTCGGTCTATAAAGAGCTTCTCATGACTGGTTTTCTCAAACCACTTCAACCAACCCCACCTCCACAAAATCCTCCACCTTCCTACAACCCAAATACCTTTTGCATCTACCACCAAACACCCGGTCACCCTACCGAGAGATGCCAACGCCTTCGTCACGGAATACAAAATCTCATTGACAACGGATTCATCTTTGCTCCACTGGTGAAGCCAAACACCTCGCCAAATCAATGAACCATCAATGGCCATGCAATAATCCAATCTTCCACGAGTCTTGGAAGTCTTCAAGTGTCAAGTCAAGTTTTCGCTTCTAATTGAGTCAGTTTGTAATTCGTGTCTGTTTATGTCTTTGCTTTCCTTATCCGTGTGTTTTCATGTTCGAGTCTGTAAATTGTTGTTAACAAGAGAAAAGACCAAAAAAAGAGTCAACCTTTGTAGTCCCGAACTACGCACGACCTGATTCCTTGCAAAGGGATACGTAGGCAACCCTTCATGGTTCGGTCACAACTATCAAAAATTAATGTCACGCTGTTGTGTTGAAATTGTCATCATAAACTTGGGTTTTTGTGATAATCCTTGAAATTGTTTTCCACCATCATTTGAGAAACATGATAATCACTTCAAAACACGAGATGAATTTTGATTGAACCCTTGCCCCGCACAAGGAGGATTTCCAGTGAACCATTTCCTGGCGCCATCAAGAAGCAATGCTTGGACACAGAGAAAGCCTGCTAGGTCGAAAACCCGTAAGGGCAGCCTAGGCAAAAGTTAAGGCAAAAAGGCTCGCTAGATCAAACTTCAAAATAAGATCTAGGCAAAAGTTAGAGCATGCATGAGTTCTCCCCATCAAGTTGCACAATTCAAAATTAAGAAAGGCATTCTTTGTTTGATTCCCCACATAAATATCCATTGCAAAGCCCCTTTGAGCCTGAATCAATTTCCTTGAAAAAGAACCCAGCTACACAGCTATCCCCCACACTGGGGTGAAAGGAAAGAATAAAACGTGCCCAAGAAGTAGGTGCATGAGAATTCAAGCCATCACAAGAATGGAAGTGTCAAACTCGTTGATGCCAAACACACAGGCGCAACAAGATGAGAAGTTCTGGAAAAATGGAACAGAAAAATCAAATGACAAGAAAGCGCTAATCAAAACAAGCGCAAAGGAAAAGAAGAAAGCGCCCATCAAAAACCAAAAAGGGCATGAATGGGGTCCAAGATAGCTGCTAGCTCAAACAACCCCCAAAGAAAAATGAGATTTTTTGAGCCTATTATCCTTCCTTTGTCAAGCCCATAACCTTGGCCCCGTCATAACCTAGATAAAGTCCTTTCAGATTGGAAAGTGCAACTTGATAGTGAGAATTCAAGTCCAAAAGGGAACAGTCTAATCTCCCTTGAAAGTGAAAGTCAAAGCATTGTGCAAATAGTGGCATCAGCCAAAACGAAAATTCAAACTGAGGCATATCAAGGAGTCTTCATCAGCAGCCCTCCAAATTGGGGCATTTTAATGGAAAGTCAAAATGGGGCATCACCAACAATCTAAAGCATGGGTTTATGATAAAAAAATCTCGTGTTTTGGCAAAATAATCGATTTGAATGAACATCACTTGATGGAGTGAAACAATCACCAAATCAAAATCCAATTTTATCATGACAATTTCAACATCAATGGTGAGGCATGTCTGCCATCTTTCAGAACTTCGAGTCAACGTAGTCTTCCATATCTTTTGAGTCAATGCGTTCTTGCTCCTATCCATCAAGTCAACATGGTCAGTCAAATTCCTCAAGCCTTGTCTGTCAAAGTCCACCCTTCTTGTCCAAAAGGCCAATCAAATTCTTTGGCTTTATCAATCTTATCGAAATCCATCCCCTTGTCAGAAAGGCCAATCAAATCCTTTGGCCTTGTCGGTCTCATCCTTTTGTCCAAAAGGCCGATCAAATTCCTCAGCCTTGAGTAGTCAATCATGTAGTCTTAGTCTTAGTCTTGTCTGTCCTTGACTCGTGGAAACAATTTCAATGCATGAAAGGACCCGTGTTTGGGTACATGGTCAATTGGTTGCCAAAACCATTAGTAGAGGCGAGAAAGAAAATCAGAATTGAGGATCATCATCTGTGAAGGCACGTCAACCCGAAATTGGGGCATGTCAGCTTAATGCCATTTCTGGGGGAAGCATACACCCAAATCTAGGACTGGGGCATAGGAGCCTAAAAGTCTAAAACCAATCCAAAACCCAAGTCTTGCCAATGTCAAACCCAAACCCTGGCCAAAAGGAAAGACAGTAAAGCAAAGAGGCACCGCGTTGCGTCACCTACCTTTTAAAGAAGGAATGATGTTGTTGTTGTCATCGAGTGTCGTTGTACGAGTCACATGCAATCGTCCTGCGGGACATTTTTTCAATCAATCGTCCTGAGGGACAACTTTTAAATCAAATCGTCCTGTGGGACAGTTTTCAATCAATCGTCCTGAGGGACAAGCTTTTGAATCAATCGTCCTGAGGGAGAACTTTTAAATCAATGGTCCTACGGGACAGTTTTCAATCAATCGTCCTGAGGGACAAGCTTTTGAATCAATCGTCCTGAGGGACAACTTTCAAATCAATCGTCCTGCGGGACAATTTTTCATGCAATCGTCCTGCGGGACATTTTTTCAATCAATCGTCCTAAGGGACCAAACTTTTTAAAATCAATCGTCCTGTGGGACAATATTTCAATTAGTTTTGAGTTAGATCCCTCACCCCGTTGTCTAGAAGATATATTAGTTGATTTAAGTTCCCTCACCATGTTGGCCAGGGGATAGATTTCTTGCGGTTGCTTGGAGATAGATTTCTCACCTGTTGTAGCCGCCTAGTTGGCACACCCTATCATAGCCGTGCACCCCAATCATTTCATTTTAGCTGTCTAGCAGGCGGACCCCAATCATTTTAGCCACCTAGCTGGTGCATCAATCATATCAAGTTATTAGTTGTCTTAATCACTCAATTAGTGCTTTTAATCAGTTGTTCTGAGTATTTGTTGTTGATGAACCGTCGTGTTGCTAAGTCCATCACATAAATGTGTTTGGTTCAATAGCGTATTGATTGCCTCTTTGCTCAGTAAGCAATCACATTTCCTCGATTGTCTCGTTGCTCAGTAGACAATCATCTTATCATTGGCTATCTTGTTGCTCAAGGGATAGCCCCATTTAGATTTAGCCTCCCCGTTGTTCAGAGGGTAGCTACGCTTAATCGCTTTAGCCACCTAGCTAGTGCGTATGAATGAATCCAATCATAATCGCAATCGCAATCGCAATCACAATCACAATCACAATCACAATCAGAATCACAATCACGATCATAGTCACAATCATTTGTTTCATTTGTTTGGTGTTTCACGACCCGGGAAGGCTCGTTGATTCGCATGTTTTGATTGTTCAGCATTTCACGACCTGGGAAGGCTCGTTGATTTGCATAATTCATTTGTTTGGCGTTTCACGACCCGGGAAGGCTTGTTGATTCGCATTTTTTGATTGTTCAGCATTTCACGACCCGGGAAGGCTCGTTGATTTGCATAATTCATTTGATTGGCGTTTCACGACCCGGGAAGGCTCGTTGATTCGCATGTTTTGATTGTTCAGCATTTCACGACCCGGGAAGGCTCGTTGATTTCCATAATTCATTTGTTTGGCATTTCACGACCCGGGAAGGCTCGTTGATTCGCATGACTTCGTTTGTTTGCGACGCCCTGAAGAACTTTTTTAAATCAATCGTCCTGAGGGACCAAACTTTTTAAATCAATCGTCCTGAGGGACCAAACTTTTAAATCAATCGTCCTGAGGGACCAAACTTTTTAAATCAATCGTCCTGAGGGACCAAACTTTTTAAATCAATCGTCCTGAGGGACCAAACTTTTTAAATCAATCGTCCTGAAGGACCAAACTTTTTAAATCAATTGTCCTGGGGGACAACTTTTAAATCAATCGTCCTGAGGGACAGGAAAACCTGTTGCATTTGTTTGCATATGCCCCGAAGAACTACGCCGGTCTGATCCCTCCAATGGGGTACGTAGGCAGCTCGTAGAACACGACCGATTGATCTTTAAAGTTTTCCTTTGTGGCTTGAGATGTATCGCGGGGAATGGGTCGGGTTGTCTATGTCTTGGACGTCACTCATACCAAATCAATGGCATCGAGTCCCGTCCAAGAGGGGCAACTGTAGACACCCCGATTTTGAACCCGGGATGCGCTCAAGCATTCCCGATGATGAAACGGACCAATCACGACTACCCGAAACTAGTGAAAATGGCTTGAACTTGATCAAAATCAACCAAACATCGCCAAACAGCCCAAAAGCACCTAAAAATAACCAAACCAACCAAACCATCAACCTGCCACCAGTAACCTTGAGCGCTCAAACCCTGGACCTTGAGCGCTCAAACCCAAAAATCCCACCTTGAGCGCTCAGGCCCGTAGCTTTGAGCGCTCAACTCTGATCCAGTCAGGAATCTGCAGAGTATCTCATCATGAGATTTCATGCAGGGAGGAGCGTCTAACCACCTATATACGTCTTGTACACGTATAATACATCCTACATTGCCCTAATCTACTCCTAAATCTACTCCTAACCCACTTTCAAATACAAACCCATTTCCTCTCTCTCCTTTCTTACCTCCTACACTCCTTCTATAAAAAGCACTCACCACCCCTGGTTTCGAGGTGACCAATTGACACATTCCAGCCCTCTTACAGCCCTCAAAACCATTCACCCCTTTCTCTCTCTACAAAACCGCTCACTCACCATCAAAATCCACTTACAAAAAACCACCCTTCAAGCTCCAAATTCGATCTTTGATCATCAATTCACACATACATTGTCTCATCTACCCAGAATACCAACCAAACATCCATAATCCCCCTCCACCAAGCCCAAAATCAAAGTTCAAGCTTTCAATCAAGTTAAAAAAGGTAGTTAAACATGTGAAATCTCACTGTTTTGGTCCTTCTGAGGGAGACTAGTAGGTCCAAGCAAGTTCTTTATACTTGCATTGGGCTAACAAGGTCCAAAATACATAATCAAAACATTTTCAAAATCTGCAGTTTCAGCAGGGGTTGAGCGCTCAAGCCTCAGGCCTTGAGCGCTCAAACCCAGCTCTGGGACAGTCACTGTTTTGCTAACTTTTGTGCTTTCTCCTGGTTTTGATCGTCATTAAATGGTTAAATATGTTCATATCATTCTCAAAACAGCCTATTTCTACCTCAAAATCACATGCATGAGTGTAAGTTAACCATTTTATGATGATCAAATATCAAAATCTTTGCAAATCTCATAGTTAAGAGTAAAACAGTGACTGTTCAACTTCAAACATCTTTAATCTGCATGTTTATGGTCCTGAGAATCACTCAAAATCCATTTTCAAGCCAGAAACCAGAAAGCCAGATTATGGCTTTAGCGCTCAAGGTCATTCACTTGAGCGCTCAAGCTGTTCTTGAAGGTTGAGCGCTCAAGCCATCACCCTTGAGCGCTCAATCCCTATTCTGGGATCCAGATTACAAGTCAGTTTATTAAGTTTTTATGTTCATAATTTATGGAGTTGTTGTATAGTTTTTGTTATCATCTTTCTCTGTAAATGTTTGTTGTAATTTCTCTTCATCATTATCATCCTTTCCATGTAAATCATCATGCACAAGCATCCACGATAGATTCGCATTTTGTATTTTCTCAAAAGTTGGGATACGTCAAGAGTTGGATATATCGACGAGTTGCACTTCATGATAGTGTCATCCCCCAAAGATTGGTTGATTCGTGCAAGGAAACCATTTCACCTATTTGCCAAGAATTTGAAGGACAACAACACCGGCACGTGTGCATAACAAATTTTGTTCCATTATCCTTTCATTAATGAATTCATTCTATTCCTTTCATTTCATTGGGGCATGAGAAATATAACCATAAATCCGTGTCAGTTTCCCACTGCCAGTCAAAATCCATGTTCACATTTTCAGTTGTTTTAACATAGCATTCATGTGCAAGTTCTGTTTTCTTTTCAAATTCATTGCTAGTGTGAATAAAAGAAACTACGTGCAAAGTTTTTTTAAAACATAAACATCCACATCATAAGCATAATGATATCCAGGGGCCAAACATGGCCCAATGCATAGTCTACTACCATGGCTCGCAAGCCATCTCCATTAGGAAACTGAAAAAGAGGGCAAAAAGGCGCCCAAGTCAAAACGAGGCACGCAGGCCCCATACTACTACTAACAACTCTATTTCAGGTAGAAGGTCTCTTCGGCACGTGTCCCAAATGCCTATACTCCTCTGGCGTGCTGGGATGGCTCTCTCTCTCTCAGTACTGCTACTCTCCGGAGACTCCTCTCTCTGTGCACTCTCTCTTTGTCTCTCCTGAGCCGCAGTAGAACGCAAGACTCTGCAAGACGTTGGAACCACTGGGGCAACTCGAGGCGCTGAACGCTAGTACTCTGAGAACGGGACGTGCCCTGCACAAGCGACAACATCTGTCAACTATACTGCAGAACATGAATGATGAAAGGAAAGGAGAAACAAATATAATGAATGTACCTCAGCAGCTCCACTACTAGGAGCGGCTCTGCGACTGGCTCCTCTCTCCCAGTTGGTACCCACTCCACGGCTGCTCTCTCTACTCCTCCGAGTGCCACGACCTGTGTCCTCACCTCTGCTACTCTCTCCAGCACCACGGCCTGTGCCTCGGCCAGCCTCTCCAGTACCACGACCAGGTGACCTACCTCTAGAAGCTCTCTGCCTATGACTAAGTACAACTCCCGGCTCAGCTCGCGGGTGCACCTCTGGAACCATAACCTGCAAGTCCTGAACCAACTGGTACGCCGACGCTGGGAATCTGAAAAGAAGTGCACATCAACGAGCAATAAGTTCAAAAATATATGGGAAATGACGCAAGCAACGCAATCAAGATTACCTCTGTCGTGGTAAAAGTAACCGTGGGATGAACAGAAGGCACTGTCACCACTTCAAGTGCACCACTAGCTGTGACCACCTCAATATCTCTCCTCAACTCTGGCAATGCAGGAACGTCTCTCAACCAAGTCTCCATATCCAGATCATATGCCAAATGGGTGTTCATGTATCCGTCATAATCCAGAGAAGGACTGAAAATCAACTCTGTCGGCACTATAAACCTCTCTATCTCAGCACGAGTATAATCATGTGTCCTCAAGACTAGTGGAGGAAGAGGCGAAGGCACGCTGAAGTGGTCAACCCCAAGAGACTAACGGGACACTTTGTCAACCAAGTACCATTGCCAGCCATATGGGCACTCCAACAACACCCTGCTCCGTGTCAGCGCTCTGCTCCTGACCAAGTAGTCCTTGTGCAATCTATCCCAGACATTCCACCTCACCTGCAACAGAAAGTTTCATCATTTTTAGGAGAATCAAAAGGCAAGGAATACCAAAGAGAAATAATTGCAAAGGCTTACTCTGTCTCCTCTGGTATGGTCAAAGAAAAGCCTGAAACGCCTCAAATCACCCTTATGCTCGCCGGGTCCCATAAACTCCTGCCCCCATTTCCCAGCCCGTGGAAGCACATTCTCATTGTCATGAGAATTCTCTGGAGCAAATACCCCTAGCACTTCATAAGCCCACACCTGCATTTTCAGGGGCAAATCAATACAGGAATACAACAAAGGCACAAATTTGAATTGCATGTGAAACAAGTTTTACCTCCAACACTCTCCAAAAGCCGCCAAGACTCTTAGCCATTCCATGGCTAACAGAACCCAAAAAACAGTACACAGTGGCCAAACCAGCGCTTCCCCAGTCATACTTCCCAACTGTCTCCAGATTTTCCAAAGCCGGCAACCAACCCAAGTGTACTGCACCTCGTCTGTTCGGAAACAGAGAAGCAACGAAGAGGTACAACAAGTAAGCCCTCGCCATCTGTCCGGCCTCCACGTCTGACTTTGGCTCATGATCCCAGAAATCTACCAAAGCAATGTACTTCACCATCGGCTCAACACCACCCGGTCTTCTCCCCAAGTAATGCTCCACTGCAGTAGTGTCCAAGTACAATTCTGAATCAAATGGGATAGGCTCACCTCAAACCCAGACCCTGTCCAAAAGGAAAGACAGTAAAGTAAAAAGAGATACCCTGTTGCGCCACCAAGTTTCTAAAGACAAGAGTGTTGTCATTATGTCGTCAAATGTCAAAATTTGAGTCTCACACAAGAGTCCTCATGGACAGTTTATCAATCAATCGTCCTTCGGGACAGTTTTTCATTCCATCGTCATTCGGGACAGTTTTTCAATTAATTGTCCTTTGGGACAGTTTTTCACTCCACCGATTTTCGGGACATGTTTTTCAATCAACTATCCGTCCTTCGGGACATGTTTTCAATCAATCACCCTTCGAGACATGTTTTTAATCAATTGTCACTCGGAACATGTTTTCAATCAACCGCTCGTCCTTCGGGACATATTTTCAATTAAGCGTCCCTTGAGACATGTCTTCAATCAACCATCCCTCAAGATGTGCTTTCAATCAAACATTTTTCAATCACCGTCCCTCCCTGCGATTCTTCAAACAACGTTTTTCAATCCACTGTCCTCAGCGATAGTTTTTCAATTTTTCAATCAATTTCAATTTCAAGACTATAAATGGTCAGCTTTTCAATCTACCATCCTTTGGGGACAGTCTATCAGTCGAGCATTCTTCGGAACAATTTTTCAATCAATTGTCCCCCAGGGACAACTTTTCAATGAAATCAATTTTAAGGCCAGTTTCTCAAATCAATCTGTCTTCTGATACAAATTTTTCAAGCCAATCTCTAAACTCAATTTCAATAAATCAAGTCAATCACGAGACCTCGCTAGTCTCGCACTACTCACCAAGTTTTTTTGGGGAACCTTCACCGAGGTTTCACTCCAACCAGTTTTATGGAAACCTTCACCGAGGTTTCGCTCAAACCAATTTTATGGAAGCCTTCACGGGTTTCGCTCGAACCAGTTTTATGGGAACCTTCACCGAGGTTTCGCTGAAACCAGTTTTATGAAAGCCTTCACGGGTTTCTCTCAAACCAGTTTTATGGAAACCTTCACGGGTTTCGTTCGAACAAGTTTTATGGAAACCTTCACCAAGGTTTCACTCGAAACAGTTTTATGGAAATCTTCACGGGTTTCGCTCGAACAAGTTTTATGGAAACCTTCACGGGTTTCGCTCGAATCAGTTTTCTGGAGACTCTCACGGGTCTCGCTTTGTCTTGGATGGTCACAAAAATTGATTGGCTCTGGTTCCCCGAGAACTATACCTACTGAGTAGTCGACCTACCCATGGTTGTTGTCTCGCTTTAACCATTTTGGGGACCTCACTGGTCTCGCTCGAATTGAGTTTTCTGGAGACCTCGCTGGCCTCGATCTAATCACTTATCACTTATCACTGTTCACGGAGCCTCAGTCGCTAGTTTCGTTCACAACACATCGTCTCATTGAAGAACAAGGTGGCCACCTTCACAATCCAAATCAGGTATGTTTTCTATAACTCATATAGTTGCATGATCCATCATTTTGCATATAGCCCCGACGAACTACGCTGGTCTGATCCTTACAATGAGGTACGTAGGCAGTTCTTATGAGCGCGACCACATGCATCACATTTTACTTGATTATTTTCGTACGAGGATGTCCACATCGAGGGGTGTCTTCTATCTTTGACGCGACTTCCATCACACAGTGATTGTAAGACTCGTCAAAGAGGGGCAACTGTAGACACCCCAAAATGAGACTCTCGTACACATTTTAATCCCCGATGATGAAAAGAAATGCCTGGAAGGCCTCTTGGATTGAAATTCTTCAAGTCAACTCAGTCAACAGTACCGTACGGTACTCATCTCTCACTCACGGCACAGCCCAAGTCACGTATAGCAGCTTTTTGAACTTTGGCGGTGGAAGTGTGCCGTATGGCACAGTTGGTGTACCGTACGGTACAGTTTGTGTGCCGTACGGCACTGTCATTTGTCAAACAGCTTTTGCAGAGCTTCCAGCAGCTCGAATTGTTGACATTCGGTTCCCCACCTTCATGATGATTTCTTGCAAGCAGAAAAGGCTAAGATGTAGCTATGAGTACATGAGTGGGCACCAAGTTTACTTGGGATTCAATCAGTTCCCATCGCCTATATATGGTCGATCTTTTTCGATGAAAAATGGTGAAGAAAACCATGACACTCCACTCATAAACCCCTGTCAAAACACCTTCTCTATTATAAGCCATCCTCTTTACTACCCATAATCCTCCAGGAACCAATCCAATCCTCTTTTCCAAAGCAAACCCAATCGAAAATTCAATTCCCCTGTTTTCGGTCCAAAGCCGTGAGATTCATATTCAAAATTTGTCCAAGTTCCAGTTATCAATCATCGTAGCCACAGTACCAGAGTGAAGTTGGAGTCCAGAGGAGGTCCAAGCCATGTTCAAGGAGTTCTAAAGAAGTTCAATCCGAGAGTTTCCCACCGGAGGTATATTTCCGTTTCGCCAATTTTCTCAACTTTGGTACCCTGAGGGGAGGGGTGCCAAGTGTGGGATGATCTTCTATATCATCTCTACATTTGGTATACCCATGTTATAGCAAAATCAGTTTGATTTGATACCTCCCGATTGCGTCGTACGGTGAATACATCGCTTTGTACGGAGTAATCCATTGAGGAGGAACATTCTCTACTTAAACATGCCATTTTCTAATTCCAAATAATCTGTTTTTAACCATATTTCATGCCTTGTATGTGCTTCTATTCAATCATGTCGAAAAACTAAAGTTTGAACTATTTGTGAAGGAAACCGTGCTGCACGGCACTCCCCATGTGCCGGACGGCACAGTTGGAGTGCTGTACGGCACTTTTTTGAAAATTTGACTGTTGGACTGATGAACAGTGCCGCATGGCACACTTTCTGTACTACACGGTACACCTAGTGTGCCGCACGGCACACTTTTGCAAAGTTTGAAATTTTGAAACATTTCCTTTACAAAACTGTTTGAACCCTTGGTGTGTTATCTGGATTATTTGATTTGCATATTGCTTATTTTCATTATTATCATCTGCTTTGTTTGATAAACTGTTTATTTGAATAAAATTCGGCATGAAAATATCTTCGAAAAATCCCATAAATATTTAGTAAAGACCGATTTTTAATCGGGCGAGCGGGGTGCATTAAAACCCTTCCCCGTTCGTAACCTGGCTCCCGAATCCAAAATGAATCTCTGGTTTTCAAGTTGTTTTCCAAATCATTTTCTAAATCATTTTCAAATTGGTTTCTCGGGTCCTAAACCATTTTCCAAAAACCCAGGTGGCGACTCTATTTTCAAAACATCATTTTCAAACGACACCGGCGTCGAGGTCGACCGTCCACACCAGGGAGTAGCTGCAGCGGGGGGCGCCCAGGAAGTTATCGTAGTAATGCATGTGATTCACGTTCCGGTTACAAGAATGTTGGAGGCTCGGGTGCGCAAGGAGATCGAGCAGGCAACCGAAGCGTTAGCAGTACTCTCGGTTAGGCAACAGCTGAAATGGAAGCTCCCAACCAAGGAGTCTCAATGGACTATCACTTTCACCAAGAAAGATCTGGAAGGGATACAATTCCCCCACAATGACGCTCTCGTCATCAAGCTCAAAGTGGGAGGCTAAAGTGGAACGGATTTTGGTGGACCAAGGAAGTGCAGCCGAGGTGATGTACTACTCACTTTTTAAACTATTCGAATTCACCTCCAAGGACCTAAAGCCTTCCGAGGTCCCTCTTGTCGGCTTCAGCGGTACTCGTATGTATCCTCTCGACACAATCACTCTCCCAGTCATTGCTGGTTTGGTGACGCAGCAAGTAGAGTTCATTGTAGTCAACTCCCCGAGCCCCTACAACATCATACTAGGAAGAAACTGGCTCCACGCAATGAAAGCCGTGGCATCTTTGTACCATCAGTTGCTACGGTTTATTGGGGCAACAGGGAAGCAGGAGGATGTCCGAGGAGACTAGATTGCAGCAAAAAAGTGCTACATCTCGACCGTGGGAAAAAAGGAAAAGAAGAAACCGAAGCAGGTGCAATGGGTGGAGATACTTGATGTACCAGTTTTGGAAGATGTCGGCAGACCCGCCGAGGCAAAGTCCGTGGAAGACCTCGTCACGGTACCAATCAATGAGGATGGAAGCCGTTTCTTCCTAGTCGGATCCTCTCTAACCGAGGCCGAAAAGGAGGAGATGGTGACTTTTCTCAAAGCAAACATTGAGGTGTTTACCTGGACTCCGTACAAGATGCCTGGGGTTGATGCGAACTTCATCAAACACCAGCTTAACGTTGACCCCTTGAGACGCCCAGTTATTCAGAAACCGAGAAGGTATTCCGCTATACATGCCGAGGCAGTCGAGTCAGAGGTTGATAAGTTATTGGAAGCCCAAGCAATCCAAGAGGTCTAGTACCCTACATGGCTGGCGAATACGGTGGTAGTACCAAAGAAGAACGGAAAGCTAAGGGTTTGCATAGACAACACGAATCTCAATGATGCCTGTCCGAAGGACTGTTTCCTAGTTCCTCGGATAGACCAACTCGTGGACGCTACGGCAGGACATGCTCGGTTAAGCTTTATGGATGCATATAGGGGCTACCACCAAGTCTTTATGGATACGGAGGACATGGACAAGACAGCTTTTATCACACCAAGAGGTCTCTACTGCTACCGAGTCATGCCCTTCAGGCAGAAGGCCGGGGCCACCTTCCAACGGATGGTGTCTCGGATGTTCAAAGATCAACTCGAAGACACGATGGAGGCATACATCGATGACATGGTAGTAAAAAGTGTACAAGAAGAAGACCATATTGCAGATCTCGCCAAGATGTTTGCGGTACTGAAGCAGCATGGTTTAAAACTCAACGTCGAGAAGTGCTCTTTCGGCGTTAGGTCAAGGAAATTCCTTGGCCACTTGGTCACAAGAAGGGGCATTGAGGCGGATCCGAGTCAGGTCACAGCAATACAACAGCTCATTTCGCCGGGCACGATTAAGGAAGTACAAAGGCTCACAGGGATGGCCGCAGCTCTCAACGGCTTTATCAGCCGCTCGGCGGATGTATGCCGCCCCCTTTTTCAATCAATCAAGACAAGCAAAAGGAAGTTCCAATGGACCGAAGAATGTGAAAAGGCTCTGCAGCACTTAAAGACCTATTTGTCCGAGCCACCATTACTGGAGACACCTTGGGAAAACGAAGATTTATTCATTTACCTTTCTGTCTCTCCACACGCGGTCAGCTCAGTTCTTGTCCGAGCAGAGGGAACCAAGCATCGACCAGTGTACTATACAAGCAAGACTCTGACAGGAGCCGAGACAAGGTACCAACCCCTTGAAAAAGTGGCCTTCGCTCTCGTCACGGCGTCTCGGAAGCTACTCCTTTACTTCCAGGCTCACACAATCATTGTTCTCATCGAGTATCCTCTAAAGGCCCTCTTCCGAAGAGCTGATCTCTCAACCCGAGTCTCGAAGTGTTCTTGCAAAATGGCCAACTTCGACATCCAATATCGGCCGAGAATAGCTATAAAGGCGCAGGTGTTAGCTGATTTCATTGCCAAGCTAACACCAGGGGAAGAGAAACAAAAGGTAGAAGAACCCAGCCCAATCCCACCCGAGCAACCTACTGAAGACCCTGATGCCCCTGTGGCAATTGAAGATGTGACTGACAAGGTCTTGGACGAGGAATCAACTAAAGAAGCTAACAAAGCTGAACTCACACCTAAACCTCTCTCGGAAGGAGAACTGAGTCAAAACGAGGATGAAGACCAAGCAATCGTTCCATTCTCTACTTGGCACATGTTCCACGGTAATGCTTGGAAGTTACTCGTAGATGGAGCTTCAAATCAACGGGGAGTTGGGGCTGGGGTGGTACTAGTTTCCCCAGAAGGGGTTATTCACGAGAACGCAATCACAATCGATTTCCCGGCCTCCAACAACAAGGCCGGGTACGAAGCCCTAATCGCTGGCCTTCGGCTAGCTGAAGCAATGGACGTGAAGACCTTAATGGTTTACAACAACTCTCAACTCATTGTAAACTAGTTCAATGGTGACTACGATGCTAAGGACGAAAGAATGGCTAAGTATCACTACAACAAAATTGGGTTTTGGCGATGTAAGCTAGTACATTGGCAAATGTATATTTGCATCGGCAAAGGTTTTTGGCGATGAAAAACCTTGCGTTGGCACCCCGTCGCCGTAGGCATGTCGCCAAAAGATTTGGCGATGTGAACTTTCTTCATCACCAAAAGGCAATAGCTTCAGCGACATGAATTCTCATCGCCAAAAGTGTATTTTATTTGGAAAAATTTAGACCTTTTGCCAATGTGATATTGCATCGCCAATACTAAAACTATTGGCAATGTGAGGTTTTATTGCCAAAAGTAACCTTCAAATATTTGCTAGTAAGTTTTGGCTATGCGTTTGTGTGTCGGCAAAAGAATTTGATACGAATTTTTTTTTTTTTTTTATATTTTATTTTGTTCCAATAACCTGATAACATGCATTTATCCATACATAACTATCATTAACCTAGAAATACATTCATTTCATCCAACTCACTTATTGTAATATCTTAAATATATCACAATCCAAAAACAAAGTATCTTAAACTTGTCCAAACATTAAATACAGTAAAAACATACTCCACTACCAATGCAATCCAAAAACTAATCTAGATGACCAATGCATCCAAATTTTTTCAAATGTAAGCACGAACCATAGTTGTATCAAAAGTAATACTCAAAACCCCTTTCAAAATATCTAATTCTGCATACTTGACCTTCATTTTAACTAGTAGGAGTCCCATTTTGCTGTCCACCCGAAGTGCTCTCCCCATTTTCGCTACTTTGAATTAATCCCAAAATAGCGGCTGGATCAACACCAGTAGCCAACATGAGCATCATCTTTTCCAATTTGTTACCGTAATCAACTAAGACTTTTCCTTGATTAGCCAATAGTTGCTCTTGATCAGCCACTTGTTGCTTAAGTGCAACTACCTCTGAATTTGGGATTCCTTGAGACTATGTACCATACATGCTCCTGCGAATCTCATATCCCTTCAAGTAGCCCGATCTCCTCCCAAGCACCTCAACCGAAACAGAAACATACCCTGCTCGGCAAGGTCCTCATCCACCACCTTTGCTATATGTAGCCCAGTAACACAAAACAAAAGTTCAAACTTTTAGCCAATAAGCACAAGATCTGCAAGTATGCAGACACAAAGAAATGTGTGATGTTGATCCAAAGCTGAAATGAAATTATAATCCCCACCTTATTGAAATGCTCATACCCACTGCACTTAGGCCATATAACTCACACCACTATGGCTGTTCACGCCACTAAGGCCTTATAATTCTCGCCACTAAGGTTATAAGACTCATAGGCTCCAAGACAATCACAGTAATATTAACCGGCAATTTAACAGGATGTCAAAACCTTCCACAATTACAGATAAGTACACCCACCTCGAGGTCCAGCAAAAAGGCTACCAACACAAGGTTACTCCCTACGGGGAGTTGCGGTATTCGTCGTCGCTTCCGTTCCTGACATAGAGCAAAACAATCCACATATATGAGCACTAAATTCCATAAAAATAGATAATTAGTCAATTTCAACTAACTTTTACTTCCAGCAATTACCAACTCTTATTCAAGCACTTACGGACACATAAGCAGCATAATGAAAACCTTCTCTTGCACGTAGGCCTTATTGATAGCACTTGAACAAGTTATTACAGCAAATAAAATCAATTCCTAGCTGTTGGAACCCATCTCGGCATTTATAACTACAATCACAGCTTCCAGTGACACATATACAACAACTATGGAAACCCCAATTACTATTAAGTAAGAGAATCAACATATAACTCTAATTCCAAGTTAAGGCACTTAAACCCAATTTGACTTCCAAAAGAAACCCCAAAATAACTCAAGGATTAAAACTTACAGAACATAAAATCTAAGATTACCTACTAAGTAAGGCTTCAATTCACACCAAGTAAGTTTCCCCAATTTCCTCTTCTCTTCCTGAACGTCTTTCTTACAAACTGGCTTGCTCTGTTTTTTTTTTTCTTTCTTTTTGTTCCTATCCTCTCTTAAATGATATACATCACATGCACACTTGCACCTCAATTGGTGATACACGTGCACACCAACACATTCTATTATTCTTTTTTTTTTACATTCAAGTACTTCTAGTTTTAGGAAATAACATTAAGAACCCACATTAAAGAAATTTGTTTTTTTTTTTTAAAAAAAGAACTAGATCTCACAAAACATCCCATATGAAAGACTCTGAAGCCATTCCCCTCTCTCTTTACCCTATAAGCAATAACATATAACAAACAATGAGCTCCCAGAACCTACTTTCTAGAAGAACCCAGGTACTGAATCAGTGGAATTCACCTCTGTAAACCATTTATAGAACCTGGCAGCATTGTCAGTTGGCTCACCATCTCCATATTTACACCCCAAATGAAACAATAGTATATACGTAAAAGAAAACTACATTGAAAGAGTTGTATCAAGATACATTTCTGTGTAATAAAGGATTAAGGAAAGTGTAATAATCGTATCAGACCAGCTAATTGAAAAAGACAAAAGAAAATTTCCATACTCACCAAATCTACAACTTTAAATTTCACTTTTTCGTATCTTGCTTTTGCTTCATCAACTAGTGCCTGAAAATAACAGTAACTGAATGACTCAAGCAAACAAAAACAACAAGCAAGAAAAGGAAAAAAAGAGTAATTCAATCACTCACAACCCAATAACAACATTATCAAACAATAACAGTAATTCAGACAACAAAGCAACAGAAAAGCAACACCGTTTTCATCATCACTATCATGAGCTTATAGTGGTCTTCCATCAATTGTTCATAATCATCATCTACATCATCACCGTTTTCATCATCACTATCACCTTGCTCATTGGTTTGAGGAATTTCACCGTGTAATAACTAGGTCGTATAAGATACCATCATTCCCCGTACAAGTAAATGAGCTTTCACAGTGTCATACTCATTCTTATAATAGTTGCGACAATTTCTACATGGGCACTTAATCTCCAGCACCTCACCCGAATGTGCCTTAGCAAACTCAATAAATGAGTCCGCGCCATCAACGTAGGCTTGACTAAATCTATCAGTAAGAGACATCCAACTTCTGTCCATATCTAGTCACATAAAATATTAAGGGCATGTTAATCGATGTCATATATATGAAGTGCCTTTTGTTTCTAAAAAAATGATAATGATTGGGAGAATGGAGCACGATGCAAACTTCATAAAAAAAATAGAACCAAAACTTGATGGAAGAGAAAGATACTTAAATAAAAGTGAAAGAGCAAGATACCTGAAGGGTATTACGCTGACAAAGGACACAGCTAGCAACCAATTGTGGAGAACTTAGAAATTAGGTCAGCAATTTGTCTACAATGAATCACAAGTACGGAAGTTATGATCAAGTCATAATACAAGTCAACGATTAGGAAAAAACTGTTTGATCAACAAACATTTATTGGGTGCTTTTAACATAATCAAGAGACCCACATCTCAAACTCAAAATAACAAGTTGTAATAGAAACTTCATCTTGTAAAACAGAACTATTCATTATTATGTTCGTGATCTTCATTCATTACGGAATCTAACGATACACAAACTAAATTGTTAAAGAAACTGTCAGGAAACGAAACATATACTATGTGTGAAAATAAAACCTAAACTCAGAAAAACAAAAGAAAACGAAAAGACCTCTCTTTATGCTGGAATGTGATGATCTCTAACGTGGCTCCAAAGACCTCAATGTAACAAATGGGGCAAGCCCGAGAGAACACAGTAGCGTACACAAACATACTATCCTTCTTTTTTTTTTTTTTTTGATTGCCCAAAAACCAGCCCAGCAGGGCTACATTGGCGGAGCCAGGATTCTAATTCGGGATGGGCCAAACCTTGTGAAAGCCTAATAGCGATATGCTAAAATTCCAAAACTCAATCCCCAATTCCTAATTTTATACGTTAGAACGTGATGTTATCCAAAATCAACAAATCCATATTCTAAAAATGCAAAACCGTAATTATGAATTCTTTATTAGAATCAAAATTCAGACTTTATGGTAGTAGAAATTATATTAAAAATAAAGTTATGACCATTATAATCACATAAATAGAAAGCGGAAACGTACAGAGCCCACAGGCAACACAAGGGCGACACGACGATGCGCGGTGCTGCGATGTGTGGTCTCTACGAGAGAGAGAGAGAGAGAGAGAGAGAGAGAGAGAGAGAGAGAGAGAGAGAGAGAGAGAGAGAGGGGAAGTCATCGCTACTCGTTCGTCAATCTCCGATGGCGGGATTGATGCTGCTGGCAACTGACAAGAGGTTCACCATATTAATTATGGTAACGTGGACATGAGGGCCAAGACTCGATTGGACAAAGGGGTACAAAAATAAATGCAATCACAAAGCAATAGAACTGTACAAAATTCGATCTTTTGCTTGACTGGGAACGATTTTGGGTTTCATTATCTAGAGAGAACCAGAAGATACATTTTGAAACCCCTCAAAAAATCAGCACCCACAACCAAAACCCTAAAATAACTTGAACCGATCCAATAGGGAAAGAAAAATCTTGACAGAGTGTGTGTGTGCGAGAGAGAGAGAGAGAGAGAGACCTAGTACCGGGAGAAAGGGGGACGGCTGGAGCATCGCCTCTTGTTCGTGTGCTTCTGTGCTTGTCTAATGGTGAGGAGTGAACAGAAGATAAGGTAGAGTGAGAGGCTGAGAGCTATTCATATTCCTATTTTCATTTGAAATAAAATATAAAATAGACTCAATTGGTTAATACTACGTCGTTTCATTCTATTATAACAGGAGCCAAACTAGTGATGTCGCGCGGAATGGTTGGCGCCCAAATAATTTAGCTTTTGGCGATGTAAATTGCATCGCCAAAATGAGGCTTTTCGGAGACCCCATTTTCGCATCGCTGAAAGTACAAAATACATAAAAAAAAATAGGTCTCATTAGTTTAATACTACGTCGTTTTATGTCGGTGCACAATTGGAAATAAGCGGGAAACGAAATATTGGGCGCACCAAAAATTGCGCCAAAAAATTAGCCTTTGCCGATGCATATCGCGTCGCTGAATGTGCACATTTTTGCCGAGATAATTTTCTCATCGCTGAAAGTGCAATTTTCGGTTGCCAAAAGTGGTCCATCAGGCGACCCAATTATTTTGTTGGAGACAAGGTATTGCCGATGCAATTTCAAAAAGTGCATCGCCAAATACATACCCAACGGCGATGTGTTTTTGTTCCATCGCCATTCAAGTCGCCAATACTCCATTTTCTTGTAGTGTATCTAGGCATAGCTAGGGGTTTAACCGAGAAGTTCGAAGAGATTGAAGTACACCAGGTGGGCCGAGAGCACAACGCCCACGCTGATGCACTTGCAGGATTAGCCTCAGCATGCAAAGAACTATCTCCCTCGGAACAATTTCAGCTCCGAGCTTCGATCCCCCTAGGACCCAAATGATGAATATCGAGCTCGGACCAAGCTGGATGGAGGAACTCGTGTTTTATCTCCGAGATGACAAGCTACCTGAAGATCGACGAGAAGCCCACCGGATCAGATGCAAGGCTGCAAATTACTGGCTCTCCCCAACCGGCTCTTTATATCGACGCTCTCACAGGACCGTACCTCATGGTGGTACATCAGAATCAAATCCATTCAATACTCCACGAACTTCATGCCAACAGCGGAGGTTGCCACTCGGGGGGGACGTTATATTGCCCACCGAGCCATTATTCAGGGGTAATGGTGGCCGAAGATGAAGGAAGATGCTGAAGAATTTGTTCGGAAATGTCACAAATGCCAGATGTTCAAGCCCATGATTCACCAGCCCGCCGAGGACCTTCAACCGATTACCAGTCCATGGCCCTTTGCTCAGTGGGGCTTGGACATTGTAGGAGAGCTTCCACTTGCTCTGGGAGGATTCCGCTACCTTATAACTGCTACTGACTATTTTTCAAAGTGGGTGGAGACCGAGCCTCTGGTTTTTATAACCGAGGCAAATGTAAAGAGCTTTCTATGGCAAAATATCATCTCTGGGTATGGGGTACCGTACGCCATTGTCTCAGACAACGGGAAGCAGTTCACGGGCAAACAAATGAAAGAGGTATGTGACAAGCTCGGAGTACGCTTCTTCAACTCCACACCTGTTTATCCTCAAGGTAACGGCCAGGCCGAGGCGTCTAACAAGACGGTCGCGGTTGGACTCAAGAGAAGGGAAACTGCTAAACGAGGAAAATGGGTTGAAGAGCATCCTCACGTTCTATGGGATTTCCGGACTACACCGAGACGTTCCACTGGACAAACTCCTTACTCTCTCGCCTACGGTGTTGAAGCTATTATCCCTATCCAAAAGGGGCTACCCACAATCCGAACCGAGTACTTTGATGAAACCACTAATGACAAGGCCTTAAGCAACGACCTCGATTTGGCTGAGGAAAAGCGCGATGCAGCTCGGGTAAAGTTGGCAGCGTATCAACAAGAGGTTGGTAAGGGATACAACAAGACGGCTCGGTTGAGAACATTCTGCCCAGACGACCTCGTTCGTAAGAAAGTTACGGATAAGAATAAGAAAAAGAAGTTGATGCCCAATTGGGACGGTCCCTACCGAGTCGTTAAGAAAGTTGGGAAAGGGGCATACCAGATTGAAGACATGGATGGAAAGCTCGTGGACAAGCCATGGAATGCTTACAACTTGAGAAAGTATTACGCTTAAGGATGCCGTTCTCAGATGTTGTGTTCCAGACTTAGCAAAATTTTGAAGCAACTTTGATGTAATACACTCTCAAAAATTTATCAATGAAAAGACTTTTTGATCTCAATTGTTGTCCTTCATATATTAATCGTGTCTCGGTATTCATACCAAATGGCTTCGGCTAAAGGCACAACCTCACACATGGGTCTGATCCCATAAGACCGCTCAGTTTTTCCGAGTCAATCCAACGATTACGTCAATAATTTAACAAAGAACACACCCTCGTGGTGGTACTAACATAAATACCTCAGACGATAAACCGAGTTCGACGTAAAATCCCTTCAGCTGGGGTATTGACCAAATGATAGCTTGTTTTTATAAGTTAGCAACTTAACTCGGTAATAACTACCGAGCCAAAAACAGACACCCTCTGATGGGGGTATTGATCCACTAATAACTTATCTTTTAAGTTAAGAAATCATCTTGGTACGTTTTTACCGAGTCAATCAACTCCTTTGATAAGGGGTATTGTTTCAATGATAACTTACATCCCTAAGTTAGATAATTGACTCGGTTGTCCGAGCAAACGAACCTCTCTTAAGTAGTATTGAAATCACCCAAACCTCTACGAGATATGATTTACATTCAAACCGAGTCACTGATATCACTCTCGGATTCCAATACTTGTGAAAATTTCTTTAAATTTTTACGAATCTTTTTTATAAAGCATTCACTTTACTTAAATTGACTCGGCAATTCTTCCGAGAAGATCCACAAAATTGCTTCGGATATTCTTTCATGCCTTCGAAATATTTTTGAACATTCATCTCAACTTAGGCCAAGGGTATTTTTTGCCCTAAGCCAAGAAGAATGAGGGGTATTCGTATATATACGGAAACACGTCTCGGATCAATCATGCAAGCATGATACAAAAGAAGCACGAAAATACCATTCATTTAAACATCCACAAACGGCTCGACATATAATTCCACCGAGCCGTGATCAAGACAACCCAAAGAAATAGTTCAGAGGGAGAAAGAGAGATTGTACCAACAACTACCAAATCACCACAACGGTCTGGCATAAAATTCTACCAGTCGTGAACAGAACAAACCACAGAAATTGTATGGGGGGGGGGGGGAGAGATATTGTTTAAACAAATTTGTAAAATCAAGGACCGCGACACTAAGCGTCCTTCCCTAGCTCTTCATCACCAGCGTTGTCTCCACCCTCGGCAGTCTCTTCAGCTTGCTCCTCTCCAGCTTCCTCTTCACCTTCTTCTTCCTCCTCTTCTGGAGGGATGTCGATCTCGGGAAGTGCAACTTCAGGAACTGCACGAAGGTCGGATTCGGTATGGACGCTGGCTGCATCAAGGCCAAACCCGTATCCCTTAGCAATCCCTCAGAAGTAAAAGATCCGAGCACCCCTCCTGAAGCTCATATTCTTGATTTCCTGCACTTGTCCTCGGTAATATTCAGCAACTTTCACCTTCGCTTCTTCAAACCCAGCCAAGTAGGCGTAATTAGCGCCTTCTTGTGGGCCTCATCTTTCTCGGACAACTGAAGCTTCAATTCTCCCATCCGCCTTTTTAGCTCTTCCAACTCGGAAAGCTGAAGCCTAGCTACCGCCAACTCATCCTCGATTTCTTTCTTCTTCGAAAGAGCATCCTTATGCCTTGTCTTCAAAGCCGAATAGTTTGAAGACAGATTCACCACCTTCTGATGGTAATCGAGCATGGACTGGCTGGTCTGAAGAAGTTGTTTAAGATAACGGGAATGAGTTATGCAACAAAAAAAAAAAGTCTCTGTATAGAAACTTACCGAAGCTAGATGGGAGAACATATCTACAATATTGCCTTCAAGGTCTGCAGGAAGTTACTTCATGTCCTCGGGCAAGCACACCCCTTGGAGTACGGGGAGAGCGAGCCTGGGGTAAGCTTGGATACTATCTGTCATTAGCACTGGTTTTCCTTGCTTGACTTGCGGGGCAAAGATGAAGGGAGCGGGAGCAGAGGCTTCAACATGAGTGTCCTTCAGGGAAATATCCTTTTTGGCAGGGCTCTTCTCGGAAGTGGTCTTTCCTTTCTGGACATCCTTCCCAGGGCCAGAGCCAGAGCCCTGCACGAGTTTCTGTTTCTTCAGCTCAGTGGCATCTGTCTCAGCGGTAGTCGAAGCTCTCTTAACCTGAGATGGGGTTCCCTTTGCAATAGGAATAACTGTCTTCTTTGATTTTTTAGACGGCAATAAGCTTGGAAGATCTCCGAGATCACCTCCCATTTCTTATTCTTCAACAAACTCTTCCTCCAAAGGCTCTCGAATTCTTCCCACAAGCTCTTGGAGCTCGGTACGATGAAGATCTACTTCCGAATCAGAGCTTATCTCTATCGGAGCAATGGCCATTCCCTTACCTGATGGCGCCCATTTTCTCTTACGACTCGGACCGGCCTCCTCCTCGGATTTTTTCTTCCTCCTCTTCTGAAGATAAGAGGATAAATAGGCTCGTACCCTAGCAAGACATGGGCGTACCTCTCCTCTTTTGGAACGGCGAAAGCAATCCTGATGTTATCGTCATTTTTCGCTTTAATCAACCGGGCAGAGATTAGGGATGGCTCTGTGCTTGCGACCTAACTTTGTTGTAGATAGCGTCGCCCCAAGCGTAGGGTTTAGGCCGGCGATAGCATCAAAACCGGTAAGACCGGATCGAATCCACAGGGACCGAACGCACCCGGCGTGAGAGTTGTCTTGCAAGTGTAGGTTTTCAGCCTTAAAGCGGCAAACTGTGGTTTTGTGATTTGTTTGGTGGAATTCTCTCGACTTCGAGAACGACTCAGAATTAAATAGACAAATATAAGCTAAGGCGAAGTCTAGGGGTAGTTAACTACCATGACTCGGGTTAATCCATCCTCTCTTGATAACCGGCTCGGGGCATCGTTAAATGCCCCCGAACGGAAGATTTAGATTTTAAAACCTTTTACAAGAAAATGTGTTTACCAAAGATTAGGGGTTTTCGGTAAATTTTGCAAACGGATGGGTTGACATCGCCCAAAGCATCAAACGTGCCAAGTAGCCAAGCTCTTGGCTACGGGTGATCAAAAGGATTAACAAACCCACTCTTTGGTACATAAAAGTGAAACCCCAAATTTTCGGTAAACAAGCGATGTATGCCTTATACACGAGATGGACGAATTAAACCCAAGTCATGGAGTGTTAATCACCCCATGACTAAGCCTATTAAAACTACTCACACATTGTGCTAGAAATTAAGCCTATGAATTGGAAGAAAACTAAAAATTAGTTTAATAACTCTAAAACTGATTTTTATAATTAATCCTAGGTTTGCCTACAACATTAACACTTGAGAATTAATCAAACAACTAATAAGAACAAGAGTTTTCAAAGGAAATAGCTAGAAAAACAAGAAAATGAATTAACCGATAAAAACGGAAATAAACTAAATTTATACAAAGGTCTCAACACGTACTACAACATTAAAGCAGAAGAATTACCTTGAAACTAAATGGAAGAGCTTCAAATCCTGGAGAGAAGGTAGAACAAATCTAAGTACAAACTAAGGGAGGTAGAGAGAGAAGGTAAAAACAACTCTAACCCTAAAAATATGAGGTTGAAGACCCTTTATAGGCCCCAAAAGTCGTGCTAGATTATTACAAATATACCACTAGATATTTCTTGATCGGGCTCAAAAGTTGCAGAAAAGTGCAGCTTCAACCAGTAGAACAAAAGTGCTCTACCGGTTGAAAAACTCACTGCTTCTCTTCTACTGGTTGAGCAAAAGTGCTCTACCGGTTGAACATGTAAAACCTGAGAATTTTCTATGTCTTGATCCCTTGACCTTCCGGCTTGTCATCATGACCTCTAGGCCTCCCGAGTCTTGTTCAAAACTTCATTACTTGTCTCCCGGAACTCGGTGGCGGGGTGCCATGTGGCCTCCGGTGCTCAGGCATCCGTTGGTTTAACAATGGCGTCAAAACACGCCTTATTTCTCCATTTTTACCTGAAACTAACAAAAAACAACCTCGCGCAAAATCAATCGTATAAAGGCACAAAATGCACGTGTGTGTGATCACAATGAGCGAGATAAGGCCGGATATATACAACATTTGGGGCTTATCACACCCCCCAACTTGAACTTTGCTTGCCCCGAGCAAACTAAACAAATGCAACTAACGGAAACAAACTAAAACGGATACGTCTTTTAAACCCCCGGGCGGCCCTGGTAGGACGAGTGAAGTCTCGTGAGGGTTTTCAGCAGTGAACACCCACAAAACACAAAGGAATTGAATACTTTAAGTGTGACTTGATAAGCCCCAAATGTTGTTTATATGCGGGCTTATATAACTCATTGTGATCACACACACGTGCATTTTGTGCCTTTAGGCCCAGTTTTCCAAAATATTTTAGCACCCAGGTACTAAAATCATGATATTTCAAATAAAAAACTGAAGTGGTTTCGTGTGTCATTTTTTTATTTTTTTCACACCAAATTAAAATACTCCTCGTGTACTTTAATTTGGTGCAAAAAAAATTGAAAAACGATACACAAAATCACTTCATTTTTTTTATTTGAAATATCATGATTTTAGCACCAGGGTGCTAAAATCTTTTGGAAAACTGGGCCTTATACGATTGATTTTGAGCGAGTTGTGTTTTTGATGAGTTTCAAAAAATCGGAGCTAAAAGGTGTGTCTAAAACTCCAAATAATCCCCGGTTGTATCCGGAAGTACCCAAGGTCCCGCAATGCCGTGGAGGACAATCGACGAAGCTTAGAAGTCAATTCAAGAAGCTTTGGAAGGTTCAAGGAAGGCCCAGAACAAAAAAACAAGAAATTTGGAGTTATGAGCTTCGAGAAAATCTGACCAACTGATAGAAAAAGGCTCATTACTTTCAAGATAAAAAAGCTATGAATATGAGGTTAATTGGGTTAGAAAGTAGACTCATAGAGCTTTCCAACAGTTCAAGAATCGCCTCATTCCGAGTTCGGATGAAGCCGGGGCGTGCCCGCGAAGTTGGGTAAAAAATCTTCCTGGACAAACCAATCTGGATCGATCCACTCTTAAAAGTGGATCGATCCACCTCATCCCAAAAGCTCAGCAGACACTTCTAGATCGATCCACCTCAAGTTTGGATCGATCCAGACTCATTATTGGCGATTTTTGATAGATTTTTGGTTGCTTTAATATCTTCCATTTATGGAAACTTTCCACTTGTAGTATGTTTTTGGGATAATTAGCCAATGTAAAGGGCTTTTAGTATAAATACCCTCCTCCCTCCTCTCTCCTACCTCTCCTCCTTAGTTAGTTTTTCTAGTAAAAACTCCATAGCTTGTTAAGCTTTATCTCTCTAGATCAATCAAGTAAGTCTTTATTTTCCTTTAATTTCTTGTTGTTTAATGTTGTAGCTACTTGTTGGATCTCTATATAAATAAAGTTTATTTACGTTTTTACCGGTTAAATCTTATCTCTCCTCTCCTAGCCTTTTCCTTTGAAAACTCAGGCTATCATGTGTTGTTTGTTAATTTCTTAAGGTTTAAAGTTGTAGGCAAGGTTAAGATCATCATATAAAATCAGTTTTTAAGAATGTATGTCATGTTCTTTATTTCCTTCAAATTTCTAGTCAAACCTCCTTGTATGTTTTGTGAGTAGTTTACTTAGGCTTGGTCATGGGGTGATTAACTCTTTATGACTTGAGTTAATATGTTCCTCTCGACAAAAAGGCATACACCGTTTGTTTATCAAAGAATTAGGATTGATTTTATGTATCAAAATTCGGGTTTGTTAACCCCCTTGATCACACGTCGCCAAGGGCTAGACCACTTGGCACGTGTGATGCTTAGGGCTATGGCAACCCAAAGGTTTGTCTAAATGACACAAGAATCCTAATCTTTGTGAAACACATTTTCTAGTTAATGGTTTTAAACTCTAAATCTTCCGTTCGGGACCATCTAACGATGTCCCGAGCCGGTTATCGAGAGAGGAACGGATTAACTTTGGTTGTAGTTTGTTAAAATCCCCTAGACTTAGCCTTGCTTTTAATTAGTCATTTTTAAATCTCCAAGTTGTCCTCGAAGTCGAGAGAATTCCACCAAGCAAATCACAAAGCCAAGTTTGCCGCTTTAATGCTAAATCCATCATTCGCGAATCAACACTCACGCTCAGCGCATTCGGTCTCTGTGGACTCGACCCGGACTTCCGGTTATCATGCTACCGCCGGCCTAAACCCTACGCTTGGGGAAATCATATTGAAATACAATCCAACGTCACAAGCATGACTCATACCCAACCGAAAACCACACATAGTACCACAAAGTCTGCCACACAAGTCAATGGCAAGATATTTCATTCATAGAAAGAGTTAAGCAAGTGAACTTCATATCCAAACTTAGCACAAAAATGAATCCTCTCACCTACGGTCGGATAGAGAATTCTCACGTGGCATGCGTGTGAAAAGAAACCTCACAAAGAAATTCACTAATCTTGAAAACAATTCTCAAATCATTGATAGCTCGGTATTTCTTTAAGCACACCCCTTCCCTTTATTCGAATGAATCTCTTTTTTTTTTATATGTGGTCGTGCAATGCCAGGACCTCTTGGGCTTTCTTGTTGACCCCTTTAGCGAGCGTTAGGTCGGCCATCCCCAAGCCAAATGGCCTTAGGGCGCCAGATTTTGAGAGACCCCTCAGACTTAATTGCTCGAGTCAAAAAGGCTTTATAGTGAGGTCCAAGCTAACCACATTCAACAATGCCTTCACCACAAGGTCTATCCATCTTTTGACGCGAACAATACGGTTGGAGGAAACCCCGATTGCCCGGTTACTCAATGAACGCCCGGATAAACATTAACAATATAGCATGCATCATTTTTTTTTTTTACAAGGAAAGGGGCTCCAATTATTCCCCAAACAAGTTAATTCACACCGAGGAATCAATGACACGTGAACCAATTTTGAAGCCAGTGAATTCTCAAGTGAGATAGTGCGCGTGCGAAAGCATGAATTCAAGTGAGCATACGCTATCCAACTATAGGTAATACGGTTTAACCAAGTGTTTCCCTTTAACGTCATGTTCACAAGCTTAAGTCTATCCATGAAATCATATCAAAACTCTGTCTCACACAACAAACATCATAGCATTAATTAGAAGCCATCAATTAAGAGTAGGCACACGCAAGTATCCAAATTCCTAGATTCACCAAATTTTTTAATTTTTTTCAATTTTCAAATTTTTTTTCAAGACTCTTAATATAAACAATGCAACAAAGCATGAAGTAAACCCTCCCCCCAACTTAAAATGTGCTATGTCCTCATAGCACGAAACAGTATGAAAATGAAGAACTAGGAGGGATAAAAATGTACCGATGGGGTGCAATGTCGACCACCTTATACCTCGACAAATGAGAGGCATTTTCATCACTCCTACTAAGAGAAAGTGATATTTGAACTGCCCGGCTTGTGTTATATGAGCTTCACAAATAACAATATGTACAAAAATAACACAACCGAAGAAGCTTCATGCGATTGCACGGGTACTACTTTTCTTCCCGAAACTAGAGACTGTGGCTAGGCCATACGTAGCTCAAGTTCGGGTGGCTATACCGGACCATCAGAATACACAACATCCTTCATGTGGAATCCAAACATCCTTCGTACTATGAAGAGTTATTAGTACAAGCATAATATCCCATTTCACACCCTCCGTTAAAAATTGTACATGACCATGCCATAAGATAAGATACTTAGAGTAAAGTGATAGCAGTAGTCGCTTTAGAAAATGTAGTTCCACCAAGTGCATATTTTGAACCAAATTTATTTTCAAGGTGTTGGCAAGATTTACTAAAAATGGATTGTAAACACAATCATAATTATCAACACCTAGAAAATCAATTAGTTCGACTCTTTCAAGTTCTTGTGGTGGAGGAGACTCAATGGAAGTGCTAGTGACATTAACCTCAAAAGTTTTCTCATGAAAAGGCATATCAAGGGTACACTCGGAATCCTCTTGGGGAGCATAATAAAAAACAGGCTCATCATCCCATTTAACCTCGGAGATTTCTGTCAAAGCTAAAATAACCCCTTCATTAAAGAACAGAGGTTCTATTTCAATTTCAGTCAACTCGCAAAATTGGGGCTTTTGGGCTAATTCATCAAGGTAGTTCCAACCCTCTTCGGCATTTTTACTCAGGAATTCTTCATCGGACAACAAATCAAATTGACATGTCATAGAATTTAAACCTCGGCAAAAGATAGCCAGTAGATCCCCAAGCTCATAAATATAAATTGCCCAAGAGAATATGGAACATTTAAATCGCCCCCAATACTGCAGAAAAGACTCATCATCTTGTTGATAGAAATTGGTGATGTCTAGAAAAAGCCCTTCATAGCAACTTCCAAAATTAGCCATATTTTTTTATAGGATTTTTAGGACTAGCAGAACGGAGGGGTTATGCAACCGCCTCACCACAAGAACAGTTCTGAGGGGCTAGTCTGCCGCCTCGTTAATAAAACAAGTAATGTACAAAAAATAAGAAAAACTATACAAAAGAGTGGGATACTTACAATGGAGCAAGGAAAAACTCACGCTAGATGGACCATTGGGTCCTCGGCAACGGCGCCAAAAATGCTTGCGACCTAACTTTGTTGTAGATAGCGTCGCCCCAAGCGTAGGGTTTAGGCCGGCGATAGCATCAAAACCGGTAAGACCGGATCGAATCCACAGGGACCGAACGCACCCGGCGTGAGAGTTGTCTTGCAAGTGTAGGTTTTCAGCCTTAAAGCGGCAAACTGTGGTTTTGTGATTTGTTTGGTGGAATTCTCTCGACTTCGAGGACGACTCAGAATTAAATAGACAAATATAAGCTAAGGCGAAGTCTAGGGGTAGTTAACTACCATGACTCGGGTTAATCCATCCTCTCTTGATAACCGGATCGGGGCATCGTTAAATGCCCCCGAACGGAAGATTTAGATTTTAAAACCTTTTACAAGAAAATGTGTTTACCAAAGATTAGGGGTTTTCGGTAAATTTTGCAAACGGATGGGTTGACATCGCCCAAAGCATCACACGTGCCAAGTAGCCAAGCTCTTGGCTACGGGTGATCAAAAGGATTAACAAACCCACTCTTTGGTAGATAAAAGTGAAACCCCAATTTTTTTGTAAACAAGCGATGTATGCCTTATACACGAGATGGACGGATTAAACTCAAGTAATGGAGTGTTAATCACCCCATGACTATGTCTATTAAAATTACTCACACATTGTGCTAGAAATTAAGCCTATGAATTGGAAGAAAACTAAAAACATTTTTAATAACTCTAAAACTGATTTTTATGATTAATCCTAGGTTTGCCTACAACATTAACACTTGAGAATTAATCAAACAACTAATAAGAGCAAGAGTTTTCAAAGGAAATAGCTAGAAAAACAAGAAAATGAATTAACCGATAAAAACGAAAACAAACTAGATTTATATAAAGGTCTCAACACGTACAACAACATTAAAGAAGAAGAATTACCTTGAAACTAAATGGAAAAGCTTCAAATCCTAGAGAGAAGGTAGAGCAAATCTAAGTACAAACTAAGGGAGGTAGAGAGAGAAGGTAAAAACAACTCTAACCCTAAAAATCTAAGGTTGAAGACCCTTTATAGGCCCCAAAAGTCGTGCTAGATTATTACAAATATGCCACTAGATATTTCTTGATCGGGCTCAAAAGTTGCAGAAAAGTGCAACTTACACTGGTAGAACAAAAGTGCTCTACCGGTTGAAAAACTCACTGGTTTTCTTCTACCGGTTGAGCAAAAGTGCTCTACCGGTTGAACATGTAAAACCTGAGAATTTTCTATGTCTTGATCCCTTGACCTTCCGGCTTGTCATCATGACCTCTAGGCTTCCCGAGTCTTGTTCAAAATTTCATTACTTGTCTCCCGGAACTCGGTGGCGGGGTGCCATGTGGCCTCCGGTGTTCGGGCATCCGTTGGTTTAACAATGGCGTCAAAACACGTCTTATTTCTCCATTTTTACCTGAAACTAACAAAAAGCAACCTCGCGCAAAATCAATCGTATAAAGGCACAAAATGCACGTGTGTGTGATCACAACGAGCGAGATAAGCCTGGATATATACAACATTTGGGGCTTATCACTCTGCAAAACAGATAAGAGCTCGGTGAGTTGAATTTCGTCCACAGGATATGTAAACAAGATGTACATTAAAGCGATCCGAACCTATCAACGTATCATGTCATGGGACAACATAAAGACCATCGTCCTCGGGACCAAATTCAAAATTGCCTCGTATTTCTACAAAGTCATTAGCTCCACGGTCGAAGTCAGGAAGATGGTCGATCAAGTAATCTCGGGGTTCCTTCGGATTGCTCCGGAGGGACAGGAACCTACGACCCCTCGGGCTGGTCCGAGACACATTGTAAACTCCAATCAGGTAGGAGAGATTGAAGATGAACCCGAATCTCTCCCGAGGCACCTGAATACCGTTGATGATGCGGAAAGCATTTACGGCAAGAAATTTCGGGGAAAGCTTATACTCATACAAGAACTGGCGCAAGAGGAGGTTCATGGGGAACCGACCCCCCCCCCCCCCCCCCCCCCCCCCATGATGGCTATGAGGGGAAGTGTGATATTGTCTTCGGAGAACGAGATGCGGTCTGATGGAACTAGGCGGACCTCAACATCGCTCGGGATATTGTATTCTCGGCAGAACTCTTCATATTTACCCGGCTCTCCACTAAAGAAAAGAAGGTACGGATTTGGCTCCTTCTCGGAGGATTTCGCCTTGGGAGGACGGGCCTCCGGGGGATGGATCACGGCCGCCGGCTCGGTGGCAGGATTGTCGTCTGTGGGTTCATAAATGGACCCGGAGTTATCTGCCCCCAGCTGGCGGACATCTATAATTTGGACATCAGGGATTTGAGCGGAAGCTCCGTTCCCATCCCTCCCTCCTCCGAGATTGATAGACTCGGTGTGGTCGCTACTTAGCTCACCCTGGTTCACCAAGTCCTCGCTTCCGGAGCGGGCGAGGGGATTTACAGCTATTGGATTAAGAGGACCAAAAGTCTCATCAACTGGACCAATGTCGGCAGAAGCCATGCCGACGTCGGGACCGTGGTAGCCGTAGGTCCCGCGACTGTGCAGTCCGGACTCGAAAGAATCCGTCCGATTTGAACTTCCTGAAGAAAGGGCGAAGGACTCCAGGGTTTCCGAACCTGACAGAAGGTGCACGGGTGAAAAACAGTTAGCCACATAACTGATGGTGACCTAAAAGCTTCGGTTGGGGTAACTAAGTGGCAAAATTGGCTCGGTCAAATTCCGAGCCCAAATCCTCTTTAACCTAGGCGTGGCTTATATGTCTCGGGGATCCTAGGCAAGGGAAGGGCTATCGATGGCTCAAGTTCTATCTTGGCCAAGGTTCGGATCGCCTGTCTCGGTTGACAAACACAATTTTGTGTGAACCCTAAGTTTTAGAAGATCTGAAAGTGACTTGAAGGGTCGCGAAAGCGGTTCTAATAAGGAAGACGATGAACAGTGAACAAGCGTGTTCAACTGTTCATCGCCACTTTTATAATCTTTCAACAAATCGTAAGAAAGCCGTTTTGCACTAAATCAAGACTTGAGAAATCATCTTAAAGTGACAAAAACGATGATGAAATCAACGATCAAAAGAGAAAGCCAACGAGTTTGAGAAGAAATTTTTACCTTGGATACATTGCCACCTTGGGCTACATGGTAGCTTCTTATGTATACCTTTCTAGGTCAACTGTTTGGGCCGAAAAGGGATCCACGATTAGCCGGGTCGGGTTGTTATAAATGGTATCAGAGCCCCACCTTGGCCCAAGTGGTGGGTAGGATGCGCTTTGCCACCACGGACACCAGGGGAGGTTGCTGGAACTATGCAACGAGGAAGTTGCCCTTCCCTAAGGGGGAAATATTGTAATAGTACTCTAGGTTTTGGGGTAGAAGGTGTTTAGTCCCACATTGGTTGGGAGCTAAAACCTTATGTGGTATATTAACACCCACCTTGGACTACATAGTACCTTCTTTGGTATACCTTTTCAGACCAAGTATTTGGGCCGAAAGGGGGTCTATGGTTAGCCAAGTCGGGTCGTTACAGCTAGGATGGAATATTGGGTCCACGGAATGAGTAATCCGGGCTATGATTTTATCTCCCAAACCATGGATGACTAGTGGGACTGTGATTTGTCATCCACGGGCGCACAAGTCCCCAGCCAAACGGCTCTTATGAGCTATCAAATTATATAGGTGGAGAACAACAATATTAAGAATAGAGACAGGGTGTTGTTTCGGTCGGTTCAACCTCATTCAGTGTTTGAAGGTGTCTGAGTTGGCAAAGGCAACTGGGTTGAAATTAATTATACAGGTCGAAGCAAAGGTCAAATCAGTGAAAAAGTTTGTGTGAGATGGAACTATAGAAGTTGCTCTTGCTAAAGTTTAAGTTTAGGCGGATTCTCAACATACATTTACTGTGCATATATACTGCTTCTCTGCCTCTCTGGTCTTGCACGCCTTTTCCCATAACCCTTCTTGTCCAAATAGATTACTTATTTCTGTTGCCAAATAGTATTCCCTCCGTCTCAAATTTTTAGTCCTGTCAGATTTTGATGTAATTTTTTAATTGTTCATCATATCTTCTAATCTAAAACATATTTATATGCAAAATAGATCTTATTTGAGATCTGAATTAGTTCAATTATACACAAGATTTAAAATATTCAAAAATATTAGAGTGAAAAAATCTGAACATGACAAACAATTTGGGATAGATGGAGTACTGTATTTACTATTGCTAGAACAGTACTATTCCTAGCACATACAATATGCCAAATATTGTTTTACCAGCGGTAACAAAACCGCTGTTAAAGGGTGTAATTACCGGCGGTAATCACCCGCCGCAAAAAATAATTTTTCCCGCGGTTTTATTACCGGCGGTAATAAAATCGCCGATAAAGGTCACTTTTACCGGCAGTAATTATAAACCGCCGGTATTACTACTATTACCGGCGGTAATCCAAAAAACCACCGGTAAAAATGTAAGTTTTAATATAAATATTTTTATTTCCTAAGTATAACCGAAAAGTTTGGGTGGTCGGGCGGTTAGGTGTCGGGGCTCCACACAAAGGGTCGCAGGTTCGAAACTTGGCGGGACAATTTTTTTTCTCGGAAATAACCATTACTGGCGGTAATGAAACCGCCGGCAAAAGTCGACTACTATTACCGGCGGTAGATTACCGCCGTTTTGACAGCGGGCGGTTTTTTGCATTTTTACCGCAGGTAATACTTTTCCCACGGTTTTGGGACTTTTTCCGGTGGTTTTCTAATGCCGGGAATAGTCATTTTTCTTGTAGTGATAAAACTTCCTCTGTTCCATTGTTAATGAACTCAAACTCTGTGCCTTTTTTTTGAATGGCGAAACATGAAATTTTTTTAATCTCAAATGGGATACAATGGGATGATGATATCAAGATAGTGAAGTTGGCATAATTCTTTAACAAGCACATTCAAAATAGGTTTGCATCCACTCAAATCTATGCCGAACTATAAGTTTATGCATGCGTGACAATTGAATATAGGCAAGACTACTAAATTTCCTTTTATTTCATGTGTATTACTAGTAACTTACACATAATACCTCCCCATGTACACCAGCCACTTCATTATATCTGATGTTTGCCATTTGCTAAAATCAATTTTTAGCATTATTAAAATTTTTGACTTTAGTAAATGGCTTCTTATTTGCTAAAATAAACTGTTGATTTTGGCAAATGTTAATTTTATCAGATGAGAAACTCACAAATAACACACACATACCATAACTTTCTAATCTGCATCCACACTTGTAGTAAATAGTTTCACTTTCACAAATTATGTAGACTATAGGAAACTTATTTTTGCACTCCAATATTAATTGTACTCCAAAAGTTATCTTCTAGTGTACTTTGACAACTCTGTTGCGTATAATTTAGACTACTACAAAATATTTTTGGAGTGTGTTCATAAGAATGTAGAGTGCAAAAATTATTTTCAAAGATAATATATCCACGCGCGTGTGTAAGTATCAGCGTCGTCCTCCTGAGCCGCTCTCCCTCTGGCAATTAAAATAAACAGCGGCAACAGGCGAGCCAAGATTATAAACCTCCGCAAAGTCCCTAGTGTTGAAATTCTGACGCCACCCGGGAGCATAGACTGTTTGGCGTCCCAGCTGCCGGAACAACACGAATGCGAAACGGTGAATCCCCATGGATGGCCGTGGACTTTCATAGCAAACCACCTCTTGTCCTACAATGACCCACCAAAAAAGTTCTAATAGATGATGATCACCAATTAAAAAATATGACCACCAGGCCAGGTTATCTACCTTTGGACTAACTTTAGTGTGTTTTTATCAGTCTTTATTGTTGTTTTTCTTAGCTTGTACCAGATTCAGGTCGAATTTTTATATACATCACATCATTCGGCTCGAGGAGAAGAATTAGAAGAGTTTAAAAATATATGCCAATGTAGAAAAAATATTCTCTAAAAATATTCTTGCCAAAAACGTATTTATCGGGTATTAATTAGTATATCCTTGAAATACATTTATGTTATTAATAGAAAGGAACTCGATTTAGTGTTGTAATATTTTACATAGCATTGATGTTTTCTGAAAGTAAAAATATCAAACAATATTTGAAGAAAATGAATTTTAACTTGGATTTTGATTGCTACAAGCCGTTAAAAAGAGCATAATTTCAATTATCATAATGGACCCGGAAAAAGACCACAAAATACCCGAAAGGACTGTCCAGTCTCTAAAAGGGACCAGAGAGTCCTCCATGTACAATTGAGGAGGAAAATGAAGAAAAATAGTTTACTCACCAAAGCTAGCTCCTGTGGTTGCTGGAATATCAGTCACCAACCTAGATAAGATGTCCAACCAGAGAGTGTTATATAATAGCAGCTTAGATTACGATCTTCGGGTGCATAATATCACTCACAGTGCATAACTATATAGCGTTGAACTGTATGTAGTGTAAATTTTTCTTTTTTTTTTTTTTTTTTGAGTAGAAATTTATCTTCTTAGTTTGTCAAGAATCATTTAGCCGCACTATTCAAATTAAGTCTGTTAAAATATTTTAAATCTAGCCTGTTGAAAAAAACCAAATCGAACGTGTGTTACAAAGATATTATTTACTCTTGTAAGTTGTGACGCCCAAGGGGGACGAATGCTAATCTTATACACTCTGCTTTTTAAATGCCCCTCAAAACTGATCATCGACGTTTTGTTCCTACGTATATTGAGCCAAAAATATTATTTGTCCTATAACACTTTTAACTTATTTAACTTTTTAAAATTCCTTCCCTAATTATTTGTGTTTTGTTTTGTTAAATCCAACTTCAGCCAAAATAGTATTTCATAATTTTTTGGGAATTTTATGCATCGAATGAACGAGTGACAGCTAATGTACATAAAATAAAGAACAGTATGGGAATGGGTAATCCTACTGGTACAGAAAAAAATGTACAGAAAATGTACAAATCGCTCTCGGGGACCCACTTTTGGGTCCCACACGAGTGATCCGAACCGTTCATTATTCTTAGAACATTTTTCCGAGGGGCTCCAAAAAATTTCAGCTCAATCGGACGGTTAGAAGTGCTTGAACCAAAATCACACAATTTGAAACGGTTTCAAACGGTGTGATTTTGGTTCAAGCACTTCTAACCGTCCGATTGAGCTGAAATATTTTGGAGCCCCTCGGAAAAATGTTCTAAGAATAATGAACGGTTCGGATCACTAGTGTGGGACTCAAAAGTGGATCCCCGAGAGCGATTTGTACATTTTCTGTACATTTTTTTCTGTACCTGTAGCAGGATCCGTATGGGAATGGAGGAAAAGAAGGGGTTTAAAAAGTAGGAATGTTTCCAGAAACATAGTACACATGTTGGGGGCCACAGTTGCATATATACAAAACATAAAACTCAATGGAAAGAACTTTTGTGTTGTGGCCTTGTGGGCATGTTCCAATGAAAGGCATATCTTTTTCCCATGAAAACTAAACTGAACAATCGGTTTTTAACTTCCAGCTTTTCATGATTTTCCCATCCAACATCGTACTACCTTTTCTGTTTCTTTTTCCTTGATGTAAGAATATATTGTAGACACGTAGCAGTTTTGATACCAAGAGAACTGGTCCTTTTTTCTTTTTCTTTTTTCATTTATTGAATTTTTTGTGGTATGTACGTATTTTCTATTTGCCCGCTCTCTTGTAATATTTGTTATGGTTATTATGAAGGAACCGATCGAATTCTATCTATCGATCAAGGAAAAAAGACTAGGAGAAAAACAACTCGAACTCGAAATGATGTTGGATGGTAAAACAACAATTATGGATAATATATATAGGTACATATATTTGTGATGATTGTCATTTCCTTTCAAAATAAGTTCTAAAAATGTACTTAAATTCAGATAATTATGAAGGAACCAAACTCCCGGTAACACCATGGAGAGAAAGATGGAGAGAGAGGCCATTACCAATGCAAGTATTCCCTTAGGTTGGGGTCACTTGGACTTGGAGCATCAGGGTCCACCATAACCTGTTATGACAGATAAATCTAATAAGTAGTAAGTACTAGAAACCTTGGGTTAAGTTTGTGTCGAAGGAAAAGAAGTGAAAATGCTCCTGATACCCGTGAATGATTTGCATGAAAAATAACATATCTACTTGGTTGTAATTAATGGATATTCAAATTGAAAAACCGTTTTGGTGGATATATCAATGCTTATATTTGTTTGCATTTTTCTTAATCAATGGGAAAAAAAAAGATTTTTATATTGACAGCTCACCATTGTTTTAAATCTCGGTATCGGTGTATCGATATCGGGACATATCGGTGATACGTCGCGGGAATCGGCTGTCTTGGCCGTGAATTTTTTAAAATCATTAGCAACTCATACAGAACCTTTGATATTGGTTTTTTTTTTGCCTCATTAGCATAATTTGTCATATTTTAGACTATCTTAGAACATATAATAACACATTGTCTCTAATGGTCATTAGATTTTTTTGGGTTGCCTAGAGCACAAAAAAAAAAAACTTACGATACACTTAAATAATTTTTTCTTGACACCTTTACTCTTATTCTTGCGTGTTTCTCCAAACCAAAGACTACGTGGAGTCTTCCCAACCTTTACTTTAAAAAAACAAAGTAAAAAGTCTTCACAACTTTCTGAAAAAATGAGACCTGTTTGCTGTCCCCTCTCTCTCTCTCTATACCTCCACTTCTCTGTACTCTTCTCTCTCACCGCCCCTCTTTAACTGGGTTGGCTCATGGCTGTTTAATGAAGCTACAGATCGGAAAATAATTATATGTATCGACCCACTTTCTTCTACTCCTATTTCGTTTATATCAGATCTCTATCTCTCTGTCTTCCTCTCGGCAATAACCCTCAACGCCATTCTCTCAGTCGTGTGAACCAGAGAAGATCGACAATGAGATCAATTTTTAGTCCAACCCATGGTATCCCGTTTCACTCTCTTCCCGAGATTGCAACGGCAGTATGGCAGCAACCAAATCAGGTATCTTCCATCGGCGGCCCTGTTTTTTTTCTTCCAATCCAGTCCGCTACAGGCCGAACCGGACCGCTACAGTCGAAGAATCGGCCGATACGGAGATACGTATCGGGAATCGGCCGGTTCAGTCTGCGATTTTCCTTCCCACGACTATATCGAACTGTATCCGTCTCGGCACCTCCAAATTCCGATACGAACCGGCCGATACAGTACGTATCGGCCGATATTTAAAAGTATGCAGCTCACTGAACTATAAAAAAGCTCCCCAACCGATAAAAGAACAAATAATCCATTAAACTTTTTGTACTTTTCAATAAACTTTCTAAACCATATATCAGTTCAATGGGCTGTTTTTACTAGCATTTTTTTTAACTATTAATAATAATAATGAACGCGAATTAATGGAAAAGATGAGAAAAATAGTGAATTGGGGACTTACAAGAGTGTAGAAGGTCCTTAAGTCCTCTCCTCCAATATCAGCCCTTGGTTGGATGGCTACTTGAGAAGGCCTAAGTTCACACCCATTGTTAACTTCCCTAGTATTGTATATCACCCTAAGGCCAATTGATCTTGTGAAAGGGTCCAAAATATCCCCAATCACACGCCCAACAACAAGAGGATCCCTATCTCGTGGCATAGAATATATATAAATGATTATATCTATTGCTTTTTACTACTGCAGATAGCCAAGAGAGACTAGCGATCGAGTCGTATTTATACACTAAAAAGTGATGTGAGATACCAGCTGCCAGCTTTAGCTTTTGTTCCATTCGGAGGAATCAGCAGTTAGCTTTCTGCTTTAGCTTTTGTACTATTGCAGGGCCGTCTTTGGGGTCCGGCTGTGGTGCCCCAAAGTGTATTGGGGCACCGGTGCCCCGTTTTTTGTGGACCGTTAGATCTCTTAATCTGATCTCATCCATTAATCTGCCAACCCCCTCTCTCTTGTTACCAACTGAACCTGTTCCAAAAATTTTGAAAGCCCTAAAATAATTTTGCGGTCACTCTTCGCTGAACTTCACACGCCTCCTCTCAAATTGTCTCTCAACCCTCTCACTCTCTCTCTCTCTACAAACTCTTCAAATCAGAAACAAACCCACCGACACCTTCGGAGAGAATTGAAGACGCGAATGTATCCTTCGAATTCCAAGGTATTGGGGCTTTAGGTCCACAAAAGTGAAGCGTGTGTGCTCTGAATTCCAAGATATGCTTCGTACCCATTCAAATCCTACACCAATTCCAGAATTTATCACTTGTTCAATAATTGCTTTTATGAGATTATACTGTAAGATGATGCTTCTGGACTTCTGGACTTATGTAGAAACTATTGACCCTAATTATAGTTGAAAATGTTCTGATGAAAAGGTGAAGAAAGTTTGTATTAGCTGAATTTCGTAATTAACCAAGCAATCATTCACACCCATTTGATTATAGTTGAAAATGTTCTGATGAAAAGGTGAAGAAAGTTTGTATTAGGTGAAGAAAGTTTTTCCTACTGTAGTTTTCCATATTGAAATTTCTTCAAATTAGAACTATGAACCTAAATGTGTACTACCGGACTCTAAATCGGAAGGAAATACATGTAGAGAAGTAACAAAACTAAGCAATTGTTCTTTTTAGAATCCCAGAAAAACTCGATCAAAAAACTCATCGGAAAAAACCAAGGCGAGGAAAACCGGCTCTTCGATCGGAAAAAAGATCTTTTTAGAATTTTCTCGTTCAAAATGGTGACTTGCTACCGGATTGACTAGTCGCCTTATTTTGTGGTAAGTATTCCCTTATTGCGTGGTAAGTGTTGCCTTATTATGTGGTAATATTTAGCTTATTTGGTGGTATATATTTTCAGTTTTCATGGTAAGTAAAGTGTGAGTTTTTTTGCGGGAAACCCGCAAAACCACCTCGTTTTTGGCAAAACCACTTACTTTTTGGGATCCGATGGCTGAGATTCGTCTATTTTAGATCTAATGGTCCAAATTTAGTGGGGCACTGGTGCCCAATACCACATTGGGGCACCATAGAAAGATTCCCATCTTTGATATTTTTGGATCCCGAAACAAGCTTCAAGCTTGGGCTCCATAGTACTTTTAGGAGGGAAAAAAAGAACGAATTTATAACCAAAAGTTATTCTTTTATATAATAGATTAATACTTGATTCGTTATTTGTTAATCAATTACATCTTTTTTATGAGAATCTTTTATGGGCAATGAATGTATGAATGATCGATATTATTGTATATGTTGTGCATGTCTCTTATTATGTATAGTAGATGATCTAGTGTGGAGGTTGGCTTGCACACGAAAGATTGGATCATCGGTTCTTAGGGAATACAAATTTGATTCATATTAGGTGGAATTGGACACACAATTGCTACGACTATGTCTTGACTATGGGAAATGGTACGAGTTTCAACTCATTGTCTTTGTGTGTATTGAATGATATTGCATTGAGGTAATTCTCTTTGTACTAACTTTATACGAAAATCAAGACCTTATGGTTATAATGAATGTTTATGCTCTTAATTCACAGATAATTAATAGATTTGTAATTTTAATGTTGTTGACTTTGATTTATCAGAGAGTGAGATCCTCTTAGGGTCAATAGTCTCGTTGAGTTGAGTTACAATATTACATGTATGATAGCTATTAATTATTAATAGAATCTACATCCCAAAAGGTATACCCCTTGAGTAACCTTATATATTTTGATTATGTCAAACTTTGTAGGTGGATATTTGTATCCGGCATATCATATAAGTTAAGTGGACAGCTCAAAGAATGTTATAGAAGTTGATAATATATAATTGTCGGTAATTTAATTTACTCAATAGGTATCTGCGATTTTAACATTAGATGATTAATAAGTATTTAATAACATGAAACTTGAAATATAAATGAGATAAGGATGAGAGTACAATTATATATAATTCTTTAGTGATTTAAAAATAATAATCTGTGTAATAATAAATATAATCATAGTTTGGGGTTTCTTATTTGCACAACCAACTCACCCCATATTTTTGCTTATGTCCCTGGCGTAACCCTACAAATATAGTTATTGCTCTCCAGGACACACAATTTCAGAATACACGAAGTTGGGCTGTGAGAGAGAGATTGAGAGAGAGAGAGCTCAGAGATCGCGTTGTAGTCCTTGCTTGGATAAGCGGTCGAGATATATATAAGGAACTACGACTGAAGTTATATAGTAGAAAACGATCAACCTCAATCGGAACATAACTATCACAGACTAAAGTCACAGGAGTTGAGGTAAATCTTAATTCCGCTTTTGTAGACTTTTTCACTTGTTTTGTTGTTTAATCTGTACGAATAATCACTTTGTTCTGGGATTCGGTTCCAAATAATGATAAAATTTCAACAATAGTGATCAATAGAAGAACTTAAACGTACGTATCACTTAAATATCACTTTTCTCACCCTTTTAACAGATAAAATAGCAATTACGTTAGCATAGTAAATTTCCAACAATCTGTTTTTCAATGGAATAGCAAGGCTAACTCATTCAACCGCCCTTTTAACAGAATCGGTCAAAGTTTAAATTTTGATCAATTTTAACTTCCAAGCACTAGGTTTTTTTTTTTTTTTTTAATAATAACTTGGGTTTGTGTTAATTTGAAAGTATTGACCCCCTTTTTTAAGGGTTTATTCATGTGGGCTTATTTGAAATTCCTATTACTATTACCCAATGAAATATGGGGCTCGTAATTTTAGAAATATTTAGAGGTCCAAAGCAAAAAACCTTGTTCGCCTTGTCTGGATGGCCTGTTCCATCGGAAGAATCAACTTTTTCTTCCCTATTTCAACATCTTCTTCTTTTTTTTTTTTTCCTGTGATTTGCCGAAAATCTTGAATCCGATGAGATGCAACCTTACTTCTTTCGTCGGCTGGATGCAAAGTCATGTGGACCTGGTTTTTATTCCTTTTTCTTTTTACTATTGATCGGCTGGTTTTTTTGTTCTTTTTCCATGATTGGTAAGTGAGAATCTTCCAATCCGGTGACGAAAATCTACTGGTTGAACTTAGGATTAGAAAAGAACTTCTTCCGTATCATCTTTTGTCTTATTTTTTTGGTCAGACGACAAATATAAGGGTATTTATGGGAGATGTATACTTTCACATTAGCACAAGTGATCCCACCATGGGTGGAGCCAGATGGGGATAAGTGGTGGCGGCCACTACGGCAACCGTTTTTAAAAATAATGCTATTACCATGTTAAAAGTATTCTTTTACGCCTATAAGCCGCAACAACTAGAATTTTTCGTTACTAAATTTGTTATATCCTAATTCTTTAGTTGTTTAGTCTTTATTTGTAAATGGTCCCAAATTAGTGCTCCAAAACTCAATTTAATGGCCTAAGTGAAATATTTGAAAATACAGGGTCTAAATTGGACAACATACTTTGACTTCAATTAGTACCCATTGTCTATTTTTCCCCATTTCTTATAAGTTGAATAGTTTTCTATACGATATTATTAACTTGATATTTCAGTCATTTTTTTATTCATAAAGCTTGGTTGATGTTTCTAAGCATTCATTCGAGTATCAAAATTTGCCTAGTATTTCAGAGTTGTTTCGCAGGTTGAATAAAACGAAAAAGTACTATTTATCTTATTGTCGGCAAATTGATTTGTATTTATATTACTCATGTCAACACCTAAGCCAGAGTAGCATGTTCAGTTATGAAACTTGTGATGACTAATTGTGCAAATAAGATGCACAATTAATAGATTTCTTGTGCCCAGCCCCCAGGTTTGCCCCCACACACACACCAATCACACACTACTACTACAAAAAAGTATAAAGATCACGCCTCAAAAATAAAAAAGATCTCAGTTTTTGTAAAACCGTGATTAAAAAATAAGAGTTAGATTTTTTATCACGGTTAAGTACATAAACCGAGATGAAATACAGTTTTAATCTCGGTCATCTATAAAACGTGATTGAAAATATAAATAAAATTAAGCTTTAATCTCAGTCATTAAAAAAGTGTGATTGTAAGTAAGAGTTTTAATCTCAGTCATTTAAAAAGTGTGATTGTATGTAAGGTGAGATAATTTTATTTTCATTTTTAATCACGTTTTATAGATGACTGAGATTAAAACTGTAGTTCATCTTGGTTTATGTACTTAATCATGATAAAAAATCTAACTCTAATTTTTTTTATCACGATTTTACAAAAACTGAGATCTTTCTTATTTTTCTGTCTTGTTAAAGAAAGCTCAGAATGTGATGGATGTTAGAGAACAGTTGGGAGTAAAATTTTATGGGGAGAAAAGTTTCAATTTGATGAAAATTATTGAGTTGGAGGATCATAATTATGCAAAGAAAGAGAAAAGGGATTTAGATGTTTTGATGAAAGGAAATTTTGCTGAATTGAAAGATGGGACATCCCTTTTAAACCAAAAAAAAATTGTTGTCAGAAACTCATAGAATATGAACCAAAAAAAATATTTTTGTAACCAAAAATTAAATTTTCTCAAACAAGCTTGGAAAGTATAAGAGTACATAAAGCCTAGAAAATCATAGTCAATGTTCAAAAAACTAATATGGGCAAGTGAAAGACCTACAGAAACTATTATATATATTAAATAGTTCAACAACATAATGAAATGCATAATTAGTGGGGTGGATAGGTGTTGTTTGTCTTGTGCAAGAGGTCAAAGGATCAAATCTAGATGGAAGCAAGGTTAGGCAATTTTTGGATGCCTATATTAGCGAGGAAATTTTTTCATCACGGTTTTTTTTTTTTCATTTTTTAATCATGGTTTAACAAAAAACTGAGATGTTAAATTGTCAAAGATCACAGTTTTTTTTGGTTTTAATCACAGTTTTTCATGAGTTTTTATCACGGTCTAGAAGCGTGATTGAAAGATGGAGACTTTTAATCACACTAGGTTAGATCAAGGTTTTTCGACAGAGATTGAAAGTGAAAGATCACACCAAAAGACCCGTGATCTTTATGCCTTTTTGTACATAAGGAAATTTATGTGGTTCCTCAAAATCGGGTATGTCCACGGGAGGAGAGGAGTGTTTCACTATATTTGAGAACATACAACAATTACATGGGAGTACCAACTACTCAACCTCACAGTGTGTTTCTCTCCCTCACCGTAGCACCGGCTCACTCCGACTCCCTCCCGAAGGAGGAGCCCTCTTGCTCTGTCTCAACTCTCTCTCTACTCACCTGACAGAGTCTCACTCGAGGAGCTCTGCTCCTTCCCGAAGGAGGAGCCCTCACACAGCTGGACACATACATTGAGAATATTGCTGAAGATATATGCCAGACCCAGATTCATCGGGAGTCAGGGGACTAGAGGAGTGAGGTAGAGAGTTCAGTCGTTCCGCCTTTTGGGCAGAGAGTAAGATGGAGTTCAGCGTTTTGGGGAGAACGTGGGAGAGAGGGGGTCCAAATTAATTTCAATCCCAGCCATCCACTTCTATGGCTGAGATGGAGTGTCAAAATGTCACTACAACAAATTACACAATTGCCGACCAAAAAAATTTAGTTGGCAAAAGTATAGCCATTGCCGACTAAAAACTTTTGGTCGCTAAATGTACGGCCAAATCCCGACTAAATTATTTGTCCCCATATGTGCACCATTTCCGACCAAATGCAACTTTAGTCGGGGAAAGTTTGTACTTACGCCAACTACCTTTATTTAGTCGGGGAAAGTTGAATATTTGCCGACTAAATATTGTTTGGTTGGCATAAACTATCATTGGCGACTAAATTTTTGTTGGCGAAAGACCCAATTGGCGACAAAATGAATTTTAGTCGGGAAATGCTGCTAAAAAATTATTGATTATTTAAGAAAAAAATTATTTAATATTTAATTTACATACAAATATGCATTTTAATTTTTTAATATTTTTAATTACGATTTACACTAAAAATAAAAAATTTTATGTACTAATTTTTTTTTTAATGAAATATAGTATAAATATATTTATTGATCCGATACAACACAAGTCATTAGGTAGCCTAGTGGTTAAGTGCTTGGAGTGCAAAGCAAGAGGTTGTGGGTTCAAAACTTGGCGGAGTCAATTTAATTGACTTGCGTGGATGACGTCAGCGCTTGGCTAGATGATGTCAGCCCTAGCTAATGGAAGGGGGACGTGACCGGATTTTTTTCGGATGAGGGAATTGCCACGTGGCATATTTTTGCCGACTAAGATTTTGGTTGGGAAAACCAACCTTTGCCGACCAAATATTATTTAGTCGGCAAATATCTTTGTTGACGGAACATTGCCGACTAAATTTGCCGACCAAACTTTTAGTCGGCGATTCCTTTTCCCGACTAAATAGGGTACTTTTGCCAACCAAACTTTAGTCGGCAATTGTGAAATTTCTTGTAGTGTGTGTGTGCAAAATGCGTGTCCACAGATCCGCTCCTATATATTTATATATAATCTTGATCAAGAGGAGTTATCTAGTCCGGGAATCCCGGAGCCGGGACTCTACCTTCCCGATATTTTTTTTATGATCCGAACCGTCCAATGTTTCAAAAGGTATTTTCAAGGGTCCCCATGAGAAATCATCCAAAAAAAATACCGGGAAGGGCTTGATCCGAACAGTTTTTTGCAAAACTGTAAATATACAGTTTTTGCGAAAACTTCTTTGATCAAGCCCTTCCCGGTAATTTTTTTTTTATGATTTCTTGCGGGGACCCTTGAAAACACCTTTTGAAGACATTGGACGGTTCAGATTTTCCAAAAATAATTTTTAAAAGCATCAAAACACCGAAAAACCTCCAATCCGGGATCCTTGATAGGATCCGTGGCGTCTTGATCAATACTCATAATAATGTAAAAGAATGTCGAGTACAATTCAAGATGTCTCAATTAATAGATTGATTGATTTAAGTTACAATTTTATTTTTTTTATTTTTTTTTGTGCTCTACATGTAAGTAAGAGACATTGTTCATTGCATTTATTTTTTTGTCAAAATATATATATTTTTAATTCGACAAAAAATTCTACTTTGTCAACCTTTCTATTATAATTTTAATATGCATGTTCGCCACCTCTAACTTAAAATCCTGGCTCTGTCCCTGATCTCACTGGATCTAGGTATGGTTTTCTTAAAAAATGTATATATTCCCTGTATCTAGTAGTTCAAAACTAGTACGGGTGATATTCTGTTTTTACTTTTCCTTTTACCATTTAGTTGCCATGCTCTACAACCTCTGAGTAGCGGATACCATTTGAGAGGAATTACGTTATTGTGGCACAAAAGTATAAGGCACATATAAGACCTAGCGATATATGTAAAAAGTGAATTGAAATTCCATGTGATCAATGCCTCAAATCAACTCAGTTGGATATTTGCAAAACACAATGTTAGCTTGAGAAATTCTAACTGCGCTTTGTTTCCTATTTTTTAATTTAATTTCTCTAACGAACACTTGTTCTGAATGGATTCTTTCAATTTGTTTGGAAAAAAAAAAATCCACCTTTTCTAAGATATTTAATCAAAAGACGGGAATCACCTGACTTTGTGAAAACATCTACAAAAATAAAAGCCTTACAAAACTCAATGAGTGTATGCAAACTCTTATTCTTATGCGGGAAAAAAAAAAATGGGAAAAAAAGAAAGAAAGAAAAGTACGCAAACAATATCAAACCATCCCATAATGTAACCAACTAAATTACTATTTCCATTTTCGCACATTCTAAAACGAAACAAAGCAAAAATAAGATTTACAATTTTTATGTAAAAATTGAAAGAGACGCAAAATATGAATGTTGCTTTGGAACAAGCTTAGTTCAATGAATGGTAGCTGTAAAGCCCATGACAGTAGTGGATGTACTATGCGAATCCCAGTCGCAAATAGTGCTTACTTCAGAACCCACTGATGTCTGAATCCATGAACCAGTATTCCTATCAGCACCAGAACTGTTGCTTATTTCCTTGACATCTTCGGGAAGGATAGGGAACAAACATTATCGACAAAGTAGCTTTTCTGTGCCGAATGCAGACTTCCTATTTTGCAGGGGCTCAAGCTCAAACTACATATATTCACAATGCAAAGAAGAAAAAAAAAAATTTGTCACCTATAACATGTATACTAAAACGGTAACAATAAAATTAATATCACAAGTATTCCCACTGAAAAAAGAAAAAAAAACCTTAGGTTCACAGCAATCTAATACTTTGTAAAAGTCTCATTGCGAGATCAAACCAAAAATAGAAAAATAAGTTGAATCTCAATTCAGAAATCAAATTCTAAATTCTGATCATTTCATAATTACGTACTCACTAATTATAAAACTAAATTGTTATCATGGGTGAGAGAGACGGGAATGTGTAACCTAACTTGTAGGGGCCAGCTCATGTATCTTTTCCAAGCAATACTTGAAGGTCTCGTTTGATTCGCGGACTAAAATAGGTGGGATTAATAGTCCTGGGATTAATAGTCCGGGATTATTTGTCCTGGGACTAATTTAGTACTGAATCTCACTTAATCCTTTGTTTGATTCGTGTAGGATTAACATCGGGATATCCCGTGTTTCGGTCAATCCCCTGTTTGGTTCCCCAAACTAAATTTTGGGATTAATTTTAGGACTATCTTTCAATCTCTCAAACTAGTGAAGATCGAACCCAAAAAACCCAAGAAAGATCAAACCCAGAAAACCAAGAAAGATTGAACCCCGAAACGATTTCATAGAATCGAACCCAGTCTGGAGATTTCACGATTTCACAGAATCCAGAAAACTTTCAAGTTCACGATTTCATCAATTCCCAACTGCTATTTCATCAATTCCTATTTTGGCCAACTGCTATTTTAACTGGAATGAACCAACTCCTATCATCAATTCCCAACTGCTATTTCAGTTCTTGTACCGGAGATTACCTTAAAATGACCGGAAAATGACCGGAAAATTGAACCGTACTCCGATCGTGAACCGGCTTGCGGAATATGCTCCCATGGTGAACTACTGCGATTTGAACCTGGTGAACACAGGTTTTGGCCCTCTGCTGAAACCGATTGGAAACCCGCTAAACACAAGTCGATCTTGTCAAATCGATCAGTGGCAAGCCCCTAAAATCATAGAAACGAGGTTGAACGGCGACGAATAACTGGTTTAGGAGAGGGGGTTTGGCCGATCGGTGGTAGAGAAAGATAGGGTTTGGTCCAGTTTGCGAGAGAGAGAGAGAGAGAGGAGTGAATGGAGAAGAAGAGAAGAAGAAGTCGATGATTCCGTGGCAATTTTGTAATATGGGGGTTCAAGTTCCGTGTGTTTTTAATCTGGGATTGTGAATCCCACACCCCCCATGGGATAATATAATACCCCACATATAAGGATTATTTTTGTCCTGGTATTAGTAATCCCAGCACCTTTTTGGGAACCAAACAAGGGAAAATAAGGGATTAGACACGCACAATCCTATCCCAGGTGTGTAATACCTGAATCAAACGAGGCCGAAAAGTAGTAGGTAAGGCCCCGATTGGATGGGTATTATTTTGAGGGGATAAGTTTTAGAAAGGGATAAGATAAGTAGGGGTATTATTTTTTGAGGGATGACCCACATTGATGTGATGTTTATGGATGGGGTATAAAAAAGTAGATGGTTTGGATGAGGGATTAAAAGGGGGGTAACTTTTGACTTGGTTTGGATGACTTAAAAATAAGAGGGGGTGGATGATGGAAAAAATAGTCAAATGACTATTTTGCTCTTGTGGTGTACCAAACATTATTATGCATTAATTTAATTATATAATTACAAGACTTATTATTTTTGGACAATTTGAAGTTAATTTAATTTATTTCACCGAAAATATTATTTTTTTAATGTTTTTTTTAAAAGAAATGTTTTTTTACAAGCCATTAGATCAAAGTGATTCAATATGGACCATTAGATCAAAGCCTTTGATAAAAATGAAATCATTTATTTGAATTGGATCAAAACCCACCCACCCACCCACCCACTAAAACCCACCCACTGTTTATCAAAAGAGAAATGATATACGAGAAACCCACCCACTGTTTATCAAAACCCACCCACTGGTTATCATTTCTTTTATCAAAACCACTCACCGACTCTCCCTCTCTCTCTCTCTCTCTAAATCTGAAACAAATCTTCTCTCTCGGGCCGCAATTCCTGCACAAATCTTCTCTCTCGAAATTCCTGCACAAATCTTCTCTCTCTCATGCCGAACTCAAACCGACGGCGACGGTCAGTAACGAAAAAGGGTATATTTTTTGATGTCTACTGTGGCGGTCATTTTGGAAGTCCGGCGATCGGATGTCTGAGGGGCAAAGCACGATCCGGTTTGGTTCTTGTTTTGAACTTACTTTTGATTTCTAAGAATGTAAAAAAAAAATATAGATTTTAAGGTTTTTTTTGGTTGAACGTGAAACCACATTTGAGTTTTTTTTTTTTTTAATCTGAAACCGGATTTGAAGAATTATTAAATCTCTGATTTTTATTTGGTTTCTGTTGGTTGATGGAGGAGGGGGATAAGGAGGGTTGTTTTGGTCAAAAACCTGCTTGACCGACCGGGTGACTGAAAATTAAACAGATAAAGACGCGTCCCAAGCGTAGGACTCTCGATCAGTGTAGCACAATAATTCCGGAAGTACCGGAGTCGAACCACAGAGACGACTGGAGTGTTTGACTCAAAGAGATGTGAAGTGCAGTTTGTACCGGCTCTTAGGTAGCCACCCCTTCGATTTTATGAAATTAATTAATTAACTACTGAACTAATTTAACTGTTCGAATGCAAATTAATAAGGAGAGCGCAGCTGTGGGAACCCAGCGTCCACGCCTGGCCTAAACAATACTTACTCGGGCCACAATTAATCCTTTTTACTGATTTTAGAATACGAGAAAGAATTTCTAACGAATGCGCACCACCTGTCACCAGATTCCGTGCGCACTCGAATTCCGGTAATGCTTGGGTTGTTCGTTAGAGAAGTTTCTAGTTCCCAAAATTGCATGAAAATTGATTTAATTCGACCCCGAGGTGAAATATTGTTTAGACTCAACGTGGGCGCCTTCGCCCCGCAGCCGCACTCGATGCGACTACTCACTCATGCTTGTGAAGATTGCAGAAACCAAATTGAAACTAGAACTAAACATGCTTTAATGAATAAAGTATGAAAATATAATAAAGATCGATACCGTAGTTGCAAAGGGAAACTTGAAATTGATTAACGATCCGCAAAGTCAATCTGAATACTGGAGAATTGAAAGCAAAAACATTGAACGGGAACTGTAGCCGAAAGCTTGAAAAGTAAAGTCCTATCGAAAATTCGTGGAACCCTACTTAGGCCCCAAAACGGGGTATTTATACCCCTTACCGAAGTCAAAATCCGTAACAAAGTCAAAAAGCTGATTATAAGGCACTCGGTATCGATACATGATAAGTCCTGTATCGATACCCATACGTTCTGTTCGCGTATGATGCATCGGGTATCGATACAGGACAATCCCTGTATCGATACTGGCTCCTCTAAATTGCTTCCTCAGCTTGCTTGGCCGTCCCCACTTGGGCCCCACTGGTTCCCTACGTGCCTGACCGCCATGTGTCCACTTCATGCGCTCTTTCCAACCTGTTCCCTACAAAACAACCAAAAACAAGAAAAACCCAAAGACACACCGCATCAAGTGGAAAATGGAATAAAACCGCGCCTCTAACGCGCTAATTCGCCCTACTTAGGCGCTTATATCTTGAGATATTGCGCGCCTATCACACCCCCCGACTTGAAGGTTGCTAGTCCCGAGCAACGAAAATAATAAAACAAATAAATAAAAGGATAGATCTTTTAAACCCCCGGGCGGCCCTGGTAGGACGAGTGAAGTCTCGTGAGGGTTTTCAGCAGTGATAACCCACAAAACACAAGGACTCGGACATTTGAATGCAACTCAACCCAGTCAATAGCTTCTCGAAACACTACAGTGACTGTCAGGCAAGTCAAAGACAAGACATCTCATCCATGGACAAAGTTAAACAAGTGAACTTCGCAGCAAACTTAGCACAAAAATTAATCCTCTCACCTACGATCGGATAGGGATTTATCACATAACATGCGTGTAAGTGAGAATCTCACATAGAAATTCAGTAATCCCGAAAACAGTTCACACAATATCAATAGCCCGGTGTGTCTCTAAAAACTCACCCCTTCCCCTATTGATTAATTTTTTTTCCTTTTCTTTCACCATTTTTCTTGTGGTCGTGCAATGCCTGGATCTGTCGGGCTTTCTAGTTGACCCATGTAACGAGCTTTAGGTCGGTCATCCCCAAGCCAGATGGCCTTAGGGTACCAGGTTGAAAGAGACCCCTCAGACTTAATTGCTCAAGTCAAAAAGGCTTTAGGGAGAGACCCAAACTAACCACATTTAACCAATGCCTTCACAAGGTCTATCCATCTTGTAATGCGAACAATACGGTGGGAGCAAACCCCGATTGCCCGAATACTCAATGAACGCCCGGATAAGCAATACCAATTTAGCGCACAATGTAGGAAAGGGGTTCCAATTAGCCCGTGGGCGCAATCAACTAACACCGAAATATCAATAATATGTAAACCAAATTCAAGGCTAGTGAATGCTCAGAGTGGGACAGTGTGCGTGAAAAGCATGAACTCAAGTGATCAAACACTATCCAACTATAGATGATACGGCTAACTGAGTGCTTCCTAAACATCATGTTCACGAGCTTAAGTCTATCCATGAAATCATATCGAGACTCCGACTCGCACAACAACCATTATAGCGCTAATTAGCAGTCATCAACCAAGAATAGTTACACCCACACATCCAAATTCCTTCTTCTTTTTTTTTTTTTTTTTTTTTTTGCAAGACTCTAAATTTAAATAAGACACTCTAAATTTAAATAAGACAAGTGACAAAGTAATCCCTCCCCCCAACTTGAATAAAGCAATGTCCTCATTGATTGCTCAAACACTAAAAGAGAAGGACATAAATAAAGAGAGAGGAAAGAGATCACCTCGAACTAGCAGACAACACAAGATAGAAGTAGGTGGAGAGACGACCCCCCAACTTGGACAAATCAACCTGCATGTGTTAGTCTGCAAGACACTAAACACAAGAAAAAGAAAAGAAGGAAAAGAAACGCTACTACTGACTCTGCAAAGCATTGAAATCCACCACTTTCGTCACGTGAAAGGCACGGGTACTACTTTTCTCCCTAATTTCTCACTTAAATTTGTGTAGAGAAGGTCATCATAACAATCCCGGGTAAGTCATGACTCAACAGGTTAAATTACTCAAGGTTTTTCCTTAAAGAAATCAGAGCCAATCGTCTTTTATGACTATCCGAGACACGGCAATAAGATTGTTCGAAACCCAGATACACAAATTTAAGGCTAGAAATTAGGTGGCTATACCGGACCGAAAAAAACTTTTTTTTTAAATTAATTTTAATTTGGAGAGAGAGAGAGAGATCTTTGAAACATGGAATTCGAAAATTAATCAAATCCACAAAGATGAATCCCATGAATGCACCACCCCACGCGAAGCTTTGCATTAAAAATTGAACTCGGCCAGACCACCAGAAAAGATACTTCGAGTAAAGCAATTGCCGAGTTTGTCTTAAAAATGGACGCATCTCTGAATGCTCCCGTAAGACCAAATCAAGTTTCAGGCAGTTGACAAATTTTATAATAGACGGAGGATAAACAAAATCAAACTTGTCAACACCGAGGAAGTCAACATGTTGCACTTCCTTTAAGACTGGTAGTTCAAGTGAGCTCACCCCAACAGATTCTGGTTGCCTAGAAGGGGAAGACTCAAAAGGAAGACATTCAATAAGAAGCTCGTTGCTTCCTTCCCACTTGATTGCCTCTTCTACAGCATAATCAGATGCAGTCCAGCTTGTTGCTCCTATGTGTTCTGTCCACATGTCTAACACTTCCCTCTCTTGCTCCACCCCGAGGGACGAGGGAACCTCTACCGCATAAGTATTATTACTCTGAAAACAAGCATGTTTAAACAAGTCTGACAGTGGCTCTAAATCCAACTTAAGCGGTTGGACCAACAATGGCTCAGGGCCCGGGTCCCAAGCAACTCCGCACAAATTTCCCGTTGCTAACAAATCCATCAAACTACCAATCTCTGGAGAATCTAAAAATGATTGCTCTTCAGCGGTAAGAGCAACTTCCAGAGGATCTTTAAACAACACATTGTCGACATGCTCCTGAACGAGCGTGTCGACCAAACATACCGCAGACTCCTCTTCATCATCCTTGCTGCGAGTATTCTCATTGTAAACATCGACCCCTAACTTTGATTCCACTAATAATTGCACCCCCTCCAAGTTCGGCTGTTCAACTAACTCAACCCCAACAGGGGAATTGTCCTCTAACATATCATCACAAGGAGGGGAAGACTCAAGGGAAAAACGTTTGTCATGGAACTCGCCACCCCCTACAGACTCTGAAAAGTGTTCAGCGCACAAAGGCCGGTCAACTCCTCGATCTCTAGACTCACAGGAGCGAAACAGGAAAACGTAGGCGGCCCGAATCAACAGTGAAAAATACATTGGAGTGGATTCGTTTTTCTCCTTGGGCTTAAGTGGGGGACACTGGGCAGTGAGCTCCTCATTCCCTCTAAACTCGGAGGACTGTTGTAAGCCCAAGTCAACCTCCTTTACATCGTTAGATAAACCGACTTCCTCTTCCTTAGGAGTAAACTCCTCATTCCCTCCAAACTCGGAAGGTTCCACCAAACGATCATCAACTCGTCCCTCAATGAGAAGTGGGTCGACCTCCTCTCTTCTATTGACTTGAGGCGGAGAAGGAAATGGCTCCCACTCCTGTTGGATTTGTCCCACTGCCTCTGTGAGTTGAGTCAACTGGGACCTAAGGTCCCCAATTGCTTGGGTGGTTTCCGCGGTGAAGGACATTTGCGATCGCACAAAAGTCTGTACCATCTCCTCAAACTCGTCATCATGAGGGGTGATAAGTCAGATCTGGGGGTGGGCCAGTAGAATAAGGATCAAACCTTTGTGGGTCTTGGAAAAGGGAGCCAAATTGGGTCGTGTGGGTCTCATAGTCCCAAAAGGGTTCAGGACTTTGTGCCAATTGACTCGAAAAAATGTCTGAGTAATGCTCGTGATCCCAAGAGGACACAAAGGTACCCAGTTGACTTGAAGGGATATTCTCGTAACCCCAAGTAAAATTTTTTATTTGTGCAGATTGACTCGAAGGAATACCTACTTGGCTCTCAAAATTCCAATAGGGTTCATTAATTTGTGCAAATTTACTCAACAGCATACTATGGTGTCGCTCTAACTCCCCAGGGGTATCAAGAAGGCCCATCAGTTTTTTTTTTTTTTTTTCTCAAGACACAAAACACTTACCACTCGACTGACTCCAGATGACTCAACCTAGAAACAAAAAGATGCTAAAAACAAAAGACACTTTTTTTTTATTTTATTGACTCAGATAAAAACACAAAGATACTAACCCGAATTCTTAACACCTCTTGCCGTCCCCGGCAACGGCGCCAAAAATGCTTGACCGACCGGGTGACTGAAAATTAAACAGATAAAGACGCGTCCCAAGCGTAGGACTCTCGATCAGTGTAGCACAATAATTCCGGAAGTACCGGAGTCGAACCACAGAGACGACTGGAGTGCTTGACTCAAAGAGATGTGAAGTGCAGTTTGTACCGGCTCTTAGGTAGCCACCCCTTCGATTTTATGAAATTAATTAATTAACTACTGAACTAATTTAACTGTTCGAATGCAAATTAATAAGGAGAGCGCAGCTGTGGGAACCCAGCGTCCACGCCTGGCCTAAACAATACTTACTCGGGCCACAATTAATCCTTTTTACTGATTTTAGAATACGAGAAAGAATTTCTAACGAATGCGCACCACCTGTCACCAGATTCCGTGCGCACTCGAATTCCGGTAATGCTTGGGTTGTTCGTTAGAGAAGTTTCTAGTTCCCAAAATTGCATGAAAATTGATTTAATTCGACCCCGAGGTGAAGTATTGTTTAGACTCAACGTGGGCGCCTTCGCCCCGCAGCCGCACTCGATGCGACTACTCACTCATGCTTGTGAAGATTGCAGAAACCAAATTGAAACTAGAACTAAACATGCTTTAATGAATAAAGTATGAAAATATAATAAAGATCGATACCGTAGTTGCAAAGGGAAACTTGAAATTGATTAACGATCCGCAAAGTCAATCTGAATACTGGAGAATTGAAAGCAAAAACATTGAACGGGAACTGTAGCCGAAAGCTTGAAAAGTAAAGTCCTATCGAAAATTCGTGGAACCCTACTTAGGCCCCAAAACGGGGTATTTATACCCCTTACCGAAGTCAAAATCCGTAACAAAGTCAAAAAGCTGATTATAAGGCACTCGGTATCGATACATGATAAGTCCTGTATCGATACCCATACGTTCTGTTCGCGTATGATGCATCGGGTATCGATACAGGACAATCCCTGTATCGATACCGGCTCCTCTAAATTGCTTCCTCAGCTTGCTTGGCCGTCCCCACTTGGGCCCCACTGGTTCCCTACGTGCCTGACCGCCATGTGTCCACTTCATGCGCTCTTTCCAACCTGTTCCCTACAAAACAACCAAAAACAAGAAAAACCCAAAGACACACCGCATCAAGTGGAAAATGGAATAAAACCGCGCCTCTAACGCGCTAATTCGCCCTACTTAGGCGCTTATATCTTGAGATATTGCGCGCCTATCAAAACACAACTCTCTACTCCCGGATAATTTTTGGGGAGGGTAGAAGCAGCCCAAAAATTATCCAGCATTAGCACCCCATCGCGTAGAAGAGAAGAGGGGGTGAAAAGAAATGGGGGAGAGCAAATGTTGTTGCCAACAAGGGGATAAGGACTGGTTCCCCCTCTTAAGAGGGGGTGAAAAGTTATATGGGTGGGATATCCCCCATCCAAACGAGGCCTAAGGTTCAAAAATTCAGAAAATTAATTCTAAGGATAGAAAAATACTCCTTAATTAGTTCCAATTAAGAATCCACTTAGTTTTATTTACGTATGAGCAACTCCAACACTACTAGGCAAAATAACTAGGTGAAAATATAAAAAAAAGTACATATTCTACTTTGCCTATTCACTTTTTCACACCACCATTCCAACACTGTTCTCTATTCTTCCTCTCTATCCAAACTAGAAAAACAGATTTTCCATATCAAACATTAAACAAACATCAAATTCTACCAAATTAAGCAAAGTAGCATAAATGCATCCAAAGCACCAAACAATTTACTATTTATGCCACAAGAACCTGACAGCAACAATTTCTCTCGTTGAAAAAAAAAAAGAGATTCCCAAATGACATCTTGCAATGGACACATTCAGCTTGTATCCGAAGACCGTATGTTACATCTTGTTTCAAGCACAAATCATCTTTTCGGCACCTTGCGATTGGTTTTTTCCCCATCATGGGTGTGTTGCAAACGACAAGAGCTAATGCTTCAAAAGCAACAGCCAAGTCATGCCTATATGACTTCAATCTAATAGATTGGATTTCACAGCAAAATGGGCCTTTACAGCTAATGCTTTTTCTCTGTCTGCTCCATGCACAACCCCAACTCAAGTTTGCAGAAGAGAACATTAGTAAGGGCTCTGAATCTGATTTAGATGCAACTATAGCTAGTATCACATTAAGAGCCATGGAGATATAACCAAAAGCACAAAGTAGACCTTATATGGAGATGCAACTGAGTGTAGCAAGAAGCAACCCAATGCACAACTTTGTGTCCACTATGAAATCAGTAAAATCCACCTTCTGTCGTGAATGGGTTGATCCATGGAAGAGGGAGATAGAAGGAGAAGAGAACATGTATCTGATATTTGGTGGGAGGTAGGGAGCAGCAATAATTAGGGATTTGGGTATGGAAAAAAAATGGAGGGAAAGAAATGGAGGGAGCAAATATTGGGGGAAGAGTTTAGTCCTTGGGATTGGGTAAAAATGGAGGGAGTCCCTTTTCCGTATTGGTGTAGAGAGGGGAGCCGGCTGGCTACTTGTAACTAGTGGAAATTCGAAAATGTAAAATAGCTAGTTGAATAAAGAGCCTGTTGGAGTGATGAAAAGTGCTCTTGACTAGCTATTAAAGCTAACATGTCCCACTTGTTGAGCCTCTTGGAGATGCTCTAAGGACAATCTTTTGATAAGATTTCCGTTTTACCCATCTTAATACTTGTAAACTCCGCTAAATACAATTTTAGGAAGGCAGTTCGAGAATTGTCGAAGTTAGGAAGTCCAAATTTTGAAAAGATGAGTAAACAAGTTTAAGGCTAAAGTGGGTGGGCAATCATAAAAGAGTCTCGGGCATTGGACTGATAATTGCAACACAGTTTGTGATTGGCCTTTCAACTACTTTCGGCCAGCGAAATTTCACTTGTAATGCCCCCAAAATTGGGCACGTTAATAATATTACAACATAAATAAATAAAAGTCATAATTAAGAATTTAATACAATAAATCCTTCCACCATAAACTATATTTATTACAACTGGGTCGGATCTAAGGCTTCTCCTATCCCTCCATCTGGTTGTTCTCCTAGTCGGCAGCTCCTCCGGCTTCGTAGAACTCATCATATTCATCACAGTAATCTGACATAATACGTCAGAGTCACGAAGCAACATCGTGGTATTATGTCAGGGTCACACAAGTGTAACACTGTGAGCGACAATGCCCAGTAGACAATTCTACCCAAACCTTAACTAGCAATTCTAGAACAATATGATAATGACAAGTAAAGTAAAGTAGGCTTTTATCGAAACAGTGTATCTCATGAGTGCAGATATATCAGTGTCAATGCGGATCAGAGTGTAACATGCGCAAGTAAAACAGTGTCTCGTATTATCTTTTCAGTGTCGGCATTCTTCTTCAAATTTATCAATCTGGACTGCTTCCGACCACCGGGCCAACAGTCAATTCACTCCGAAAGTTATTGGTCCGTTTCCGTCTCCTTTCAACTAACGGTACCAACCTTTCCGCTCGAGGTCCCGGCCGTCTTTCATCACCGAACTTGACAGCCTGTTTGCAAGGTTCGTCCACCCCGCGAGTCACACGACATAGTCCCGGCCGTCGTATATCACTGAACTTAAACGGTTTGTTTATAAGGTACGTCCACTATGTGTTGTGCATGCTTAGCCCTAACTACCAAGTTCTCTCCGCGAAGTTGGGGCGGCGCTTTCGTTGCACTACCGTATTCATTTCATTTCATTCCAATTCAATTCATTTTCACTCTCATCTCTATTTCTCGTCATCGCTATTAGTTTCTCGTAAATCGTGTCGTGTCAATATCGTATCGTGACGTGAATATGCAGCATGATTTAGAAATTTCATTTCATGTCAATGCATCATTTCTCGAAAAACGCGTCACACAAAATAACAGCTTTCCTACGCGCTATTATTTTCAAACCAGTCTAGGGTTAACTGAAAACCAGTACTAATTGATTATGAAGTCATTTATAAAATCTATTTTCTTTTGCAACTTTCTCTAGATGAATGAAATAACCAAGAAAGTCCCAGATTGGATTGCCGAACGAGTCCAGTTAGAATCACAATTTCTTTCTTAGACAGCGCAAAGCTTGTCTTTTTGATAGACTTTCAAGGGTGTTAGCCTTGGGTTATCTCACACTCCAAAGTTAGTCAAAACATTTTCATGAGTGAAGTTACTTTAAGAAAAAGTTTAGTCGGTCACATTTTTCAAAAATAAGTCGGGCATTATAACGGCGTAATTTTGAAAAGTCGATTTTTATCCGAGAATTATAATTGCGTAATTTGATAAGTCAATCTTCATTCAGACATTATAACGACTACGTAATACTAGAAAAAAAATGTTACTTTAATCACCACTAACTTTTACCGTAAGCTTTCTAAAACAAGAAAACTAATTTTCCGGAAAAAAAAAATACTAAGTAACTTTAAGGAAAAATTAATATTATCACGGGTATTATAACGGCATGAAAATTTACTAATTAAGATTATATAGAAATATCTACCATAGTTTCCGGTTGTTAGTCTGAAGCCGAAAAGCTAGGTTGGACTCCAAACTTGAATCTACCGTAAGCTAAAATCAAGTTTCTAACAAACTAACTTCTACTTTTTGGATTGAGTGGTGGCTTTGGATGGTGGTGAGTGGTGGTTTTACTTGAGTTTGGGAAGAACAAGGTTGAGTTTTGTACGGGGATAAAATCCACGTAGCCCTGGATCACGTGTTTCCTTGATTCAACCCTAAATCTGCAAGACAGAAAGAGGGTTAGAGCACCTTTGCCTCTCGTTGGCAAATGCCCTCCGATGCCTAAGTTAGTATCACGTACTGGAGTTCTCAAATCACAATGCGTATGAAAAGGGTTTCACCGCGTACCGTTTGTCATGGTTATTGCTTTGTATTTATAGGTGTAGACTTACTTCATATTGGGCATCTCGTGCCCCTGTTTCCTATTCTCTTTAGGAATCCTTCTCCTAATAGGACTTTCCTATTAGGCACATGCTTCCATATACTGCAAGATCTCGCCTTGCAGTAGTACTTCTTTCCATACAGGATTCTTTCCTATACGAGGTTCATTCCCAATCACATTAGGACTTCCCATATCAATCCCTTATTTTACGGGATTGCTCCCTATCTCATAAGGAGCTGATGTAGAATATTCTGGAATGTCTCACCGCCCTATTCGTGGCAATGTCGTGCTTCCACGTAGCTCGGAATAACTCGTACATAGCTCAGCTCATCACGCCGAGCTGAATTATGTATTCCAAAATGTTGTTTAAGCTATACACGTAGCCTTCCTAGCTCGGCCATATCAGGGGCATCCTTTATGCCTTACGCCGAGCTAGTGCATCCTGATTTATTAGTTTTCTCTTTATTAGTTTCAGCCTTATTCATGGCTAAACCAGCTCAGCACAAGGCTTAAGGACTCCCTATGTGGTGCCGATTTGTTCACCCTCTTGTGGTGATCGATTAGGTCACGTGCTATGCCCATTAGTAGGGTGCTTGACCGACCGGGTGACTAAAAATAAAGACGCGTCCCAAGCGTAGGACTCTCGACCAGTGTAGCACAATATCCGGAAGTACCGGAGTCGAACCACAGAGACGACTAACGGTGTTGACTCAAAAGTGTGGAATTATAGTTTGACTGGCTCTTAGGTAGCCACCCCTTGTTTGATGAGATTAATTAACTAAGTTATCTAACTAATTGACTGAATATGGATTAAAGATGAGAGTACAGCTGAGGGAACCCAGCGTCCGCAACTAGCCTGACCAATGTTTACTCGGGCCACAATTACTCTTTTTACTGATTTTAGAATAAGAAAAAGGATCCCTAACAAATGCGCACCACCTATCACCAGATTCCGTGCGCATTCGAATTCCGGCGATGCCAGGGTTTTGTTCATTAGAAGAGTTTTCGTTTCCTAAAATTGCTCAAAAATCAAGTTAATTCGGTCCCGAGGTAAAACGTCGATTAGTCTAGCTGCGAAACGCCTTCGCCCCGCAGCCGCACTCTATACGACTACTCGCTCATGGCTTTAAAAATTGCAGAAATTATACTAATCCTAGATCTAGACATGCTCTGAGAATTAAAATAGAAACAGAAAATAATACCGCTGATTGCAAGAAGGGAAACGAACTTGAATATCACGCTAAAGCATCAATCCAAAAGCTGGAAATCTGAAAATTCTGAAGTAAACTCGAATGTTGAATGCTCCGAAAACCGTAGCCGAAAACTAAGAACAATAAAACCTAAGTAAAAAGTCTGGAACCCTAACTTCGAGTTAAAGACGAGTATATATATGAGAATCCTCGCTAACTATACTAGTAATCGGAAAAAGAAACGAAATTCATTCGACATGCCCAAAACGCCGACGTTCCATGGCCAACATAAGCTCTCGGTAGCGCTACCTAGAAATAGGGGTAGCGCTACCGTGCCCCTTATCTCCCTCCTTGACCGCTGACTCGCGTTGACCACTTTTGGTGTAGCGCTCCAAAACCTTCTGTTCGTTTTTACGCCCTTTTGTGCCATTCTTGAGGGCTCCATCAAATTGGGGTAGCGCTCCCGACGGGTTACGATCACTTTCACGTGAAATCCACTTCAACACTCAGCCTTTCTCCTTCTTGGTCTACGTGCATGCCTTCCCAACAACTCCGATTGGCGCCAAAACACCTCAAATTCCTACACTTAAGCAGAAACACAAAATCCAACCACGTGCGCGCATTAAATGGAAAATAAAGCTTAAATCGCACGTCTAACATGCAAAACCACCCTACTTAGGCGCTCAAAAGCAAGCTTTCCACGCGCCTATCATAGGGTAACCGGGTTTTACCCACTCCAATTGCTCCCCAGCTTTGCCACTGCTGTTATTCATCAACAGTGAGCAAAGCTTCAACGGTTCCTAATGCATCTCTTGCACGCCTCCCCCTCACGTGGGGAACAGGGTTACTTTTGCATTAAATGCGAAGTGACCCGTTGGGGGCTGGATAAGTCCAAAGGACATCTTGGGGTGACATTTCTCCTACGTCACGCCCTCACTTTATGGGTTTTTGGGCGGGATAATCATTATCCCTCCCTAAAACCCTTCCCCTTCTTTCTTATTTCATTTCGTCAAAACAAGAAAGAAAAGAGAGAAGGACCTTCATTTCACCATTACGTTTCTCTGCGAGTTTTCTTATCCACAGCTTTTCCACCGTTCTTCCTCCATCCTCGTCAGAAAACGCCTTCCGTCCTCGTCGGAAAGTAGCATCTTAGGCCCATTTCTTCACGTAAGTGACCTTTCCTGTTTTTTCTGGTTTTCTGTTCATCTTCTTCCTTTTCCCCTGGGTTCCAACAGTGAAACCCTAGCCATGGGGAAACATAGAGCCCTCCTTAGTAATGCCCAAAAAATAGCTGAGTTCCGTAGGACATACGAAATTCCAAACGACGTCCAATTTCGTTTGAACGGACGTGATGATTTTAGGGAAGAGGGTCAGGATGAAACAAAAATTCATGTACCCTTAATCTTCATAGTTGAGGGCGGGCTTAGATTCCCTCTGCACCCGTTTGTTAGAGAAGTCTGCTTCAGGTGCAGACTTAACCCTATGCAGCTATGCCCTAATTTTGTTAGGGTAGTTATGGGCACCATTGCCCTAAACAGGCTGCTCGGCCTGCTCCTCAATTGGTGGGATTTACACTACCTATATAGTGTAGTCCCCACAGCAGATAGCAACTACTATTTCAAGGACAGAAATCTCGAGCAGAAGCTCATCACCAATCTGCCCAACTCCTCAAAGGGCGAGGCGGATGACTATCTCGTAGTCACCGGCAATTGGGAGCCGAGGAATGCTGAGGGGAACACTATCGGCTTCGTCTGCCCCACAGCCGCAGGCAAACCACGTTAGTACTTTATACTTGTATTATTCCTTTACTTTTTGTCCTTCTAGAAACCGTAGTTGATCATTTTTTCATTATGTTGTTTTGCAACGAGCAACCTTAACCACGGCGGTCGTTTGATCCACGGCAACCTTCACCACGAGGATATTGCTCGGGCTCTGTATTTCGACGGATTCGAGCCCACACCTGTGGGACTTGGCCGAGCTTCCCACTACCTTCTGGGATACACGCCGTCCTATTGGGGGGGGGGGGGGGAATTCGCAGAGTAGGCGAGCCGCGCTTAAGACACCCCTGGCCCCCTACAGCTCCACTGGTTGCTACTCGCCCGTCAGTTGAGCAAAGGGGTCCCCGATCCCGTAGAGGACGCTCTGAAAGAAGGACCAGGCGTTCTCGGGCCCTCAGAGATCTTCAGCAACAAATCACGTTTGCTCACGTTCCCGAGATTCCCACCGCAATTCCGATCCTTACCCGTACCGACCAAGAGCCGAGCACCTCTGGTAGGGTAATAGTAGAAGAAGAAGAAGAGTTTGATCACCGCGCAATCGTCCAATCCCTGTCCAAGCAGGCCGCCCTCCTTGCAGATTCAGACGACTCGCCGGGTTACTCTTCTTCTCCAAATCGAGAAGAAATGCCTCACCAGACGATTAACTTATTAAACGAGCTGAACCTTGGAGGGTGCACTCCTCGTGCCGTCCCTTCTGCTAACCCAATTACTCTAGCTTCGACCACGTCCCTTCCCAAGCAGCAAAGGGATAAAAGACCTCTAGAGGGTCCTCAGGACTCCCAACCTCCCCTTCAAAGAAGAAGGACTGGGGATTCGAGCTTGTCCCAAGCAACGACCACTTCCCCGCCGCTCGTGCAACCCTGGTCCCCAGTGCTTGCATGCCCTGATGGTACTCCCCTCAATGTGATTGACAAATCTCTTCCACCGACGTGGCGTTTGGTGTCTCCAGAGCCGCTCTTCTCCCAAATGACATGGAGAGAGAAAGAAGTAGCTCCTACGATGTGCTCATGAAATCAACTTTTCAGTCGCGTGCAAAGGTAAAGAAATTTCTTTTCTATCATTCCTGCTTATATAACGAAACTGCCGTCTTTCCTTACCAACTGTACTTGCCTTTGCAGATTATGCAAAAAGCGTCTGTCGGTCTGGAGAGAGCAAAAGACGCTGAGAAGGAGCTGAAAAACGAGCAAAAGAGAGCGGAGAAAGCGGAGAGAGAGAGTGCTCATCATTCTCAAGCTCTGAAGGATGCTCGGGAAGAGGTGGCGGCACTGAAGGGAGAGAACGCCGAGTTGAAGAGGAGGGATGAGGAGGTTGAACGTGAACTTCGTCAACAGCTTGCGGCTGCAGAAGCTAAGGCAGAAGCCGAATATGACCGTGCTATTGTTGTGATCACGGACAATTACAGAGCACATATGCCGGTGGTGCAAGATGTCGTTTGGGGCGCAGCTTGGCAGAGGTGCCTCACTAAGCTCGGGGTGGATCCGTCTTCCCCTCTTTGGACTTACATGGAACTTACAAGTGAGGTAGATGCTGCTCAAGCCAGTCTCTATGCTCGAACTCAGTCCAACTCTGATGCCCAACCTGAGACCCTTACCGAGCAGACCCAAACAGATGAAACCATCACTGATCTTACCGTCTTAGGAGACGGCGTTGCTGAGGGCCTTGGAAGTGACAACCCTGACCCCAATCCTGCCACTGCTGTCGAAAGGCGCAGTGAAGGAGCTTGATGCCTATGTTTTTCTTTTGATTGACCCTGCATGGTCTTGCTCGGCCGCCTATGGCCTATTGATACTTCTCTCGTACTTTCAGTCTTGCTTTGACGGTTGGTCCTGTGTGACCTAGTTTGGCCGTACGTGGCCGGTGATACTTGATGTTTGCTTTTCAAGTGCTGTGGTATTTCTGCTTAGTATTTTCGTATTTAGGATTCTCAGCAAAATTCCTTGCATGTTAAGTTTTTTCATACTTTAAGATTGAATTGCAATATTTGTTGCAGATCCTAAGTTGCTTCGTACTTAGGAATTCATTGCAATATTCGTTGCAAATCTAAGTGTTTTCATACTTAGATATACATTGCAATATTCGTTGCAAGCCTAAGATTTTTCATACTTAGAAATTCATTCGTTGCAATATTCGTTGCAAATCTAAGTGTTTTCATACTTAGAGATATATTGCAATATTCGTTGCAAGCCTAAGTTTTTTCATACTTAGAAATTCATTCGTTGCAAATCTAAGTGTTTTCATACTTTGAGATATATTGCAATATTCGTTGCAAGCCTAAGTTTTTTCATACTTAGAGTTCCGTTTGCAATATTCGTTGCAAACCTAAGTTTTTTCATACTTAGAAATTCATTCGTTGCAATATTCGTTGCAAATCTAAGTGTTTTCATACTTAGAGATATATTGCAATATTCGTTGCAAGCCTAAGTCTTTTCATACTTAGAAATTATTGCAATACGATTTGAATATACACACTCTCTGCTCCCCAATAGGAATCCAAATTTGAGACAATATTTGGTTCGTATTAACCAAAACCATAATAGGAAAAGATGAAATCTTATTAATAAAAATCTAAATAACTGATGTTGGTGATTTTATTCGTAATCCCAACAAGGTTCTAAAAAAAGAATGTGAATTTACTTGTATTCACTAAAAAGGATGTGACTGTATTCGTAATCACATAAACAAATTACTGGTAAAACTTTCTTAGGTTCTGGACATTCCATGGCCGTGGTACTGGGTTTCCATCCAGGTCAGCTAAACGATAAGCCCCAATTCCAGCAATCCCCACAATTTTATATAGGCCTTCCCAGTTCGGTCCAAGCTTCCCATCAGAGGATACTTTGGTGTTGGCCAAGACTTTCCTCAGGACTAGATCCCCAATTTTAAACTCCCTTGGCTGCACCTTCTTGTTGTAACTTCTCCGCAGCTGCTCCTGATATGCTGCCAATGTAATTAGTGCACGCTCTCGTTTTTCCTCGGCGAGGTCGAGCTGCTTGGCCAGGGCTTTGTCGTTGCCTCCTGACTCTACAAGAGTAGTGCGAATGGTCGGCAAGCCTATCTCCAATGGAATCACTGCCTCTGTCCCATAAGCAAGGGAGTATGGCGTCTCTCCCGTAGATCGCCGTGGGGTGGTTCTGTACGCCCAGAGCACGGCAGGCAGCTCGTCTGGCCACTTTCCTTTCTTACTCTCCAACCTCTTCTTAAGACTCTTAAGGATGGTCTTGTTTGAAGCTTCTGCTTGCCCATTACTCTGTGTGTAAGCTGGGGTTGAATAGTAGTTTCTGATGCCGTACTGAGCACAACATGCATTGAATTTTTTGCCGAACTGGGACCCATTGTCTGAGATGACGGAGTATGGTACTCCAAATCGTGTAATGATTTTGTTCCATACGAACCTTTCCACCATAGCTTCTGTGATCTTGGCCAGAGCCTCCCCCTCTATCCATTTAGTGAAGTAGTCAGTGCCAATGAGTAGGAATTTTCATTTCCCTGTTGCCATGGGGAGAGGGCTCACGATGTCCAGTCCCCATTGAGCAAACAGCCACGGGCTGGTCAGAGGTAACAGATCCTCCGCTGGAGCTCGGATGAGAGGGGAATATCTTTGACACTTTTCACACTTCTTGACAAAAGCTTTTGCGTCCTCTTGCATGTAACCTTCCACCAGTGTGTCCTCCACATGCTCCAGCATGGATCTCATGGAGGAATTTCTGAACAAGAGCTGGGTGTATGCACAACAAATATGGACCAAGGAAAGATTTTCTATAAAGCTTACCTTCTTGAGAGAGCCAGAAATGTACTGACTTGGTTTTGATCTTGTGAGCTTCCTTCTTGTCCTCTGGCAATGTCCCGTCTCGTAGGTATGCCACTATGGGGTCCATCCAGCTCGGCCTCTGTTTCCATAACAATTTCCACTGCTCGGTCAATGCTCGGTTCGCTCAAATAGTCCACAGCCACCGTGTGGCGGTACTCTGTTTTGATTGCTGACCCCAAGCAAGCTAGTGAGTCTGCATGTGCGTTCTGGCCCGAGCTGATTTGTTGGATGTGGGCTCTGTCAAATCTGTCGAGTAAATCCTTGGTTGCTTCTGAGTATGCAGCCATCTTCTCGCTCTTCGTAGCATATTCTCCTGAAAGCTAGTTGACAACTAATTGTGAGTCACAAAATACTCTTAATTTATTTACCTCGAGTTCCCGGGCACTCCTTAGTCCAGCGAGCAAGGCTTCATATTCTGCCACATTGTTGGTGGCACTAAACCCCAGCCGTAGTGCTTGCTCCAGTACCAAACCTTCTGGAGAGAACAACACCACTCCTGCTCCAGAACCTTTGTTGCAAGCTGACCCATCAACGTAAAGCCTCCACTCCTCTGGATCTAGACTGGCCACTCTCGTTGGCTGCTCGGGGATAATGCTCTGCTCCTTTTCGTGGAGAGTTGGCGGTGGTGGAGCTACTGTTGGAGTGAATTCAACTACAAAATCATCCAAAATTTGCCCTTTGATTGCCGTCCTGGGCTGATAATCGAGGTCGAATTGGCTCAACTCTATTGACCACTTTGAGATTCTTCCAGAAAAGTCTGCTTTCCTGGGTAAAATCTGATTACCCTACTATTAGGCATAGCACGTGCCTTAGTTGATCACCACGAGAGGGTGAATAGCTTGGCACGACATAGGGAGCCCTTAAACCCTGTGTCGGGCTGGTTTGGCCACGAATGAGGCTAGAACTAATAAATCAGGATGCACTAGCTCGACGCAAGGCATAAAGGATGCCCCTGATATGGCCGAGCTAGGTAGGCTACGTGTATAGCTTGAATAGCATTCTGGAATACATAATTCAGCTCGGCATAATGAGCTGAACTATGTACGAGTTATTCCGAGCTACGTGGAAGCACGGCGCCGCCACGAGAAGGGCGGTGAGACATTCCAGAATAATCAAAAGCGGTTCCTTACGAGATAAGGAGCAATCCCGTAGCATGGGGGATCAATATGGGAAGTCCTAACGTGATTAGGAGTATACCTCATGTAGGAAAGAACCCTATATGGAATGGAGGACCACTGCTAGACGAGATCTAGCAGGACGTGGAAACTCATCCCTAATAGGAAAATCCAATTAGGAAAAGAATTCCTAAAGAGAATAGGAAACAGGGGCACGGGATGCCTAATATGAAGAACATCTACATCTATAAATACAAGGCAACAACCATGACAAAAGGTACGCTGTGAAACCTATTTCATAGGCATTGCGGTTTGAATTCACCAAGTACGTGATACTAACTTAGGCATCGGAGGGCCTTTGCCGATGAGAGGCAAAGGTGCTCTAACCCTTTTTCTGTCTTGCAGATTTCGGGTTGGATTAAGGAAGCACGTGATCCAGGGCTACGTGGATTTTCTTCCCCGTACAATCAGTGAAGGCGATGGGGGACTCCATTAACCCCTCAGTCCTCGGCCTCTTCGTGCCGAGCTTCATGACCTGTTTTGCCTGCCCGTTGACCCTTTGAATATGCCTTACCTCATTGTTGGTATACGGGGCCACCAATCCATGTATCATATGGATTGTTCCCTTTGGACCTTTCTCGTAGTTGTAGACACCCCAAAATGAGACTCTCGTATACATTTAAATCCCCGATGGTGAAAGGAAATGATCGGAAGGACTCTCGGATTGAAATTCTCCAAGTCAACAAAGTCAACAGTACCGTACGGTACTCATCTCTCACGCACGGTGCAGCCAGAGTCACGTACGATAGCTTTTTGAATTTTGGCGGTCAGATGTGCCGCACGGTACAGAAAGTGTGCCGCACGACACAGTTTGTATGCCGTACGGCACTGTCACTTGTCTCACAGCTTTTGCAGAGTTCCCAGCAGCTCAAATGTTGACAATCGTTCCCCCTGTTCATCATGGTTTCGTGCAGAGCTTCAATGCTACCTCCTAGCCATCATCATCTGATGTGAGCACCAAGTTTGCTTGGAGAACAAGGCCACTCCTCCCTTATAAATACCGATTGGTTTCAAAGAGAGAGAGAGGGATTGATTTGAAAAAAATCAAAGGAAAATTTAGGAAAACACAAAAACCATGAAATTTCACTCTTGAATACCCTCTCTACTGTCAACAATCTTCATTGCCATCTCTAATCTCTAGAGAAACAATCCAATCATCTTCCCCAAAGCAAAACCCAGTTCATCATTCGAGTCTCTATTTTCGGTCTAGAGCCGTGGAGTCCATGCTCCAAGTTTGCCCAAATTTAAGACATTAAACCTCTTTTGTTACTACACCAGAGTGAAGCTAGAAGTTCAGAGGAGCCCAAGCCACATTCAGAAGTTCAAGAAACAAGTTTAATCCGAGAGGTCCAAAGCCGAGGTATAATCCCGTTTCGCCAAATTTCTCAAGTTTGGCACCCTGAGGGGAGGGATACCAAGTGTGGGATGATCTCCTATATCATCTCCATGCTTGGTATGCCCATGTCACATTAAAATAAGTTCTATTTCATACCTCCCGGTCGCGTCGTACGGTGAAAACATCGCCTCGTACGGAGCGATTCAATGAGGAGGAACATTCCCTACTTGAGCATACTGTCTTCTTATTCAAAATAGTTCATTTTTAATCTTATTTCATGCCTTGTATGTGCCTCTGTCCAATCGTATCGAAAAGCCAAAGTTTCAAACTGTTGTGCAGCCAATAGTGCCGCACGGCACTCCTACTGTGCCGCACGGTACACGTGGAGTGCTGTACGTTACTCCTTTGAAAATTTGACCGTTGACTGATGAACAAAACCGCACGGCACACTCTCTGTACCGCACGGTACACCCAGTGTGCCGCACGGCACACTTTTCTGGTAAAATCCGAAATTTTGAACAGTGCCTTGCATAAACAGTTTGAAGTTTGGATTTTCGCATGTTTACAGTAAATTATGTATTAGTTATTTATTTTTCATTATTATCGTCTGCTTTGCTTGATTTAAAAATGTTTATCTGTTAATGTTCAGCAATAAAATGTTTTCCATAAAATCCCACAAATGTTTAGTAAAGACCGATTTTCAATCGGGCAAACGGGGTGCATCCCTTCCCCGTTCGTAACCTGGCTCCCGAATCCGAAACGAATCTCTGGTTTCCAAAACGTTTTATGAGTCATTTTCTCAATCACTTTCAAACTGGTTTCTTGGGTCCCAAATCATTTTCCCAAAAAACCCGGGTGGCGACTCTATCTATTTTTCGAATCGTTTTCGAAAACCAAACCGGTGGAAATCGACCGTCCACAGTAGTCCATCTCTTCTACCAGCTCGGCATCATTCATGTTATCAACCAAAAATTCTTTAAGATGGCCCTCCGCCACCTTTTCATCCAGAAACTTTTTGTACTCCACACAATCCTCAGTCATGTGTCCCCAATCTCTGTGATAGCTGCAGTGCTGGTTGGTAGCTCTTCTCTTCTCTAGATTCCCTGTCATCTTTGAGGGTCTCCTGAACCATGGTTCATTCTTGATCCTGTACAGCATCTTGTAGATTGGGACGTTGAAGGTTGCCATGACGCTAAAGTATGATTTGGGGTCTGGATCAGCTTTGTCTTTCCTCTGCTGCTGATAGTCCTTCCGTCCTGTCGTGTACTCCTTCTTGTACACCCTTGACTCTACCGTTTTCTTTTCTGGAAGCTGAGGTTGTCCAGCCACAATCTTCCCTCCAGCCTGTAGGATGTCATCCTCTACCCGTGCGTGCTCTTGGATTCTCTCCATAAGTTTGGCCACAGTCTTTACTGGATGCATGGTAAGCGATTCTCGTAGCTTACTGTGGATAGGTAAGCTCGTCTTGAACGTTGCCAAAGCATATTCTTCACTGCAGTTTTCAATCTCGTTGAAAGTCTCCCAATAACGTTTGGAGTACTATCGCAGAGTTTCATCATCCCTCTATCTCATAGAGGTTAATGCATCAAAAGTCTTTGGGGCTGCTTGGCTTGTTAGAAACCGAGTAGTAAACTCTTTAGCTAGTTGAGCCCAGCACAGGATTGACCCTCCTGGGAGTTTGTGGTACCAACTCAGGGCCACTTTTCCCAAGCTGGATGGGAACATTTTGCACAGCAAGGCATCATCTTGCTCATGCATGAACATGGCCTGCTGATAGTGTTGAATGTGAGCCACAGGATCCGTGCTAGTTTCATAAGGAATGAATGTTGAATGCTTCACCCTGCTCGGTGTCTTTTCTGCTCGGATCCAATGGGCCAGCGGTGACTTTGAGATCTGGCCTAGGGCCTCCTTAGCTACTTCTCGTGTAGTTTTAGGGCCTCCCTCAGCTCGACCAGTCTCCCTTCTTCTCACATACTGTTCAGGAATGTGCTCGTTGGAACCAGATCTCTTGTACCTGTCCCTAGCATGCTTCCTTCTTTCTTTCTTCTCAACGGAAACGCTTCTTTCTCTCCGTTTTCGTGGAGAGGCTACTCTTTCCGCAGAGACATCGTCACGGCGGTGACTCCTTCTTTCTTTCTCATACTACACGGATCTTGTCTGTGAACGTAGGTCTTTCTCCTTCTCTTAGAGTTGTTTCTTTAGGTCCTGAATCTCTCATTCTCGTCAAGTGAATTCACGGGCCAGTTCTTCTGCCTCCTGTTCTTTTCTATCGAGGTTGTCTTCTTTCTCTTGATCCCTTGTTCGCCTATGATCATCCCTCCTCGGGAGGATTCTCCTCCGTTCTCGTCGGATGGAGGCTTCGCCACCTCTTGGGGGTGTCTTTGAGCGTCTTCGCCACTCGCCTGATCTTGGAGAATCATAATTTATCAGGCGTGTATCCCTGAACTTTGGAATCTCAGGGATATGCCCTATATTAAACCTCCTGGTAGCGGGCTTCTTTTGTGGTGCTTTCAGAACTGCAGGAGTTTTGTCCACCTTTGTACTCTTTCTCGTAGTGTACACAAGAGTGGTTCCACCGTCATCTTCCACATCCTCTTTTCGTGGAGTGCACAAGGCAGGTTCTGAAATCACCATTGTTGATCTTTGAATGGAGAAGGGAACTTTTTATAACCGTTTCCCACAGACGGCGCCAATTGTACGGGGATAAAATCCACGTAGCCCTAGATCACGTGCTTCCTTGATTCAACCCTAAATCTGCAAGACAGAAAGAGGGTTAGAGCACCTTTGCCTCTCGTCGGCAAAGGCCCTACGATGCCTAAGTTAGTATCACGTACTGGAGTTCTCAAATCACAATGCGTATGAAAAGGGTTTCACCGTGTACCGTTTGTCATGGTTATTGCTATGTATTTATAGGTGTAGACTTACTTCATATTGTGCATCTCGTGCTCCTGTTTCCTATTCTCTTTAGGAATCCTGTGGACGGCGCCACGCGGCTCGGCCTTTCGTGTTTGAAAAGTGAAAAGAAAAATGTGAGTCGCCACCCGGGATTTATTTAGAAAGTGATTTTGGTACCCGAGAAACCGTTTTGAAAAATAAATGATGACTCTTATGCCGTTTTTGGAAAATAATTTGATCTGCGAAAAGATTCTTGGATTCGGAAGCCAGGTTACGAACGGGGAAGGTTTTATTGAAAAGCACCCCGCTCGCCCGGGGAATTCCCGGTCTCTACTAAATTTTTGTGGGATTTCAGAAAACGTTTTATTGAAAACTTTGACAAATAAACAGATAAATAATGGGAAATAACAATAAATAAAACCATAACGGAAATAAAATTAAGCAAAAGGACTTAATTGCAATAATAGAAGAGTAAAGGGGGTGAAAGTGCAATAGATAAGTTTCAGAAAGTCAGAAAACAGAGTACGAACAGGGGAAAACAAAGTAATTTTTTTATGCTGCAGAGGTTAGCCGTACGGTTAACCTAAGTTGGCCGTACGGTGTAGACACCCCAATTTTAACCCCTGTGCATCCCCAATGATGAAAGAAACACTTGGCGGTACCTTGAAACAACAATTCCAGACTTCAGAATTTTTGGACAAAAATTTCCCTAACCGTACGGTTTGATTTATAAGCCGTACGGTTCATCCATCAAAATACAAGCTGTACGGTTGATTCAAGCAAGCCGTGCGGCCAACCCTTTTAGCCGTACGGCTATGTGTCAGAAAATATTCGAAAAATTTATTGCAGAAGCATCTCATCATTTCGGAAGGATTTTATGCCGATTTTATTCTGTTTTTCCGCCTATAAATTACCTCCATCTCTCCCATTTTGCACACCCAGCAATTTCCGTACCACCCCGATACGCCGCCAAAATTCTCCGATCACTTTCCGTCCAAAAACCCTATCCGAAATCTTTGTCAAAACCACGATACATTCTCTACTTTTCTACTTACAACTCCAGCGACCCACAATCCATCTGAAAATCCTTCGTCCAAAGTTCACATTCAAAGGGTTTGAAGTCCTCTGTTGTTCAAAAGTTTCTGCAAAGGTACGAACCGTACTTCTCGAGCCGGGTTCGAAACCTTGGTTCTTTGAGGGGATCCTCCCGGGTCGAGAGTGACTCTAATAGTCATCTCTAGGCTCGGGTGGTTAGATTTTCCATAAAAATCAGATTTTTTAAGCAAAAACAAGTTTTTGTTCGAAAATCAAAATTTTGAAAAATCTTTCAAAAAGGTAACCGTACGGTTAAGTTAAGTGCACCGTACGGCCAACTTAAGTTAGTCGTACGGCTAACCTGTGCAGCACGAAAATTTTCTCTGTTTTCTCCCTGTTCTTGCTCTGTTTTCTGATTTTTTGTAACTTGTTTATTGCATGTTCACCCCCTTTACTCTTCTGTTATTACTATCAAGTCCTTTGTTTAATTTTATTTCCGTTATGGTTTTATTTTATTTATTTATTTATTACTCGTTATTTATCTGCTTAACCGTCAAAGTTTTCAATAAAATGTTTTCCAAAAATCCAACAAAAATTTAGTAGAGACCGGGAATTTCCCGGGCGAGTGGGGTGCTTTTCAACAAAACCTTCCCCGTTCGTAACCTGGCTTCCGAATCCAAGAATCTTTTCGCAGATCACACCTTTTTCAAAACGGCACGAGAGTCATTAAGTATTTTCAACGGTTTCTCGGGTACCAAAATCATTTTCCAAATAAATCCCGGGTGGCGACTCACATTTTCCCTTTTCACTTTTCCAAACCCAAAGAGGCATACGAGCCGCGCGTGGATCCCGACCGTCCACAAAATGGCGACTCTGCTGGGGATTTTTAAATTTATTTTTTGATTTGGTATTTTACTCTTGTAAAACGACCCCCGAAAGCTTGACAAAAACGAACACGCCCCGCGTGATCGAGAAAGGAATGGTGCAGTAACAGGGCTACGCCCGACCAATCCGGACTGGAGCTTTCCCGGTTGTTTGCCTGAGTAAAATTTCAAAATAGAAATTAATTTATTGGTGAGCCAAATTCGAAAAATATTTGTGGGATTTTGAAAACAGTTTTATTGTTAAACTTTTGCATTGCACGTGCATCGATGTTGGATAAGCCCCGCCGCTGCGTCTTGGTTACCCTACCCGGCTTGCCGGTGTTAGGACATCCCTTGATTCTCGGCAACCCCGGACGATGATGAGCCTGCCTGCCGTTCGACCTTTGCCATGCAGTACACTTGGCACTGGGAGGCAAATATTGGCTCTAGTCTAGGGAAACCCCCTTAAACCAAAACCCAGCCTTTGCGTATAGTCAACCGTAGTACTTTTCAACCTAGGACAGGGACCCGCAGGGTAGGACTATCTGTTATATCCTGTTTATTCTGTTATATCCTGTTTATCCTGTTATCCTGTTATCTGTTTATCTGTTTATCTGCTTATCAGTCGTTCATCCATCTTTGTATATATCATTCCATGTACATACTGTCTCCATCTTGCATGCATACTTAGGAGAACTTAACCTTAGGCCATTACATCATGTTCACATCCATAAGGATTGCCCCGACAATCACGCATTGTGTTGGATAGACGGAGATTCCCCTCTTCAAAAAAAAAAAAATCAAAAAAAAATGCTACAACTGGCTCCCTTTCCCAAAATGAAATAAGCATTTCTTTTGTAGTAGAGTCATCATGTCTGGAGCACCCTACAAACGATTCAAGTCCACCCTCACCACCCACCAAGGGGCACCCGTGTGGATAATCGAAGAAGTTCAGCCCGAGCAGCCTCCATGCAAGCCAGAGGAGCCTCAACCAGGAAAGCTCAACATAGAAGACCATATGGGAGAAGAACTTGACGAGAAACTCAGTCTACTGGCTGAAGCCAACTTGCCAGGTGTTTCTCTCCAATGGGACGCGAATGAAGGATGGAAATTTTGCTTTCCAGAAGAGCCAGAGCCAATGCCAGAAAAAATCACCTTGATGATGGAACAGGACGACGGGGAACTCACGGTCATGCCCCCCGTGAAATACTTTGATACCAATGGCCAGCCTGTCTACTACTTTGAAGACCCAATCAATGGCCAGTGTGAATGTGATGCGTGCTTCGCAGATTGCGTTCTCAAACAATGATGGCATGACCCCACAGCAGCTTAGGGATCAGTACAAGCAGGAGAAAAACGAGGACCCCAAAGGAAAAGGAAAAGCTGATGAAACAGGGTCCTCCGCGGGGCCGACATCTCCGAATCATCCTTCCTCTTAAGAACGGCTTCCAAAGCCGAAAGTAATCATGCAATGAACAAATCAGGCCAACAAGGGTTTCTTTTTGAAGAATTGAGTTAACATGCGGTTCTTGGTCTATTATCGAGTCTGTTGCTGTTAATTATCGAGTCTATTGTTGTTTAATTATCAAGTCTGTTGCCAGATGTGAATATCCACTGACTTAATCCAGCCCGCGGGGCTTCTTTTGAAGAATCGAGCCAGCTTATGATTCTTAGTACCTTTTTATTGTCGAGTCTATTGCCGTTTAATTATCGAGTCTGTTGTCGAGTTCGATGTCATGTCTGTCATGTCAGTTTGTAAATATTCCATGCTTTTAATAAAAAGACCTTTTGAGAAAAAGAGCCAAAATTGTAGTCCTGAACTACGTCACGGCCTGATTCCTCTCCATGGGGATACGTAGGCAACCTCCGGTCCGGCCATTATTTTCGTAAAATCATGGGAATTCGAATGTATCCAACAAAATAAGAGGAAATTGGGGCAATCCTTTCATGCATCATCATTTTCTTGCACATGCATCCTTTTCCATTTTGTACATACACTGCACATTGCATCCCTAAGTTCTCTTTGTGCATATCATCAGTACTAACCATTGGCAAAAAGAAGAGAAACCTCATACCGGGCTGGACTAGAAATCCCCGAACAGCGATTGGTTCGAACTGAGTCAGGAACAGAACAGTCAACCGGGGGTTCAGCTATGGCAGAAGAGAAAGATGAAATTCAGCTTCTTAAGGATGCTTTGGAGGAGCAGAAGACCAATAATGCCAAACAGGTGGCCCAGATGATGCTCATGATCCAAAAACTGACTGCTCAACTCCCTCCGCCAGCAGGGGGCTCAAACAGTCAAAACATGGAGTCAGTACTGACCAAGCTAGCTAAGCTTGAGGAATCTGTTCAGAAACAGGAGAAAATAGCAGCTACCGGGATTGACATGGAGAAGTTGTGCCTTTTCCCAGATGCAAAGCTCCCCGACAAGTTCAAACCGATGGATTGGGACAAGTTCGACGGCAGTGGTGATCCGAAAGCTCATCTACAAACATATGTGGGTACTTTATCCATGTATGACGTTGGAAAGGATGCAATGGGCCAGATGTTCCAGCAAACTCTGACTGGGCCTGCACTCCGCTGGTTTCTGAATTTGGACATCTCTAAGAAGAGGACATGGGAAGATATTGGGGCAGCCTTTGTCGCTCAATACAATTACAACATTCAGCTTGAAATGACTATCCGGGAGCTGGAGTCAACCAAGATAGGAAAGAATGAGTCCTTCGCTGACTTCGTTAAAAGCTGGAGAGGGAAAGCCTCTCAAATGATGGAACAGCCTTCAGAAAAGGAACAAATGAGAATTATCACGAGGAACCTAGAACCAGATTTTGCCAAGCACTTGGTGGTCTATCAAACCACCGCCGATTTCAAAACCTTCTATGAAGCTGGTCTGGCAGTTGAGGATGCTCTCCGAAGTGGCCTATTTGAGAAAGGTGAATCAAATCCCAAACCAAGACGAGTTTACTCTGGCAACAGCAACGCCTTGTTTGGGCCCAGCAACTACAATCAAAACCAAGCCAGCTCTTCCAATCCCAAACCAGCCAAAACTGAACCTGTTAACCAGATTGTAACCCAGTCACAATTCCAGCAAACAACTCCCCGGCCAAGAAGAGAATTTCACCCACTCCCTTTTCCCCTTGTCACAGTATACAAAAAACTCCTTGACCGAAAAGCCATCCAGCCTCTCGAGCCTCGAGAATTACCCAAAGAACTCTCCCCCAACCACAATCCAAACATCTACTGTGCCTACCATCAGATGCCCGGCCATCACACCAACAATTGCATGCGTCTCAAGCACAAAATCCAAGATCTTGTGGACGATGGAACCATCCCACTTCCCAATCAAAAGCCCAACACCATTTCCAACCCTTTACCAAATCACAAACAAAACACCCAAGCTGGCCAAATATCCTTCATCTCCACTACAAAAGGCCTTACCTCCACTACATTTGATCCTAGCCTCTATATCATCACAGCTACCCAACCAAAACCTGTTGTCCCCCTACCAGAAGATCTTGGGGTCCAGTTTCTCTCATACGCCAGTGCGGTTCAAAATCCAAAATGGAGTGATGTTGTGGAACAAGAAGAGTGGTCCATGAGCGACCAAGATTGGGAAGAATCCCGACAAGCATTGTTTGGTTCTTTGCTAATCTCTAGGAACTCAAGCCAATTCGTCATCCCTGGATAAGCCTATTGTTCACATGCCCGAAGACTCCCATGTCTGCCAGATCGATATAACGAAAGGCATTCCTGAACAAAACGATGAAGGAAGGAATATAGCTCCCCTCGGAGGAGTGTTAACTCTAGGCAGACATCCATCAAGTACTGTTTCACCGTTCGCACGCTTCAAAGAAGAATGCCGTTCTGTCATAGAAGTCACCTTCGAAAACCAAGATTGGCTCCCACAAGCATACATCATCGACGAATCTTCGCCACGGCCGTCGGTACCATTCCCACCGTCGTCCAATGTATCAGTACTAGTCACTGACCCCATGGCTACCCTCTGGGATGAAGAAGCAGTAGTTGATATCCGAGTAAGCAATGATGAGGTATGGACTGTCAACAAAGCCATACTGGATCCATCCTTTTGGAAAGACTCTGAAGTGGACAACCTCAAGACAAAAATGGAAGCAGTCGAAATCAAGGAACAGAGGGCCAGAAATGATTTCATGAATTTCTGGACGGAAGATCAAGAAGCAATACAGAAAAGGGAAGCTATCAGAACGGGAAAACGGAAGGTCGATGAAGAATATATGAATTTCTGGGGTGAAAATCAGGAGTTATGGGAAGAAACAGTTGACAGAATAACCAAAAGTGGTGAATCTACCAGCCGGCCCATCTCCAAGGTGGAAATTCCTCCAATCATGCCACAACCGGGGATTTTGTTTGGGATGATTCCATTCTCGAGGACACGACTCCTGACCATCCAGAAGTTACCTCCCAACAGAACCCGGCTGCTAGGCCACTCCCAAAGAATTCCCCGGTGACAAGTGATCCAATTCAGAAACAGCTTGAACGAACTCCAGCCTCAGTGTCCATTTGGGGGTTACTCTCTTCATCTCGAGAACATCGTCAGAAACTAATTAAAGCTCTGTCAAACATGGAGGTACCACCCGACACTCCTCCTGAAACGATGGTGGCTCTGCTTACACCAACCCGGGCAAAACATGTTGTAGTTTTCACTGAAAAAGATCTGCCACCAGAAGGAGCCGGTCACAACAAGCCATTGCACATTACCCTGAAATGCATGGGAAAGTGGGTCCCAGTCATGTTATTGGACAATGGATCCGCCTTGAATGTCTGTCCCCTGCGTACAGCTTACTGTTTGGGTTTTAAGAACAAAGATTTTCAGCCGTCGAATCTTGGAGTGCGTGCTTACGACAATACTCGACGAGATGTGGTTGGGACCATTCAAATGGAAATAATAATCAAGGAGTTTGAGACTAATGTTGAGTTTCATGTGCTCGACATTCCCTCGTCATTCAACCTGCTGCTGGGCAGGCCTTGGCTCCATCGGTCAGACATCATGGCTGTCCCTTCCTCTCTACATCAGAAAGTTCAGCTCGGACTAGCCATAGGAACCTTGACCATCTATGGGGATTCTGGAATTCGCCCGCATGTTCCTGACAATGCTCCCCTACTTGAGATTACTCACGGAGAAGAAGACATCACTCTTGGGGGTTTTTCCTTTGATACTCCCGACGGGATATTTACTATCAGGATGGATGAGGATTTCTCAATAAGGTCAACGGCCCTGGATATGATGCTGAAAATGGAGTATTTGCCGGGACTAGGGCTTGGTCGCAACAATCAAGGGGTAGCAGAGTTCCCCAAGTTTCTGACAAACAACCACCGTTTTGGTCTTGGTTATGAATCTGGTCATAATGGGAAAGCACGAACTCGCACCAAGAAAGGGCCTATCCACTTCACAAAAGCTTCAGAGGCTCTCTATCAAGGGGACCCAGAGCCGTTCTGGGACTTGGAAACAAGAACCAAGCTGCCAGGATTTGAAATCTTTGCTGACAACACCTGGGGTAGTGATGATGAAACAGAAGAATGGGAGGAGCCGGCTAAAATGCTCCATGTCGACTGGATCGAAGTTCTTGACTCAGGGAATCTTTCATCGCTGTTTGGGGAAGAAAGTCCACTAGGTATGAGAGAGGACGAGACTGCTGCGACGCTTGTTGATTTAAAGCCTGTTGAGGATATGGAGCTGATGATGCTGGGACAGGAAGCTCTGGAGGATGTTACCACACTCATCGTGGATGCCAATGGAACTTATAAAAATTGCACTTTTGTACCTAGAATCATTTACACTGGCACTCATTTTGAATTTGAGTCTGAGTCTAGCGCTGCATCTAGTATTAAGTCTGGTTTCGAGTCGGAGCTTGAATCTGTTATTGCTCCACATCAGCACTTCTCTTTTGAGTTTGAGTCCACTCTCATGTATCATGCCCCTGGGGCCCCCTCCTTTGAAATAAATGAAATCGACTTTGCTTATCTTGCTGTGTCCGAAATAAATTGCGTCGACCCTGATGATGAGGGGATCGAGTTTGAGGAAGAAATTCCAAAAGAACTCCGATCTCTAATCGAAAGGGAAGATGAAAGGCATGCTCAGCCTATAAAAGAAGAAGTTGTTTCTATAAATTTGAGAGATGAGAGTAATCCGCGCCTGGTTCAAATCGACTCCGGACTGTCTCCAGAAGAATTCAAAGCTCACTCGGATCTCCTGAAAGAATTCGAAGACGTTTTTGCATGGTCACACGCAGATATGCCCGGTATCGATCCCGAGATAGTGGAGCATCGAATCCCTTTGTATCCCGACCCAAAGCCTGTCAAGCAGAAACTAAGAAAGATGAGGCCAGATTGGGTATTAGAAATCAAGAAGGAAGTTCAAAGGCAGATAGATGCAGGGTTTCTAATAGTCACCGAGTACCCTCAATGGGTCGCAAATATTGTGCTTGTTCCTAAAAAGAATGGAAAGATCAGGATCTGTGTAGACTTTAGAGATCTAAACAAGGCAAGTCCGAAAGATGATTTTCCCCTGCCGCACATAGATGTCTTGGTAGATAACACCGCGGGGCACGCACTGCTGTCATTCATGGATGGATTTTCAGGTTATAATCAAATTCTCATGGCTCCTGAAGATCGTGAGAAAACTACTTTTACCACAGAATGGGGCACATATTTCTACAGGGTTATGCCATTCGGACTAAAAAACGCGGGGTCTACTTACCAGAGAGCTGCCACGACGTTATTACATGACATGATCCACAAGGAAGTAGAAGTGTATGTGGATGACATGATTGTCAAAGCCAAGGAGAGAGAAGGGCATCTGCCTGCCCTCAGGAAATTCTTCGAGAGAATCCGCAAATGCAGATTGCGCCTCAATCCCAAGAAATGTACATTCGGAGTCACGGCCGGAAAAATGCTCGGATTCATGATCACTACGCGAGGGATCGAGGTGGATCCATCAAAAATCAAAGCTATCCTAGAAATGGAGCCACCTCGGACAAAGAAGGAAATACGGAGCTTCCTCGGAAAAATTCAGTTTATCAGCAGGTTCATTGCCAAGTTAACCTCTACTTGTGAGCCGATGTTTCGCCTACTCAAGAAAGGCGTGTCATTCAAGTGGGACGATAGGTGTCAACAAGCTTTCAAGACCATCAAGAAGTATCTCCAGAACCCTTCGGTATTAATGCCACCCATACCAGGATAGCCTCTCATCTTGTACTTGTCTGTCACATCTTCGGTTATGGGATGCATGTCGGCCCAAGAAGGAGAAGGAGGAAGTGAAAAAGCTGTTTACTACATCAGCAAGAAAATGATGGGATGCAAAGAGCGATACACATCACTGGAAAAAGTCTGTTGGGCATTAATTTGGGCTTCCAAGAAATTGAGGCACTACATGTTGGCTTACTCCGTGAAGTTGATCTCTCGAATGGATCCACTCAAATACCTGTTCGAAAAGCCAGCACTGACAGGCAAACTGGCACGATGGTTGCTTATGCTAGCAGAATTCGATATCAAGTACGTCACTCGGAAGTCAGTAAAGGGAAAAGCAGTTGCGGAGTTCCTAGCAGATCATCCTGTGGAAGGGCCGGAGGATGTAGAATTCAAATTCCCTGACGAGAATGTAATGACAACAACCAACGATGTCTGGATGTTATATTTTGACGGAGCCGCCAATCAGAAAGGATTCAGAATCGGAGTGTTACTGGTCTCACCAGAGGGGTTGCACATCCCTCTTGCTTTCAAATTGAATTTCGAAGTCACCAACAACCAGTCAGAATATGAAGCATGCATAGTAGGGATGGAAGCTGCCTTGGAAATCGGAGTTAAGAGACTGGAGGTAGTCGGAGATTCCAATTTGGTGGTATCACAAGCCAACGGAGATTGGAGGGTAAAAGAAGACAAGCTTAAGCCTTACCACCAAGATCTCGAAGATCTAATCCCACGATTTCAGACGGTCACATTCACTCACGTTCCAAGATTGAAGAACAGATTTGCAGACGCTTTAGCAACTTTGGCCTCAATGGTAGAGATACCGGATGGAATTAAGCTCAGACCAATCGCAATTGAGCAAAGGGACAAACCTGTTTTCGAATATGTCATGATTGTCAGTGAGCCTGACGACGGCCTGCCATGGTATCACGACATTTGGAACTTCATCGAGAAGGGGGATTATCCGACGGGAACTGAAAAGAAGGATCAGATTGCTCTTCGAAGATTGGCCTCTCAATACATCATTTGCGGAGGGAAGCTATATCGGCGGTCGCATTGTGGAATGCACAAGTTGTGTGTACATGGTACAAAAGCCACCATGATCATGGAAGAAATTCATGAAGGAGTCTGCGGTCCTCACATGAATGGAATAATTCTTGCAAAGAAGATTCTCCGTCAAGGATATTACTGGTCAACCATGGAAACTGAATGCGTCCAATACGTGAGAAAGTGTCACAAGTGCCAGATTCACGCTAATCTCATGCATGTACCACCGTCAGAATTACACGCCATGACCTCACCATCGCCTTTCTCTACCTGGGGCATCGATGTCATCGGCAGAATTACACCAGCTGCGTCTAACGGGCACAAGTTCATCTTGGTGGCAATCGATTATTTTACCAAGTGGGTCGAAGCCGCTTCATACACAACTTTGACAGCAGTTCAAGTCTCCCACTTCATCAAGCAGAACATCATTTACCGATATGGTGTCCCTCAGGCTTTTGTGTTAGACAACGGGGTTCATTTCAAAGGTAGAGCCGCAGAAACTCTCGAAGATTTCGGAATCCAGGTTCATAAATCAACTATTTATCGGCCGCAAACCAATGGAGCCGTGGAAGCAGCAAACAAAACCCTCAAGACGATACTGGAAAAGACCACTCAGTCTGCGAGAGATTGGCACGAACAACTACCGTTAGCATTATGGGGATACCGGACGTCCGTTCGTACCCCGACAGGGGCAACACCTTATTCCTTGGTATATGGCATGGAGGCTGTTCTCCCGATTGAGCTTGAAGTACCGTCTCTGAGGGTCATGATTGAATCAGAAATCGGCGAAGCGGAATGGCAAAGCTCGAGATTCGAGGAGCTTATGTTGTTTGAGGAAAGACGGCTCAAGGCTCTGTATCACGTCCAAGGTTATCAGCGCAGAATTGCACGGGCATTTAACAAGAAAGTAAAATCCAGAGACCTGCAAGAAAGTGACATGGTTTTAAAAGAGATCCGAGCTCCGGTCTTCGATCCTCGTGGGAAGTTTCGACCAAAATGGGCAGGTCCGTACGTCATCAGGAAGATCTTGTCTGGAGGCGTGACACAACTCATTGATCTTGACGACAACGAATTCTCCATTTTGGTTAACATGGATCAGCTCAAGAGATATTACCCCTGAGAGAAGCTCGCTGGACTGAAAACCGCAAGGGCGGACAGTGCCAGGAAAAATTTAGAGCAAGCCTGCTAAGTCGAAAACCCACGTTGGGCGATTTGGGCAAAAGTCAAGGCAAATCAATCAAACGAGCTCGCTAGACCGAAAACCCGAAAGGGCGGTACTAGGCAAAATTTAGAGCGCAAAAGGAGAGTGTCAATACTCGAGTGAACCCTAGCCAAATTTGTACTTTCGAACTACGTCATGACCTGATTCCTGTAAAAAGGATACGTAGGCATCCTCACCTTGAGGACCGGTTTCTATCTTTCAAAACGTCTCTTTGAGCTGATTTCTAATTTTCATGCGCAAATCAAGATGCAACTCTCATAATTCATCTTTATTCAAATAAACTTCTTGGATTACATGGCTGAGCATGAAACTTTCAAAATACAAAACAAGCAAACAGAGCATGACCTCACACGAAGCATCTCGTGGGTCTAGGCAATTTATTTCGGGCACATTAAAATCGAGTTTAAAAGTCAACTTTGGCTTCCATGTTCTCTTGTTTCCATATCTCTTATTAACCATCTCACATAACGCTCTGAAAGATTGACACTCGGATACTGATCTCTTGGAATGGTCACACGATCCCTCCAAGTGTTCTGATAAGCTCTGAAGGTGGCAAAGTTGTGGTTAGGCATGACAAAGTTCTCTGGTGGTGGTATAGTCTGACGAACACCAAGCTGACGGAGAATGCGGTTTGGAATGTAAAAAGTCCAGCTAGATAGCCCAGCCAAAATCACCCGCTGACGCCCCATGTTGCTCACGGTCATAGCAGGATTGTCAAGCCAGGACAAACGCCAAGCGATTACTTCTTCTGTATGCTGGGAAAGCACTCTGAACCAGCCCTGCACATCATCAAAGACTTCCAGAACGTCCCTTTGAACGAATCCCTGTGTTTCATGAATCCGCCTCCGAGGCACAGGTTCCAGCAAGTTAGCCTTGTCACACAGCCATATCTGTATCAGAGAGAAAACAAGTAAGAAACCATAGACAGCTTAAACTCGAGCGTTGACGTAAAACGAAAATGTGGGAAAAACCGGAAAAAGAAGAGCTGAGTGAGAAGCCTACCTGTAGGAGCAAAGCACTGCCTTCAAAAACATTGGTATCCCCGGCACGAATCTTGTCTAAACCTATCAAAGTTTCCGCCAGAACCATCGGAGCCACATCTTTGCGTTCTTCGATTTGCATGGCAACGCCAACCAGTGATGAACTAGCCTGCCCGTCAGACTGGGCAAACAAGAAAGCAGCAAGCAAGCAAAGGCACAGTGCAAAACCTTCCGGACAAAATTGCGCTATGATCCGCGGAATGTTGATAGTGCCTCCCTGGAGCATGGACTTCGCTGCTTTATTACTTATCCCGAGCTTAGCGGGTAGCACATTGGCAAAGCTTACTCCATGCAGAGGTATGACCGGCGCCTCCAGATTAAACCCGCCAAGGTATGCATGAAACTCCTCCACAGTGGGGCATAGCTCGTGAAAGCCAAAACGAAACACGTGTACCTCTGGATCCCAGAATCGAACCGCAGCATGTAAGAGCTCGGGACGTATGGTCACGTCTCGGATACGGCGCAGCGAAGTCATCCGGTGACCCTGAAAGTTGAGCCACCCAATGCCGTCAAGTTCATCAAGCCAAGGGCGAACCAAAGCCGAGAAACTCATGGTCAGGTGATGGATATAAAGAGAACAAGAAATTTTGGGTTTTCAGGGCACAAAGGGGCTGTGGAAGAAGTCCATTTAACGTACGCATGGATATGAGAATTTTTTTTTAGCTGCCTCGTAAAACGTGCCAACATTGAAGAGTGTGGAGATCATCTCAAAAAGTTTGAAGGAACTTCAGAAGGAGCGAGGCCAAATGATTTTTTTTAGACCACAGTGCCCTCAGACAACAGCAGGAAAGCATGCAGAAGCCCGGAGGTCTGCAACGAAACTCAAAGTCTTGGCATTTTCAGAAGTGAACCGTGCGGTTCACTAGGGTTGGCCGTACGGCCCACCTCAGTTAGCCGTGCGGCTAACTTTATGGTGTTCATGACCAAATTTTGGCGCCGGCCTCCAGAAGTTGTTTCGGGTATATTTTGGGCACTTTTCCTGTTCATATAAGTTGTAATGGGTATTTTAAAAAGCTGCGGGAAAATCAGTTTGAATTTTGAACCACATTTGCATGGGCGGGTACTCCAAAAGCTCAGACGCGCCGAAGCTAACAGGCTGAAATATATCGCCTTATTCCAGTGGGCCATGCCAAACATTCACCAGGGTATTGAGAAGTTGAAACATTCGAGGTCCCAGAATGCCCATGCCTGAAATTGCCCGATATTGCCCGAACAAGAAGCGCCGATGGGTCGAAACGTGTCCGAGTGTCAAAATTCTTTATTCCATTCATTCGAGCAAGATGATGGCATACATTTGTGATGTGTTAGAAGCATCGTCTGACAGACGTCATGTGAATTCAAGGTTTCGAGCACAATAGGCCACATTATGCCTACAATGCTCAAATTTTCTAGTAAAAGTTTTTGAGTCAGTTTGTATATACACATGTCATTGTTCCCATTCCAATCCGAAATTGCATATTTTCGTTTCCCAGGGGCATATATTGCATATTTTCAATACTCCGTCGTTTACAGAACAATCGTGTGCAAAACTCGGCTTTTCTTTCAAAATGTGTCAGTGTGAATCATTTAAAGCATAACAAATATGTGCAATCTATACAAAAACTAAATGGCATCCATGTCACGAGCATAAAGGTACATCAATCTATGGCAAACTGGCCCAGCATCAAAAGCTACCGCGGCTCGCAGGCCGTATCCATAAAACAGAAAAAGTGAGGGCAAACAGGCGCCCAAATCAAAACTGAGCACGCAGGCTCATCCTAAAAACCACTACGTCGTCTCTTCGAAGGCTGGCGACGGCCGAGTGTCAAAAACGGATCCTCCTCAGGTGTGCCCTCACTGCTGCTACCATCACCACCGCTGCTCTCTGCATCTCCCTCCCGGGGTAGCCACTGCTCTCCACGAGCTGAACTCTCAGGGACACTCTCTCTCTCAACAGAGGAACGCAACACTCTACCGGACGCTGGAATCACCAGCGGGACTGTAGACGGGCCTCCACCAGCATTCTTCAACAAAGGCCTCCTGCGAGGCGGCACCGAAGGAAGTACGTCCTGCTCAGAAAAAGGGAAATCCGTTAGTAAACGGTCAAAGCATTCAAATTCTGAAAAAGCAAAACACAATGGATACCTGATCCGTCTCACTGACAGGAAAAGCTCTACGGGTACGTCGGGACCTACGACGTCCACCCGACTCACTGCCTCCAGTCCCGCGATCACTGCTGGTACCACGACCGCTACTGCTACCTCCAGCACTCCGCCCTCCACGGCGACCTCCTGCTCTACCTCTCATCTCACTACCACCGCGGCTACCTCCGGCGCCGCGACTACCTCCAGTACCTCGGCCACCTCCCCGGCCGGCTCTACCACCACGACCTCCACCAGCTCCGTCATCCCCATCTCCACCAGCATGAGGCACAACGCCCGGCTCTACTCTCGGGTGCACCTCCGGAGGCCCACCAATCGTGAGACTGCGAACCAAGGCCTCCAAGTCTCGCACCAGCTGAACAGCAAACAAAATCAAAAGCATCAGCAGGTAACATGAATAAATGCTTAAATGAAACATGAAGTATAAAAACATTTCTTGTTTTCAAATTTCAGGATTACCTCTGTCGCTGTAAGAGTGACTGGTGGAGTGACCTCAGGAACCACCACATACCCCATACTCCCATTCGGCAACATCACGTCGATCTCTCTCCTCAGAACAGGCAGTACTGGACCCTCCACGAGTACAGGGGCAGCTAGATGGGCCTCCATATCCAGATTGTAAGCCAAGCTACTCACCACATAACCGTCGTAGTCCTCGGAAGGGCTGAAAACCAACTCTGTGTCCAGCACCGTGAACGCCTCCACCTCAGCTAAAGTATACTCCTGCGTCCTCTGAACAAACGGTGGAAGAGGACCCGGCACTCTAAAGTGGTCTAAGCCTAGGGACTGGCGTGTCACTCTCTCACCCAAGTACCACTGCCATCCATATGGAGACTCCAACAGTACGCGCCCTCGCGTCACTGCCCTACTCCGAGTCAAGTAAGGAGCACTCAACCTACCCCACACATCCCAGTTCACCTGCAAGGAATCATGGGTTACTTTTAAATCAACAATGGAATCAGAATATCTCAGAAAAGGATTCAGAAAGTTCAGTATCATACCGTCTCACCCCGGGACTGGTCCAGGAAGACTCTAAAGAACCTCAGCTGCCCCTTCTTCCCGCCTTTCCCAACATGCTCCTTGGCCCACTTCACCGCCCGCGGGAGCACGCGCTTGTTTGCATGAGAATTCTCTGGGGCTGGCACTCCAAACACCTCATAAGCCCATACCTGCATTTTCCAAGAAATTCATCAGTAACAGGAATAAAAGCAACGATGCGAGGAGTATTTAAAGCAGAAAGAGTGACATGGTATACCTCCAGGACTCTCCAGTAGCCTCCAAGAGTGTTCACCGCTCTGCGAACCACTGAGCCAAGGAAACAGTAAAGGGTGCCTAAGGCAGCTCCACCCCAGTCAAACCGGCCGGCCGTGCTCAAATCTGCCAAAGCAGGTAACCAACTCAGGTGCACCGAGTTCTGTCTATTCGGAAATAGCGTCGTGCCAAACAAGAACAGCAAATAGGCTCTCGCCATCTGTGCAGCCTCAGCTGGAGACCCCGGCTCGTGGTCCCATATCGCCGGTAAGTGGTCGCACCTCACCATCGCCTCATCTCCAACCTCCCTCCCCAGAAAGTGGCGCACCGCCGCCCTGTCCAAGTACAGACCTGAGTCGAAGGGTATCGGCTCACCGCCAACTCTCAATCCTGTAGTTGCTGCAAAGTCCAAAGGGGTGATCGTCATCTCCCCAAACCGAAAGTGAAAGCTATTGGTGGTGTCCCACCAATGCTCCATCAGAGCCCTCAGCAACTTCCGGTCCGTCCGGGTAGGCAACAGTGTGCTGATAAAAACAGCGAAGCCAGCCGCATCCACCAACTCCCTCACACTCGAAGGCAACCTCCTGTACTGAGCCAAGCAATCGGATGGCCCGCCATATCCAAGAAGGGAACGATCCACCTGTTTCAAGAACATGGCACAAGATCAGTTAGTAAAGCAGCAAAAGATATGCAATAACGAAAGCAAATTCAGAAGGCAAGTATGAATAAGCAGTACATACCAGAGGTCTGTTCGAAATATGCATCGCCGGATCGCGCAAGATCAACGACTCAGGGTAAAACGGCAGCCCCGGCTCGTATACCTCACACCCCACCGGTACAAAGAAGTGAACTGGAGAATCGTAAGTCTCAGGGACAAAGGGTTGTCTGCTCCTCAAAGCCAGCTGAACCTCCTCAACTATGGTCACGCGGACCAACTCCTCTGTCTGCACCTTTGCCTGCTCAAGCTCGCCCACAGGTGGCATCTCTCCTACCAAGACATCGCCCAACCGAGGGAACTACTGCAAGTTCCTGGCCAGGGTCTCGTCGGTAACCCCCTCCAAAGTGTCCCCTAAGGTAGCTCCCGGAGCTCGTGAAGAACCAACCCGCGAAGGGAACAAAACCGGGTCAGAAGGCTCCTCGGTGTCAGCACTCTCCTCTACAACCCTATCAGTACCAAGTACCCGAGTCAAGCTCCTGAAAACACGGGCAGCAGGTACAACAGGGGCCGCCCCCTCAGCCTGTACTCTCTCAATCTCTACCCTCGCAGTCTCCACTCTCTCCACCCCCACAGCATGTGCCTCCTCAGCACGTATCTCCTCCACCTAACCTCCCTCACCGTTGACACCTCCACTATAAAACGTCCCATCACCCATCTCCCCATCACTACTATCTCCCATCTCTCCAAGATCCTCCATAACCACCTCCCCAGGCTGTCTAATGGTAACCGAAATCCTAACAGAAGTATCGTCACCACTAACCGGGTACTCTCTCACCAAAACAGCACTCGCAACATCAGGAAAAATCTCACCGCCACCACCTACACTCTCCTCCGCAGTCCGCGGGTCAAACAGAACATCAACACCACCAACATTCATCTCAATCTCAGGCAAAGGTACATTTATATCAAGATCAATATGCATCGAACTACTGGAAGCAGTAACGGTACTTACCGGCATATCAGCACTCTCCATAGTCGCCCAAACATCATCCATTGCGCTATACTGCTCCGCTATTGCCCTAAGAACATCACCACCCTCCGTAGCTTCAACCGACGCCAAACCACCACCGGTGGCCACAACCAACATTGTTTCATCACTCTCGGTGTCACCCATGGCCGCACTAGCCTCCGCATGAACCGCACGGGTAACCTCTCCATCTACATCAACCACACGGGTCTCCCACTCGCTGGATCCGGCCACACGGGCCTCCTCCTCGCCGGATCTGACCGCACGGTGCTCAAAATCCCCCATGGCAACTTCGGCCGGGCCAACCGGCGGTAATGGGCCAACCCCGACGGCACGGGCCGTCGTCTCTTCTTCCGCAAGACCCAACGCCGGATCACTAACACCGGAAATGATGGGTAAGTTTGGATTTTCGCTAGAATCGGCCATAACTAAACCGTGAATCTCGGTTTTCTTGCAGGATCTCAAACGGGGTTTGTCTAAATCGGACGAAAAGGGAGGTTTTTACTCTCTCACAGATTTTTTTGGAATCGCCTTTCTGAATTTTCGAAGGAATGAAGTGAGGGAAAATTGAAGACCCGACGTTTTGATCTGTGCAAAACCGCCCGGAATAACCGCACGGTTCAACCAAGTCAACCGCGCGGCTTACCAATCTCCACCGCACGGCTAAATTGTTGTCGTCTCCGTTGCACAGCTTGTTAGTTCCACCGCACGGTTCAACTAATTAAACAGCACGGCTTTCCACTCCAGCCCTCTCTCCGCCGTACAATGCCTCTCAGGTATTTCTGTCAAAACTTTAAGGCCGACCCCCTGTATCTCCAAAAATTTTCCTAATTCATACGGGGTCACCCTGTATCTCTTTATTTTGCAACACGCCCTCAAGTTTTTAAAACAAGCCCTCAATGGCATTTTCCAAAATTTCTCAATTACGTTTTTCAGTCCACAACGGCATTTTCCAAAAATAATAAATTACATTTTTAAAGCCCTCAATGGCATTTTCCAAAATTTCGCAATTACGTTTTTAAGTCCACAATGGCATTTTCCAAAAATCATAAATTACATTTTTAAAGTCCTCTGCGGCAATTTTCCAAATTTCATAAATACGTTTTTAAGTCCTTTATGGCATTTTCCAAAAATCTAAATTACGATTTAAAGTCCTTTACGGCATTTTCCATTTTTAAGTCCACAACGGCATTTTCCAAAAAATCAAAGTTACGTTTTTAAGTCCTTTACGGCATTTTCCAAAATCACATTTTAAGGCCTTTACGACATTTTTACTATCTGTTTTCTCGCACTAGGGAGAACAAAATTGGGACGTCTATATCTTTGACGCAACTTGCATCACAGAATGATGATTAAGTCTCGTCAAAGAGGGGCAACTGTAGACACCCCAATTTTAACCCCTGTGCATCCCCAATGATGAAAGAAACACTTGGCGGTACCTTGAAACAACAATTCCAGACTTCAGAATTTTTGGACAAAAATTTCCCTAACCGTACGGTTTGATTTATAAGCCGTACGGTTCATCCATCAAAATACAATCCGTACGGTTGATTCAAGCAAGCCGTGCGGCCAACCCTTTTAGCCGTACGGCTATGTGTCAGAAAATATTCGAAAAATTTATTGCAGAAGCATCTCATCATTTCGGAAGGATTTCATGCCGATTTTATTCTGTTTTTCCGCCTATAAATTACCTCCATCTCTCCCATTTTTCACACCCAGCAATTTCCATACCACCCCGATACGCCGCCAAAATTCTCCGATCACTTTCCCTCCAAAAACCCCTATCCGAAATCTTCGTCAAAACCACGATACATTCTCTACTTTTCCACTTACAACTCCAGCGACCCACAATCCATCTGAAAATCCTTCGTCCAAAGTTCACATTCAAAGGGTTTGAAGTCCTCTGTTGTTCAAAAGTTTCTGCAAAGGTACGAACCGTACTTCTCGAGCCGGGTTCGAAACCTTGGTTCTTTGAGGGGATCCTCCCGGGTCGAGAGTGACTCTAATAGTCATCTCTAGGCTCGGGTGGTCAGATTTTCCATAAAAATCAGATTTTTTAAGCAAAAACAAGTTTCTGTTCGAAAATCAAAATTTTGAAAAATCTTTCAAAAAGGTAACCGTACGGTTAAGTTAAGTGCACCGTACGGCCAACTTAAGTTAGCCGTACGGCTAACCTGTGCAGCACGAAAATTTTCTCTGTTTTCTCCCTGTTCTTGCTCTGTTTTCTGATTTTCTGTAACTTGTTTATTGCATGTTCACCCCCTTTACTCTTCTGTTATTACTATCAAGTCCTTTGTTTAATTTTATTTCCGTTATGGTTTTATTTTATTTTATTATTTATTTCTCGTTATTTATCTGCTTAACCGTCAAAGTTTTCAATAAAATGTTTTCCAAAAATCCAACAAAAATTTAGTAGAGACCGGGAATTTCCCGGGCGAGTGGGGTGCTTTTCAACAAAACCTTCCCCGTTCGTAACCTGGCTTCCGAATCCAAGAATCTTTTCGCAGATCACACCTTTTTCAAAATGGCACGAGAGTCATTAATTATTTTCAACGGTTTCTCGGGTACCAAAATCATTTTCCAAATAAATCCCGGGTGGCGACTCACATTTTCCCTTTTCACTTTTCCAAACCCAAAGAGGCATACGAGCCGCGCGTGGATCCCGACCGTCCACATACGGCTTACTTAATTTAGCCGCACGGTTCACGTTTTGAAAAAAATTTCAAAAACTTGTTTTTCGAACAGAAACTTGTTTTTGCTTGAAAAATCCGATTTTTATGAAAAGTTCAACCACCCGAGCCTAGAGATGACTATTGGAGTCACCCTCGACCCGGGAGGATCCCCTCAAAGAACCAAGGTTTGAACCCCGGTTTTAGAAGTACGGTTGTACCTTAGCAGAACTTTTGAACAGTTGAGGACTTCGAATTCTTTGAACACGAACTTCAGACAAGGAATTCTTATGCGTATTATGGGTTACTGAGGGTTTCGAACGACAAGAATAAAATGGATTTGGAGTTTTTATGAACGTTTGGATGGGATTTGAACCGGGAAATTGATCGGAAAATTTTCCGGCGTGTCGTCTGAATGGTAGAGTTACCGGTCCCTTGAAATGGAGGGGATGAAGGGTTATTTATAGGCGCAAAAGGAATAAAAATCTATACGAAATCTTTCAGAATGATGAGATGCTTCTGCTGTCAGATTTGCCGAATATTGCCTGACACATAGCCGTACGGCTAGAAGAAGTGAACCGTGCGGCTTAACATAGCTAACCGTACGACAAAGTGGAGAAATGTAAACCGTGCGGTCAGATCAGTGAACCGTACGGCTAGGGCTTTGTTGTCCAAAAGTTCTGAAGTCTGGAGTGGTTGTTCAAGGTACTGCTGAGTATCTCTTTCATCATTGGGGATGCACAGGGGTTGAAATTGGGGTGTCTACAGTTGCCCCTCTTTGACGAGACTTAATCATCATTCTGTGATGCAAGTTGCGTCAAAGATATAGATGTCCCAATTTTGATCTCCCTAGTGCGAGAAAACAGATAAACAAAATATGGTCGAGCACGGAGCTTCCTATGTACCCATTTGCAGGGATCAGACCAATCGTAGTTCGGGGCTATAAAAATGCTTTTAATGCCTCGGAGGGACTTACATAACAAATATCATGGAAAGTAATTTAACGCCACAAGGGGACTCACATAACAAATGTCTTGGAAACTATTTTATTGCCACAGGGGGACTTATATAATAAATATCATGGAAAGTAATTTAATGCCACAGGGGGACTCACATAACAAATGTCTTAGAAAATATTTTAATGCCACAGGGGGCTCTGAAAATTAATTGATGCTGAGGATCAAGATTAATGCCTTCAGAAAATTTGATTGACGCCATAAAGGACTTAAAAGTAATTTTTGAAAATTGAATGGTGCCATAGAGGACTTAAACGTAATTTTTGAAAATTGAATGGTGCCATAGAGGACTTAAAATGATTTTGAAAGGTACCATTTGAGAACTTAAACGTAATTTTTGAAAATGATAGGTGCCATTGAGGACTTAAACGTAATTTTTGAAAATGACAGGTGCCATTGAGTACTTAAACGTAATTTTTGAAAATGACAGGTGCCATTGAGGACTTAAACGTAATTTTTGAAAATTGAATGGTGCCATAGAGGACTTAAACGTAATGACAGGTGCCATTGAGGACTTAAACGTAATTTTTGAAAATGACAGGTGCCACTAAGGACTTAAACGTAATTTTTGAAGATTTGAAAGGTGCCGTGGAGGGCTTAAACGTAATTTTTGAAAATTGAATGGTGCCATAGAGGACTTAAACGTAATTTTTGAAAATGACAGGTGCCATTGAGGACTTAAACGTAATTTTTGAAAATTGAATGGTGCCATAGAGGACTTAAACGTAATGACAGGTGCCATTGAGGACTTAAACGTAATTTTTGAATATTGAATGGTGCCATTGAGGACTTAAACATAATTTTTGAAAATGACAAGTGCCATTGAGGACTTAAATGTAATTTTTGAAGATTTGAAAGGTGCCCTGGAGGGCTTAAACGTAATTTTTGAAAATTTAAAAGGTGCCGTGGAGGGCTTAAAATTGATCTTGAAATTTAAATGGTGCCATTTGAGGACTTAAACGTAATTTATGAAAATGACAGGTGCCATTGAGGACTTAAACGTAGTTTTTGAAAATTTGAAAGGTGCCGTGGAGGGCTGGTTTGAGAATTGCGAAACACAGGGGTGTGGCGTGTGGAAAAAATATAAAAAATAAATAAAAAATCTGAAATTGCAAAGGGTTTAACCGCACGGTTTGGGCGGAGATACCTGAGATACGTCGCGTGGCGGAAAAATCGAACACAAAAGGTGTAGACACCCCAATTTTGATGACTTGTGCATCCTCGATGATGAAAAGAAGAACGCGCAAAATGTACCTCGGAACAGCTCCTTGAGTTGAACGGATCAAATGAACCAAAAACCCAAACCCACCTGAACCGTACGGCCCAAAACCCAGAACCGTACGACTTAAAAATCCACTTGCACCGTGCGGTGTCACCATGTGCACCGTACGGTATACCCTTGACGCCGTACGGCACCCTTGTCCCATCAACAGGATTCCCGGGTTCGCCCAGCAGCTCAGAAGTGATGATGATATTCGCAAATCATGCCGTTCACTAGCGTACGGGCATCATCAAAATGATGAAACCGTTCAAAACTTCGTCTATATAAGACGCGAAATGGAAGGCCGACAGACGGATTCATCGGTCCCCAGAAAAATTTCTCTCCGAAAGTAAAGTTCATCATCCTTCGTTACCTTGTCAAAACCATCTCCAGAGCAATCATCTTCCATTCAAAAACCCCTCCCCCCTACTCACACTCATCTAGAAAAATCCCTTAAGTACATTGCTCTGCAAACCCGGAAAATTACCAGTTCCATTCCAACCCGTTCGGTTCATTTCAAGGTACAAAATTTGCGCTTGAATCACAACAATCTTCTGAGGGGAGTCTCCGCTGGGCTCAAGGAGAGCTCTATAGTTCTTCCTTGAGTCCAAATGGAGAGATTTCAACGAAATTTCGAACCTCTCGGGTGAGTTTCACGTGACACCATCTATTGTCACGGGATACCGTCCTTGAAATGAGGTACATTCCTTCACTAAAATCATTTTCCAAACCTATTTTTATCAATAAATAACTTGGCTTTTACATAAAGACAGAGGTTGGTTTCAATCGGATAAAAACGAATTTTTTTGAAAAATTACACTACACGGAGACGCCGTATGGCATCCTTATGGTACCGCGCGGTGTAACTTTGACGTCGTATGGTGTCACTGGAAAACCATTTTTTATGCTCTGTTTTCTGAAATCCGATACTCTGTTTTCTTGAAAAACCAGTGGGTAAAATCACAGCTTACCCCCTTTCACCTTCTATTTCTTGCATTTGTACCCCCTCTTAGTTAATTTTCTCGCATTTATCTACTTGATTGCGTGTTATTTAACTTATTGTCATTATTTATTTCCTTTAAGCTCGTTATTTCATGATATATTGTCTGTGTTTTAAAGTTTTCAATAAAATATTTTCAAAGAAAATCCCACAAAGATATAAAGACCGGAAAAATCCGGGTACGCGGGGTGCATTTTTCGAACAAAACCTTCCCCGCGGGTAACCTGGCTCCCGAACCCAAATCTCTACTTTTCGCAGATCAAACCCTTTTTCAACGGCACCAGAGTCATTATTTTTCTAAAACAGTTTCTCGGGTACCTACCATTCTTCAAGAATTAAACCCCGGGTGGCGACTCTAAATTTTTCTTCATTTCCCGGATCCCCCTTTTTCACAACCAAAGCTCCGTGGATAATTTCTTTTTTTTGCTCCGAGCGAAAACGAGCGTCCACAAACTGGCGACTCTGCTGGGGATCGATATTTTTAAATTAATCTTTATTTTTGATATTTTACATTTGTAAAATGACCTTTCGAAAGCTTGACACCAAGTGCATGCTTCACGCCAAACTAGAAAGGATTGATGTCAGGGTGAAAGCCCGATCAGTCTGGACTGGAGCTTTCTCGGTTATTTGCATGAGTAAAATTTCAAGGTTTTGATTAATTTAAAAAGCGAGACAAACTTGAAAAATATTTGTGGGATTTTGGAAAAGATTTTATTGTTAAGCTTTTGCATTGCACGTGCATGGTTACTAGCCTCGCCGCTGCGTCTTGGTTACCCTACCCGGCTTGCTGGTGTTAGGACATCCCAGGATTCTCGGCAACCTTGGACGATGATGGGTCAGCCTGCCGTTACTACCCTTGCCACGTCAGTATTCTGTGCAAAGGGGAGGCAAATATTGGCTCTAGTCTGGGGAACCCCCTTTAAACCAAAACCGGCCTTTACATATAGATAATCCTAGAACTTTCCAACCTAAGACAGGAACCCACAGGGTAGGATTTCGTGATATATCCTGCTATGTGATTACTGTTTTCCCATACCCTGTCGGTATGCTGCCTGTTTACCGCTTATCGCACATACCATGCTACCTGTCTACCGCTTTTGTATATACTGCTGTCACTTTGCATGCATACAGAAGTTAGATTGACCCTAGGTTTCACTTCACTCACCTTGAAGATTGTCCCGATAATCTCTGATTAAGCACAAAAAAAAATCCATTTGCGAATAGGCTCAGTTTTTCTCCAAATAAAACCAGTACTCTTCCTGTCAGAACACAATGGCTGATCAACCAAGCAACAAGAGACTCAAGTCTACCTTCTCCACTCACTACAACGCTCCTGTCTGGATCATTGAAGAAGACGAGTCCCCCAAGCCTGAAGAGAAGACGCCCGAAGGTGAAAAGCTCTACAAGTGGGTTGACCAAGTCACTGAGCCCAATCAGTGGAACAACACTAAAAGCCACCCAGGCTGGAAGTTCCATGTCTCGCCGGACAATGGCCCAAATATGCTCTCAGACAAGATCACTGTCATGTACGAAGAAAATGATGAAGACTTCTGCCCCATGCCAGCAATCAAGTACTTTGATGAATGCGGCAACCCGGTATACTACTTTGCCGACCCAGTCACTGGCCATAAGTACTGGGATGAATGCAACTGTGATGGATGCTACGAGGACTACCTCCTTGACAATGAGGGCATATCCCCCCACCAGCTCCAAGAACAGCATGCTAAGGAAGAAGAAGCCAAGGCCCGCAAGGGAAAGCAGAAGCTCGGTGAAGTCGGTCCACCATCTACCCCGGTCAACCCAACTCATCCCGTCCCGTGAAGCCATGATCTGAACAAGCTGAAGCACGCGCCATAACCAGATCTGATCAAGCCGTCAAGGGCTCTTTTGAAATAAATCCAGTTGTTTATCCAGTCTGTCACAATTTGCTTATCGAGTCTGTTGTTGTTTCCTGTATGGGTTATTTACCGAGTCTGTAATGACCTGTACTTTGCTTATCGAGTCTGTTCTCCGCCTGTCGGAACTCCGTTTGCATCACCCCCTGCTTGGGTGATCAATGAAAAAAGACATCTTTTTATCAAAAATTTGGGAGCTAATTTGCAGTCTCGAACTACGTTATGGCCTGATTCCTCTTCATGGGGATACGTAGGCAACCACAGTCCGGCCGTTGTTTTCAGCAAAATCAGAGAAAATTGGGGCAATCTTGCATCATGCATAACACATCATTCAAAAAAAAAGGTTGCATGTACAACATAATTCATTTTGTTCATACCATCAGTACATAACCATTGGCAAGAACAAGAACACTCCTGCACCTGGTTGGGCTCGAACTCCCCAACAGCGATTAATTCGGACTGAGTCAAGAGTGGAACAGTCAGCTAGCCTTCCAGTCATGACCAAGAACACAGAGCAGACGAAGAAGATCGAGGTTCAGATTCTCAAAGAAGCCTTGGAAGATCAACGAGCCGCCAATAGCAAGCAAATGGCACAGATGATGATCTTGATTCAGGATATTACTTCCCGGTTGCCGTCTGCAGAATCATCCACTAATCACCCAGAGATGGATGTCGTGATGGCCAAGGTGGCCAGACTTGAGGAATCAGTTCAGAAGCAAGAAAAGATCGCTGCTATAGGCATTGATATGGAGGCATTGATATGGAGAAACTGTGCCTATTCCCTGATGCCAAGTTGCCTGATAAGTTCAAGCCCATTGACTGGGACAAGTTTGATGGAAGCGGTGACCCAAAAGCGCACCTGCAAACGTACGTGGGTACCTTGTCCATGTATGATGTGGAGAAAAATGCCATGGCACAGATGTTCCAGCAAACCCTGACCGGATCTGCACTTCGTTGGTTTCTGAATTTAGACAATTCAAAGAAGAAGACCTGGGAAGACATTGGGGCAGCCTTTGTGGCTCAATACAATTACAATATCCAGCTGGAAATGACCGTTCAGGAGTTAGAATCCACAAAGATGGGGAAGAACGAATCTTTCGCCGACTTTGTCAAAACGCTGGAGAGGGAAGGCTTCACAGATGATGGATAGGCCCTCGGAGAAAGAATAGATGAGGATTATCATTCGGAACTTGGAACCCGACTTTGCTAAACATCTGGTGGTCTTTCAGACCTCCGCCGATTTCAAAACCTTTTATGAGGCTGGCCTTGCAGTTGAAGACGCAATTCGCACTGGCATATTCGACAAAGGAGAATCCATTTCTCGGCCTAAGCGAGTCTACTCCGGTAACAGTAATACCCTTTTCGGACCAAGCATCTACAGCCCATCTCCGGCCAGTTCCTCCAATCCCAAGCCGGTCAGAACCGAACCAGTAAACCAGATAGCCACCCAGTCACCACCGATCCAAAACACCTCCCAGCCAAGAAGAGAATTTTACCAGTTCCCTTTCCCTCTTACCACTGTCTACAAAAAGCTCCTTGAGAAAAATGCCATTAAGCCTCTTGACCCACCCAAAGAGCTTCCTGCAAATCACAACCCAAATGTCTATTGTGCTTACCACCAAATGCCTGGCCATCATACCAACAATTGTATCCGTCTCAAACGTGTAGTCCAAGACTTGGTTGATGATGGAACCATTCCAATTCCCAAACAAAAACCCAACACCATTTCCAATCCCCTGCCTAACCACAAGCAAAATATCCAAATCAGCCAAATATCCTTCAGCTCCACTTCAAAAAGCCAAAGCCCTACCCAGTTCAATCCAAGCCTGTACATCGTGCCAGTCTCTGAACTTAAACCTTTTGTGCCAGTACCAGAAGACCCGGAGATCTATGTCATTGGAGCTTATGAACAAAAGCCCAAACTCAAATGGAGTGACCTCGCTGAAGAAGGAGAATGGGCCATGAGCGATCAAGAGTGGGAAGATTCCCAACAAGCATTGTTTGGTTCTTTGCTAATCTCTTGGGACCCAAGCCAATACATCATCCCCGAATGTCATGACAAGCCAGTTGTATGCATGCCAGAAGGTCTCAATATCAACCAAATTGAAGAAGTGGCAGTCAAGACTGACCCTTTGGACGCAGTTTCACTCCCAGCTTTATTTCAGCACAACTCATCAGGCAGCTATTCGCTACCTCAACTTTCCGAAGAAGGAAATCACCAGGCTATCAAAACGGCCTTCAGTGATCACGATTGGTTCCCTCAGACACACATTATCGGAGAGTCTCTCCCGCGACCATCCGCGCCATTCCCACACACTTCCAATATATCGATTCTAGTCACAGATCCCCAGGCAACCACATGGAACGAAGATGAGGTTATCGACATCCGAGTCGGCAGCGACGAAGTGTGGACAGTCAATAAATCCATGCTAGACCAATCTTCCTGGCAGAATTCAGGGGTAGCAAATCTAAAGACAAGATTGGAAACGGTTGATATTAACAGCCAGAAAAATCCAGGCGATTTGATGGACCTGTGGTCTGAAGATCAACAGAAAAGGGAGGCCATCAAAGCTGGCAAGCGCAAAATCAGCGAAGGGTTCGAAAACTTCTGGGGTGAAAACCAACAACTCTGGGAAGATACAATCAATCGAGTATCGAGAAGCGGCCGAATCTACTAGCCAGCCAACCTTCAAAAGAACATCTCACATCAAACTCAACCAGAAGAGTTCATCTGGGACGATCCCATTCCGGAAAATTCATCTCCAATCGAGCCAGAAGTTACTACTCAACCACCTCAAAGAAACCGAGCAACAGTGGAAGACTTGGTTCAGAAACAGCTCGAAAGAACTCCAGCATCAGTCTCAGTTTGGGGTTTACTCTCTTCCTCCCGGGAACATCGTCAAAAGATGATCAAAACTCTGTCCAACATGGAAGTACCACCTGATACTCCCCCGAAAACCATGGTAGCACTGCTCACTCCAGCTCGCGCAAAGCACGTCGTTGTCTTTACTGAAAAAGATTTACCCCCGGAGGGGGCTGGCCACAACAAACCTTTACACATCACTCTCAAGTGCATGGGAAAATGGGTCCCCGTTGTTCTGCTTGACAACGGATCTGCTCTGAACGTATGTCCGCTACGGACAGCCTACTGCTTGGGTTTCAAGAACAAAGACTTTCAGCCTTCTAACCTCGGAGTGCGCGCATATGATAACACTCATAGGGATGTGGTAGGAATAATCCAGATGGAAGTGGTGATCGAAGACTTCAAAACGGATATTGAGTTCCATGTGCTTGACATTCCGTCATCTTTTAACTTGCTGCTGGGCAGACCATGGCTCCATCGATCAGATATCATGGCAGTCCCTTCTTCTCTACACCAGAAAGTCCAACTCGGCCTAGCTACAGGAACTTTAACCATCCAGGGAGATTTAGGAATTCGTCCCCATGTTCCCGACAATGCACCACTACTTGAAATCGCACACGGAGAAGAAGATGTCACTCTCAGTGGTTTTTCTTTCGACACTTCAGGGTCAGTTCTTACTGTTAAAATGGATGAGGACTTCTCAGTCAGCTCAACTGCCTTGGAGATGATGAGGAAAATGGAATACCTGCCCGGCCTGGGGTTAGGACTGAGCAATCAAGGGATGGCTGAATTCCCCGAATTCTCGACAAATAACCACCGCTATGGTCTCGGTTATGAGTCAGCTGATGACAAACCAAGAAAGGGAAAGAAGATGCAAACTGGTTCCAGGAAGAAGCCCATTCAGTTTGTGAAAGCTCCAGAAGCTGTCTATCAAGGGGAACCAGAACCATTCTGGGACATGGAAACAAAGACTAGGCTGCCAGGCTTTGAAATCTTTGCAAACGATACCTGGGACAGTGATGACGAAGCTGAGAAGAGGGAAGAATTGGTGAAGGCACTTCAAGTTGACTGGATTGAAACTCTTGACTCAGGGAATCTCCAATCGTTGTTCGGGGAAGAAAGCCTGATAGGTGTGGAAGAGGAAGGCGAGCCTGCTGCGATTCTGTTTGATTTGAAGCCTGACTTGGAGCTTGCCGAGGAGGTAGAGTTGATGATGCTGAGCCAGGGTGTCCTTGGAGGTGTCACTGCACTCATTGTGGATGCCAATGGAATTTATAAAAATTGCACTTTTGTACCTAGGATCACTTACATTAGCACTAAATTTGAGTCAGAATCTGAGTCTAGCACTGAGTCTGAGTCTTACCCTGAACATGTATCTGTCATTCCCCCACGTCATCACTTTTCTTTTGAATTCGAGTCCACTCTCATGTATCACGCCCTTGGGGCCCCCGCATTTGCTATCAATGAAATAGACTTTGCTTATCTTACTGTATCCGAAATAAATTGTGTTGACCCCGACGATGAAGGGATTGAGTTCAAGGAAGAAATTCCGGAAGAACTTTGATCTCTAATCAGAAGGGAAGACGAAAGGCATGCTCAGCTTATAAAAGAAGAAATTATTTCTATAAATTTGAAAAATGAAAGCAATCCGCGCATGGTTTAAATTGGTTCCAGACTATCTCCAGAAGAGTTCAAAGCCCACTAGGATCTCCTGAAAGAATTCGAGGACGTTTTTGCATGGTCACACGCAGATATGCCCGGCATCGACCCCGAGATTGTGGAGCATCGAATCCCGCTTTATCCAGATGCGAAGCCTGTCAAGCAGAAGTTGAGGAAAATGAGACCTAACTGGGTATTGGAAATCAAGAAGGAAATTCAAAGGCAGATAGACGTTGGGTTCCTGATGGTGACAGAATACCCTCAGTGGGTTGCAAACATCGTTCCTGTCCCTAAGAAGAACGGAAAGATTCGAGTCTGCGTGGACTTTAGGGATCTGAACAAGGCCAGCCCTAAGGACGATTTCCCGTTACCGCACATAGATGTACTCGTGGACAATACTGCTGGACATGCACTTCTTTCTTTCATGGATGGTTTCTCATGATACAACCAGATTTTCATGGCTCCCGAAGACCGCGAGAAAACTACTTTCACCACAAAGTGGGGCACTTACTATTATAGGGTCATGCCCTTTGGACTGAAGAACGCCAGGTCAACCTATCAGAGGGCGGCTACAACATTGCTACATGACATGATCCACAAAGAACTTGAAGTTTATGTGGATGACATGATTGTCAAAGCCAAGGAAAGGGAAGGACATCTACCCGCACTTAGGAAATTCTTCGAAAGGATTCGCAAGTACCGGTTGCGTCTCAATCCTGAGAAATACACGTTTGGTGTCACAGCTGGAAAGATGTTGGGATTCATGATCACTACGCGAGGAATCGAGATAGATCCTTCCAAAATTAAGGCTATTCTCGAAATGGAGCCACCCCGGACAAAAAAGGAAGTACGAAGCTTTCTCGGGAAAATTCAGTTTATCAGCAGATTCATCGCCAAGTTAACCTCGACTTGCGAGCCGATGTTTCGATTACTCAAGAAAAGTGTGCCATTCAAATGGGACGACAGATGCCAGAAAGCTTTCGAAGCCATCAAGAAGTATCTTCAGAGCCCTCCAGTACTGATGCCACCAGCGCCAGGGCAACCCCTCATCATGTACTTATTTGTTACCCCATCAGCAATGGGATGCATGCTCGTGCAAGAAGGCGAAGGCGGTAGTGAGAAAGCAGTCTACTACATTAGCAAGAAGATGGCAGGATGCGAAAAACGATACACCTCCCTAGAAAAGGTTTGCTGGGCTTTGATATGGGCTTCCAAGAAGTTGAGACACTACATGTTAGCCTATTCGGTGAGGTTGATCTCTCGGATAGACCCTCTCAAATACTTGTTCGAGAAACCAACACTCACGGGTAAGCTGGCACGCTGGTTACTTCTGTTAGCCGAATTTGACATCAAGTACGTAACTCGGAAGTCTGTTAAAGGAAGGGTTGTAGCTGAATTTCTGGCCGATCATCCGGTGGAAGGTCCAGAAGATGTGAGTTTTGAATTTCCCGATGAAGATGTCATGACCGCAAGCAATGATGTATGGTTGTTATACTTTGATGGGGCTACTAACCAGAAAGGATTCGGGATTGGAATCCTGCTCATTTCACCCGAAGGGTCACACATCCCTCTTGCTTTCAAACTCAACTTTGAGGTCACCAACAACCAGTCCGAATACGAAGCATGTATCGTGGGATCGGAAGCTGCTCTTGAAATTGTGCCAAACGGTTGGAAGTGATCAGAGATTCCAACCTGGTGGTTTCACAAGCAAACGGTGATTGGAAGGTCAAGGAAGACAAATTGAAACCTTACCACAAGGACCTTGATGACCTGATCCATCGATTCCAGGTTGTCACTTTCACTCATGTGCCCAGATTAAACAACCAGTTTGCTGATGCCTTGGCAACATTGGCTTCAATGGTAGAGATACCTAACGGAGTCAAGCTTCGGCCAATTATGATTGAACAAAGGGACAACCCGTTTATGAGTACATCATGGCTATTGATGAGCCTGACGATGGTCTCCCCTGGTACCACGACATCTGGAACTTCATCGAGAAAGACGAGTATCCGACTGGAACTGACAGGAAGGACCAGATCGCTCTCCGGAAACTAGCTTCTCATTACATTATCTGTGGAGGCAGGCTGTACCGAAGATCCCACTGCGGAATGCACAAGCTGTGCGTGAACGGCGAAGAAGCAACCACAATCATGGAAGAAGTACACAACGGAGTTTGTGGCCCTCACATGAACGGTACAAGAAGATCTTGCGACAAGGATATTACTGGTCTACCATGGAAACCGAGTGCATCGAATATGCGAGACGATGTCACAAATGTCAGATTCATGCCAATCTCATGCACATACCGCCGTCAGAACTGCATTCTATGACTTCACCCTGGCCCTTCTCTACCTAGGGCATCGACGTCATCGGCAAAATCACCCCAGCTGCTTCAAATGGGAACAAGTTCATCCTAGTTGCTATCGATTACTTCACCAAGTGGGTTGAGGCTGCCTCCTACACTACCCCCACCATAGTTCAGGTCGCTCATTTCATCAAGCAAAACATCATTTACCGGTATGGAGTGCCTCACGCATTCGTGTCCGATAATGGTGTTCACTTCAAGGGTAGAGCCACAGAAGTTCTCGAAGATTTTGGGATCCAGGTCCACAAGTCGACCATCTACCAGCCACAAACCAATGGAGCTGTTGAAGCTGCCAACAAAACCATCAAGTCGATATTGGAAAGAACCATTCAATCTGCCAGAAACTGGCACGAACAGCTGCCGTTAGCACTTTGAGGATACCGAACATCCATCCGTACTCCGACAGGGGCAACACCCTATTCTTTGGTCTACGGTATGGAGGTCGTTCTCCCTATTGAACTCGAGGTACCATCTCTAAGGGTCATAATAGAAGCTGACATCAAGGAAGCGGAATGGCAGAGCGCCAGATTCGAAGAACTCATGCTATTTGACGAGAGAAGGCTCAAAGCCTTATATCATGTTCAAGGGTATCAACGTCGAATCGGACGCGCTTTTAACAAGAAAGTCAAGTCCAGGAATTTGCAGGAAGGAAACATGGTTTTGAAGGAGATCCGGGCTCTAGTTTTCGATCCACGAGGGAAGTTTCGGCCAAAATGGGCAGGGCCATACATCATCAAGAAGATCTTGTCCGGAAATGCTACTCAACTCATCGATCTCGATGGCAATGAATTCTCCACATTGGTCAACATGGATCAACTCAAGCGATACTACCCCTGAGAGAAGCTCGCTGGACTGAAAACCGCAAGGGCGGGCAGTGCCAGGCAATAATTAGAGCAAGTCTGCTAAGTTGAAAACCCACATCGGGCGGCTTAGGCAAAATTCAAGACAAATGAATCAAAAGAGCTCGCTAGACCGAAAACCCAAAATGGCGGTACTAGGCAAAATTTAGAGCACAAAAGGAGAGTGAAAATACTCGAGTGAACCCTAGCCGAAATTGCAGGCACGAACTACGTCATGACCTGATTCCTTCTTAAGGATACGTAGGCATCCTCACATTGGGGACCGGTCGCAATCTTTTGTAAACATCTCTTGAGCTGATCCATAGCCGTCATTTGCACTTACAAATCACAATCAATGAGAATCATAGCAGAAAACTTTCGCAAATCACTTTTATTCAAACTGATTTCTTCAATTACATGGCTGAGCATGAAACTTTCACAACAAAACACAAAAGCAAAACATTGGCCCACATGAAACATGTCATGGGTCAGCAATTTATTTCGGGTACATTAAGACTAAAGCAGGTGCCAATTTTGATTCCCAGTTTCTCTTGCTTCAATTTCTTGTACCAACCATCTTTGGAAATGCTCCGGAAGCACAATGCTGGGATGCTGATCTCTGGAAACGGTCACGCGCTCCCTCTAAGTACGCTGATAAGCCTGGATAGTTGCATGGTTGAAATTTGGCATGACAAAGGCTTCAGGATGCACTGGTGGAATTGATTGATCAGCACCTAGCTGTCGGAGAATACGGTAAGGAATGTAAAAGGTCCAGCCAAACAGACCCGCCAGGACAACCCTGTGACGTCCCATATTGCTCGCCGTCATAGTCGGACGATCCATCCAGTTCAAGCGCCAAGAGATTGTGTCCTCTTTAAGCTGGGAAAGCACCTGAACCCAACCAGGAACGCTCCTATGAAACTCTTGATACTCCCTCTGAACAAAACCTTGTGTCTCATGGATCCTGTTCGGTGGTACTGCCTCCAGAAGAGCAGCCTTATCACAAAGCCAAGTCTGCATGAGAGAGAAAACAAGTAAGGAGCCTTAGAAAGCTTAAACCCGAGCGTTGAGGTAAAAAGAGAACGAGAGATAAACCAGAAAAAGGAGAGCTGAGTGAGAAACCTACATGTAGGATCAAAGCACTCCCTTCAAAAACATTGGTCCGCCTAGCATGGATCCCATCCAAACCCATCAAAGTTTAAGCCAGAACCATCGAAGCCACATCTTTGCGATCCTCAATCTGCTTGGCCACACCTACCAGTGCCGCACTTGCCTGATTGTCTGTACGAACGAACAGGAAGCTGCAAGAAGGACAAGGCACAATACCTCAACATAATTCACTCCCTGGAGAGGAATAATGGGAGTCTCCAGATCAAAGCCTCCAAGATATGCATGGAACTCTTCCACCGTGGGGCATAACTCTTGAAGGCCGAAGCGAAACACATGCACTTCCGGATCCCAGAAGCAGACAGCAGCATGGAGCAACTCAGGACGTATGGTTACATCCCGAATGTAGTGCATAGATGCCAACCTATGGTCTCGGAAGTTCAGCCAACCAAGACCGTCATGCTCGTCGAGCCAAGGACGAACCAAAGCTGAGATACTGACAGCCATTTGAAGGATGTGGGAGAGCAAATGAGGGATATGATTCCCGGATAAAAGAATTAGCAATGCTATTTATAAGCAAAACGCCCGCCTCGGGAAGCGTGCCACATGGAAGAACGTGGAGATAAGTTGTCAACTTTTTCCTGAGATAGACTTCGGTTTTTACATTTCAAGGCATCTAGACGCACAAACATGCATTGGAAAGCCAAAGTGAGAAATCAGAATTGCAGAAAACGGCGTCAGAAGTGGGGCCTCAAACATCGGTGCCGCACGGCACTATGCCTGCACCGTGCGGTACAAGTTTGTACACCGTGTGACATACTTGGCCATTTTTCGGCCAAAATCCCAATTTTTGTCCTCCGGGACCCACTCCAAGCTTCTTTTGGCCATTTTTCTCGTACATACAACTCAGAATGAATATCCAAGGCTAAAAGAAAAGATTGTCCCACATTTTCAAGGATGTCTCAATAGACGGGTATGCCAAAAAAACCCAGATACGAAGCCTCGGGTGAAATTTGCAAAATCTCGAGATATTCGTTTCGAGCAAGCATTGTTGCATACGCTCGGGATTTATTGGATCGATCAATCAAGATGTCTAGTTACGGGGCGTTTTCACTCAAAACTCCTCTCTCTCATCATTTTTTCCAGTCCTTCCCACAAAAAGCCAAAAGTGTCCAATTTTACCAAGTCAATCCACATACCTCCCTGAATTTCATGTCTCGTGTCGATAAATTTTCAGTGCTAGGTTTGGTTTTAAGATTCAAGTTTTTGTCAATGTACGTCATTCTACATAAACATAAATGCGAATTTTTATAAAACCAATGCAATATCCATGTCATAAGTAATAATGTGCATCCATCCAGGGGCAAAACAGGCACGACATCATCAAAACTACTGCTACGGCACGCAGGCCGTATCCATGAAAGAAAGAAAAGAGCGGGCAAACAGGCGCCCAAATCAAAAAGCAGGCACGCAGGCCTGTCCTACCTACTCAAGCACGCGGCCTCTTCTAAACTCGAGGCCTAAACTCCTCAGACTCAGCAGGACCTGTGTCCTCCTCCTCACTGCTCCCTGCCTCTCTGAAAGACCACCGTGACGGTGGAGCTGAACTCCCAGGTGCACTCCCTCCCGGCCGGTCAACAGAAGGCTGACGACTTTGAAGAACTCTGTCGGAAGGAGGAGTTGTGGGACCACCACCAGCTTGCTTCATCAGCACCCTCTTACGCTCAGTCCTCGGAGGTGGGGACATACTCTGCACAAAGCAAAGGAATTTCATTAGTATACAGGGATCATATGCGAGATCTGAAAGCGCAAAGTTCAAAGCATGAAGAATACCTGAGAACTCCCTCTGCCAGGAGAAGGACTACGACCAGCTCTACGTCCTCCTCCTCTGCTGGGCCCGCCAGCTCCTCTACTAGCACCTCTAGTAGCCCTGCCAGCACCTGTACCACCGGCTCCGGTTGCACCACCTCTGTCAGCCCCCCGGGGACCTCGGCCTCTGTCGCTACCACCAGCTCCGGCTGCACCGCCTCTGACGGCACCTCCACCCCCACGGGCTCTGCCTCCGGCTCCCCGGGCTCTGCTACTACGACCTGGTCCACCCCCACCTGGACCACTCTCTCTGAAAACCACTCCCGGCTCAGCCCGGGGGCGCACCTCTGGAACGTCGCCTATCAACAACCGGCGAACTAAAGTCTCCAAATCCAAGTTCAGCTGATAGGACTCTAACGCCCAGCTGGCAGGAATCTGCAAAACAACAAAAACATTGCTCAGGTATTTTCAATAATGTGCAAGAAAACACAAACTGCAAACGTGTTTTCTTTCTTTTATAGGTTACCTGAACAGAGGTAAGGTCAAGCGGGGGTGCAACACGAGGGACCTCCAACACTCCCATCATCCTTCCAGGCGTCTGCACCTCTATCTCCCTCCTCAACACCGGCAAAGCTGTCTCCAAGGCGGCTATACGGGTCTCCATATCCAAGAAACTGGCCAGGTGGCCAACTAGAAAGCTCTCGTAGTCTGGAGAACTGCTGAAAGGAAGCACAGTGTCCAGCACAGTGTATCTCTCTATCTCTACCCATGGGTACTCATCAGTCCGCTCTACGCCAAGGGGTATACGCCCCGGTATCCTGAAGTGCGCCAACGTGAGGGACTGACGAGGCACCCTCTCCCAAGTACCACTGCCAACCGTACGGGGACTCCAGCAAGATCTGCCCCCGTGTCAGCTCTCTGCTCCGCTCCAGGTACGGGTCAGTCACCGCGTCCCAAGCATGCCATCTCACCTGCAAAGAGATTCAAATCCTTCAGAAAAGTTGGAAGCAAAACAGAAAACTCAAATTTGAAGAAGCAAGACAGAATTCAAAGACATACCGTGCTACCATCAGTCTGGTCCAAGAAACGGCGAAAGTCGTTCAGTCTCCCTGCATGTACACTACCGCCTCGATGCTCTCGGTCCCACTTTGCTGCTCATGGAATCACCTCCTCATTCTCATGACTGTTCGTCGGAGGGTACATCCCCAGCACCTCATAAGCCCACACCTGCATGGTTAAAGGGTATTATCAGCAAACTACAATCCACATGACAAAATCTTAGGAACTTGAAAGCAGGAAGAAAACATGTAAAAAGTTTTTACCTCAAGCACTCTCCAGAAGCCTCCGAGGCTCGTCCCAACTCCAAGACTAACGGCACCCAAGAAACAGTAGAGGGTACAAAGAGCAGCACCTCCGAAGTCCAAGCTCGTCACTCTGCTCAAGTCCGCCAGTGCCGGAAGCCAACCCAGGTGAACCTCACTCCGCCTGTTCGGAAATAGGAACACACCGAACAAATATAGCAAGTAAGCTCTGGCCATCTGAGCCACCTCAGTCGGCGACTCAGGCTCGTGGTCCCACAAGGCCGGCAGGTGGTCGCACCTCACCATAGGCTCTCCATCGCCTATCTCTCTCCCCAGAAAGTACCTCACAGCCGCACTGTCTCTGTATAACCCCGAGTCGAACGGAACCGGCTCGCCACCTACTCTCAAACCCGTGATCGTCGAGAAGTCCAATGGCGTCACGGTCATCTCAGTGAACCTCAAGTGAAAAGTATTGGTGGTGGCCCACCAACGCTCAATCAGAGCTCTCAGCAACCTGCGGTCCGCCCGCGTCGGCACCAGAAGTCGAATAAAAGCCATGAAGCCCGTGCCCTCAATAACCTCTCACTGCCCCTGGCAAGCTCCGAAAATGCTCTAAGGAGTCGGACGAACCTCCATATACCGACAAGGAAGTGTTTCTCTGTTTCAGAAAGCAGTTACAAGTTTTTTAAGCAACAGCAATAGGAAACATGCAAATGCAGGAATTCAAGGCAAGTACAGTGACAGTTGAACGCATCAAATAAAATACATACTAGTGGACGTGCAGAAATGTGGGTCTCCGGGTCCCTCAGCAAAGTCGTCTCATCGTAGAATAGGTGTACCGGCGAGTACACGTCAGACCCCAACGGTATAAAGAAGTGCACCCGTGGCACGTAAGTCTCAGGGTCGAATGGGGGTCTCACCCTCTGAGCCCTCTCCACCTCTGCCACCAGAGACAAGAGAGCACCCTCTCCTGCAACCTCAGCCTCAGCCTCAGCCTCTTTCTGTCTCTCCTCAAAGAACATGTCCTGAACGTGCTCAGGCACTCTCTCCTCGGCTATAACCTCAGCAAAAGTCGGATCCTCCTAAAGGGTCCGCGCCAGGTCCTCATCTCTCACTCCCTCCAGCGTATCAGCCATGGTATAACCCGGAGCACTAGAAGAACCAATTGCAGCAGGAACAACTGGTGGGTTTGAAGCCCCGACCTCCATCTCCTCGCCCCCACTGCTCGAGTCTCGAGCCTCCTCCATTATCACCTTATCCTTCCCCAGATCCCTCCTGATCACCGGGATGACTACAGATGTTTGCTCTCCTCCAACGGGCACCTCAGTAACCAAGGAAGCACTCAGAAGGTCACCGGGTAACAAGTTCTCCTGCAAACCCATATCTACACCCTCCCCAGCGGGTCTCTGCTCAACCAAGACGTGAACACCTCCAATATCCATCTCCACCTCTGAAAGTTGTGCACCCATGTCTGGCACGTCAACCTCCATGGCCTCCGGACTGCTCTCGCCACCCTGCATGGCGACGTTATCACTTCCCTCAGGCCAATCGTCAGCCACACTACGCACCAAAGTGCTGCTCACGATAGCGGAATCACTGTTATTCGGGTCACCCATGGCCGCCGCCCCCACATCGCCGCTAGATCTCGCCATGGCTAGCCCTCCACCACTCGGTTCAGCCGTACGAGGCCTTTCACCACTCGGTTCAGCCACTGAATCCACCGTACGAGGTCCTTCGTGATGGATTTCACCCGTGCGGTGTTCGGAACTACCATCACCCGCACCAATTTCGATCGACGACGGGCCACCTACGGTCGATTGAGTCATCGTACTATCCCCTCTAAGAACCGACGGAGAATGCTCCTCACCGGACGACGATAGATGCTCCTCACCGGACGGCAACAATCGGTCACCACTACCACTTGAACTTGCCATGAGTTCGAATCAAGAATTTCGATCGAAATTTTTGGAGAAGAGAAGAAGATTTCGAACAATAGGAAGACGATTCTCACTTCAGAATAACTGCTCGAAAGGTTTTAAACACAGTACGTGCAAAACGAAAGGTTTTAGCGGTTTCGAACCGTTCTCGGCAAAAATTCCACTTACACCGTGCGGCGTGCTAGTGTGCACCGTGCGGTATACAATCCTGCACTGTACGGCAATTACTGATGTTTTCACAAAACCTACCAAGAATCATGTTTTCTGGGAGTTTCACAAAATTTTAAGTCCTCTACGGCAATTACTCTCACAAATTTTCTACGGCAAATTACTGTTACAAATTCTAAATCCTCTATGGCATTAATTTTCTGAACTCTTGAGTTATTTTTACGGCTTCCACAGCCTCCTAAATTGTTTTTCACGGCTCCCAGAGCCTCCCAAATCATTCTTCACGGCTCCCAGAGCCTCCCAAATTATCTTTCACGGCTTCCATAGCCTCCCAAATCATTCGTAACGGCTCCCAGAGCCTCCCAAATCATTTTTCACGGCTCCCAGAGCCTCCCAAATTATTTTTCACGGCTTCTAGAGCCTCCCAGGTCACTTTTCGCGGCTCCCAGAGCCTCCCAAATCATTTTTCACGGCTTCCAGAGCCTCCCAAATTATTTTTCACGGCTTTCAGAGCCTCCGAATCATTTTCTTGCAAATATCATTTGTTTTTCCCTTGTTGAAAAATGAGACGCCAACTTTTCCATAACAGCCCCGACGAACTACGATTGGTCTGATCCTCTCATACGAGGTACGTAGGAAGCCTCGTGCTCGACCAAATATATTGTTTTATTTGTTTTCTGCATGGTTATTTAAATTGGGATGTCCGAATCTTCTAGCACGACTTGCACCAACATGATGGTGACCAAGCCGTGTCGAAGAGGGGCAACTGTAGACACCCCAATTTTGATGACTTGTGCATCCCCGATGATGAAAAGAAGAATGCGCAAATGGTACCTCGGAACAGCTCCTTGAGTTGAACGGATCAAATGAACCAAAAACCCAAACCCACCTGAACCGTACAGCCAAAACCCATAACCGTACGGCTTAAAAATCCACTTGCACCGTGCGGTGTCACCATGTGCACTGTACGGTATACCCTTGACGCCGTACGACACCCTTGTCCCATCAACAGGATTCCCGGGTTCGCCCAGCAGCTCAGAAGTGATGATGATATTCGCAAATCATCCATTCCTGGCGTACGGGCATCGTCAAAATGATGAAACCGTTCAAAACTTTGTCTATATAAGACGCAAAATGGAAGGCCGACAGACGGATTCATCGGTCCCCAGAAAAATTTCTCTCCGAAAGTAAAGTTCATCATCCTTCGTTACCTTGTCAAAACCATCTCCAGAGCAATCATCTTCCATTCAAAAACCCCTCCCCCCTACTCACACTCATCTAGCAAAATCCCTTAAGTACTTTGCTCCCTAAACCCGGAAAATTACCAGTTCCATTCCAACCCGTTCGGTTCATTTCAAGGTACAAAATTTGCGCTTGAATCACAACAATCTTCTGAGGGGAGTCTCCGCCGGGCTCAAAGAGAGCTCTATAGTTCTTCCTTGAGTCCAAATGGAGAGGTTTCAACGAAATTTCGAACCTCTCGGGTGACTTTCACGTGACACCATCTATTGTCACGGGATACCGTCCTTGAAATGAGGTACATTCCTTCACTAAAATCATTTTCCAAACCTATTTTTATCAATAAATAACTTGGCTTTTACATAAAGACAGAGGTTGGTTTCAATCGGATAAAAACGAATTTTTTTGAAAAATTACACTACACGGAGACGCCGTACGGCATCCTTATGGTACCGTGCGGTGTAACTTTGACACCGTACGGTGTCACTGGAAAACCATTTTTCATGCTCTGTTTTCCGAAATCCGATACTCTATTTTCTTGAAAAACCAGTGGGTAAAATCACAGTTTACCCCCTTTTACCTTCTATTTCTTGCATTTGTCCCCCCTCTTAGTTGATTTTCTCGCATTTATCTACTTGATTGCGTGTTATTTAACTTATTGTCATTATTTATTTCCTTTGAGCTCGTTATTTCATGATATATTGCTTATTTGTTTTAAAGTTTTCAATAAAATATTTTCAAAGAAAATCCCACAATAATTTAGTAAAGCCCGGAAAAATCCGGGCACGCGGGGTGCATTTTTCGAACAAAACCTTCCCCGCGGGTAACCTGGCTCCCGAACCCAAATCTCTACTTTTCGCAGATCAAACCCTTTTTCAGCGGCACCAGAGTCATTATTTTTCTAAAACGGTTTCTCGGGTACCTAACATTCTTCAAGAATTAAACCCCGGGTGGCGACTCTAAATTTTTCTTCATTTCCCGGATCGCCCTTTTTCACAACCAAAGCTCCATGGATAATTTCTTCTTTTTGCTCCGAGCGAAAACGAGCGTCCACAGAAGGCCCATACGGCTTACACTGTTAAACTGCACGGTGGAGATAGGTGAGTCGTGCGGTTAGTCCGAGCGATTTTACACAGATCAAAACTGTCGGGCTGTTTGGTTCTTCTTCACTTGTTCAAAATTTTCGAGAGGCGGTTACTGAGAGACCTCGAAAGAGCAGTATTCTTCTCCTTCTTCATCCGATTATCTTCTTCTTCTCAAATCTCATCCGAGATCTAGTCGGAAACCAAAGTTTTTAGCCGGCCATGGCTGATTTCGGCGAACATCAAAACCCATCCCCAACTCCCGGCGTCGGTCAACCGCCTACGGTTCTCACGGAGGAAGAAGCGGTGGCCCAAGCCGCCACAATCAGTTCACCGGCGTCGGAACCGAGAGAGGGTGATCCGTCTGGGGCCGAGGAGCACCGTGCGGCCGGATCTGGCGATGAGATGTCCCGTGCGGCCCATGTTGGTGTCCGTACGGTTGACAGGGGGGCTGATCTCCCACCAAAGCATGGTGGGTCAGTGCCATCAGGTGGGTTTGGGCCGACAAAGACGATGGAGGGCGATTTGACGCCGATTGGAACCATGGAAAGCGGCGGTGATGCAATGGGTGATCACCGGGCAACCATGGAGAGTACCAATATCCCGGTAAGTGACATTACTGCTCCCACTAGTTCCATGCATGTTGATCTTGATATAAATGTTCCTCTGCCTGAGATTGAAATGAATGTTGGTGGTGTTGATGTCTTGATTGATCCGAGGGCTGCTGAGGAGGGCGTAGGTGGTAGTGATGTGATTTTTCCTGATGTTGCCCAAGCTATTTTAGTGAGAGAATACCCGGTTAGTGGTGATGACACCTCTGTTAGTATTCCGATTACTATTAGGCAGCCTGGGGATGTTGTTATGGAGGATCTTGGGGAGATGGGGGACAGTAGTGACGAAGACATGGGTGACGGGAGGTATCATAGTGGAGATGTTAGTGGTGAGGGGGGACAGGCTGAGGAGGCAAGTGCCGAGGGAGCACAGACCGTTGGAGCAGGGATGGAGAGAGTAGAGACTAAGAGAGCACAGGCTGAGGGGGTGGTCCATGTTGTACCCGTTGCTCGGGTGTTTAGGAGTTTGACTCGAGTACTTGGCACGGGCGGGTCGCCACAGGAGAGTGCTGACACTAGGGAGCCTTCTGACCCGGTTTTGTTTCCTTCACGGGTCGGTTCTTCGCGAGCTCCGGGAGCTACCTTAGGAGATACCTTGGAGGGGGTCACTGACGAGACTTTGGCCCAGAACTTGCAGCAGTTCCCTCGGTTGGGCGAGGTCCTGGTGGGTGAGACTCCACCGGTTGGTGAGCCTGAGCAAGCAGAGGTACAAACAGAGGAGGTGGTCCGTGTGACCATAGTTGAGGAGGTTCAGTTGGCTTTGAGGAGCAGGCCGCCCTTTGTCCCAGAGACTTATGATCCTCCAGTTCACTTCTTTATACCGGTGGGGTGCGAGGTACACGAGCCACAGTTGCCGCTTTACCCTGAGTCACTGATCTTGCGAGACCCGGCGATACATATTTCGAGCAGACCTCTAGTACGTACCATTTATTCACACTTGTCTTTTGAACTGCTTTCACTATTGCATATCCTTTGTTGCTTTACTGAATGAACTCGTGCAATATTTTTGAAACAGGTGGATCATTCTCTTCTGGGATATGGCAGGCCATCTGATTGCTTGGCACAGTACAGGAGGTTGCCCCCGAGTGTGAGGGAGTTGATGGATGCAGCGGGCTTTACCATCTTCATCAGGACTTTGCTGCCCACTCGGACGAACCGAAAGTTGTGAGGGCTTTGGCGGAGCATTGGTGGGACACCACCAATAGCTTTCACTTTCGGTTCGGGGAGATGACGATTACCCCTTTGGACTTCCCAGCGACTACCGGGTTGAGAGTCGGCGGTGAGCCGATACCTTTCGACTCAGGTTTATACTTGGACCGAGTGGCGGTGCGCCACTTTCTGGGGAGAGAAGTTGGAGATGAGGCGAGGGTGAGATGTGATCACTTGCCGGTGATATGGGATCATGAGCCGGGGTCTCCAGTTGAGGCTGCGCAGATGGCGAGAGCCTATTTGCTGTTCTTGTTTGGCACTGCACTATTTTCGAATAGGCAGAATTTGGTGCACCTGAGTTGCTTACCTGCTTTGGCAGACTTGAGGACGGCTGGCCGGTTTGCCTGGGGTGGTGCTGCTTTGGGCACCCTTTACTGTTTCCTTGGCTCGGTGGTTCGAGGAGCGGCGACCACTCTTGGAGGTTACTGGAGGATCCTGGAGGTATGTCATGTTATTCCTTTTGCTTTAAATACTCCATGCATTATTGCTTTCATTCCCCATTACTGATGGATTCTTTGAAAAATGCAGGTATGGGCTTACGAGGTGTTTGGAGTGCCGGCCCCAGAGAATTCTCATGCGAACAAACGAGTGCTTCCGCGGGCGGTGAAGTGGGCCAAGGAGTATGTCGGGAAAGGCGGGAAGAAGGGACAGCTGAGGTTCTTCCGTGTTTTCTTTGATCAGTCCCGGGGTGAGACGGTATGATACCAAACTTTCTAAATTCCTCTCCAGTCATTTCAATTCCAATGTTGATTTCTTGAAAGTGACCCATGACTCCTTGCAGGTGAACTGGAATGTGTGGGACAGGCTAAGTGCTCCCTACTTGACTCAGAGCAGGGCGGTGACGCGAGGGCGCGTACTATTGGAGTCTCCATATGGGTGGCAATGGTACTTGGGCGAGAGGGTGACACGCCAGTCCATGGGTATAGATCATTTCAGAGTGTCGGGTCCTCTTACGCCGTTTGTTCAGAGGACGCAGGAGTATACTTTGGCTGAGGTGGAGGAGTTCACAGTACTTGACACAGAGTTGGTTTTCGACCCCTCCGCGGACTATGACGGTTATGTGGTGAGTAATCTGGCTTACAACCTAGATATGGAGAACCGTCTGGCCGCCCCTGCACTTGTGAAGGGTCCAGTGTTGCCTGTACTGAGGAGAGAGATTGATGTAATGCTACCGAATGGGAGTATGGGGTATGTGGTGGTTCCTGAGGTCACTCCACCAGTTACTCTTACAGCAACAAAGGTAACCTGAAATTTGAAAACAAGAAATAGTTAAACTTCATGTTTTATTCAAGCATTTATTTATGTTACCTGCTAATGCTTTTGATTTTGTTTTGCAGATCCCGGTGGACTGGGCTGCATCTGCAGTCCAGCTGGTGCGAGACTTGGAAGCCCTGGTTCGCAGTCTCACGATTGGTGGGGCTCCAGAGGTGCACCCGAGAGTGGAGTCGGGCATTGTACCCCATGTTAGTGGAGATGATGATGATGGAAATGACGGAGCTAGTGGTAGAGGTGGCAGTACGGCCAGCCGGAGAGGTGGCCGAGGTGCAGGAGGTGTAACGCCCCGATTTTCGGAAGCATTAATTAAGACAACTAATTAGGATTAATTTAATAAAAAGAGTTTCCATCAGAGTACACGTTGGAAAACGTGAAGTGCAACCCATTACACAATACTTAGTACGGTTTGAGAAATTAATATTACAGATCCAACATTAAAATAAAAAGGTGGGTTCTACCGATTAAGGTTCAACTCTGGATTCCACGGCTCCTCCTGAGCCTGGTCTGCCGGAAAACCCTCGGTTCCGAAATAACCGTCTCCTTTGACACCAACAGTACCTGCTTGATCACAGTCTGGCATAATACGTCCGAGTCGCTTAGCAACATCATAGTATTATACCAGGGTCACACGAAGTGTAACACCGTGAGCGATAAATCACTCAATAGCTACTCTAACCCTCCCAACCCTTGCTTAACATACAAGTACAACAAATATGATTGAAAAGCAGTAATTAAAGGAATAAGCAGGAAATAATTCGTAAAGCAAAAATTAAACACATAGCTGATTTCACTACTAGCCCTTAACTTACATGTTCATCTAAGTTCTCAACCTAGAGAACTTTCCTCCCGGTTAACCACTAAGCAATATGACCAAACTGTGATTTACTCCCCCCTTGCTTGCCCTTCACTCGGGGGCATCGACGGAAGGTATAAGTTACGTACTTAATCCAGCCGTCAGCCGCCTCGCAAGGATGAATTTCCCAGGGACGAAACTGTACCACTGGGCTACGTATGGCAACTTCCAGGTCCTGTAGGTATATAGCCGAAACTGGTCTATAATACTTCCACCCTTATATCGCCTCAGAATTCAAATGAAGCAAATCACAGAGTGTCACATCCTAGGGTTTCGAAATCAAGGCAGACTGCCAAACAATCCTCCGAAACAAATCACTTGGCGGAACTGCCATTCAACAACAATCTCGGGGTAACTCCCCAACAATCAATTCTAATTCACTTTTCCATTAACCTCATCGTCTATGTGATATCCGCGTACTATCACCCAACCCGGGAACCTAGTTGTCCATTCTAGCATTCAACACGTTTATGAAAAGTGCATTTAACAGTAGAAGCAAAGTGATAACGATATCACAAGGGTCACAAACAAATATCTCGATTCACAAGTTCACGAAATTCCAGTAATCGAAAACCAGGGGTCTAAACGTAATAAATTCAAACTACAGGGACCAAAACGTAATTTACTAAACTATTGGGGTCAAAACGTAATTTAAAGAAAGTAAGGGTCACCAACGTCATTTTAAGTAAGTACACAGGTGTTCGATGCAATTTCACGACTCTAAGGTCCTTAGTGTAATTTTACAAACTCTGGGGCCTTTTTATAAATTAACGTAATACAAGGGCAAAAATGTGATTTTTCCACCGACAAGGGTAAATACGTAAAAATACTTTATTTTAGTTAGTAAAGTCCTAACTTGTCACAAAACGCAACTCCTTGATTTTCTTACTAAGTACAAAACTACACATTATGTAAACTACACATTATGTAATTTACACACACAAGGGCATTCTAGTCATTTCGTTACACTCCTAAATTTCCAGTAGTGAAATTTAGTTGATAAAAATAGGTTTCATAAATAATACACAAGTACGCACGCCAAATTTCACAAAATTACACTTTGAACCCCTAACTTTAACACAACGATGAAGAACAAGGTTAAGCACAATAAATTCATGGAGAAACTCATATAAACAGTTAGTAAAGTATTAAACATGCTTGGAATAGTTAAAAACATGAACCACAATGAATCTAAGGTTTATTAAGCACGAAAACACGGTTTGGAGTAAAAAGGGTCACATAGCGTTTTGGCTCGGGTTTCGTGAAACCCTTGACTTGGGGCTTAAACCCATCAACTCTAAACTACTCCTAGACTATTCTAATATATTCAAAAGCTTGGAATAGGTTGGGTACGAGTTTCTACCTTTGGTCCGGACGAAAAACTCGACGGTAAAGTCCAATGGCATTTCGAGTGGCAATGAAGAACTCCATTGCGAACAGAATCTTTGGGCTGCGATATCGGGTTCAAACCTCGTCCGTTTCCAGTGATTCTTGTGTCTAAAACAAAGCTATCGAAGTGCTCTACAACGTTGATGAAGAAGTCTAAGCCTAAAATGCACTCCAACAATGAGAAAAATGAAGATTTGTAAAGGTTCAGTGAGCTGCTCGGCTTGACTAGACCAGAAACTTCGGGCCGCAATAACGTGGTCATTTCTCAACCGTTTTGAGTGATTCTTGAACCTAAAACGAAGGGCTTGAAGTGATCTACAATCTTCATGAAGGAATCTAAACCTGAAATCCACTTTAACGATGAGAAAAATGAAGATTTGTGAGAGGTCAGTGAGCTGTCTGGAAAATGTAGCCGAAAGAATTTTACTGAACTTTGGATGGCTATAACTCACGCAGAACTCAACCGATTTGGATGATTCTTATACCGAAATTGAAGTACTCAACACCCTCTACAACTTTTGTTTAGAAACTTAAGCCTAAAAACGACTTTACCTAGGAGGAAATTGGCCATGAAAATGGATGCGTGTTATGGACGAGAATAAGAAAACGTGGTGGTGATCTCTCTCCTCTTTTTCTCTTCTTCTCCTCCTTTCTTCTTCTTTTCCAGAATCTCTCTTTCTCTCTCTCTTTCTCTGCCAAAAATAATGAGGGGAATGGGTGATGGGTTTATGTAGGGGAAATGGGGTGGTGGTGGAGTGTTGGTTTGGTGTGATGGGAGAGGTGGAGTGAAGTGTGGTAGGAGGTGGAGTGTGGAAGGTGAGTTGGTGAGTGGAGGTGATGGGTGGAGTGTGGGAGTAATTTTGGGGGGCGGGGGCAGCATGGGACGTGCGATGCGGTACAATGCAGTACAATTTACTCCGAGCAGTGTTCGAACTGTCCGGGTTTCGGTCTCAGAAAATTACCAAAATATTCGTGCGAACTTGGAAAATTGTGGGCAACGTCACCGTGTGCTCAGAATCGTTTGGAAAAATCTTGAAAGTAGAACACGCATTACAATGCGCTCGCCAGGTGAGCGTATCTGGTTGACTCGGGTCCCACAACTGTGGTAGTCGTGGTAGTGTCATCTGTGTAGCTCAAAATCATCCTCTGCATTACGCACATTATTCTGGCCTTTCGTCCAGGCCCACTGGTGACAAGTCGGTTGAAATCATTCTGTGCACCTCGAGCACTAACTCTTCTAAAGGGAAATAAATAAATAAATAAATAAGAGACCCGCAAATGGTCAACTAAAGTCAAAATTGGGTAAAATTAAATTAGGAAAATTAGTATTTATAAATATCACAAATTTTATTTTTGAAAATTTGGGATATTACAGTCGCGGAGGTAGAGAGGCGGGAGACAGAGCAGGAGGTCGTCGTGGAGGCAGGAGCACTGGAGGTAGCAGTAGCGGTCGTGGTACTAGCAGTGACCGCGGGACTGGCGGGAGTGAGTCGGGTGGACGTCGTAGGTCTCGACGTACCCGTAGAGCTTTTCCCGTTAGTGAGACGGATCAGGTATCCATCGTGCTTTGTTCTTGAAATGGAATGTTTTGACTGCTTTATTAATGAATTTCCTTTCTCTGTACAAGATATACTTCCCTCCGTACCGCCTCGTAGGAGGGCTTTGATGAAGAACGCCAGTGGAGGTCCGTCTACAGTCCTGTTGGTGATTCCTGCGTCTAACAGAGTGTTGCGCTCCTTGGTTGAGAGAGAGGGTGTCCCTGAGAGCTCAGCTCACGGACAGCAGTGGCTGCCCCGGGAGGGAGATGCAGAGAGTAGTGGTGGTAGCAGCAGTGAGGACACCCCTGAGGAGGATCCGCTTCTGACACTGGGCCGTCGCCAGAGCACGAAGAGGCGACGTAGTGATTTTTAGGACTTGGGCGCCTGTTTGCCTCACTTTTCTCTTTTTCATGGATATGGCCTGCGAGCCACGGTAGCTTTTGATGTTGGGCTATTTTGCCCTGGATAGATGTATATTTATGCTCATGACATGGATGCCGTTTAGTTTTTATATAGATTGCACATATTTGTTATGCTTTAAATGATTCACACTGGCACATTTTGAAAGAAAAGTCAAGTTTTGTACATGATTGCCCTGTGAATGACTGGATGTTGATAATATGTAATATATGCCCGTGGGGAGACAAAAATATGTAACTTTGGATTGAAATGGGAGTGATGAAACATATATATACAAACTGACTCAACAAACTCGAAACTTTACAAGAAAACTTGAGCGTTGTAGGCATAATGCAGCCCATTGCTCCCGAAATTTTGAATTTTCACGATGTTTGCCAAATGATGCCTCCAACAAGTCACAAATGCATATCGTGACTTGTCTGAATGAATGGAATAAAGAAATTAACACTCGGACATGTTTCGACACGCCGACGCCCCTTGTTCGGGCGATATTGGGCTTGGGCCTCCCGGGACCTCGACTTTCTCTGTAAAATCCACCGAATAACTCCATAATATCCTTGTGAATGTTTGGCATGGCTCACTGGAGCCGTTGATTCTGGAAAAGCAATGCGACACATTTCAGCCCGTCGATTTTGGCGTATCTGAGCTTCCGGAGTACCCGCCTATGCAAACGTAGTCCATAATTCAAATCGATTTTTCCCGCAGCTTTAAAATATCCATTACCACTTGTATGAACAGGAAAAGTGCCCAAAATATACCCGAAACAACTTCTGGAGGCTTGAGCCAAAATTTGGTCATGAAAACCACAAAGTTAGCCGCACGGCTAACATGGGTGGGCCGTACGGCCACACTGAGTGAGCCGCACGGCTCACTTCTGAAAATGCCAAAATTTTGAGTTTTGTTGTAGACCTCTGGATTTTTGCTTGCTTTCCTGCTGTCGTCTGAGTGTTCTGTGGTCTGAAAGATCATCTGGCTTTGCTCCTCCCAAAGTTCCTTTCAAACTTTTGAGATAGTTTGCAGGTCTCAGTAGATCGATTTCATTGTGTTCAGCTGACTTGCACTGATAGACCCCTATTGTATTGGAATTAGGCACCCTTCTTTTGACTGTTGTCAACTAATCTCTTCAATATTTCATTATACTCTATTACGCCCTTCAATGTTGGCACGCTTTACGAGGCGACCAATCCAGAAAATCCTTCTTTCTACGTACACCATAAATGGCTTCCTCTCACAGCCCATTTGTGTTCTAAAACCCAGAAGTCTCTTGTTTCTCCCCATATCCCTCACTTAGACATGAGTTTCTCGGCTTTGGTTCGGCCTTGGCTCGATGAACTTGACGGCATTGGATGGCTCTACTTTCAGGGTCACCGGATGACTTCGCTACGCCGTATCCGGGACGTAACAATCCGTCCTGAGCTCTTGCATCCTGCGGTTCGATTCTGGGACCCGAAGGTACACGTGTTTCGTTTCGGCTTTCACGAGATATGCCCCACTGTGGAGGAATTTCATGCATACCTTGGCGGGTTTGAACTGGAGACGCCGGTCATACCTCTGCATGGGGTAAACTTTGCCGATGTGCTATCCACCAAGCTCGGGATAAGTAATAAAGCAGCGAAATCCATGCTCCAAGGAGGCACTATCAACATTCCGCGGATCATAGCACCATTTCGCCCGGAAGGTTTTGCACTGTGTCTTTGCTTGCTCGCTGCTTTCTTGTTTGTCCGGTCTGACGGGCAAGCGAGTTCATCATTGGTTGGTGTTGCCATGCAAATCGAAGAATGCAAAGATGTGGCTCCGATGGTTTTGGCGGAAACTTTGATGGGATTGGATAGAGTTCATGCCGGGGATACCAATGTTTTTTAAGGTAGTGCTATGCTCCTACAGGTAGGTTTCTCACTCAGCTCTCCTTTTTCCGGCTTTTCCCACATTCTTGTTTTACCTCAACTCTCGGGTTTGGGTTGTCTACGGTTTCTTACTTGTTTTTTCTCTGATACAGATTTGGCTATGTGTCAAGGCCAATTTGTTGGAACCCGTGCCACGGAGGCGAATTCATGAAATGCAGGGATTCATTCGAAGGGACTTTCTAGAAGTCTTTGATGATGTGCATGGCTGGTTCAGGGTACTTTCCCGGCTTACAGAAGAGTAATTGCTTGGTGTTTGGCTTGGCTTGACAATCCTGTTATGACTGTGAGCAACATGGGGCGTCAGCGGGTGATTCTGGCTGGTCTATCTCGCTGGACTTTCTCCATTCCAAATTGCATTCTCCGTCAACTTGGAGTTCGTCAGACAATACCACCACCAGAGAACTTTGTCATGCCAAACCACAACTTTGCTACATTCAGGGCTTATCAAAACAATTGGAGGGAGCATGTGACCATTCCAAGAGAGCAGTATCCGAGTGTCAATCTTTCAGAACGTTATGTGAGATGGTTGATAAGAGACATGGAAACAAGGGAACATGGAAGTCAAAGTTGACTTTTGAACTCGATCTTAATGTGCCCGAAATAAATTGCTTAGACCCACGAGATGCTTCGTGTGAGGTCATGCTCTGTTATTTTCTTTGTGTTTTGAAAGTTTCATGCTCATCCATGTAATCCAAGAAGTTTATTTGAGTAAAGATGAATTATGAGAGTTGCATTTTAATTTGCGCGTGAAAGCTAGAAATCAACTCAAAGAGACATTTTGAAAGATGGCGACCGGTCCTCAAGGTGAGGATGACTACGTATCCCTTTTACAGGAATCAAGTCATGACGTAGTTCAAAAGTACAAATTTGGCTAGGGTTCACTCGAGTGTTGACACTCTCCTTTTGCGCTCTAAATTTTTCCTAGTACCGCCCTTTCGGGTTTTCGGTCTAGCGAGCTCATTTGATTGACTTGCCTTAACTTTTGCCTAAATCGCCCAATGTGGGTTTTCGACTTAGCAGGCTTGCTCTAAATTTTGCCTGGCACTGTCCACCCTTGCGGTTTTCAGTCCAGCGAGCTTCTCTCAGGGGTAATATCTCTTGAGCTGATCCATGTTAACCAAAGTGGAGAATTCGTTGCCATCCAGATCAATGAGTTGTGCTCGCCTCCGGACAAGATTTTCCTGATGATGTACGAACCTGCCCATTTTGGTCGAAACTTCCCGCGAGGATCAAAGACTGGAGCTCGGATCTCCTTCAAAACCATGTCACCTTCTTGCAAATCTCTGGATTTTACTTTCTTGTTGAATGCTTGTGTTATTCTGCGCTGATAACCCTGAACGTGATACAGAGCTTTGAGCCGTCTTTCGTCAAACAACATAAGCTCCTCGAATCTTGAGCTTTGCCATTCCGCTTCGCTGATCTCTGATTCAACCATAACCCTTAGAGATGGTACCTCAAGCTCAATTGGGAGGACGGCCTCCATGCCATATACCAAAGAATAAGGCGTTGCCCTTGTCGGAGTACAAATGGATGTCCTGTATCCCCATAATGCTAACGGCAGTTGTTCGTGCCAATTGCTCGCGGACTGAGTAGTCTTTTCCAGTATCGTCTAGAGGGTTTTCTTTGCTTCTTCCACGGCTCCATTGGTTTGTGGCCGATAGACAGTTGATTTATGAACCTGAATTCCGAACTCTTCAAGAGTTTCTGCGGCTCTACCCTTGAAATGCACCCCGTTGTCGGACACAAAAGCCTGAGGGACACCATATCGATAGATGATGTTCTGTTTGATGAAGTGGGAGACTTGAACTGCTGTCAAAGTTGCATATGAAGCAGCTTCGACCCATTTGGTAAATAATCGATTGCCAACAGGATGAACTAGTTCTCGTTAGATGCGGCTGGTGTAATTCTGCCAATGACATCGATGCCCCGGGTAGAGAAAGGCCAAGGTGAAGTCATGGAGTGTAGCTCTGACGGTGGTATATGCATGAGATTGGCGTGAATCTGGCACTTGTGACATTGTCTCACGTACTGAACGCACTCAGTTTCCATGGTTGACCAGTAATATCCCTGACGAAGAATCTTCTTTGCGAGCATTATCCCATTCATGTGAGGACCGCAAACTCCTTCATGAATTTCTTCCATGATCATGGTGGCTTCCGTACCATGCACACACAACTTATGCATCCCGCAATGCGACCACCGGTATAGCTTTCCTCCGCAAATGATGTACTGAGAAACCAATCTTCGAAGAGCAATCTGATCCTTCTTTTCAGTTCCTGTCGGATACTCCCCTCTCTCGATGAAATTCCAAATGTAGTGATACCATGGCAGACCGTCGTCAGGCTCATTGACAGCCATGACATATTCAAAAACAGGTTTGTTCCTATGTTCAATTGTGATTGGTCTGAGCTTGACTTCATCTGGTATCTCCACCATTGAGGCCAAAGTTGCTAAAGCGTCGGCAAACCTGTTCTTCAATCTCGGAACATGAGTGAATGTGATCATCTGAAATCGTGGAATTAGATCTTCGAGATCTTGGTGGTAAGGCTTAAGCTTGTCTTCTTTCACCTTCCAATCTCCGTTGGCTTGTGATACCACCAAATTAGAATCTCCGACTACCTCCAGTCTCTTTACTCCGATTTCCAAGGCAGCTTCCATCCCTACTATGCATGCTTCATATTCGGATTGGTTGTTGGTGACTTCGAAATTTAACTTGAAAGCAAGAGGGATGTGTGACCCTTCTGGTGAGACCAGTAACACTCCGATTCTGAATCCTTTCTAATTAGCGGCCCCATCAAAATACAACATCCAGACGTCGTTGGTTGCTGTCATTACATTTTCGTCAGGGAACTCGAACTCTATATCCTCCGGCCCTTCCACAGGATGATCTGCTAGAAACTCTGCAACTGCTTTCCCCTTTACTGACTTCCGAGTGACGTACTTGATATCGAATTCTGCCAGCATAAGCAACCATCGTGCCAGTTTGCTTGTCAATGCTGGCTTTTCAAACAGATATTTGAGTGGATCCATTCGAGAGATCAACTTCACGGAGTAAGCTAACATGTAATGTCTCAACTTCTTGGAAGCCCAGACTAATGCCCAACAAACCTTTTCTAGCGACGTATATCGCTCCTCACATCCCATCATCTTCTTGCTGATGTAGTAAACAGCTTTTTCACTTCCTCTTTCTCCTTCTTGTGCCAACATGCATCCCATAGCTGAAGACGTGACAAACAAGTACAAAATGAGAGGTTGTCCTGGTATGGGTGGCATCAATACCAGAGGGTTCTGGAGATACTTCTTGATGGTCTCGAAAGCTTGCTGACACTTATCATCCCATTTGAATGACAAACCTTTCTTGAGTAAACGAAACATTGGCTCACAAGTGGAGGTTAGCTTGGCGATGAATCTGCTGATAAACTGGATTTTTTTGAGAAAGCTCTGTATTTCCTTTTCCGTTCGAGGTGGCTCCATTTCCAGGAGGGCTTTGATTTTTGATGGATCCACCTCGATTCCTCGTGTGGTGATCATGAATCCAAGCATTTTTCCAGCCGTGACTCCGAATGTGCATTTTTCGGGATTGAGGCGCAACCTGTATTTGCGGATTCTTTCGAGGAACTTCCTGAGAGCGAGCAGATGCCCTTTCCTTTCCTTGGCCTTGACAATCATGTCATCCACATATACTTCTACCTCCTTGTGGATCATGTCGTGCAGCAATGTTGTGGCAGCCCTCTGGTAAGTAGATCCTGCGTTTTTCAGTCCGAACGGTATAACCCTGTAGCAGTAGGTACCCCATTCGGTGGTAAAAGTAGTCTTTTCACGATCTTCAGGAGCCATGAGAATTTGATTATAACCTGAAAATCCATCCATGAATGATAGCAGTGCATGCCCCGCGGTGTTATCTACCAAGACATCTATGTGTGGTAGAGGAAAATCATCTTTCGGGCTGGCTTTGTTCAAATCTCTGAAGTCCACGCAGATCCTGATCTTCCCATTCTTTTTAGGAACAGGCACAATATTCGCGACCCATTGAGGATACTCGGTGACTATTAGAAATCCTGCGTCTATCTGCCTCTGAACCTCCTTCTTGATTTCCAATACCCAATCCAGCCTCATCTTCCTCAGTTTCTGTTTGACAGGCTTTGCATCAGGGTACAATGGGATTCGATGCTCCACTATCTCAGGATCAATGTCGGGCATATCTGCGTGTGACCATGCGAAAACATCTTCGAATTCTTTCAGGAGATCCGAGTGAGCTTTGAATTCTTCTGGAGATAGTCCAGAGCCGATTTGAACCATGCGCGGATTAATCTCATCTTTCAAATTTATTGAAACAACTTCTTCTTTTATAGGCTGAAAATGCCTTTCCTCTTCCCCTTCGATTAGAGATCGGAGATCTTTTGGATTTTCTTCCTCAAACTCGATCCCCTCATCATCGGGGTCGACACAATTTATTTCAGACACAGCAAGATAAGCAAAGTCGATTTCATTTATTTCAAAGGAGGGGGCCCCAAGGGCATGATACATGAGAGTGGACTCAAACTCAAAGGAAAAGTGATGATGTGAAGTGATAACAGACTCAAGCTCCGACCCAAAACCAGACTCAGTGCTAGACTCAGACTCAGATTCAAAATCAGTGCCAGTGTAAATGATTCTAGGTAAAAAAAAGTGCAATTTTTATAAGTTCCATCGGCATCCACAATGAGTGCGGTAACATCCTCCAGAGCTTCCTGACCCAGCATCATCAGCTCCATATCCTCAGCAGGCTTTAAATCAACAAACGTTGCAGCATGCTCGTCCTTTCTCATACCTAGCAGACTTTCTTCCCCAAACAGCGATAAAAGATTCCTTGAGTCAAAAACCTCGATCCAGTCAACATGGAGCATCTTAGCCGGCTCTTCCCATTCTTCTGCCTCATCATCATTAACCCAGGTGTTGTCAGCAAAGATTTCAAATCTTGGCAGCTTGGTTCTTGTTTCCATGTCCCAGAATGGCTCTGGGTCCCCTTGATAGATAGTCTCTGGAGCTTTTATGAAATGGATAGGTCCCTTCCTGGCACAGGCTTGTACTTTCACACCATGACCAGATTTGTTGTCAGTTAATTCATAACCAAGACCGAAACGGTGATTGTTTGTTAGGAACTTAGGGAACTCTGCTACCCCTTGATTGTTGCGACCAAGCCCTAGGCCGGGCAAATACTCCATTTTCAGCATCATGTCCAGGGCTGTTGATCTTATCGAGAAATCCTCGTCCATCTTGATAGTAAGTATGCCGTCAGAAGTATAAAAGGAAAACCCTCCAAGAGTGATGTCTTCATCTCCGTGAGCAATCTCAAGTAGGGGAGCATTGTCAGGGATATGCGGGCGGATTCCAGAATCCCCATAGATGGTCAAGGTTCCTACGGCCAGTCCGAGTTGGACTTTCTGATGTAGAGAGGAAGGTACAGCCATGATGTCTGATCGGTGGAGCCATGGCCTGCCTAGCAACAGGTTGAATGATGAGGGAATGTCGAGCACATGAAACTCAACATCAATCTCGAAATCTTCGATCATTATTTCCATCTGAATTGTCCCAATCACATCTCATCGAGTATTGTCGTAGGCACGCACTCCAAGATTCGATGGATGGAAATCCTTGTTCTTAAAACCCAAACAATAAGCTGTACGCAGGGGACAGACATTCAAAGCAGATCTGTTGTCCAATAACACCACCGGGACCCACTTTCCCATGCATTTCAGAGTGATGTGCAACGGCTTGTTGTGGCCAGCTCCTTCTGGTGGCAGATCCTTTTCAGTGAAAACTACAACATGCTTCGCGCGGGTTGGTGTTAGCAGAGCTACCATCGTTTCAGGAGGGGTGTCTGGTGGCACCTCCATGTTAGACAGAGCTTTAATTAGCTTTTGATGGTGTTCTTGAGATGAAGAGAGCAACCCCCAAATAGACACTGAGGTTGGGGTTCGTTCAAGCTGCTTCTGAATCGGATCATTTGTTACCGGGGAATTTTTCGAAGGTGGCCTAGTAGCCGAGTTCTGTAGAATGATATCTTTTGGATGGTTAGGAATTGTATCCTTGAAAATGGGATCATCCCAAATGAAATCTCCTGTCGCGGCATGGTTGGATGGATTCCCACCTTGGAGGTGGGCTGGCTGATAGATTCGACCACTTCTGGTTATTCTGTTGACCGTTTCTTCCCATAACTCCTGATTTTCACCCCAGAAATTCGTGTATTCCTCATTGATCTTCCTTTTGCCAGCCCTGATAGCTTCCCTCTTCTGCATTGTTTCTTGATCCTCGGTCCAGAAATTCATCAGATCACTTCTGACCCTTTGCTCCCCAATTTTCACTGCTTCCATTTTTGTCTTGAGGTTGTCTACTTCGGAGTCTTGCCAAAAGGATGGATCTAGCATGGCCTTGTTGACAGTCCACACCTCATCATTGCTTACTCGGATATCGACTACTGCTTCTTCATCCCAGATGGTAGCCAAAGGGTCAGTGACTAGTACCGATATATTGGATGACAGCGGAAATACAACTGACGGCTGAGGTAAAGATCCGTCACTGATGTATGCTTGTGGGAGCCAATCTTGGTTTTCGAAGGCAGCTTCTATGACAGAACGGCCCTCTTCTCTGAAGCGTGCGAGTGGTGAAACACTATCTGCTGGATGTCCGTCTGGAGCCAACACTTCTCCCAGAGGATTTGCATTCCATTCTTCTTTGTCTCGCTCGGAAATGCTTTCTGTTACATTGATCTGAAAGACATGGGAACTTTTCGGCACATAAACAATAGGCTTATCAAGGAATTCGGGGGCGATGAATTGACTTGAGTCCCCAGAGATTAGCAAAGAACCGAACAATGCTTGTCGGGATTCCTCCCAATCTTCGTCGCTCATGGACCATTCTTCTTCCTCCACAACGTCGCTCCATCTTGGATTTTGCATTGTGTTGGCATATGAAAGGAAATGGACCCCAAGATCTTCTGGCAGGGGGACAATGGGTTTTGGTTCGGTAGCTGTGATGATATAGAGGCTAGGGTCGAATTCAGTGGAGGTAAGATCCTTTGTAGTGGAGATGAAGGATATCTGGCCAGCTTGGGAGTTTTGCTTGTGATTAGGTAAAGGATTGGAAATGGTGTTGGGCTTTTGATCAGGAAGTGGAAGGGTTCCGTTGTCCACAAGATCCTGGACTTTATGCTTAAGACGGATGCAGTTATTGGTATGATGGTCGGGCATCTGGTGGTAGGCACAATAGGTGTTTGGGTTATGGTTAGGAGGGAGTTCTTTGGGTGGCTCTCGAGGTTCGAGTGGTTGAATGAGGCTTTTGTCGAGGAGTTTTTTGTACATTGTGACAAGGGGATAGGGGAGTAGATGAAATTCTCTTCTTGGTGGGGGAGTTGTTTGCTGGAATTGTGACTGGGGTGCAATCTGGTTAATAGGTTCGGCTTTGACTAGTTTGGGGTTGGAAGAGCTGGCTTGGTTTTGGTTGTAATTGCTGGGTCCAAACAAGGTGTTGCTGTTGCCAAAGTAAACTCGTCTTGATTTGGGGGTAGATTCACCCTTCTCAAATATGCCGCTTTGGAGAGCGTCTTCAACTGCCAGGCCAGCTTCATAGAAGGTTTTGAAGTCAGCGGTGGTCTGAAAGACCACCAAGTGCTTGGCAAAATCTGGTTCTAGATTCCTTGTGATAATTCTCATCTACTCCTTTTCTGAAGGTCGTTCCATCATCTGATATGCTTTTCCTCTCCATCTTTTAATAAAGTCAGCAAAGGACTCATTCTTCCCCATTTTGGTTGACTCCAGTTCCAGGATAGTCATCTCAAGCTGAATGTTGTAATTGTATTGGGCGACAAAGGCTGCCCCAATATCTTCACATGTCCTTTTCTTAGAGATGTCTAGATTCAGAAACCAGCGGAATGCCGACCCAGTTAGAGTTTGCTGAAACATCTGGCCCATTGCTTCTTTTCCAACGTCATACATGGATAAAGTACCCACATATGTTTGCAGATGAGCTTTCGGGTCACCACTGCCATCAAACTTGTCCCAATCCATCGGTTTGAACTTGTCGGGGAGCTTTGCATCTGGGAAAAGGCACAAATTTTCCATATCAATCCCTGTAGCCGCTATTTTTCTCCTGTTTCTGAATGGACTCCTCGAGTTTAGCTAGCTTGGTCAATACTAACTCCATGTTCTGACTGCTTGAGTCCGCAGCTGGTGGAGGGAGTTGACCAGTTAATTTCTGAATCATGAGCATTATCTGGGCCATCTGTTTGGCGTTGTTGGTTTTCTTCTCCTCTAAAGCATCCTTAAGAAGCTGAATCTCATCTGTTTCTGCCGACATAGCTGAGCTCCCGATTGATTGTTCTGTTCCTGACTCAGTTCGAACTAATCGTTGTTCGTGTATTCGAGTCCAACCCGGTATGAGGTTCCTCTTCTTTTTGCCAATGGTTAGTACTGATGATATGCACAAACGGAACTCAGGGATGCAGTGCATAGTGTATGTGTAAAGTGGAAAAAAATCTATGTACAAGAAAATGATGCATGATGCATGAAAGGATTGCCCCAATTTCCTTCTTATTTTGTTGGATATATTTAAATTCCCATGATTTATGAAAACAACGGCCGGACCGGAGGTTGCCTACGTATCCCCATGGAGAGGAATCAGGCCGTGACGTAGTTCAGGACTACAAATTTGGCTCTTTTTCTCAAAAGGTCTTTTCATTAAAAGCATGGAACTTTTACAAACTGACATGACAGACTTGACAACAGACTCGATAATTAAACAGCAGCAGACTCGATAATCAAAAGTGCTAAGAATCACAAGCTGGCTGGATTCTTCAAAAGAAGCCCTGCTGGCTGGATTAAGTCAGTGGATATTCACATCTGGCAACAGACTCGATAATTAAACAGCAACAGACTTGATAATTAAACAGCAACAGACTCGATAATAGACAAGAATCACAGGTTAACTTGATTCTTCAAAAGAAACCCTTGTTGGCTTGATTTGATCATTGCACGATCACTTCTGGCTCTGAAAGCTTGTTCTTAAGAGGAGGGATGATTCGGAGATGTCGACCCTGCGGAGGATCCTGTTTCATCAGCTTTCCCTTTTCCCTTAGGGTCTTCCTTCTTCTCCCACTTGCACTGATCCTTGAGCTGCTGTGGGGTCATGCCATCATTATTGAGAACGCAATCTGCAAAGCACACATCACATTCACACTCGTCCCAATATTTGTGGCCCGTGACTGGGTCTTCAAAGTAGTAGACGGGCTGGCCATTGGCATCAAAGTATTTCACGGGTGGCATGACCGTGAGCTCCCCATCGTCTTGTTCCATCATCAAGGTGATCTTTTCTGGCATTGGCTCTGGCTCTTCTGGAAAGCAAAATTTCCACCCTTCATTTTCATCCCATTGGAGAGACACACCTGGCAAGTTGGCTTCGGCCAGTAAACTGAGTTTTTGATCAAGTTCTTCCCCCATATGGTCTTCTATGTTGAGTTTTCCTGGCTGAGGCTCTTCTGGCTTGCATGGAGGTTGCTCGGGCTGAACTTCCTTGATTATCCATACGGGTGCCCCTTGGTGGGTGGTGAGTGTAGACTTGAACTGCTTGTATGATCCTCCAGACATGATGACTCTACCATAAAGGAAATGTGTATTTTATTTTGGGAAAGGAAGCCAGTTGTAGCATTTTTTTTGAGTTTTTTGTTTTTGATTTTTTTTGTTTTTTTTTTTTTTTGAAAAGAGGAATTATCGTATATCCAACACAATGCGCGATTGTCAAGGCAATCCTTATGGATGTGAATATGATGCAACGACCTAAGGTTAAGCTACCCTACGTATGCATGTAGTATATACATGGAGTGATATATACAAGGATGGGTGAACAACTAACGGACAAGCAAGACATACGTAGAACATATAAATAGATGATAGGTAAACAGGATAACAGGTAAACAGGATATAACAGATAGTCCTACCCTGTGGATCCCTGCCTAGGTTGGAAGATACTACGGTTTACTATATGCAAAGGATGGGTTTTGGTTTAAGGGGGTTTTCCTAGACTAGAGCCAATATTTGTCTTCCAGTGCCAAGTGTACTGCATGGCAAAGGTCAAACGGCAGGCTGACTCATCATCGTCCGGGGTTGCCGAGAATCTTAGGATGTCCTAACACCGGCAAGCCGGGTAGGGTAACCAAGACGCAGCGACGAGGCTTATCCAACATCGATGCACGTGTAATGCAAAAGTTTAACAATAAAACTGTTTTCAAAATCCCACAAAAAGTTTTCAAATTTGGCTCACCTATAAATCAATTTTTACTTTGAAATTTTACTCAAGCAAACAACCGGGAAAGCTCCAGTCCAGATTGGTCGGGTGTAGCCCTGTTATTGCACCATTTTCGGGGCGTGTTCGTTTTTGTCAAGCTTTCGGGGATTGTTTTACATGTGTAAAATACCAAAATAAGAATTTATTTAAGAATTCCCCAGCAGAGTTGCCATTCTGTGGACGGCACCACGCGGCTCGGCCTTTCGTGTTTGAAAAGTGAAAAGAAAAATGTGAGTCGCCACCCGGGATTTATTTAGAAAGTGATTTTGGTACCCGAGAAACCGTTTTGAAAAATAAATGATGACTCTTATGCCGTTTTTGGAAAAGAATTTGATCTGTGAAAAGATTCTTGGATTCGGAAGCCAGGTTACGAACGGGGAAGGTTTTATTGAAAAGCACCCCGCTCGCCCGGGGAATTCCCGATCTCTACTAAATTTTTGAGGGATTTCAGAAAACGTTTTATTGAAAACTTTGACAAATAAATAGATAAATAATGGGAAATAACAATAAATAAAACCATAACGGAAATAAAATTAAGCAAAAGGACTTAATTGCAATAATAGAAGAGTAAAGGGGGTGAAAGTGCAATAAATAAGTTTCAGAAAGTCAGAAAACAGAGTACGAACAGGGGAAAACAGAGTAATTTTTTTTATGTTGCAGAGGTTAGCTGCACAGTTAACCTCGGCTTACTTAGTTTAGCCGCACGGTTCACATTTTGAAAAAAATTTCAAAAATTTGTTTTTCGAACAGAAACTTGTTTTGCTTGAAAAATCCGATTTTTATGAAAAGTTCAACCACCCGAGCCTAGAGATGACTATTGGAGTCACCCTCGACCCGGGAGGATCACCTCAAAGAACCAAGGTTTGAACCCCAGTTTTAGAAGTACGGTTGTACCTTAGCAGAAACTTTTGAACAGTTGAGGACTTCGAATTCTTTGAACACGAACTTCGGACAAGGAATTCTTATGCGTATTATGGGTTACTGAGGGTTTCGAACGAGAAGAATAAAATGGATTTGGAGTTTTTATGAACGTTTGGATGGGATTTGAACCGTGCGGCTTAACATAGCTAACCGTACGGCCAAAGTGGAGAAATGTAAACCGTGCGGTCAGATCAGTGAACCATACGGCTAGGGCTTTGTTGTCCAAAAGTTCTGAAGTCTGGAGTGGCTGTTCAAGGTACTGCTGAGTATCTCTTTCATCATTGGGGATGCACAGGGGTTAAAATTGGGGTGTCTACAAATCCTTCTCCTAATAGGACTTTTCTATTAGGCACATGCTTCCATATACTGCAAGATCTCGCCTTGCAGTAGTACTTCTTTCCATACAGGATTCTTTCCTATACGAGGTTCATTCCCAATCACATTAGGACTTCCCATATCAATCCCTTATTTTACGGGATTGCTCCCTATCTCATAAGGAGCCGCTGTAGAATATTCTGGAATGTCTCACCGCCCTATTCGTGGCGATGTCGTGCTTCCACGTAGCTCGGAATAACTCGTACATAGCTCAGCTCATCACGCCGAGCTGAATTATGTATTCCAGAATGCTGTTTAAGTTATACACGTAGCCTTCCTAGCTCGGCCATATCAGGGGCATCCTTTATGCCTTATGCCGAGCTAGTGCATCCTAATTTATTAGTTTACTCTTTATTAGTTTCAGCCTTATTCATGGCTAAACCAGCTCGGCACAAGGCTTAAGGACTCCCTATGTGGTGCCGATCTGTTCACCCTCTCGTGGTGATTGATTAGGGCACGTGCTATGCCCATTAGTAGGGTAACCGGGTTTTACCCACTCCAAGTTTCACAAGAAACTTAAGAACTACAACTTAGAAAGCTACTACTTGACTAACAAAGGAAGAGAGGAGTTTTTGGTGTGAGTTCAAAGTGAGAATTGGCTTGCTATTTAAAGGCAAGGGTTGAGCTCTCCCCCTCCCTCTCTTGGCCAGCCCCCCTCTCTTTCCCATGTGCCACAAAATCTTCCAAGTAGGAAATTTCCTTGGTTCTAAGTAGTGTATAATTTTGCATGGCCACATTTGTTTTAGGGAGTTTTGGGTACTAGCTTTACACTTAGTAGTCACATGCCTAATTAGGGCTACCAAATCTTAGGCAATCTAGGGTTTTAATTGAAGAATAAGAATATATTCTCTTATTAATGAGGGAATATATTTCTTCAATAATTAAGAGAGAAAAACCCTACTAAATAGAGTTTTTGGTGCTAGTTATACACACAAGTGTTCACTAAATAGGCACAAGCCTAATAAGCTACTAAATCTAGAAAATTTAGGGTAAATATTTAGGAAATCTTCCCATTAAATGGGAGAATAAAATCTAGGCAAAAATTCTAGATTCATGGGATATTCTAGGACAAGATTTATGCGCACACACACATCTTTCTCTCTCTCTAAAACACAATCCCCATATATGTGGGGTGTAGGAACAAAAATAGAATACGAATAAGAATAGAATTTATTCTTTCTTGGAGAGAAGGAGAAAGAAGATTATGTTGGGAAAAATGTGGCAAGATATTGTGGGGAATTTTGGGTAGGTTTTGGTGTGTAGTTGGTGTGGTACTTGGCTTGTACATTTGAGTGCATGACTAGATATACCAAATTAAATATTTAAAAAGGAATTTTAAATAATTAAAAAGGAAATAATATAATAATTATAAATTAAAAGGGAATTATCAAATTATTAAATCAAAATTTTTATTTACAAAAATTGGGGTCATTACAACCTATCCCCCTTAACAAATTTCATCCCCAAAATTTCGGTTCACTCATAAGATGGAAACAAATGCGGATAATTCTCTTTCATCGCCTCTTCTCTTTCCCAGGTGATTTTTTCCATTCCTCGGTGCTTCCACAGGACTCGTACTAGGCGAATCGTCTTATTGAGGATATGCTTCTCTACAGTGTCTTGGATCTCCACCGGTTCATCCTCGAAAGTCGTGTCTTTATCGATGTTAAGATCCTCCCAATTAAGCACCTGCGTAGGTAGTGCTAGATACTTTTTCAACATAGAGACATGAAACACGTTATGTACTCGGTCGAGCTGCGGCGGCAGTGCCAGTTGGTAAGCTACCTTTCCAACTCTCTCCAAAATCTCGAAGGGTCCGATATAACGCGGTGAAAGCTTAACCTTCTTCCCAAATCTAACTACTCCTCTTCAGGGCTAAATCTTAAGAAACACGTGATCTCCCTCAACAAAAGATAGATGTTTGTTTCTTCTGTCAGCGTAGCTCTTCTGTCGGCTCTAAGAGTGAGCAATCTCTATCTGATGGTCTTGACCTTCTCGGTCGTCTCTCTGACCATTTCTAGACCTAGCAGTCTCGTCCCTCCAGCATCCGTCCAACAAACAAGAGATCGGCAAGGGCGACCGTACAGAGCTTCGTAGGGTGCCATCTCGATACTAGCCTGAAAGTTGTTGTTATAGGCGAACTCCACCAATGGAAGGTGTCGTTCTCAATTCCCCGAAAAATCCAAAGCACAAGCCCTTAGCATGTCTTCCAATATCTGGATCGTCTTTTCTGTTTGTCCATCAATCTGCGGATGAAAAGCGGTACTGAGCCATATATCTGTCCCCAATGCTCTTTGCAGTCCTTTCCAGAACTGTGAGACAAATCTAGGGTCTCGGTCAGACACTATGGACATGGACACTACATGAAGTCGTACTATCTCCTGGATATAAAGCATTCACAATGCCTCCATACTTTCCGTCATCTTTACAGATAGAAAGTATGCCGACTTGGTGAGACAGTCAACTATCACCCACACAGCGGTGTTTGACTTCTGCGATCTAGGCAGTCCAGTCACAAAATCCATCGAAATATGCTCCCATTTCCACCGTGGAATTGGTAATGGTTACAAATCTCCTCCAGGTCTCTAGTGTTTAGCTTTGACTTGCTGACAGACTAGGCAGGTAGACACGAATCTTGCTACATCTTTCTTCATTCTTTCTGACCAGTACGTTCTCCGCAGATCCTGATACATCTTAGTACCGCCTGGATGAACAGCGAAATTTGAATGGTGAAATTCTCAAAGCACAGCGGCTTGAAGTGTACCGATATTTGGTACAAACACCGATCCTCAGAATCTCAAGCCGTTATCGGTAACATGTATCGTCCATCCTGGTAATTCCTTCCCAATTCTGAGTTGCGACTGGATAAACTCACAGTCATGCTCGAATGTCTATGCCAGAAGAATCTCTCGATGCAGTGCTAGTTCCAAACAGACGCACTTGCTCTCCTTCAAACGATGGCCAAAGGTTAAATTCATTAAGAGTGTCTATCACTTCACATTCCTTCATAGCCACCTTGGCTTTCTGTGCCCTGTCCTTTCGACTCAAAGCATCCGTGACTACATTAGCCTTGCCAGGGTGATATGACAGGGTGAACTCGTAGTCATCCAGGTATTTCATCCATCTTCTCTGTCTCATATTCCACTCCTTCTAGGTTTGCAAATACTTGAGACTTTTGTGGTCTGTGAATACCTTGAATTGCTCACCATAGAGAAATATCTCCATGATTTAAGAGCAAAAACTACTGCTGCTAACTCCAGGTCATGAGTAGGGTAGTTCCTCTCTTGCGGTCTCTGTTGTCTCGATCCATACGCCACAACCTTATCGTTTTGCATTAGCACACAACCCAATCCTTCCTTCGAGGCATCATAGTACACTTGATAGCCGATTTCCCTTTTCAGGAATGATCAGTATAGGTGCACTGGTCAACCGAATCTTCAACTAACACCTTTTCACACTTGTCAATCCATTCGTACTTGACATCTTTCTGAGTCAGTCTGGTCATAGGCTTGGCGAGAGTAGCGAAATCCGGAATGAATCTTCGAAAGTATCCCGTTAATCCCAAGAAGCTGCGAATCTCGAACACTGAAGTCGGTTGCTTCCAATTCAGCGCAGCTTCCACTTTGTTGTCGTCAACTGCTATACCCTCTTTAGACACCACGTGCCCTAAGAACTTAACCATTTCTAGCCAAAACTCACATTTACTTGCCTTGGCATAGAGTTGGTTGTCCCTAAGTACTTGCAGTGATATTCTGAGGTGTCCTTCATGCTCTCCTCTGCTGGCAGATCAGAATGCCATTAATGAATACCACCAGAAATCTATCCAGATAGGGTTGGAATATCTTGTTCTTGAGACACATGAATATTGTCGAAGCGTTAGTCAGACCAAACGACATTACTACCAAATCACAGTGTCCGTATCTAGTTCTGAAAGCGGTCTTAGGATTGTCCTCGTCTTGTATCCTCAACTGGTGATACCTTGATCTTAGATCAATTTTCGAGAAACAGGTTGCTCCTCTCAACTGATCAAATATGTCACCAATTCTAGGCAATGGATAACGGTTTTTAATCGTCTGCTGATTCAATTGCCTATAGTCAATGCATAGACGGAGGGTTCCTTCCTTCTTCTTCACAAATAGTGCAGGTGTTCCCCACGGTGACGTGCTTGGTGGAATATAGACCTTGTCTAACAGTTCTTGCAACTGTATATTTAGTTCCTTCAATTTAGCAGGTGCCATATGATACGAGGCTACCAAAATCGGAGCGGTTTTGGGTTGAAGCTCTATGGTAAAATCTCGCTCCCTATGTGGGGCAAACTAGGAAGTTCTTCTGGAAATATGTTAGCATACTCGCAGACGATGTGCGGTAGTCCAAGCTCCTCTTGGTCAGATTCTTCCAACTGGAGACTAGCTAGCCATCCGTACAGTTGGTTCGGCCATTTTGAGCGTCTAGTCGTAAAATTCACGGTCTGTTTATCCCCTTTTGATGACAGTCTATGACTGCTCGGTGACTTGATAACCAGTCCAATCCCACGATCACGTCAAAGTCAATCATCTCGATCACACGCAAGTCACAGGTTTGTCGAATGCTAGTCACTTCTATCTCGCACCCTCTACAGACTAAATTAACTGGTATCTTACCCCCTAAAGGTGATGCTATTGTCATACTAGCCCTTAAGGGTTTGGTTTCTAATGGCTATGGCCTTACTTTCAAGCACTCTCCATCAAAGTCCTAATTGTCAGCCTTTGAGATGGGTACTCCACAACCTAAAAATATCTGGACGGCTCGTCTAATGATCAATCGAGTTAGGAGACTTTGATAAAGTGTACCAACCTAGAACAACTCTTAAATTAAAGGATGAGTCCTAGCTGATTTGTAGCTGAATACACCTATGTAGATCTCAAACAGTCTGATCAAGAAAGGAAGAAGCCCTGGCTTCTTTTGTTGATGGGTCAACAACCAAATATGCCAGGGAGCAGGCCTAGTATTCTAGAACCAAGAAGAGGACAAATTCAAATATGAAGCCCTCATTACCGGCAGAATATGAAGCCCTCGTTACCAGGATCCAACTTGCTAGGCAGTAGGAGGCAAATATTTAGAAGTCACTATGACTCAGTTCGTGTTTGGCTAGGTTCATGGGGAGTACGAAGCGAAAGAAGAAAATATCGACAAATATTTGAACTTGGTTAAGAAACTAATCAAAAAAACTCAAATGGTTTACCATTTTTCAAGTCCCAAGGGAAGAAAAAATTGAAGCCAATTAGCTTGCTATCTTGCTACAGCTAAAGAGGATTCTATCCCAAGGGATACACCGATATGATACTTGGAAAGTCCAAGCATCACAAAACCAATCGCTGAGCTACAATTGGTAGATTACATGGGCTCATGAGCAAAGCCCATTATTCAATATATCCAGCACGGGATGGTCCCAACTGACAGAGATCAAGCTCAGAGGCACAAAATCAAGGCATCCAAGTACGCCCTCATAGGAGATATACTTTATAGAAGGAGCTTTAGCTTACGTTACCTTACCTAAGATGCCTAGTCAAGACTGAGGCAAAGAGGGCGATGAAGGAAGTTCATGAAGGAATCTCTGGAGACCATCACGGTGGTTGGATGTTGGGATATAACCTCATGAGGTTGGGCTATTATTGGCTAACCATGCAGCAAGACTGCTCAGACTTGGTAAAAAAATGTGACAGCTGCCAAAAAATTGCCAACATCTCTCACCGTCTACCAACAGCTCTTACCCCAATGAGGGGGCCATGGCCTTTTGCTCAATGGGGATTCGATCTAATCTACTCACTCCCAAAGGGGAAGAGCCAAATCCAGTATGCAATAGTAGCAGTGGACTACTTCACAAAGTGGGTACAGGCCAAGGCCCTATCCACCATAAATACAGAGGCAGTCAGTGATTTCATATGGAAAAACATCAATGTCATTTTGGACTACCTAGGGTTTACATGGCTAATCTTCGAAATCAATTTGACAGCGTTAGGCAGTACTATACCTCTAACGGGGTACATGTACATTACACCTCTAAAGGTTACCCAAAGGCCAATGGCTAAGTTGAGGTCATTAATAGGGAGATTAAGAAAGGAATCAAGAAGAGGATAAAAGCAGCCAAAGGAGTTTGGCCAGAAGAGCTGCACTCAGTGTTGTGGGCTTATCGGACGACCCCTAGGATGGCTACTGGGAAACACCATATTCCATGGCATTTGGAGTAGAAGCAGTAGTCCCAATAAAGGCCAACCTGCTCTACTACCGAACATCCTCTCTCGATCAGCAGGACAATGAATAAGACCTAAGGTCAAAATTAGACCTCCTCAAGGATAAAGAGGGCAGTAGCAGCTGCCAGTATAGCCATTTATCAATAGAGGATGGCCAAGTACCACGATGGCTTGGTCAAGCCTCGAAATTTTAGATTTGGGGACCTTGTTCTCTGGAAGGTTCACCCTATGGGGAGAAAAGTGGGAAAGCTCAGCCCAAATTGGGAGGGACCCTACCAAATCTTAAGGCACTCCAAAGTTGGGGCCAACCGGCTCGCTACCCTACGGGGAAAGGAAGTGCCAAACTCTTGGAATGCGGAGCATCTCAAGCAATATTACCATTAGTTTGTTTTCTATGTTTTTAGAATACTTTCATTCAATTTATCCTTTTTGTTAGATAACTTTGACTAAGTATGACTTTTAAAGTTTATGATATTCGGCAATAAAAAGCCACATGAGGGCACCATTCTTCTCTATATGTTTGTCCATCTTAGTGCATGCATTTTAAATTAAGCTAAGCTCATTAAATAAAAAGACCGAGCATATCGACTATCAAGTCAGCTCGGCAAATGCCGAAATAGGTGCATTTACGTCTCATGGGACTATAATTCCATGAATGAACCAATAATTCTGCTTGGTCCAGCCTAAAAAAGAATTGAAGTTGCAGAGTCAATAAGACTGGAAGTCTGAAGATGCGGCCTACAAGCCCACTCGGCCCAAATTCAAAGAAATCTGGAGTGCTAAGAGCTCAGGACTAAGAAGACTGGGCAAGCTCGTTTGCTCAGAACCCTATGGAACAATCCTAGGGAATAACAAAATGGCAGTGCAACAGAAAGTCTGATTAAACTATGTGCCTCAAGTTTAATACAAGTGTACAGCTACGTCTATACTTCCACACTTGGGGAACTACAAATACTCATAGACAAAATCAACAAAAGAGCATGGCAAAAAGCTGGGGCATGACCACAAGGCAAGAATAACTATAATGCAAAAATGTTTATAGGACGAAGAATGCCAAGGTAGTAATATGTTTTCAAAAACATAGATATGACAAGTATTCAAAAAGAATTACTCCAAAGACAATAATTGTGCAAATATTAAAATTTGTGCAAACATAGAAGAGGAAGGGGGAGAATAGCAAACCGTTATTATAGACAAAATTTGATAAGTTTGAAAAGTTCTCACTCAACTCTGAGATAATAAAAATCAGAGCTGAGATACAGGTTTGAGCAAGGGCGTCCTTGACTGGTCATCCTTGGATTGATCCTCCATCGATGAGGGCTCGACAACTTGACCAAGAGATTGACCTTGAGGGAGCTTGGTAGGCTGAGGAAGGGTTTTGGATATAGCATCATTAGCGTGGTCATCCTTTCCACCACTGACCACCGAGTCACTCTCATCATCCATCTCAAACATAGAAAAGTCTATGTCTGGATACCTTTTTGTACATTTGCGCCTCATATCTTCAAATCCCTCAAAATAATTGGTAGTTGAGAGCTTAGCGTATTTAGGGAAGGTTAAAAAGTTTTTGATAGCCTTGGCATGAGCCTTTCTAGCCTGCTCCTTCAGCTCAAAAACTTATCCCTCTAGCTCGGCCTTAAGTAGGTAGGTGGCAAGCGTCTCAGACGTAATAAGCAAGTTGAAAGAGTGGATCATGGGCGTTAGCCATTGTGATCTCTCCTTCTTTCTCCTTGGAGATGCTAACTTTGGAACTACCAGAAAATATGGGTTAAGAAGTCAGCACAACTAAGAAGAAAACAGTTCAGAAAAATCTAAAAGTACGCAAAATACTCACTCTCCGGAGCAGGGAACCCCCATGTACGATGAATCTGGGGAGTATGGGACTCATCACAGCTCGGGAACTCCCATCCGAGGCCACCCATGAAGAAAAATTGTCCTTCCACTCCTTTTTGGAAGTGGGGATGGCAATAATTACAGGGGACTTCCCATCTCTTTCGGAAAAGTACCACCAGCCATGCCTGCTAGGGAATTTCTTTAATTGATATAAACTAAGGAAGACATCGAGGGTTAGGGGATTACGTTTGTTAGACATGGGGCGGCGCATCCGATCAAGTGCCTCCAGGAGTTAGGCACAATCTAGGCTGGGGCAAGCCCAAAATAACTCAAACCCTCCCAAACAATACAGGGAAAGGGAAGGTGAAGGTCACCCTCAAAGACCCCGAAAAACAAAAAGAACTCATCCTTAAGACGAGTACATGCTTGTTCCGAGCTCACAGGAACCCTCAAGGAAACCGAGCTTGGGATCCCATATCTCTCTCTAGAAAAATCTAAATATTCTCTACTAACAAAAGAAGGAAATTCATTGCAGCAAATTGGGCCATATCTGAAGGACAAATATCGGGTTGAACAACGGAAACTTGATTTTCTGACCTAGAAACTAAAGCCCTGCCACCGTGGCCGATTAAGGGTTGACAATGGTCGTCGGTTTCCTCGTCCAAATCTACAAAGAGGTTGGGGATTGCTTTGTATTCATCATGTTCCATTCCAATGGCATAGATGAGACCATCAAAAGCAAAAGTAGAAAAGATCTCTCAAGACGTTGTTTTGTGAAAAAGCAAAAGAAGCTAGAGAGGCGTAATCAAGAATTTGGGGGGAATGATAATCCCCAATGACAAATGAAGTAACCTAGTGAACATGAAGTCTCTGGGAGTCTTCCATTCATGATCGATTAGGTTCACAGGGTTAATTGGTTCTAAATTAGAATCAAAATACATGAAAAACACAAGGAAAATGAGAAGAAAAAACAGACAACGTACCTAAGAGAAGGGTTCTAGAGATATCTGGGAAGAAAAGTTGGCTTGATTGGGAATTGCATTCTTACAATCGCTTGAGAGTCGAAGAACTTGGACGTGATTTGTGAAAGGGGAAATAAAGGGCCAAGGGTTAATAAAGGGCCAAGGGTTTTTCAACTTCCCTTAAAGACAATCTCGATCGTTTACCAAAAGACCCGACCTTCGGTGATGATTAGGCCACAATGTGGACCCGTGAGTGGGCATTAAATGTAGCACGAAGCACGAGGAGGGGGAATAGCCGCCAAAATTCAAAAGGAGTATCTTCTTCCTTGATCTGCTCAGCTCTCAAAAACAGGGGAGTAGCTGATACTTATAAACTAACCACATAAGGTCAGCCTAGCCAGGTATGGTCAGCTTGGCCATACCTAATAGCATAATGAAGGCGGTGTACTTAGTAATCCTAACAAGGCTTTGAGTCCCAAATGGACTCAGTTCCTATTTAATAGAGATATGTCACGACAAGATAAGCCCAAGAGGCTTATCCCTTAGAATCCCAACGGCAATAGGATACTAGATTCGATTAGGATTGAGAGACCTAGTGTAATAAGGAACTAAAGGGATTGGTCTAACTAGCAAGGGGTTAAGGCTCCTAGTCCTAAAAGGGCTCAACCACCACGAATGCCTATAAAAACACCTCTCATACCAATAATTCAGTATGTTGCTCTACTATCCTTAATTGCCTGAGTAATATTCTCTCTCTACAAATCCACTAACTTAGGCATCAAAAGCCGGTTGGCTAATACCACACCTGTTTCCCTAGTCTTTCTTGTTTTGCAGGTCGTCCGTCAAGCCACGCCAGAAACTGCTTCATCAAAAACTAAAAGAGAATAACTAGAAATAATATTATCACAATTTGTTATGATTTCTATCAACCTATTTTTTGACTCAGCTTCTAACTTTTTTATCAATAAATTTTTTAACTTAAGAAATTCAATTTTCAATATTTAATTTTAATCTTTATGCTTTTCGGTTTATCAAACAACACCAAAGTTGAAGTATGAAGTGAAAACATAGGCTAGGAACTTTTTTGAGTTCACATTAAAAAGCTCAAGCTATTATAGCAAGTTATCTATTTATTTAGTAGGTCATGTAAACTTTGAAATGAAAAATGTGGGAATAAAATTCTGTCATCCCCATCACAACATTAAACTTTATTTCTATTGCCCTGTCATGGTGTTCACTTGACCAAACCTATTTCTATGTGGAATTATACTACCCCTTTTGTCCTATTTTTGTTTGTTTAGTTTTTGGAAATGACGAAGGGAGGTGATGTGACTGCCCTGAAATTTCAGAAAGTTCTTCTCTCTTTTTTTTAGGTAAATAGAAAGTTCTTCTCTTTTAATCGCAAACCAAAGGTCAAAAAAGGTTTTAGCCTTTCTAGGAAGAGGCTCGTTCCTTACCCACATCCGAACTCTAATCACCGGTGCGCATGGATCATCCGAATGAGATTGAGCAGTTTAGAAAGGAAATGCATGATGACTTGGCTAATCACAACACCCAAATCACGCAAATTATGGGAATTTTGGTTAACATTTAGAGTCGTCTTCCCCCGCTACAACCGCCTCTGGGTGGGGTTCCCAATGATCAAGAAATCCCCGAGGACGAACGCCAAGAGCAACCTATTGAAAACCCACAATTGGCTGAGATATTAGCAAAGATTGCTAAGCTTGAAGAATCGGTTGCTAAAAGCGAGAAGGCAGCAGCCACCGGATTTGACATTAGCAAGCTGTGCCTATTCCCCGATGCTAAGCTTCCCGAGAAGTACAAACCGGTAGATTTTGAGAAGTTCAATGGAACAGGGAACCCCAAAGGACACATCTAGGCCTATGTGAGTTCGCTCTCTCTCCAAAATGTGAACGAACCGACTATGGCTCAAATGTTCCATCAGACCTTAACGGGGCCCGCTCTTTAGTGGCTCCTCTCTCTTGATGTCTCCAAGAGAAGGACATGGGAAGATATCGTTGTTGCCTTCATTAAGCAGTATGACTATAATATCCAGTTAAAGGTCACCACTCGTGAACTCGAGAGCATTAAGATGAAGGAGAAAGAATCTTTCACCGACTTTGTGAAAAGGTGGAGGGCCAAGGCTGCACAGATGACCGATCGTCCAATTGACAAAGATCAGATGAGGATCATAACCCGCAATTTGCAACCCGATTTAGCCCAATACATGGTCACCGCCCAAGCTCACGACTTTGAAACTTATTTCGAAGTTGGTTTGTCCATTGAGGAAGCAATACAGGACAGCATTCTGGAAAAAGATGACCCTACTCCAAATACCAAGAACATCAACTCCAGGGATGACAACACCCTATATGCAGACACCTTATTCAGCTCCACAAACCGCTACTTCAACCAAGCTGCACCCATCAATAAAATCACAACCCAAACCAATCGCTCTCAAAAACCACAAAGAACCCTCTCATAGTTCTCCACACCCCTATCCTTGGTGTATAAAGAGCTCCACAAAGCCGGTCTTCTCAAACCACTCCCTCCAACTCCTCTACCTCAAAAGCTCCCAGCCTAACACAACCCGAATGCCTTCTGTGCTTTCCATAAAGTGCCCGGTCATGCTACCGATGAGTGTCATCGCCTCCGACACAAGATTCAAGATCTCATCGACAACGGATCCATCTCTGCTCCACTAGCAAAACCAAGCACCTCACCGAACCAATGAACCATCAATGGCCATGCAATAATCCAATCTTCCACGAGTCTTGGAAATCTTCAAGTGTCAAGTTTTCACTTTTGATTGACTCAGTTTGTACTTCGAGTCTTCTTATGCTTTTGCTTTGTTTTCTATTCGAGTCTATGATGTCATGTTGTTGTTGTCAAGAAAAAAAGGAAAATTCAAAAAAAAGAGTCAACTTTGTAGTCCCGAACTACGCACGACCTGATTCCTTGTAAAGGGATATGTAGGCAACCCTCAGTGGTTCGGTCGTAACTATCACAAATCAATGTCATGCTATTGTGTCGAAATTGTCACCATAAACTTGGGTTTTTGCAATAATCCCTCAACTTGAAATTGTTTTTCACCATCATTTGAGAAGCATGATAATCACTTCGAAACACGAGATGAATTTTGAATGAACCCTCACCCCACACAAGGAGGATTTTCAAAGGACCATTTCCCGGCGCCATAAAGAAGCAATGCTTGGACACAGAAAAAGCCTGCTAGGTCGAAAACCCGTAAGGGCGGCCTAGGCAAAAGTTAAGGCAAAAAGCTCGCTAGATCAAACTTCAAAATGAGATCTAGGCAAAAGTTAGAGCGTGCATAAGTTCCCCCCATCAAGTTGCACAATTCAAAATGAAGAAAGGCATTCTCTGCTTGATTCCCACATAAATATCCATTGCAATCCCCTTTGAGCCTGAATCAATTTCTTTGATAAAGAACCCAGCTAGGCAGCTATCCCCCACACAGGGATGAAAAGAAAGAATAAAAAGTGCCAAAGATGTAGGTGCATGAGAATCCAAGCCATCACACGAATAGAAGTGTTAAACTCGTTGGCACATGAAAATGCTAAACGCATGGACACAACAAGATAAGGAGCACCGAAAAAATGAAACAGAAAAATTAAATGGAAAGAAAACGCCAATCGAAAACAGGCGCAAAGGAAAAGAAGAGGAAAAGAAGAAGCGTTCATCAAAAAGCAAAAAGGGCACAAAAAAGTCCAAGATAGCTGCCAGCTCAAACAACCCCAAGGAAAAATGAGATTTTTGAGCCTATTATCCTTTCTTTGTTAAGTCCATAACTTTGGCCCCGTCATAACCTTGATAAAGTCCTTCTAGATTGGAAAGTGCAACTTGATAACGAGAATTCAAGTAAAAAAGGGAACAGTCTAATCTCCCTTGAAAGTGAAAAGTCAAAGCATTGTACAAATAGTGGCATCAGCCAAAGCAAAAATCCAAACTGGGGCACATCAATTGGTGTTCATCAGCAACCCTCCAAACTGGGACATTTTAAAAGAAAATCAATGGGGCATCATCAGCAATCCGGGGCATGGGTTCATGATAAGAAATCTTGTGTTTTGACAAAATAATTTGTTTGAATGAACATCACTTGATGGAGAAAAATAATTTCAGAAATCAAAATCTAATTTTATCATGACAATTTTGGCATCAATCGTGAGGCATGTTTATCACCTTTCAAAAATTCAAGACAACAAGTCTGTGGGGTATTCCATATTCTTTGAGACAACGTGGTCTTCTATATTCTTCGAGTCAACATGGTCTTCCATATCCTTTGAGTCAACATGGTATTTCATATTCTTCGAGTCAACGTGGTCTTCCATATCCTTTGAGTCAACATGGTCTTCCATATCCTTTGAGTCAACGTGGTCTTCCATATCCTTCGAGTCAACACGGTCTTCCCTTACTTCAAGTAGTCAATCTTCGCCCAGTCAGGGGCACTCTTAGGAGAAGTCACTCAGTTGATAAGAGACATTTCCTATCCTTCAAGTCAATCCAGTCGAATTGCACCTCTCTGTCAAAAGGTCAACCAAATTGCTCGATTTTGTCCAAGTCCATCCCTTTGTCGAAAAGGCCGATCAAATTTCTCAGCCTTATCAGTCTTAGTACAGTCCACTCCTTTGTCTAAAAGATCGATCAAATTCCTCGGTCTTGTCCAAGTCCACCCTTTTGTAAAAAATGCCAATCAAATTCCTCGGTCTTGTCAATCTCAAAATTCCTCGGTCTTGCTAGGCTTGTCAAAATTCACCTCGGAGTCAAAAGAGTCAAATTGCCTTAGTCTTGTCTATCCTCGACTCGTGGAAACGATTTCAATGCATGAAAGAACCTGTGTTTGGGTACATGGTCAATTGGTTGCCAAAACCATCAGCAAAGCCAAGAAAAGGGAATCAGAACTGAGGTTCGTCATCAACCCGACATTAGGGCACGTCAGCCTATTACAATCCACCGGGGAAATCATGCGCCCAAATTCAAGACTGAGGAATAAGAGCCCAAACCTTCGCCAAAGGCCAATCCATAGCTCAAATCCCCATTCAAAACCAAATCTAAAGCACAAAGTCTTGACCCAAAAGTCAACCCAAAGCTCCAGGTCAAATCCCCGACAAAAGCCAATCTGAAGCCCGAAACTCAAAATCCATAATCCAAGCCCTGTCAAACTCAAAGCCCGAAGCCTCATTGAAAACCAACCCAAAATTCGAGCCTTGAGAAAGGCAAGCCCAAAACTCAAAACCCAAGATACAAGCCCGCTAAGCTCAAACTCAAACCCTGGCCAAAAGGAAAGACAGTAAAGCAAAGAGGCACCCCGTTGTGCCACCTATCTTTTAAGGAAGGACTGTTGCCCTTGTTGTCGTCAAGTGTCGAAACATGAGTCTCACATAACCGTCATGCGGGATAGCTTTCAATCAACCATCCTGCGGGACCGCATCTTTTCAAACGTCCTCAACCAATTTCAAATTCAATTTCAAGACCAGAAATGGTCACCTTCAAAATTAATTTCAAGACCAGAAATAGTCACTTCAAATTCAATTTCGAGACCAGAAATGGTCACCTTTTCAATCATGTCATTCGGGATAATCTTTTCAATCAATTCAGAGATAAATTTATTACATGTTGTAGTTGCCTAGCTGGCGCACCCTGATCATTTTAGCCACCTAGTTGGTGCATCAATCATATCAAGTTGTTAGTCGTCTTAATCACCCAGTTAGTGCATTTAATCAGTTGTTCTAAGAATTTGTTGTTGATGAATCGTTGTGTCGCTAAGTCCATCACATAAATGTGGTTGGTTCAATAGCGTTTCGATTACTTCTTTGCTCAGTAGACAATCACCTTATCATTAGGCCATCTTGTTGCTCAAGGGATAGCCCCATCAGATTTAGCCTCCCCGTTGTTCAAGGGGTAGCTACGTTTAATCATGTCACGATAAAAATTGTTTTAGCCACCAAACTGGTGCATATGGATGAATTGATGGTATCATTTGCACTGATTTGTGTTTGATCATGACTTGGGATGTTTGTTTGCTTTAGCGTTTCAACTCGGGAAGCCTTGTTGATTCGCGTGAAATCATTTGTTTGATTTAGCATTTCAACTCGGGAAGCCTTGTCGACTCGCTTTAAATCATTTATTCGCTTTAGCATTCGACTCGGGAAGCCTTGTCGATTCGCGTGAAATCATTTGTTTGCTTTAGCGTTTCGACTCGAGAAGCCTTGTCGATTCGTGTGAAATCCTTTGTTTGCTTTAGCGTTTCGACTCAGGGAGCCTTGTCGATTCGCGTGAAATTGTTTGTTTCCTTTAGCGTTTTGACTTGGGAAGCCTTGTCGACTCGTGTGAAATCGTTTGTTTCACGGGCCAGGAAAACCCGTTGAATTTGTTTGCGCATGCCCCCAAGAACTACGCCAGTCTGATCCCTACAATGGGGTACGTAGGCAGCCTGAGTGGCGCGATCGTAATTTTAATATTTTTCTTTGCAGCTTGAGAAAGGCTCAGGGAAAGGATCGGGATGTCTCTGTCTTGAATGTAACTCATACCAAGAAGTGGTATGGAGCTCCATCCCAAAGGGGCAACTGTAGACACCCCGATTTTGAGCCGAGAAACGTATCAAGCATTTTCGATGATGAAATAGACCAACTGTGCATACCTCGAGGCTAAGAACAAGGCTTGAACTCACCAAACCACCCTAAACCATTCTAACCCTCCTAGGACAACCCTAAACCAACCAAAATGACCAAAATCTCTTCAAAATAAACCCAAGCCTACACCATCTTCAAGTACATTCAAAACCCTCTTTATTTATATATAATATGTCTCAATCCGTTTTGAAATGAGTGAGATGTGCACGTTTTACCAAAATGACTTGATTTCCCGACCTTCTAAGGGTAAAATTGTCACACACTTTGATGTACAAATTATCTTGAGTTCAAACTACTTGGGTTAGAAAGTAGACTCGATAAGCTTTCCAACGCTTCAAATCACATACGAAACAGATTTCGGTAGCATCCAAAGCAGCCCTTTGAAGTTTGGCCTGCAGACACATTGAGCGCTCAAACCAGGGGTTTGAGCACTCAAACCTTTCGTGCACCAAAAAAATTTCATGGCATCTTTCAGCTGGTTTTCTAGCTAAACTATGGGCTTCCCTTGGTTTATAAGCTTCGTTTTCTCTTCAAAAATGCCCCCAACAACACCTCCCTCTCCAATTTGAATTTCAAATTCAAATCACCATTTCCCTCTCATTTTCTCTCTATATAATCTCTCCTTCACCTCTATTACAGAGGTTACCCACTGATATACTCCCACTCTCTCTCTAAAACACCACTTCCAGAAGTTCTTCATCTATCCCAACCATCCATTGAGGCTTCACCTTCAAAAATCATCAAAACCCACCTTGATCACCATCCATAAACCCCAAATACACCATCATCAGTTCAAACACTACTCAAATCCCACCAACATTGTCACTCTACTGTTCAAAAAGACCTGTATTGTCCTTGTAATCCAAGCCATTGTCCACCCACTCACCAAAACCCCAAGTTCAAGCTTTGATAAGCCAAAAGGTAGAAAATCATGTGAAGTGTTACGGTTTGGTCATCCTGAGGGAGACCAGTGGGTTCATGGAGGTCTTCTATACCTTCTATGAGCTCACAAAGTCTTAGATATAAAAAATAACAGATTTCAAATATCTCAGGCCGAAATGGTTTGAGCGCTCAATAACTATACCTTGAGCGCTCGAATTGTTTTAACCTTTTTCATATTTTGATAGTTTCTGGTCTTCTTTGCTGCATATACCATCTTTTCAAGGCCTTTGATTAGCTTATATGATTCTAAATCGTTCTGTATTTCTTTGATCATTCAATAATGAGCTCCAAAGCCATGAGAATGGTATACACTTTGTAGCTTTTGATCATCTTTGTGTTCATATCATCACTTCCATGGCCCTTGCTGGTTCAAACACTCCTTACTTAGTATATTTCAACTTTGATCATTGATCAATGAACCCAAAGGTCACGGACATGATGTTTGATCATCATTTATCACAAATAACCATGTTTCATGAAACAAACAGGGGGATCCTCCTCTTTTGAACAAGGATCATAAGGTTAAAATTCATGAAAACACCAAAGAATGATCAGAAATCATCAAAAGCTCATAACTCTTGAATGGAGTTTGAGCGCTCGAACCATTGCACATTGAGCGCTCAAACTTTGTTCTGTTTTGTATCTGTTCCTTGTTTATTTCAGTCTCATATCATGCAATAAGTTTATTACAGTGTGTGTGTTGTTGTTGTGAAGCAATACCAGTCTGATCCTCTTCTATTTTCTCACTCAAACCATGTTTTTGGTTGATTCATGACTCATAATCTACTCATACAAGCTCATCCATGGATGTTTCTAAAAGATCATGTTCAATACCATCACCATATGCTATTTTGAAGTTGTTGATGATTCAAACAAAGGTTACAAGCCACCAGAATGCTCAAACCAGGGAGATGGTTTGAGCGCTCAAAGCACCCCTTTGAGCGCTTAAACTGTTTTCTGGTTCATCAAATATTTTCATCATCCAAGCTTACTTGATGTGTTTTGAGTGTTCTAGAATGTCTTGTAGTGCCATATCTTTACTCCTTTTGTATGTGTAGTTGAGTTGGCTTGGAGCACTCGAACCCACTCGTTGAGCGCTCAAACCCCTTTCTGAGGATCAGATTGGTTTTGTTCAATATCAGTTTGTTTGTATCATTTCTAGTCTTTTATCACTGTTCAACATGTACTAACACTGTTTTCTATTGTTTGTTGTCTTTATTGCCTCATACTTGCATTCCATCACCACTCATGCAGTTCACGACGCACATGCATACACCGTAATCTATCATTGTGTTTATCATCATTATGTGGCTCCCATTCCCCCATTTCCCATTATATGTTCACAGTTGAATTATAAACGTTTCTCATGATCCCACAAAAGTCAAGTAGAGACTGATCTTCGAACCGGGCGAGGGGGGTGCCGTAAAACCTTTCCCCTCTCGTAAATGAGCTCCTGAATCTAAGATAGTATGGTGATGACGAGCCAGTATCTAACCCTTTGTCCATTAAATGAGGCACGAGTCAATCGAGTTCGGTTCCTCGGGGACAATCCGCTAAAACCCGGGTGGCGACTCCGAATCGATGAGAAAATCTCCGGAGGGGCGTCCATAAGAGTCCGTAAGAAGAAGAAGAAGAAGAAGAAGAAGAAGGAAATAAGGGAAAATCAAAGGTAAGGTTTGCCTGACTTGAATTGAAGCTTAGTTAGGTATTTCTCCATCCTTAAAGTGTTGAATTTTATGTTCTTATTGGTGAATCTTGCATTACCCATGTAGTTGCACTTGATTGAGTTCATGGGTTATGGGTTTAAGCTTGAATTGCTTGACTTAGCTTGGATTCCAGGAATTCTTGTTCAAATTGCGGATTTAGGCATAGTTTGATGCTTGAATTTGATACTTAGTAGGTAATTCATGTAGCTCATGTGTTTGGGTAGCTTGTTTATGTGTTTTGGAGTTGATTAGGGGTGATTTGAGGTGTGAATAGGGCTAGAATCGAAGAGGAGATCAAATCTGCGTTTTTTGGATTTTTCAGATGGTTCCGAAACTAAGGTTTTTGCAGTTCCAGAACTAAACACAAAATTTACATTCTGATTTTCTAGTTTCGGAACTAAGTTTTTGTAGTTCCGGAACTAACATGCATTTTCATCAACTTTTTCCAAACTTAATATCTGAACTTGCACACCTCTAGGACTCCATCTAAGGCATGTTTACACTTATTTGGCACATCCTAATCATATTTTCATCGTTCAATTGTTTTAGCGAATTCGAGTGGACACGTGGACCGAGGTGAGTGATTAACACCCAAGTTATGCGATTTAAAATGTGTTTTGCTTTCAAATGTGAAATCTATGCTTTATTTACGCGATTTGCTTAATAATGCGTACTCCATGGACTTGAAATGAAAGGTGAATAGTTTTATTATCTAGTAATGGCATCATTTACGTCCCAGCTTGCTAGGGGGCAGTGCTAAAAGGCTAGCAAGATGTGTTTGTGTAAGTTGTGGGATAATGTGATAGACGTCTAGCTTATCCGCACCAGGGACGCTTGGTGATACGACGAATTGTGGTGGGATGTGCATATATTATAAATTATATTGTGAATTGTGAATTCCTTCTGGAATATGTGAGGTTTGTATTGAATTATTTTAAAGACAAGTTTTTTCATTTAGTCCATGGGAAGCGTGTGGCCTGTGTGATAATCACTCATACGAGCTTTGGCATATGTAAATGTTTTTCCCACCTTTCAGGCAATGACGAGTAGGAGTGTGGTGTGGACTCCTTTGTAGATGGGCTATGCATATGGAGATGTAGATAGGGAGTGTGCTTTTTGACTTGTATATACTTGTAGTGGTTTGTGAAACTTGTAAGATAAGCACAGCTCTGGGATGTACTTTGAGTTTAAGATTCTGATGTAAGGACACGTTATGGTTTTGAATGTTAATATAGGCTTGATTTCCGCTGCTTAATTTTGTGAGTCCCTTTTAGTCATTTGCTTATCGGGTGTTTAATGCTATATCGTGGCCTAAGTGATGAACTCACTGGCGCTTTGTTATGATTTAAGCCTACAGGGACGGGTCTGGGTCGTGACACTTTTTCCATCTTGCAAACTGGTATTTATAGGTTCCATGGGGTTATCTTTGGCGCCAACTCTCCCTTCACTTCGAAGTGTTGAGATGCTGCCAAGTGGCCATTTTAACTTCCAATCTTTACCATGGCTTGACATGTTTCCGATGTTCCTTCTTTTCCTCTTGAAGTTGGCGGTTACTAGAAGTTATACTTCCATTTTGGAGGCAAAAATCCTCAACGCCAACTGCTGGACTCCTATTTTCATGGATAGTGGGTTGGAGAAGCTTGAATGAGGCCACGGCATTGTGTCATGTGGCTGTAACCACCCCCTATCTTTGTGATAAGCACTAGTGGTTTTCATTTGTCAATATCCCTTCCTCTTAATACTTGATAATTCTCTTCCTTATTTTAAGGAAAGGATGAGGACAAATGGTTTTCCCCTTTCACCACTTTTGTGCACGTGAATGGATAAATTCACAGCCATTTTTATTTTAAATGGTCTTTGGCTAATGCTAAATCCCACAAATATTCGAAAATAACTTTAGCTGCTATTTCCTCAATTCTGGGCCGTAATCTCTGACCATTATTCACGGGCCAAATTATTAATAAATTGAATGAGCCCTGTAAAGAAAAAATGAAACCAATATAGGCCTTTTAATTTTATCAGCCTATTTAGCTTGATTAAGCCTAAAATTAATCCTCTCGGCCTTGATAGGATTTTGTGCCAAATTTAGGTGCAAACACTTTCCAGCACTTGCTTCTTTTTCATTTCCAGTATATAGTCCACTTTTAATTCCTTAGTTGCTCATTCCGTTGAGTCTTTTTATTTCCATGTCAAGCTTAGTTTAATCCAGTTTGTTTCCATTTTCTTTTGCTTCTACTCCATTCAACTTTGTTAATTTAATTTAATGAAGTTGATTTTAATTTAATTCCATTTTTCCCCGCAAGGTTAAAAATTTAAGTTCTCGTTGTTGAGGCAAAAATACAAATTTAATTGTGGCCTCACCCTTAGGGTCACACCTAATTGCTGCGTTAGATGTAAGATCGAGGCACTCACGCCTATACACATGTTAAACAACAACTCCTGATAAGCCCGTGCAACCACCTACGCCTTTAATTATTTGCTCACGCCTACGCGGCAAAAAATGGAGGAAATCAAAGCCTCATCTTTGGTTTTTCGTTAGGCCCAAAAGTTAAGGCCAGTCTTGTGTTTTGATAGTCTTTTTTTTTTTTTTTTTTTTTTGTGAGGGTATCACACTTATGCTGGTTTTGTAATGAAACATCTTGTCCACTAAAATATATGAATAGTTGTAAAGTCAAATTTTATGTAAATTTTTTTGGGTATCAAATTGACATCCATATCGTAGCTTGGAGTAAACGGTGTTATTTCTTTTGGTACCTCAGAAATTAATTTCTAAAGTGGTTCTCCTGCAGATACTGCCAATGTGTGCCCGTAGAAAATAGAGAAAAGAGTGAAAAAAAATTAATTTACCGTTCCAATTAAGACGAGCAGTGCTACATACTCATAAAGAACACTAAGAAATTATCCAGAATATGAAATCAATTGCTTAGATTCACTAGCCATTGATTTCAAATTCTAGACAAATTTTATGGATAATTAGCATTTCTGAAATTTCTAACACAGAAAAAAGAAAAAGTTGACAATATCAAGGCTCTATATATGGAAGTTTCACTACACTAGAAACCAACTACTACTACTACATTTGGCTAGCTTGCTCGCGTGGCATGATGATAGGACCTCCAATAATTATTATTATTATTATTATTATTATTATCATCACCTCCTCAAGTAAAAGCCAAATCCTTCCCTTCAAAACCAGGTACGTACGTACTACTGATCCTTTCTCAAAAGTTCCAAATAGAACTCGGCAAACAGAGCTCATCCTGGCTATCACAAACCTGGAAACTACTTGAGGGTTGATAATCATCCGTGTCCCGCATCTCGATAAGAGTATCCCAATTGAAACTCTTCTCGGTAAAATCACTACCATCGTTGTCGTCGTCTTTCAATGAAGTTTCAGGCTCCGCAAAGCTCTCTCTTTCGTCGCTCCCACTCTGATCCTCTTTCAGTATGCCCAGCTGCTGGAGGAACTCATTCAAGTCAATCTGAGGCTTCTCTTTTCCATCTCCCGATACCTTTCCAGTTACAATTTCCACGTCTTTCTCTGGAGTTAAAGAATTATCGGCCTGGGTTTTAGTATTAACGATCTGGTTTTCCGTTTTGAAATGACCATTTTTCTCTAGTTCTTGTAGTCTCTGATGAATCACGCGAACATTGGGTTGGGCATTCAGATTGAGCCACCCAGTGGGGTACTGATGAAACATGGATACAAAGCTCTTGGATGGAAACCACTTCATGAGCTTGTGGGTTTTGTTGAGAGGGTTGAAATTTGATTGAAGATGGGGAAGATTGAGGTAAGCATCGGGCCCGTATAGTCTCCTTGCAGCTTCATCGTAAGCCAAGGCGGCTTCTTCGGCTGTGGCGAAAGAGCCCAACCAGAGTCTGGTCCTCTTCTTGGGCTCTCTGATTTCTGCCACCCATTTGCCCCATGTTCTTTGTCGGACTCCTCGGTACTCGCACGCCGCATTCTGAGGCCCACCTTTGCCTCTTGGTGGGCCTTTCTTCCATGGCTTCAGAGGAGATCTCTTGTTATTTTCCATTTTGTGATTTTGGAGATATTAGAGAGAGATATGAGGGTAGTACTCTTAAGTGATGAGTGTTAAGTAGTACTGTGGGAGTGTTTTAAGATAGGTGAAATAGGCGCGGGGATATATGTATGCATGGATAGAGTGAGGAGTGCAGTTTGGTTTAAATGTTGTCACGGTTGGAGAAACTTGTTAATTCATCCCATGTGACCGTTACGAATGAGTATGCATATGTCGATCTATGTCGATCTCAAGTTGATTTCAAATTTCTATATTTTTTATTTTTTATCTTTTGTGTTTTGTTATAATATACTTCACGTATGTGTATATATTTCCCTCTTTAGCCCATGCATCGTACAAGAAGCGCCTCCACTTCCGGCGGCCCAAAAAATTAGTGACATTTCACTAATTTTAAAAAGTTTTAATTCCGTACAGAAAATTCAAAAAATCAACTCCTATCTCTAGTCAAGCACCACCCCACATATTGAATATATACAATATTACACATTAAAAAATATAACCCATTTTTTGGGGCGTTGTGAATAGTTAAAGTGGACGGCAAATATGGGATGGAGGGAGTACTTTATAACAAATATATCATGGCATCACGTTCTCCTTCTCCCTCTGGGAGTTTTCTCTCTCATCTTGGGAGCTTACTAGAGTTACTACCGCCGCTCCCTCCTCAGATCCCCTCCCTCTTTCTCCTTCCCTCTCTCCCCTTTTCTGGCCTCGCATCTAATTCGTTTTTCCCCGGGGAAGGTGGTGTCGCTGCCCTTTAACCTCACCTCCCCCCGGTCCTAATTGCCCCGCCACTTTCACATCACCACCACTGCTCAGCGACTCCAACCCACTTTTTAGTTTCCCCACGCCTATACCCCTATGTACACAGCCCATAGCTCTTACGCGATACCCCTCTCGTCCACCTTCCCTTCGATCCTTCAGCTTGGTACCCCTTTCTTCTGACTTGCTGGGTTTTTGTCTTAGCGGGAAGGTGATTTTATGGCTGCCCGGGTCTAGACCCCATTGGCAATGGCGACCATGGAGCTTGGTTCTTTACCCCAGAGCAGTGACTCGTCTCACTCAGTTTGACTCGGAGTAAACTCAGGATTCAGTGATGCGTTTTGTTTTTGCTTCAGTTTTTTTGTGTTAATCGAGTCTTGTTTTTAGTTTCAGTTTTTTGGGTGTTGGTTGTATGGATTTGTAGTAGATTTTCACTGGTTATATGATCTTGATTTATTCGCTTGATCTTGGTATGGTTTGATTACATTTGCGCTATATTGTGTAATGGTCTGAGCTGGGTATCCGTTGGGATGCTCTACCGCTATCCCTTGATCGGATTCATAGTCCCGTCCCAATAGGTGTCGGGTCTGTTATTGCAGGTGTGTCTGCGAACAGTGGCCTTGTTAGCCTTTTGCCTTTCTCATTTCAATTGTTAGTCGTTTTGGCTTCATTCCTATTTTTTGATGTAATCGGTGCCGGATGGCATTATGAGATGATATGATGAAATGTTAAATATATATATATTTAAAAATGAGCATGAAAGCTTAGACAATTTTTAGAGTACGTTTGCATTGACATCGTAGGATAAGATAATATCGTTGTTAATCACAACATGACCACGTATGATCCTTGTAGTAAGCTTTATTAACTCAAACGACCTTTAATTCGTAAGTTCGCAATCAAAAAACTTTTTCCATTCACTTAGCAGCCAAATTTGGAAGTCAATTTCTTTGAAATGTAGTTGAGCTTATGACACTATTGATCACACTCTATTCCTTGGATTCTGTACTTGTGGTCTACTAAGCTATAATGGTCATCACAAGAGAGAGAGAGAGAGAAATGGGGCATGGGATGAAAGTGATGATCGAGGAAGTCTCGGGTATCTGGTGGGTGAATGTCAGGAAAGCATGTGAATTAGGGCTCGTGAAAGTGGAAAATGTTTGAGGTGAGTATCTTCTTCTTAATTACTAATTACCTTCCCAATTACTCCAAATTATTCAACTCTCTCGCGTACCAAGGGAAGAAGAATGTAGGGAAAATCAAACCAAGGCTATGATGTTGGTTTTGACGTAAAATATTTTTACAACGTACATTATTTTCCACGTAATTTTTTTTGCAGAAAATATTTAGTTTTTTTTTATTTTCCTATGTTTAGTTAGCAATTGGAATATATTTTCCATGAATGAAAGAAGTTCCATAAAACACAATTTGAGAAACATAACAATTGCAATACTCTAAATATAGGTACATGCAATAGACGCACACAACTATCTATATTACAATGGAGAGCAGTTTTTATTCCAATCATATAGTACTTTGTTCCAGTCATAGTATAACATTTTATCTCTCCCCCTGCCAAGTCATTCGTCTCCCTCTCTCTCTACCCTTTTCCACTTCCGGCTCACCACGCGCAAAATTTCAAACCACATTCTCTCTTTTCCCATTTTCGAAATTCAAATCGCATTCTCTCTCACTACCTCCTCTCCTTCCCCCTCTCTGTAATTCGAAGGACTATAAAAAATGAACACAAGCACGTGCGTTGACTGCTCAAGTCATGCCTTCAGACACGGGCACAACATGCACTAGTATATATACAATGAGAGAGAGAGAGAGATTCGGAGAATAAAAAACTGTCCAAGAGGCAATTGTCCCAATTGAAACCTGGTTGGATTACTGTTTCAATTTCAACATAATTGAACCCCTCTCTAACTTAATTGGGGTTGCCATAGGGGAGAAAACAGTCGCCCACTGGGGCAATGGGGCTGTTGTGGGAAGCCGTCAAAGGGTCAAATGGACCGGTAAAACAACTTACGGGTAATTTGGGATTAAATCATTTGTGCCCATCATATGATGGAAAATGTTTTGCTTCCAAAATTATTTTTCTTTCTTTTGTCTTACCAAACAACAGAAATTAGGAAACATTTTACTAGAAAACATTTTACTCCCTCCGTCCCTTTAAGTAATTCATATGGGAATACGTGTAATTTCAAACCCCTAAAAAACATATTTCTCTATATAACTTTTTAATTTGGTGCAAAAAAAATTTAAAAACGATATACGAAAGTACATTTTTAAACGTTCGCAAAAATATACGTTTTCCAAGTTGATCACTTATAAAGGGACAGAGGGAGTACATCAAAATAACCAGAGCCTAAGGTCAAATGGCTTTTTAATAGTATCATGATGCCTGAAAATGTAAAGTACGCAAAAAAATGTACCCAAAAAATGCCCAAAATTTAAATTCAATGGCTCAGATTCACTCCCAAGTGAGACTATTGGTTGGGACAATTTCTATGACTTGTTAATTTCTTGGAATGATCTCTTGAGAAACCAAACAGAGTTTACGACTTTGAAGTGAGACCTAACATCATACTATCATACCATATCACAAACTTGATCAGGAACGCATATTTTACCTTCTGATACGTTCGTCCATCAACATGAAAACCCAAATTCTTCCATCAATTATACTCTCTCCGTCCCTTGTCCCTTTTTAAGACTGTGTTTGGATAACCAGAATCTTAAATAGGAATAGGAATATGATTACCGGGCATCAAACTCTTGAGAATTTTCTTGGATACTCCCTTCGTTCCTATTTGTTTGTCCACTACGAAAAGTCGTGCCACTTTTCAAATAAAAAAATAAAGTGTTTTCATGTATCATTTTTCAAACTTCTTTACACCGAATTAAAGTACTCATCGTGTACTTTAATTCGGTGCGAAAAAATTTGAAAAATGATACACGGAAGCACTTAATTTTTTTTATTTGAAAAAAGGTAAGAGAGAGAGCGTGAGACAAACAAATAGGAACGGAGGGAGTAGAAAATAATATAATTACCTGGAGGAATTGTCTTTCGGTGTTTGAATTAATTCAATAATCTTACGCGGGAAATAATTATTTTGGTTATTTATTTAAAGTCAACATTTCATTTTCTGAGATTCACATGGGGTAGGGAGGAATCAAATTCCCACAGTTTGGGAATGTGATTCTTGGTTGAATATGTCATCAAGAATCAAATTCTTATTCCTGTCTCTGCCAAACGTCGGAATTAGAAAAGTCTAGCATCACATTCCCGTTCTTGTCTCTTCCAAACGTTGGAATCATAAGCAGAAGGCATCACATTCTCATTCTCGCTTGACATTACTGCCATCCAAACTGAGCCGCGTTACATAATAAAGAGGCGCAAGTTTTCCGTCCCTTTTTTAAGTGTTGCATAAGAAAGAGGTGCAAGTTTTAAATCAAACATAAAAGTACATTTGTGCATAACTTGTTTACTCCCTCCGTCCCATATTGTTGGGCCTTTTTACCTCTTTGAACGTCTCAAAGAATTGTTTATATCTATGATGTTTTTTGTCATTTCAACGACTTTATTAAATATAACTAATTGAGATCTATCAAACAAGATTCATATTGAATATAAAAAACTTAATAAAATTAAAATTATAAAAAATTCTTTGATACGTCCAAAAAATTAAAGAGGCCCAACAATATGGGACGGAGAGAGTAACTTCTTTGCACCAAACTAAAAAAACTTAATTAAATCTTTGATTTGGAAAATTAAAAAATATAACGCACACATTAAGTTTTTTAATTTGGTGCAAAAAATTAAAAAATATAACGCACACAAGTACTTTGTTTTGGATTCTAAAACTTGAACACATTTTTTAATGGAGCATTTTGACGGAGGGAATATTAGAAGTCAACCAAAAAGAACCCAGCACACAGGCAATACGAACAAGACTACCAAAACTATCATCGGTTTAGAGTGAAATTCTGGTTTCTAATTCTAAAGTAACTTTCAACCATTCCACAGGGTCTGCAAGGTATAAACTCTCTCAAGCATTCTCACTCCCTAAGCGTTGGCTTTAATACTAGTACATCACAGACCCTACTTCCACCACCTGCAAGAAAATTGATTTTCAAAGGTTAATATTTGCATTTCATTATCGACAGAAAAAATTGTGTTGTTGCAATAGTTCTCGTTAGAATGATATCTAGAACTTGAGCCAATATAAAGTAACATGACATTACAACAAACATTTAAAGGCAAATATGACTAAATTTCGATTTACTAGGATTCAACTACCCATTCAGACTGCAGAGATCCTATAATTGTATTTATTGGGAGCGCAAACATAGAGATAGAAGTGACATCATTACACAGTATCTGAACCAACAAATTGTTGCTCCCCCGGCGTCCGTTTCAAAAATATATATCTCAGATGTCAAACTTACTCGTTTGACGCATGCCCCAGGCCCTCTAAAGCTAAGAAGTACGTATACTTCAAATGTACACTCTAAAGGTGACAGTGTCTTTCTATGTCACACACAGACCCCCGTCAGACACTCGGCTGACATGGCAACATGCGTCTGGCACTCCCCTACATGTGTCGGACACGAGTGCAAACATGTCCTATTATCTTTTTTTTATTTTCCAGACATGAATGCACTTTGGATGTTAGGATACACGGTCCATTACTTAAGGCACTTAAGAAACATGCGCAAATTGGACAGAGTTGTACCTTGCAATCTAATCATATACTTGCACAATAAAAGGTTTTACTCCAAACTTTTTTACTTCCTAACTGGTGCCTGTGTGTACTTTCTACACAGCTTCCATAGTCGAAAATCAAATAACAAGAGAAATCATGAATCCTGATAAAAAAAAAAAAAAGAGAAATCATGAATCAATAACTTTTCCTTTTAGCCCACAGTAAGCGATTATTTCTCTCCTGGACGACCTGCGTGGGTACACATACTTCTTTACTGCTGGGTGTACAGTGAAACTATGAGAAACACAAACACTTCAAAGGTGGCAAGGGCATGACACATACCAACACATACTACTGATGGCAATTTCCCAAAATCCACTTCCGAGATTTATGGTAAATTGACTAGGTAGAGTATGTCAAAGGTTTTCAGAGATCGTAGATGTGGTAGGGTTTCTGAAGTCGAGCCAATTTAGGGTTTCGGTATGGTAAAGACGGTGGCTATTCGGAAGTTTTAGATGTATCTAAGGTGGGAATGGGTTACACTCTGATACCATGTTGTTAGAGAGAAGGGAGAAGTGTTTAGGGTGTTAATTAACCCTAACACACGAGACGTTTATTTATATTGTGAGATACTCCATTCATAGTTATCAAAATCGTGCGATTCGCGATTCGAACCGTACGATTCGATTCGATTCAGGGTGTTTTCGATACGAACCGATACTATGAATCGCAGGTGTAACAGAATCGTGCACTGAATCGGTGAATCGCGAATCAAATCGGTGAATCGTGAATCGAATCGTAAGAATCGTACAATTCAGTTCAATTTTAAACCAATGTTCTGCATGTGGGCCAAATGAAATAATTGATAAATTGCAGGGTTTTCTTTAATTTTTCTGGCATATAAAGGGTCGACTCTCTTTTTAGAAGCTTCCACAGCACTTTTCATGAGATTGTACTGGAAAAAGTTAGGGTTTTGCACCTGCTAGGAAGACCACGACCACATTCCTTGCTATAAAAGCAAGTGTCTTGCCTAGTTAGACCACTTGATCATCTTTTTATCTTCTTAAACATTAATTTTATTGATTCCAACTCGAAATCTACCTTTTTTATGCATTTTTTAAAAAATGACTGAATCGTAGTGATTCACGATTCGATTCGATTCACGATTCGCAACCGGACCATTTCGATTCTCGATTCGATTCACGATTTGACAACTATGACTCCATTACATGGCTCAATTACCCGATGTGGGACTAAGTCTAACATTATATTCTAACACTCTATTCTAACAACTCTCTTGATTGTTTACCCCGTTGTTTGTGCCTTAGGCGCACCGTGTTTCATTATTTTGTTGTGATCCCTATGTTATGGATCTGTTGTCTACCTCTCCACGTGCGAGTCAGGGTCAAACGCGCAAGGGAGTGTTAGAGCTTGTCCCTCATTGGTTAATTATAACCTCTAAAGTTAGTATATGAGCCTAGGCGGCCTTTCCACTCATTGTCAATTGGTTTTGAGTTGGATGCTTTAAGAGGAGACATCAGGGACACGAGAAGGTAAATCAAATTATTAAAAGTTTCCCCAGGTAGGGGTAAGATAAAATAAAATGTATGTATATAGGAATATATCATCGGTCTATAACCCATATATTTGGCGATTACAATGTAAGTTTCCACAGCTCAAAAAATTAGTTTCAAAAACTATCGTGCTCCCCGCCGTGTGTCTAATACCATGTTAAAGCATCCAATTCAAAACAAATTGACAATTGACTAGTTTGGAGTCATAATTAAATTAACTAATCAACGGGGGACAAGCTCTAACACTACAATCGACACAGTTTTAACCAAGTTGGGTTAGTGTCAACATAAGAAACATATTTAAGTTAACAAGTGTTTTGACATGCATGAGAAATACACAATACCCGAGATAACATGACTCGAAGCCGCCTAGATGCCTACCTCTAATCTAGGGAAAGCGAAGCAGGAGAACTAAAGGCGAAGAAAATCACACGGAAGGTCAACGCAGCGAGGACAAACAACGTCAAAGGCAGGGTAAGTCAAGTGACTCAAGTTGGAGTGCCTTCTTTGCAAAGCCGGCACCCCATACCTCAAATCGATGCAGATTCACCACCATCACCTTCTATTTCACCTCCACCTCGCTCCTCAACCAACCTCTACCATACCAATGTCTGACAACCCCAATTCCAACCCCCCCCCCCCCAAAAAAAAAAATAATAATAATAATAACAATGTAACACCAAGCACCGGTTCCTCTAGGTTAGCTCCATAGGAATCGGTTTCAATGCACATTCAAACCTATTTTAAGATGGCAACGGCTACGAGAGTGGATGAGTATGGTGCAAGTGGAGAACAAGGTCATCTTCATAAGACATGGTGCTTCGCGTGAGTGTTTGAGGATTAAGAGACGAAATGCGTGGGAGAGAGGAATAGAAAACAAAGGTTCCTAAGGAGAAGCTACGTTGCTTCTAATTTTTCAATCTAGTCCTCTTAGACTTGGTCCCACCTCTATGGACAGTAATACCCCAGATTTGGGGAAAGTGAGTACTTAGTCCCATATTGGTTGGGAGCTAGTTTCACTTGGTATTAGGGATGGGCATGGGGACGGATCGGGGCCGGAGAGTACTATCTCCACCTCCAATCCCCAAACCCCTTCTCCATATCCATCTACTACCCGATCCCCAACGGGGCTTTATTTTCATCCTTCATCCCCGCTCCAAATGGGGAACGGGGATCCCCACTCCAAATGGGGAACGGGGATCCCCACAGGGATTCGGGGATTAAAAAAAAAAGATTACTAAAAATCTAGAATCTCAGTTACAAATTCAATGCTAAAATCAAGTTACAAGTAGAGGTGTCGAATGGGCCGGCACAGTATCCATGTGTAAGCATAAGTGTTTGCCAGCTTCAATTCAAGTTGTATCAAGTATCAACTAGATTTCTAATTTGAAAACTAAAGGAACCACAAGCAAGATAGCATATTATGGTATCCATCAGTTGTAGAAAAAATTAAGTGGATTGCGTATCAGTAGGCATTTAATCGGATGAAAAGTATCATTAAAAAAACACAAATTGGGTCCCGATCGATAAGCTTTCTAAACTCGATCAAGAAGAAAGTTTACACAATTGATTTCATCAATAGGAACAACAAAATCAACGGCTCAATTGGAAAAATATTGTTTTTATTTTTGCATTTTTTTGTGTGTATTTTAAGGAATGCATATGATTTATAGTTGAGCAGATGTCAACCTAGTTGGGATGTATTCAAATTATAGTGATGCATTTCTTATTTAATCACATTATTGTATTACAAAGTTCAATTATAATAAAATGTTTGGAGAAAATTTAGTGTGACCCCATGTGTTTGGAGAAAATTTAGTGGGACCCAAAAGTTTGATAACTCATTAATAGACCCCTATATTCGGGGATTCGGGGCGGAGCGGGGCGGGGATGGATCGAGGGACGGATTTGGAGCGGATTCGGGGGCGGGGACATGCCTATCTCCACCCCCTACCCGATCCCCAAACATTTTCAAAAAAAATCCCCATATCCTATCCAATCTCCAAACAGATCTTCATATTGTCGATCCGTTCGAATTGGGGATCGGATCGGATTCGAACGGGTCGGAGGAAGTGGCCAACTGTTCAAGCCAAAGGGATCCAAGGTCAGCGGGTGAGGTTGTTACAAATGGTATCAGAGCTCCTTTGGGTAGGATGCGCTCAGCCACCACGGACACCGAGGGAGGTAGTTGGGATTATGCAACGAGGACATTGCATCCCTAAGGCCTTGTATGTTTGGTGGGATTTGGGGATGGGATGGAGTGGGCCCCAAAATCCCATGTTTGTTTCCCTAATATTGGATGGGATTTGGAATCCCATGGAAATCTTTATCCCAATCCGTACGGGATATAAAATCCCATTTTTTTTTTGGGGGGGGGGGGGGGGGGGGGGGGGGGGGTGTTGAGATGGGATATTGATTTCCAATGGCTAAAATAACAAAAAAAATGCTTTCCAATGGCTATATCCTGTTGAACACAAACACCGGTTATGGATTTTCTCCATCCATTAATATCCTGAGCAATATCCCAAGGATTTCATATCTCATCCATATCCCAAGGGAATTCATATCTCAGCCATTTATCTCCGGTCAAACAACGAGGCCTAAGGAGCAAAGATTGTAATATCCCAGATTTGGGAAAAGTGAGTACTTAGTCCCATATTGGTTGGGAGCTAGAGTTTCACTTGGTATATATAAGACCCACCCAGGACTACATGTTACCTTCTTAGGAATACCTTTTAAAGCCAAGCGTTCAGGTCAAAAGGGGGTCAACAGTCAGCCGGGTCAGGTCATTACATGGACCGTTCCAGATTCGAGTTGTGTCCTAGCTCATTTTATTGGTTTGATTTAGGGTCCCATACATGTCATGACTTACTTCTTGCGTGACATTATGAACATTTGTTAAATACACGATAACATTTCGTCATTTCGGTTTCAGGTGACATGTCAAGATATGGGCTTTTGCAGACTTTGGTTCTGAGGAAAATAATTATCTTAGTTTGTGCATCATAAGGGTTCGCACTTGTTTATTATCACGTGCTAGGAAGATCACAAGTCATGTACGGGGAAGATTAAAAGTTCATTGTAGACTGGTATCAGTACTGGTGTAATCAAGAATATTTTTAGTTGAACATTCCAATCAAAGTACTAAACTTTCTCTATCCCTATGTTCACGGTGTTATCATTCCCTGTGAATTCAAGAGATCATCGTAAGAGTGAGACAAGTACTGGAGCGAGCATACAGATGAGGATGCTCAAAAAAAAAAGGAAAGCTAATCTCATTCCACGGCCACAGATTAAAAGTTCGCTGAGTGGGCACTTCAAGAAAAATCAATACTAGAATATATGAAAACAAGAATACATAGCATACCTTCAAAACACAGAAACTCTATTTCCTTGAAGGCACCAGTATGTAATCCATCCCAGTATGATTCTTGCATCATTAAATCACCACTATAGTGTCGACCCAGATATTCAAATACATCTGGCGCACCTGCTTCATGGGAACTCTGCAAAAGAATTTTGAACGAAGTATCCAAAGCACTAAATGATGTTACCCTCTTTGCTTTCAGTAGTATCAACAAGTGCCTTCCGCGCAGCTCTCCTTTTAGACTGGATTTGACGAACATATTCTGCAACAATGACATGAAACTTGGGAGCAAGCTTGCTCGTAGAAGTGACATTAAGACCGGCTTTCCTCAAGGCCCTTGTTACATGTTTCTCAGCCTTTTCTAAATGAAGAGGGCAGAGAGAAGGAACAGTGGATCTTAGTATCGGTTTCATGCAAAGTGTAGGTCCCGTTGCTGAACTGTACAACATACGACTGTTTAATTAGGATTTATATTGCGAACAATTGATTCTACCATCTATCGGGGGAAAAAAAAAAATAGACTGCGAAGCCACCTCTTAGTTGGCCAAGTGTCATGTAGTGTAGTGGTTGGTAGCGCCTGATGTGTACCAGATAGGCTTATTGCAATATTCAATACAGTTACACTTAAAAACACAGTCTCAAGTCTCAACATCATTGGACATACATAAAATGCATCTTTCATAACATGCTGGACATCAAGCATTCAGCTCGAGTGGAACAATTGATTCTCTCGAAGCTGCAACTTTTGAAGTGATACAAGTTTTGCATCCCCCAACGAACTTGTTCGCTAAAATGAAAAACTGGAATAGACAATGAATTTCTATCCTTTTAAGCCTTCCTTTTAGATAACTGTATATTTTTTTTTTTTCTATCTCAAATGCAAAGCACTCCAAATAAGATATGGATGAAAAGATATTTCCCATTCTACCACAAGTGTCTAGAACTCCAGTCCATCAACATCTACATTACTGCTTAGGCATGAACCTTCACAGTTTCAAACCAACTCCAATCTGTACATTTCAAAGTTTCCTTGTCCCATACCAAAGCTCTAAACAACAAAAACAGCATAAACTAATCTCATTTCTCTAATTTTTTTTCCTCACCAATTCTCACCATTTTTTGGTGGAATCACAACTGATTAAGATATATCTCATTCTCCAGTTTTCACCATTTCTCAAATGACATGTAAGCAAAATCAACTCCGTACAAAGGGCCTCTTGGAGCATCTCCAGCCCTAACCCTTTTTAAACTAAGAATCAAAATCTGAGTAAAATCCCCTGAATGAACTTCAGCCCTTGACTAAAACTATTAACCAAATCAAGGGAGACTCAAACCCTTACTCAAATTTTCGCAAGTCATCTTCCTCTTAAATTCACAATTATACCTTTAATGAATCTTTTTACTGAAATTTATACTTGGATTTGAACATGCCCATTGGAGTGGTGCACACAAAATGAAGCTTTTTACACAAATTTGGGTAAACAATTGAGGGCTGGAGATACTCTCAAGGAATTTAACGTGCAAATGAAATCAAGTCCCAATATTCCCAAAGAACAAGAAAATGTTCAAAACAGAAGTAATAGAAACAAGACAGAACTCGAACCTCTTGGTTGCGTAGCTACACCCCTTGTACAGCTTCTGCTTGGCATCAGACAATATATGCGAATGACAAAACCTAGTCAATGCCATCGCCTTCGTCTTGCATCCATGCATCTCACACCGACTCGCATTCCCATTCCCCCCAAACGCTCCTAACCCTAATTTACCATTAGTACTGTTATTATTATTATTATTATTACTTTGGTTGACATCCTCGTGGTCGTCATCCAGAAAGGGGCTCTTGCCGTACTCCCAACAGTATTCTCTGAACTTGAGCTTGACGTCCTCCATCATCGACCAGTAATGGTCTCTGTAGATCTTGGCGAGTTGCTTGAGCCGACGAGACCGACGCTTGAGGACCTCTTGCCGAGTCAGCAACTGGGACCTCGACAAGGCCGAGTCCGAGTCGGATCCGTCGATTGGCATTGCTGAGGAAGAAGACGCGAGATGGTGGTGTTTGTTGTTGTTGATGGGCTGGGCCATATCTGTTGATGAATCTAGGCGGAGTCGAAGAGGGTTAGGAGGGGTTTTGTTGTCGTGTGGGTCTGTGGTTGTGGTGGTGTTAGGTTTATTAGGAGGATGGTTGGGGTTGGGGTTGGGGTTGGGGTTGGGGTTGAGGTTGGGATTTTGAGAAGGGAGAGAGAGGCGGTGGTGGTGGTGGTTGCTGTTGTAACGGTCAGAGGAAGCCATGTCCGTCGTCTTCGAATTGCGTTTGGAAGAGAGAAATTGGAAACAGAAGGACAAATTCGGGGCTTCAAAGTTGTTTAGCTCATCCGAATTTATTTTAAGGTCACTAATTACATTTTAGCTCATCCTAACTAACTTATTTTAAGAACTCTAACGCCCTATTTGGCAGGGGTATATATGAGGGGATATAGAGAAGAGGGGATATACATATCCAGCTTGAACATATGCTGTGTTTGTTTGCATTTCCCCACCCGGATATGATTTGGTTGGGATATGTATATCCCTCCACAGAGGGATTATTTATAGGCACCCCCCACCCTCTCTATATTATATCCGGCTCTCATTTACCCATTAACCCATGGCCCCACCACTGCCATACCTGACGCAAAGAGAGATGGGTGAGGCCAAAGTCAAACTCTTCCACTGCCACATGCCCCAGCAGCCCCACACCTCACCAATTGCCATTTTTCTTTTCTTTTTTTTGATTTATTTACTTGGGACAAATTAGGAATTTTACATTATCCAACATCTCATATCCCTCTTCTACAACAACAAAACAAACACAATAACTTTTAATCTCCCCTTCTAAAATAATACCCCTCTAACCATATCCACTCCTATATCCCCTCTTATTATATCCCCCTTCCCCCCTCATATACATATCCCTTTAACAAACAGGGCGTAAAGGTCTTGTTTGATTCCAAGTTAATTGTCTGGAATAAGACACACCATACCACTTCCTAAGAGCATCTCCACTCCTACATCAAATTTTTATTTAAATTTGAGTAAAAATTTGGTCAAAAACTTGATTTGATATCACCCTTTCCAATGGAAAACCACTTTTTAACCAAATTCTAGTTAAAATTTTGTCAAAAACAGTTTTTTTTTTTTTTCATTTTGGCTCCAAAACTTTCCCACCATTTTGTCAAAAATAGTTTTTTTTTTTTCAGTTTGTCAATTCCTTTTAATCCTCTTCTTCCTCTTCTGCGGAAACAAGAAAACAGGTCTTCAATGGAACAAATAGAGCCGTTGCCTATTTGGTGAAGGATTTGGTGTTGAGCAAATTTGGTGAAAAATTGGAGCAAATTTGGTGTTGAGCAAATTTGGTGAAGGATTTGGTGAAGGAGTGGAGCGGGTTTTTGGGTGATTTTTACTCAAATTTAAATTTGGTGAAATATTTGGTGTAGGAGTGGAGATGCTCTAAGATATTTCACGTTTGGTTCCCAAATGACTCTTGGCATTATTAATCCTGGAATTATTTTTATCCCTATATGGGGGTATTGTATAATTTTAGGGCGAGGTGTGATTGAGTAGCGTTAACAAATATGGTATTATTTTCGAAAATATTAGGATGGTATTGGAATTGTTCTAAAAAAATATTTTCAATTTTTTTTTTTGAAAAAATGTTTTTCAAAAACTTTAATTTTTTTTATAAAAAAAATCCAAAAAAATATATCCAAAAAAATTATTCTGGAAATACTAATATTTTTTAAAAACTTATTTTGGAATTAATATTTTTTCAGAAACTTAATTTTTTTTTTTTTTTTAAATTTCAAAAAATGTTTTTAAAAAAAATTGATTGTGATTGTTTTGAAAAGTATTTTCAAAATTGTTTTTTTTTTTAATTTTTTTTTAAAAACTGCTTTCAAAACTTTTTTTTTTCAAAATAACTGTTTTCAGAACAATACTTATCAAAAACTAGTTTTATTATCCAAAAAATGTTTTTTTAAATTTTCTTATTTTGAAAAAACTGTTTCAAAACTTATTTTTTTCAAAATAAATTTTTTTCCAAAGCTGTTTTCAACAAATATTTGTTAAAAAGTGGTTTTTAAAAAAAATTGTGTTTTTTAAAAAACTTTTTTATTCTTTTTTTCCCCAAAAAAAAAATTTGATATTAAAAAAATTATCCCAAAAAATAATCCCACTTGAATCAAACATGAGATCGGATAGACTTAGGGATGAAATTAATACTAGGACAAATAGTCTGGGACTACCAATCCCAGGATTATTAATCTCATCTATTTCAATCCGTGAATCAAAAGAGGCCTAATGGAAAACTTTTGAGGGCTCAAGGACAACACTAGACAAAAATACCCTTAATGATAAATAAAAAAATAACATAAAGAAAGCCCGGACAATTTCTCCGTTTCGCACTAAAGAGAGAAAGGTGACACTGACCCGTCACTATCAATGTACTCGACAGGTGACCACTGACCCTTAATGGTTAATGTTGTCGAACCCGTCAGACCCCCTCTCTCTCTCTCTCTCTCTCTCTCTCTCTCTCTCTCTCTCTCTCTCTTCAACAGATGTTGAAAAGATTAATTTCTCTCTCTTCAACCTATGTTTTTTAGTTAGGATTACGTGTAAAATCCCAACACCTTTCATGCGATTTCAAAATTCTTGCATTTTCAGTACTTGTTGAATTTTGCTAAATGTTATTACAGTTATGAATGAAATTTTCTTTCTCCACCCAAATTGTGTATGGTAGTTAATATGAACCAAAAACGGTAGTACTGTTTTGGATTCCTATTGGGGAGAAGTGAGTATACCCCTAACCAAACATATCTTAGGGGATAGCATGAGAACCTTTCGCAACGAATATTGCATCTGAATATGAGGAATTCATATATGCAACGAACATTGCATCAAGGATTGAGTATGAAAAGACTTAAATATGCAATGAATTGTGCATAATAATCTTTTGCTACGAGCATGGCATAAGCTACCAACTAAGTATGAAGAAACTTAGAGGTTTTTGCAACGAATGCTGCACACAGTCCGCTAAGAACGAACAATCTTAGACAACTTTAAGATATTCTAAGTATGAATACAATTAGAAAATCAAACACAAGTTGATCTTCTAAGTATGAATACACTTAGACAGATAACTATTAAAGTACGAGTAAACTTAGACAGGGTAGAAAAACAGGATATTCCAAACAAAACTCAACAAAGTATGCCAGGTAAAAATATGTTAGAGGCCACAGACGGTCGAACAAGCCACGCAGGCAGAACAAAACGATAAAATAACGGACTTATAAACGGAAAAGCAAAGCAAGCACTTAGCCTCTTCACTGTGCTCGTGAGCAACAGTGGCAACTGGGAGGTCATTAGTTTTAGTCTCGTCAGGAGAAACCAAGATAACATCGCCACTGCCTTCCTTATGGGCAGGGTCAATGATATCCTGGTCGGCAATAGGGTCAGTCGATGTTTGTTCGGGAGAGGCTTGAATAGCTGGAGGAGGAGGTTGGAAATGAATCTGGCTCGCGTGAGCAACAGCTTCAATTTGACTTGGCAGCTCCATCTCGGTCCAGTGGGGAGATCTTGGTCAATCTCGAGCTTGGTCAGTAGCCTTGTCCAGCATTTTTTCCAGCATGATCTTTGACCCTCGACAACTGAGCTTTGTAGTTCTCGGTTGCTTCCAGCACTCCTTTATCATAAAGAAGGGAGGCCTCAGCACGAGCAGCTTCAAGTTATTGACGAAGATCTAGCTCCGTCTCCTCAGCCTTCTTCTTCTCTGCCTCATGCTCCTTTTTCAGCTTGTCGTTCTCAAGGCGAGCCTCCCTCCACAGTGTTACTACCCCGCCGTGCCAGAGTTCACAAAAATGAGTGCTGTGTGGAAAATGGTTTGATTGATTGGACAGAGTCGCCACCCGGGTTTGAGGACCGTACCCGAGAAACCATTTGAAAAATGACTCTTTTGCCCTTTGTATGGAAAATGTTTTCACTGGTCTTTCAAGACGAGATTTCTCGGGTCCGGGAGCCAGGTCACGAGAGGGGAAGGAATTTAAAGCACCCCTCACTCCCGGTGTGACCACCGGTCTCTACTAAATGTTTAAGGGATTTTGAAAACACCGTTTAAACAAACTTTGATCACATATTCATGCGAAAGCACATAGACATGTCAATGCTATCAATGTAATGAAAGTGAATGCTTGTGCAAAATGTTATGGGTGAGTGACCAACATGCAAAAATACACTTTATCACCACTGAATGACACTTAAACTTCACTGAAAGGCCCCTGGAATCAACCACAATCATCATATTTGCCACACCTGGATTGAATGCAGGCGCCTGGAATAGGGGAATCCAAGCGCCTGGAAAGCTGATCTGGCAGAAATTTCTCCTATCCAGGCCTCACTACAGACAGTAAATGCAATCTTCATAGCTTATCCACACATGCCCAGAATGATGTTTTAATGATTCTATGAATGAAATGGACCTCAACATCAACTTTATAATATGATATGAGCTCGGAAAAGTATGATTTTGGATGATTCAATGATGAAATGTAATGCACAAAACATGTTCCAGACCTGATGTACCACATTCATGTATGTAATGGGCTATTTGAGCAGCTTGTACTTTTAGAATAGTGAGGCAAGATGAATATTTACCAATGATGCAACAAAAGATGCTAATAATGGAACCTCATAATGTCGAAATGCTTAGATGACATGAAAACTCCCCTAAACTCATTTGAACCTTAATGATCAGACTTATGAATGATTAATGGACTCATGCAAGTTTTATTTTCTCTTATAACTCTTTGTTAAACATGGTTTTTACCTTTAAAACACCCCAAATGTCCATTGTAGTATAGATTTAAATATAAGATGTGATGAACCAAACATTAATGCATGCAAATGACTTTCTATGAACTGATTAAAATGCAAGAAAAGTAGAAAATATAACAAGGGGGAGGGAATCTAGGCGCCTGCATTAAGCAGATCCAGGCGCCTGGATTTGATACAAGTGCAGGTGTTGGATTTCTCCTCTTGTGAGATTTGAATCTCTCCCAAGTCCTCCACTAGTATAGAAGACTAGCAAGAACCTGGTAGAGTCCCCTCAGGGCCTATTTGAACATTTTTGGTAGACAAACTACCTTTTTGGCTTGATCAAAGGACTTCAAATGGGTTTTTGAGTGAGCTTTATGGGTATATAGCTACTGGACTTGGATGTACAGAGCTAATAAAGATAGTGTATGTGGGTTTTGATGGAGTTTGAGTGAAGGAAAGTATGATATGAAGAGTGTAGATGGTGTGGGGATGGGTTTGTGAGGTTGTAAGTGAAGAACTTAGAGAGAGGTTAACTGGAAATAGGTTTCTGGAGAAGTTTTGGCAGCATAACAGTAGAGGGAGAGAGTATGATTCATCATCCTCTCAAATGGGGGAGAATGGGGGTATAAATAGGCAACAAAAGGTTCAAGACGGCCCATTTGAACCCTTAAGAGGGCCTAGGGGCCAATTAGGGGTTAAGGCATAGGGGTAATCGTCTCCCTCACTCTCCCTCTAACTATTCTGCAGCAACTCCCTTCAAGATGTCGTTCCCGCCCATTACCAACTTAAACCACACTCAACCTAGGTTGAACTCCAGGCGCCTGCATTGTGCAAGTCCAGGTGCCTGGATTCAATGTAGGCGCCTGGAATATGGAATCCAGGCACCTGGACTCCTTCCAGGCGCCTGGATTTGGTCAATCCAGGTGCCTATGCATGTGTTTTAGGGTTTTGGGTTGTTCTAGGGTTTCAATGGGTGTTTTAGTGGGCTCATGGAGGTTTTTGGTGAGGTCCTCAAGTCCTCGATCAAACCTTGTATGCTCTCATTAGGCGTTTTCATCCTTGGGGAAGTCACGGAATTCCAAGGGTCCGGATTGGGGTGTCTATAGTTGCCCCTCTTTGATGAGACTCATCGTCATTGATTTGACGTGAGTATCATCAAAGACAGAGACGTCCCAATCCGTTGCCCAGGAATTTCCAAGACTGCAAATAGAAAATACTGAAATAAATTCGATCGTGCTCAAAGAGCTGCCTACGTACCCCGTATGAAGGGATCAGATCAGCGTAGTTCTTGGGGGTATTTATGCAAAATATAGCTTTAAACGGACATATCACCCTCAATGGATATTTAAACAAGTGAGATATGATATTGAGACACGCACATCATTCTTAGAATGATTTAAACGGATTTAAAGATCCTCAAAAATGATTTAGACGGGATAACATCCCTCAAAATGATTTAAACGGATTTAAAATCCTCAGAAATGATTTAAACGGGAAAAATCCCTCAAAATGATTTAAACGGACTTAAAATCCTCAGAAATGATTTAAACGGGAAAAATCCCTCAAAAATAGCAAAGTGACAACTTGCTAAAATCTCGATGCGATACAATAATCCATGCGATCAGCAAAATCCACCGGCCAACAGAGGCCAGTCACTGAGAATCAAGTTCTCAAGCGAAATATCGAGGTAATCTGCCTGGTCGATCACCACATACGCACATGTCACGAGTCAAACTTAAATTCCTCCGGAAATACTCCAAAAAGACTTAGGAAGCCTTACAAGTGAATTAGGAACACCGAACGATCACATTCGGACATCGCCACGTGGCACCCGAACTCGAGAGTGAGGCACCCACATTGCAAGGCCAGAGGAGACCGAGAGGGCCACGACGTCGGCAGTGGAGCAACACCCGGACTAGAATCAATCTGAAATCCACAAGAAATCACAGATCCAGACGGGGTAAGTGATGTTCACACTGTTTTGAGCACTTTGAGTAGTTTACATACAGTTATTGATGCGCTTAGTAGTAGTGTTGCACTGTTTGATGATGTTTTGGTGGTTGGGGGAGGTTCGGGTGGTGATGGTGGTTTGACACATGGTGGAGGTGATATAGGTGGTACATGCGAGGTTATTGGAGGAGTTGGAGGTACGGGTGGTGTTGGTGGTGATGCAAGTGGTGTGGGTGGCACTGGTGGCTATGCAGGTGGTGTGGGGTGGTGGTGTAGGTGGTGTTAGTGGTGGTGAAGGTGGTGTGGGTGGTTAGAGTGGTGTTGGTGGTGCGACGATGATGAGTTTGGGCGGTGTTGATGTGCTCATAGGTGATGACGTTGTGTTAGAGGACTTGGGCACTAGAGAGGGTGATGGTGGTGGTTTGGGAGATGACGGTAGTTTGGTGGGTGGTGCTGTTGGTGGTGGCGTGGGTGGTGATAGTGGAGACGGTTTGGGTCCTAGTATTCCTCCAGGCGACTCTGATGTGGGGACGAGCAGGACGGATAAGGGGAAGGGGATAGCAATGTTGGAGGCAGCAGATGCACCTCCAGTGACTAAGGAGACTGTTTCTGAGGTGCTGAGGGAGGTTGAGGCCAAAGAGAGAGCGAGGGCAGAGCGGTCCGCTGGTGTCAGTGGTAGAGGTGGCGCGACGGGCACTACTGGTGCGGCCAGCCTTTCACGCAGACACCTACGACCCGCCGCTGCACCATATAGTGTCATCGGCGATTGACAGCTACACTTCGTTACAGGAGAGATATGACGGAGAGGAGGTTCTGCTGAACGCAGGGAGACACCTTTCCCGCGATTGTTTGGAGGTACGAATTTGATTTACTGCATTTTTCATTGTTGAATTCGTTAAGATTATGCATTTATGGACTTGTAAATTTCACGAATTCATGTACTTATGCAATTCTCTTGTTTCAACAGGTGAACAGGTGCTTGAGCGTGAATGACTCATCAGGGAGGACTCTAACTCTCTACAAGGACCTCCACAACGATATGAGAGAGTTAGTCGACCTTGCGGGTTTTGATCCGTTCATACGGACACAGACGAGGACGATGTGTGACCTTTTGTAGTGACAGCACTGGCTGAGAGGTGGAGGGATTCGACGAATTCCCTCCATTTGAGGTTTGGAGAGGCGACGATGACACCGCTGGATTTCTCAGCGATCATAGGTCTACGAGTTGGGGGAGAGCCACTACCTTTCGACTTGGGGGTAGCACAGGATGACGATGTTCTCCGACTCTTCTTGGGCTAAAAGCCCAACTGCTGATCAGACTCCACTGGCTACGGCCAGTTTGCTGATCACTGTCTCAGGAGGCCCGCATCACGGCCCATCGCAGAGCAGAAGGCCTGGTGTTACCTGCTTTACATGTTCAGCACGACTCTGTTCGTGAATCGACGCCACCACGTGCACCTGGGTTACTTAACGGCGTTGAGGGACTTTGACCGAGCTGCCCGCTATGACTGGGGAGGTTGGGCTCTGGCCTCGTGCTACACCTTTATGGGCTCTGTGTCCCGAGGAGTGGCGACGAGTATAGGAGGACTGTGGTCTGCTTGGGAGGTAAAAACATCTAAATTTATTTAAAGTTCAATTCCCGTGTTCCATGTTTATGTTGTGCATCATGTACTGAATATCTGCTTGCCTGTATTGGATACTTGCTAATTGCTCACCATTTGTTTTGTAGTTATGGGCTTACGAGGTGCTGGGACTGTCGTCCCCTGAGTCTTCCTACCATGACCATCACGTGATTCCTCGAGCTTTGCATTGGGGACATGGGTACAGAGGGAAGAGTGTCGTACGTGGCCAGCTGGACTTCTTCCGCGGCGAGCTTGACCGCCTCACTTCTACTATAGTAAGAATGCAAATTTTAAATTCACATATCACCGTTACAACACATTCAATTCCTTGCATATCGACTGATGAAACTTTTGTTTGTCTTGCAGGTACGGTGGCACACGCGTAGCAGAGCAATGATGCGGGGGAGGATCCTGCTGGAGTGTGCGTACACTGGCAGTGGTACCTTGGCGACAGGGTATTATGCCAGTCGATGCGAGCTCCAGCACAGGTAGTGTCGGGACCTCTCCTGCCACTGGTTCTGAGGACTGAGAGTTACACCTTGGCGGAGATAGAGCGGTACGCCGTTCTCGACACAGCCTTAGACCAGTACCTCCAACCGATAGAGGACTACGAGGCGTACAGGCAGCGGTACTTGGCCAGCCCACTGGGTGTGGTAGAGTCTTGAGAATGAGCCAGAGCTGCACGAGAGGCTGCCGCAAAAAAGGCTGCAGACGCTCTGGCCGCCGAGTAGTCTGAGAGAGCTGGAGAAGAGAGAGTTGGAGAGCGAATGAGAGAGAGAGAGAATTGTAGTGAGAGAGAGAGAGAGGTGGTTCCTCTGCAGGGAGAGAGGACGTCGCTACAAGGAGCGAGAGAGAGAGGGTTACAACAGAGAGTGTGCCGATGGAGTGGGGTAGAGAGAGAGAGAGAGAGAGAGAGTGGAGATGTGCCGATGGAGGATATACCCTTGGAGACGGGAGATGTACAGGAGGAGGAGAGAGAGGAGGTGCCAGGAAGGAGTGGGCTTGTGCCCATTCTCAGAGAGAGGTGGGGCGATACAGCAGCAAGAGAGGCTGGTCCTTCGAGGAGGTCGGAGCTCGCTGTGGCGAAGTTATGGGAGGTGTCTATCCAGACTCCCGACGTGGAGAATGGATGGGTAGACATCCCCCGACCGGCGGCTGACCTCGTACTTCCTACTACTCCGGTAAGCACAAATTTATCATTCTCACAACTGCATGATCATGAAACTTATTACTGAAACTATTGTTTTCCTTTTACAGTTTTCCCAGAAACGCCGCGCGCTTTTACTTTGAGCAGACACACAGTCTGCGAGTCTTGGTTTGTCAGCTGGTGGCTGGTGCAGACGTGACACTTCGACGGCCAGGTGATCCCATTCCTCCAGTTGCTCCTGGCCCTCCCCTTTCGAGGGATGTTTCGGAACCTCTCTATCCTTCTTACTACATTTTGCTTCCTGCTTTCCATTATCAAATGTTGAACTACTCTTTGATTCGAATTTGCTTGCAGGCTCCTAGGAAGCGTCTGAGGAGTGGTGTTGCAGGTCCTGGGTCGACGACCATCCGCCTATTTTGTTCAAAGGAGGCAGGCTACATTGCCATGGGGGAGGTCGAAAAGGTGGATCCAGATGGGAGATCGGTCAACCAGAGAGTTGGGGAGTCGTCAGTTGCAACTGATGAGCCAGGTGCTGAGACTACTGTTGAGGAGCCTCCCCTACAGGACCCGGTACTACAGGACGTGCCAGAGGGAGACGCCGGCGAGGAGGATGATATGGAGTTAGGCGACCTCTAGTTAGTACTGACTGGTTTCAAGGCACTGAGCCTCGCTTTTGCTTTTAGATTTGCCGTTTTCTTTTTACCATTTCCGGCCTGCGTGCCCAAGTGGTCTTTAGATCGGGCCTGCGTGCCTGTTTTGCTTTCTCGGGCGTATGTTTGCTCCAGTACTCTGATATTGGCTCATGGATTATGGTTTGACATTTCGACTTGCTTGACATATGGATATCGTTTTCAGTTATATAAGATTTGCACTTTTCATCTTATTCATGCCTTCGTTACTGTTATTTGTTGAAAACAGGACAAAACATAGTTGTAAAAACACACAAATAACAAGGGAAGAATATTTATTGATTTGCAATGAGCAAGGATACATAAAAACTATCTATGCACGACAAAATGACTCGTGAATTTCTTCGAAACACTTTTAACGAAAAACATCGACACGACCAACTCATATGTACTCAAATGTGATGACAAATGCCCTTGACACTTCCACAGGACTCAAAAATATATACATGTTACAACTGGACTCATTGGATGACGCAAATGACCCTAGGACGGAATTTGGTATCCATAGGGCATGCTTGAAAAGACGGCCCTCCGCCACCACACACATTACTTCATAAACAAGCATACCATCACCTCCGTGAAGTCACATTCATCCAAGACAATCGCCTGGTGTGGACGCCCCTCCGAAGGTATCAATTCAGAGTCGCCACCCGGGTTTTAGCGGATTGTCCCCGAGAAACCGAACTCGATTGACTCGTGCCTCTTTTAGTGGATAAGGGTTAGATACTGGCCCGTCATCACCATACTATCTTAGGTTCGGGAGCTCAGTTACGAGAGGGGAAGGGTTTTACGGCACCCCCCTCGCCCGGTTCGAAGACCGGTCTCTACTTGACTTTTGTGGGATCATGGGAAATGTTTATAATTCAACTTTGAACAAGTACGGGGAATGGGGAATGGGAGCCAAGTAATGATGCTAACACAACAACAGTTTACGGTGTATACATGTGCAAATTGAACTACATGACGGATGATGATGACATGCAAATGTGTACTAATAAAGGCAACAAACAATAGGAGATAGTGTTAGTACACAATGCACAGTAGCAAAATAGCCAGAAATGACTCAACCAACAAACACAAAGCAAGAAACCAATATGATCCTCTAGCAGAGATTTGAGCGCTCAAAGAGGATGGTCTGAGCGCTCAAAGCCCCCTCAATCACACATGCTTATGATGATTCTGGTCTGATAAAAACACATTTTATACGCTGTTTCTCACTTGAAAACTGATCTGTGTTGATTAAACAGAATGAGATGATTATAATAACACATGTTGAGGCATGTCAATGAGCCAAAACATGGGAAGAAGCCCTGAGTAAGCAAGAGTATAACATTAAAAGACTTTCCAGAAGACGCAAAATGCAGTATGCAAGCCATAATAGTGAAAATATTCGATAAATCTGGAAAATAGTTTGAGCTCTCAAAGATGCTTCGAGCGCTCAAACTATCTTCATGGCTTGTGTATTCTGATGCTTCCTTGCCCTTATTTGGATCATTAACAGCCTCAAACAGCACACAATAATGTAAATGTACTTGATGAACCAGAAACATTGACAAAATAAACATAAAATACTTGCATGAGTGAGAGATGAGTATTAGGCCATGCAAAAGCATGATTAGAATGAGAGGGAGAAGAGATCAGGTTGGCTTAGCCAAACAACAACACACACACACTACGTGAACTGAAAACAGAATGCCTAACTGAAATAAACAAGATTCAAATGCCAAAACCGAACAAGGTTTGAGCGCTCATAGTGCTAGCATTGAGCGCTCAAGCCCCATTCAAGGGTTGTGAGTTTCTGTGATTTCTGACCATTCTTTGATGTTGATATGAACTTGGAACTTTTTGATCATTATTAAAAGAGAATGATACACCTATTTTCCTTATGAGACAAGATCATCCATAGCTTGATGATGATAAAACATCACTTTTATGGCTTTTGGGGTTCATTCATCAATGATCAAAGGCAAAATAAACTAATTTGGGAAAAGATGAACCAACAAACAGCCGTAATAGTGATGGCACCAACATAAGATATGATCAAAAACCACAAAAACATGAGGAATGCTCAAACAGTTCGAGCGCTCATAGGGCTAGCATTGAGCGCTCGGGCCATTTGAAGCTGGGGTTTTAGAAAGTTGTTTTCTTGGACATTTAAAACCTTGTGAGTCCATTAGAGGTATAGAGGACCTCCATGAACCCACTAGTCTCCCTCAGGAGCACCAACCTGTAGCTTTCACATAGGTTTTCTACCTTTTGGCTTTGATTAAGGCTTGAACTTGGGTGTTTGATGAAGGGGTGGATTGTGGCTGTGTTTATAAGTATAATGTGGGTTGTTTTGAACAGTAGAGTGGTAATGTAGGTGGGATTGAGTGAGTGATTGATTGGTTGGACAAAGGTGTATTGAGGGTTGAATGGTGATGATCAAGTGGGTTTGTTTTCTTGAAAGTGATTTGAGCTTCAATTGATGGGTGCTTGTAGTAGAGAACTGCTGGAAATGGTATTTTAGAGAGAGAGGGGGATGTTGATAAGATTGTGGGGGTGTGAGAGAGAGAGGATCAGCCAAAGGGTCCCAAAAAGAGTGAGAAGAGGGGTTTAAATAGAGAGTTTTGGGGGGGAATTTGGAATTTGCAATTCAAGTTGGAGGGGGAATGTTATTAGAGAGATTTTGACGTGAAAACGAAGCTTAGAAACTAGGGGGAGCCCATAGTTTAGGTGGAAAACCAACTAAAAAATGTCTTGAAAATTTCTGGTTCCGCATGGTTTGAGCGCTCAAAGTGGGGGTTTGAGCGCTCAAAGGGCCTGCAGGCCAAACTTTGCAGGGTTGCCCTAGGTGCTACCGAACTCCGTTTCGTGCGTGGTTTGAAGCGTTGGAAAGCTTGTTGAGTGTAATTTCTAACCCAAGTGGTTTGAACCCATGATAATTTGTACATCCAAGTATGTGACCATTTTACCCTTAGAAGGTCGGGAAAACAAGTCATTTTGGTAAAACGAGCACATCTCCCTCATTTCAAAACGGATTGAGACGTATTATATATCAATAAAGAGGGTTTTGAATGTACTAGAAGATAGTGTAGTCTTGGGTTTATTTTGGAGAGCGTTTTGGATGGTTTGAAGGGTATTTTGGTCATTTGAATTGGTTTAGGTTGTTCTAGGAGGGTTTAGAATGGTTTAGGGTGGTTTGGTGAGTTCAAGCCTTGTTCTTAGCCTCAAGGTATGCACGGTTGGTCTATTTCATCATCGGGAATGCTTGATATGTTTCTCGGGTCAAAATCGGGGTGTCTACACCTGGATTGACCAGATCCAGGCGCCTGGATTGAATATGGGCGCCTGGAATCATCAAATCCAGGCACCTAGATTGAGTCTAGGCGCCTAGAATGGGCAAGTCTAGGTGCCTGGACTTGCTTCCTGGCAGACCTTTCACTCTTCCCAAGGTGTTTTCATGCCCATTTCATGGCATTTCTCTGCCCCAAGGTGCATGGAAACTCTTCAAATAACCTTCCCAAATCACTTATACACCTTTCCAAAGTTTTCTTCTTCATTTTCCAAGAAATGCCATCCATTTTCAAAAAAATTCCATGATTTCCCATGCAAATTCCTTGAAAATTGACTTTGAATTCATTGAAACTTGAATTTTCTCCTCCCAACTTTGCATGTAGATTTGTCACTACTCACCACACTCCTCCTATAAATACTATGCTTTGCCAAGCATTTTCTTCACACCAACTTTCAACATCTCACTCCTTATACTCCCATTCTCCGTTTCTTTCCACTTCATCTCCACGCCATGGCCATGCTTGCCTCCGCCGTGCTCCAACCTTGGATTGCGAGCTTTGAAAACATCGATTGGCTCAACTTCAGAAGTCACGGTCTCAATGCTTTGCGCTACATTTATTCCATTCACATCTGTCCCGAGCTTTTGCACGCCGTGGTTCAATTTTGGGACCCGGAGTTTCATGTGTTTTGTTTCGGTCTTCAAGAGCTCTGTCCAACTATTGAGGAGGTCCAAGCGTATCTTGGAAGTTGCATTGACACCGAACCGGTGATCCCTCCACTCCGTGTCGGTTTGGTTAGGATTCTACGAGACAAACTCGGAGTCAGTGATGGTCTTGCAAAACACTTGATTCGCGGAGACTCGCTCGACATTCTACGTCTCTTTGCGAATTTCAGCCCTCGTGGCAACTTGTTAGACTTCACCGTCCAGGGCCGCCGCATGTTTGCTCTTTGAGTGTGCCTCCTTGCCACTTATCTGTTGGTTCCGAGCGACGGCCTTCCCAGTCCTTCTATCGTTTTAGTTGTTGCGCAGATTGAACAACGAAGAGATGTTGTCCCTATGGTTTTGGCAGAGACTTTGATGGGCTTAGATGCGGTGAGGTCGGGGCGGACCAATGTGTTTGCCGAGAGCCCTCTTTTGCTTCAAGTTTGGTATTTATTTTTATTTTTTTGGATTTTGGGTTTGTTGGTTTTGGGTTTGGCTTAACTTGTGGCTTTTGGTTTTGGTTTGACAGATGTGGCTATGTGACAAGATGAGGTTGATTGCGGATCCGGCTAATGATTGGGTTTATCAAGCTAGTACTTGGGGAAACAAGCAGTTTGTGGAAATTCGCAACAGTGTGGATGAATGGTTGGATTTCTTCATGGCTTTGGAGGAGGATCACATTTTTTGGAGGTGCCACTGGCTGTCCCTGGCGACTATGACGGCTAATCACATGGGCCATTCTTGGGTGGTTTTGGCAGGATTGACGGGCTTCACCTTCTATTTTCCGCAGCGCATTCCCCGTCAGTTTGGCATTCGCCAAGATGTGGAGTTCTCATACTCTGCCGATTTCCATCTCCCTGAGTTCAAGCATTCAGTTGTTGAGGCATATCTCCGCGATTGGGGAGGCAGGGTGACTTGGGTTCGAGACCAATATCCAAGTATTAATTTGCGAGCAAAGTACCACCAATGGCTGAGGAGGGAATTAAAAGCAAGATTTGGCAACATTGTGGACTGACTCTCTCGACTTAACTAGGTTGTTTCCCAAAATAAATGGTGTATCCATGTAGTTGTCTTTCTCTTTCGAGTGTGTCTTGTCGTTTGTTGCTTTTAGGCTTTTATGCTCAGCTTATGTAATCGAAGAAGTGATTTGAATAAAATTGAATTATGAGGGTCTCCCCCTTTTGGTTCATTCGATTCCATATGCTATCTCCTTTGGCACTGTGAAAGAGTGCGAACCAACTCAGCGAATTTAGACCAAACCCCAGGATGAGATTGCCTACGTATCCTTTTTCAAGGAATTAGGTCATGACGTAGTTCAGGCTAGGGTTCGCTTGGGTATTAACACTCTCCTTTTGCACTCTAAATTTTTCCTGGTACCGCTTTTTCAGGTTTTCAGTCCAACGAGCTTTTTTTTTTTTTTAATTTTGCCTAGGTTGCCCAGCATGGGTTTTCGGCCTAGCAGGCTTGCTCTGAATTTTGCTTGGGTCAGCCCGCCCTTGCGGTTTTCTACCCAACGAGCATCTATCAGGGGTAATACCACTTGAGTTGATCCAAGTTGACAAGGTTGTTGAACTCGTTGCTGTCCAAATCGATGATCACTGCTGCTCTACCGTCGAGCATAGTCATGATGATGTACGGTCCAGCCCATTTCGTCCTGAATTTCCCTCGTGGATCGAATATCGGTGCCTGAATCTCTTTCACGACCATATCAATCAAATCCCTGGATTTCACCTTCTTGTTGAACACGCAAACAATTCTCCTCTGATACCCCTGAATGTGATATAGTGCCCGTAGTCGTCTTTCATCAAACAACATTAACTCCGCAAACCTATCAATTAACCAATCCGCCTCATCGATTTCACTTTCTATCATCACCCTCAGAGATGGCACTTCAAGCGCAATGGGGAGCACCGCTTCCATTCCGTAAACCAATGAATAAGGTGTTGCCCCTGCCGGAGTTTAGATAGAAGTGCGATATCCCCACAGTGCTAACGGTAACTTCTCATGCTAATCCCTGGATGATTCGATAGTTTTCTCCAAGATGTTCTTTATTGACTTATTTGCTGCTTCGACAGCCCCATTGGTCTGCGGCCGGTACACTGTCAACTTGTGCACCTGAACATTGAACTCTTCAAGCACCTCTATCGCTCTTGCTTTGAAATGCACCTCGTTATCTGACACGAATGCATGCGGGACTCCATACCGGTAAATGATGTTCTGCTTAATGAAATGAGCCACTTGCACTGCAGTCAGTGTAGCATAAGAAGCTGCTTCTACCCATTTTATGAAATAATCAACCGCCACCAAGATAAATTTGTGACCATTTGATGTTGGTGGCGTGATTTTCCCAATCACATCTATGCCCCACACTGAGAAGGGCCATGGTGATGCCATCGTATGCAGCTCGGTGGGCGGGACATGCATGAGATTGGCATGAACTTGGCACTTATGACATCTCTGCACATACTGGACGCAATCTGTTTCCATGGTTGACCAAAAATATCCTTGCCTCAGAATCTTCTTTGCCAGCATCATCCCACTCATGTGAGGACTACAAACTCCTTCATGAATTTCTTCCATTACTCTTTTTGTGTCATCACCATGGATGCATAACTTGTGCATACCACAGTATGACCTTTTGTACAGCCTTCCACCACAGATGATGTATTGTGATGCCAACCTTTGCAATGCTATCCGATCTTTCTTGTTTGCTCCTTCCGGATATTCTCCTTTCTTAACTAGATTCCAAATATCGTGGTACCAAGGCAGTCCATCGTCGACTTCTTCAACACTCATCACATACTCGTACGCCGGTCAATTTCTTTGTTCAATCATGATTGGTCGCATTCTGACCCCTACTGGCAATTCAACCATGGACGCCAGAGTAGCAAGTGCATCGGTGAACTGATTCTTCATTCTTGGGATGTGTGTAAAGGTGACTTGTTCAAATTGATGAATCAGGTCATGGAGGTCCTTATGGTATGGCTTCAATTTCTCCTCTTGCACTTTCTAGTCACCATTGGCTTGAGAGACCACCAGGTTTGAATCCCCCACCACCTCTAATTTCTTTACTCCAATTTCGAGAGCAGCTTCAATTTGAAAGTGAGGGGAATATGCGGTCCCTCCGGTGATACTAGCAGTATTTCAATTCCAAATCCTCTTTGATTTGCGGCCCCATCGAAATACAACTTCCAAACATCCTCCGTCACCATCATGACATGCTCATCAGAAAACTGAAACTCCGTATCTTCAGGCCCCTCGATCGGGTGGTCTGCTAGAAATTCTGCCACAGCCCTTCCTTTTACCGACTTCCATGTAACATACTTGAGCTCGAATTCGGCCAATAAGAGCAACCATCGTGCCAACTTTCCGGTGAGTGCCGATTTCTCGAATAGATATTTGAAAGGGTCCATCCGAGAAATTAACAACACCGAATAAGCTAGCATGTAGTGCCTTAACTTTTTGGAGGCCCAAACAAGAGCCCAACACGTCTTTTCCAACGGGGTGTATCTCTCTTCAGCTCCCACCATCTTCTTGCTTAAGTAATAAACCGCCTTTTCTACCTCGGCTTCTCCTTCTTGTGCCAACATGCATCCCATTGCTGACTGCGACACAGACAAATACAGAATCAATGGCTTTCCGGGTATCGGGGGCATCAACAGTGGGGGGTTTTGAAGATATTTTTGGATTGCTTCAAATGCCTTTTGACACCTGCCATCCCATTTGAATGACACTCCTTTCTCGAGAAGACGAAATATCGGCTCGCAAGTCGAAGTCAACTTGGTGATGAATCTACTAATGAACTGAATCTTTCCTAGAAAGCTCCGAACTTCTTTCTCCGTCTTTGGTAATTCCATCTCCAATATCGCCTTGATTTTCAATGGATCGACTTTGATCCCCCTGGTGGTGATCATGAACCCCAGCATCTTCCCAGCGGTAACTCCGAATGTGCACTTTTGCGGGTTAAGGCGCATTCGGTACTCCCGTATCCTTTTGGAGTGGGTAAAACCTGATTACCCCTAGTAAATGGCATAGCACGTGCCTTAGTTGATCACCACGAGAGGGTGAATAGCTCGGCACCACATAGGAAGTCCTTAAGCCCTGTGTCGAGCTGGTTTGACCATGAATAAGGCCAGAATAATAAGAGTGAACTAATAAATCAGGATGCACTAGCTCGGCGTGAGACATAAATGGGTGCTCCTAATATGGCCGAGCTAGGTAGGCTACGAATATAGCTTAACAAGCATTCTGGAATACATAATTCAGCCCAGTGCCAGCTCGGCACAGGTGGGCTGAACTATGTATGTGTTATGCCGAGCTACGTGGAAGCACGACACCGCCACGAATAGGGCAGTGAGACATTCTAGAATATTCTACAGCGGCTCCTTATGAGATAAGGAGCAATCCCGTAAAGTAAGGGATTGATGTGGGAAGTCCTAATGTGATTAGGAGTATGCCCCATATAGGGAAGAATCCTATATGAAAAGAGAGACCTCTGCTAGACGAGATCTAGCAGGATATGGAAACTCGTCCCTAATAGGAAAGTCCTATTAGGAGATGGATTCCTGAAGCTAATAGGAAACCAAGGCACGAGATGCCTAAATCAAGCCTTCTTCACTTATAAATACACGACTATGCCCATGAAGAAAGGTACGTTGTGAAACCCTTTTCATACGCATTGAGATTTGAGAGTTCAAGTACGAGATACTAATTTAGGGATTAGAGGGCCTTTGCCGACGAGAGGCAAAGGTGCTCTAACCCTCTTTCTGTCTTGCAGATTTAGGATTGAATCAAGGAAGCACGTGATCCAGGGCTACATGGATTTTATCCCCATACACTTTCAAAGAACTTGTGCAATGCCGGGAGATGCCCCTCTCGCTCTTTTGCCTTCACGATCATGTCATAAACATATACCTCAACCTCTTTGTGCATCATGTCGTGTAACAAGGTGTAGACACCCCGATTTTGAACCCGGGATGCGCTCGAACCTTCCCGATGATGAAATGGACCAATCGTGGCTACCCGAGGCTTGAACAATGCTTGAAACTTGGCAAAACCACCCAAAAACCTCTTCAAAACAAACCCAAGCCTACACCATCTTCTAGTACATTCAAAACCCTCTTTATTGATATATAATTCATCCCAATCCATTTTGAAATGAGAGAGATGCACGAATGTTGCTAAAACGACTTATTTTCCCGACCGTTTGAGGGTAAAATGGTCATACATTTGGATGTATAAATTTTCTGGATTCCAAACCACTTGGGTTAGAAAGTAGACTCAACAAGCTTTCCAACGCTTCAAACCGCGTCAAAATCGGCGTTCGGTAGCACCCGGGGCGGCCCCGCAAAGTTTTACCTTTTGAGCAACAGCCTTGAGCGCTCAAACCCATGGCCTTGAGCGCTCAAACCTCTGAGAAGCACCTTGAGCGCTCAAGCCTACGGCTTTGAGCGCTCAACTTTGATCCAGTTGGGAATCTGCAGAATATCTCATCATGAGATTTCTTGCAGAGAGGAGCGTCTACCTATGTTTTCTACTGCCTAAATACACTTCCTAGACCCTTGAACATCTCCTCAATCACCCCCCAAACCCAATTCAAAAATTAAACCCATTTTCCTCCCATTTCTCTCTCTATATAAACCTCCTCCACTCCCTCACTCACTCCATGGGCTGCCCTACTGCCATTTTCTCCCTCCACCAGAGCATATACACTACACCAGTCCACAATCAACCCATTAATTTCATCCCTTCAAGTTCCTTCAAACAAACCCACTTGATTACATCAAGAACATGGCCATTTAGCTTCAAGTGCACCCTCCTCTTGGCTGATTTTCATACTCTTCCAGTCATCACAACTCACTTCTCACACCCACAACTCAGTCCCAACTCACCAAACTCATCCAAGCTTCTTCTATCATCAAAATCCATTTCTATCAAGCCAAAATCATCTTTTTGCTTACAAATACACTTTCATCCTACATCATATTGAACCAATCAGGTCTCTCAATCACTCAAACACACTCTAAACTCATTGTTCTATACCATCATCTGATCAAAAGCCAAGTTCAAGCCTCAATCAAAACCAAAAGGTAGTTAAAATCATGTGAAAATCACTGTTTTGGTCTTGCTGAGGGAGACCAGTGGGCTCATTCAAGTTCCTCATACTTGAAATGAGCCTACAAGGTCTGAAAAGTATCAAGAAAAGCATTTTTAAAACCTGTTATTTTGGTAGGATTGAGCGCTCAAGCTCAAGGCCTTGAGCACTCAATCTGTTTTCTAACAGCTTACAAATCTTGTTCTGCTTTGATGATGGATCAGAGATTAATATGCATGAGCTGTGTGTGTGTGTTGAAATCAGTTTGATCCTCTTCTGTTATCTATCAAGAATCATCAAACTCGATTTTTAACACATCATTTACTTTCCAAAATTCTTCAAAGTCCATGCTTCTGTCCAGTTTTGGGAAAATAAAGTATAATCATTGATTTGGGGTTGTTTGATCATCCAATGTCATGTTATAGCAGAATTTGGCGACCTGGAAGTGGCTTGAGCGCTCAAGGCCTTACCCTTGAGCGCTCAATCCACTTTGAGCGCTCAAACCCCAACAGAAAGTCAGTCACAGTGTTTCAGCCATAACGTTTTACTCCGAACTCCGTTTTCAACGTATTATATATCAAAACATAGATAATTTGAAGGGATACAACTTTGTAGTTTTATGTTCTTCTCATTTCTATATCAAAACCCTCCAAAACATGCAAATAGTGTCGGAAAGACAAATAATTTTGTTCAAAATGGTGTTTTAAATTCTATTTTTCTCCTTCATTGTCATTTTCTTTGTTTATACCATTCTGTCATCGGATTGTACACTTCGCACAAGCATCCACCATCACTTAGTTGGTGTTTTAATATTCATTTACGTGTTTGCCATTCCCGTATCCCCCATTTCGTGTTTAAAATCGAATTTCAAATATTTTCAAAATCCCACAAAATGTTGAGTAGAGACCGGTTCATGGACCGGGCGAGAGGGGTGCCGTAAAACCCTTCCCCTCTCGTAACCAAACCCCCGAATCCGAGAAATCTTTGGTTCCACCAAGATCAGTGAAATCTTTTTCAAATGGGCAAACGAGTCATATTTTTATCGGTTTCTCGGGTTCGGACCTCAAATCCGGGTGGCGACTCTAACAATCACAATCTTTTCGTACAATCTCGGTGGGCCGTCCACACAAGGTTGTTGCAGCTCGCTGGTAAGTTGACCCTGCATTTTTCTATCCGAATGGCATAACCCGATAGCAGAATGTGCCCCACTCGGTAGTGAAGGTAGTTTTCTCTCGATCCTCTAACGCCATCAAAATCTAATTGTACCCTAAGAAGCCATCCATGAACGACAACAATGCATGTACAGCCGTGTTGTCTACCAACACATCAATGTGTGGTATAGGAAAATCATCTTTTGGGCTGGCCTTATTCAAATCTCTAAAATCAACACAAACCCTGATTCTACCATCCTTTTTAGGGACGGGCACGATATTAGCGACCCACTGCGGATACTCGGTTACCATTAGAAATCCAGCATTGAATTGTTTGGTAACTTCTTCTTTAACCTTTTCAACCCAATTTGGCCTGATTTTTTTCTCAATTTTTGCTTTACTGGCTTAGCATCAGGGTATAGGGGAATTCTGTGCTGCACGATTTCAGGATCGATCCCGGGCATATCTGCGTGGGACCAAGCAAAAACATCTTCGAATTCTTTGAGTAAATCAGTGAGCAGCTTTTGTACCATGCTAGGATCTTCCTCATCTCTCAAGTTTATTGAAATAAGTTCTTCTTTCATTGGCTGAGCATGCCTTTCATTTTCCCTTTCGATTAAGGACCTAAGTTCTTTGGGTATTTCTCCCTCGAACTCGATCTCATCATCATCAGGATCAACACAATTTATTTCGGGAACATCAAAGTAAGCAAAATCGTAATCCATTCATTCATGAAACCCTCAGGGGTGCGGTACAAAGTAGTGGACTCGAACTCAAAAGAAAAGTGGTGACGCAGAGGGCCACGAGGCTCAATCTCCGTCTCAAAGCTAGGTACAGATTCATACTCGGACTCAAACTCAGATTTAGTGGAAGTGCCTGTGAGTTTTACAACAGGTGTGAAAGTGCAATTCTTATATCCTCCTATGACATCCACAATCAGCAAGCTGGGGTCTTCGTGGGCCTCCTACCTGAGCATCATCACTGCTGCCTCCTCTTTATCCTTACCCGCTAGACTGACCTCTTTAAACATTGACAGCAGGACCCACCTTCCAGAGCCTCCATCCAATCCGCTTTGAGTTCTTTCACCAACGTTTCCACCTTTTCGTGCTCATCTTTGCTGTCCCAAGCATCATTAGAGAAGATCTCAAATCTGGGGTACACCTCTCCATTTATTTCATTTACAAACGGCTCTAGCTGGCTGTGATAAGGTGCATTTGACCCCTCCCTAACAAAGCGGATCTCGCGGTTTGCACTGCTGCTAGCCCCGGTAGGTTTTCCTTTTTGCATCTCTTTCAGTGTGGGCTCATACCCCAACCCAAAGCGGCCTCGCTGAGAAGGGAATTCCGAAAACTAAGCCACTCCTTGATGAGTGCATCCCAAACCAGTGTCTAGCAGATAAGACATCCTCCTCATCATCTCGAGGGCGGTGGTGCTGTTGAGAAATCATCATCAACACAAAGCGTGCACACACCGCCGGAGGTATCAAAAGCAAAACCCCCGAGTTGGATGTCATTCTCGTCATGCATTATCTCCAAAAGTGGAGCATTGTCCTCAGCATGAGGACGAATACCCGAATCCCCATAAATGTCAATTGTTCCACTTTCTAATCCGAGCATGACCTTTTGATGCAGAGTAGAAGGTACTGCCATGATGTCGGGTCGGTGCATCCAAGGGCGACCCAAGAGTAGATTAAATGAAGCTGGTATCTCAAGGACATGAAATTCCACCATCAACTTGAACCCTTCAACTGCAATCTCCATCTCCACAGTCCTAAGCAAACTGTGACGAGTGTTGTCATAAGCCCTAACAGTGAGATTGGATGGCGTAAAGTCCTTCGGCTTAAGACCCAAACACTAAGTTGTTCAGAGGGGATAAACGTTGAGTGCATATCCATTGTCAACCAACACAACCGACACCCATTTCCCCATGCATTTCATGGTGAAATGCAAGGGTTTGTTGTGGTCGGTTCCCTCAAGTGGTAAATCAGCCTCGGTGAAGGTTACGGTATGCTTGGTAGGTCGGGTTGTAATGGCGGCCATCATGGCTTTGGGAGTGGTGTCAGGAGCAATCTCCATGCAGGATAGGGCTTGGGCAAGCTTTTGGCGATGCTCACTGGAGCTCATGAGCAGCCCCCAAATGGTCATGGCGACTGGGGTTTTCTCAAGTTGTTTTTGGATAGGGTTTTCTTCGGTTGCTGGCAGAGGTTTTGGACGGGATACATGGCTGATGGCTGCAGATGTAGCATGAGGTTGATTGGTTGGTGGATCGAAAAGGTTTTGGAAGTCGGTGGGATTGGTAACTGGGTCGTTGAGATTGTTTGGAGTCTGGTTATTTTGTGGATCTAGGTTGTTTTGTGGAGTCGGGTTAACAGGAGGCTGGTTTGTAGTGTTAGAAGGCGGGTTAGAAGTATTTCTAGTAAACATTCGAGGAGGCTGATAGAACCGACCACTTCGAAGAAGATGGAGAACCGAATCTAGGTCATCCCCCCACAAGTCGGTGTAGTCTGTGTAAAATTCAACAAGATTCCCCTCCGCCTTTCTCTTCCCCTTTGCAATACTGGTTTCCTCCAAACATTTGGTAATTCCTTCCACCGTCGCTTCACTCCACACGTCCCCATTCTCCATTGCTGCTTCATTGACAGCCCAAACCTCGTCGTTTCCAACCCACAGCGGTGTGAGAGCTATGCCTTCATTTGGATTAGCCCATATATTTGCCAAAACGTTCTCCTCCATTTGCTGATCCCAAATGTCGGCAACACCATTGTTTAACACCATAATGTTGCAGTTTTCTGGAATTTGCACCTGAGGCAAATATGCGCTTGAGAACAAAAGAGCTAAATAACGACGGAAAAATTCAAGTAATAAGCATGAAACATTGCTAAGCATGCACCGATCAGAGTTAATTACGTACTAGAAATGAATTTAAACATTGAAAGTTTATAATGACATTGGCTAGCAAAAAGGAAGGACTACAAAAGTGTGGCGGCTATATGCTAGCTTGGGTTATCTACCCATTGGCCGCCACCGACCCTCAATTACCCAAAATATGCCAAGTTTCGGCATCCAAACAGAATTTAAAACTAAATTAACAACTAAGTTATAACTACAAACCAAGAGTTCAAATTAGACTAATGAAACCAAAATAAGTCTACTTGACTCCATCGACTCACTAATAACTACTATATACTACTTGTGGCACCACCATCCCATTGTCACCATCTACCACCAATCTCATCATTCCTCACCAGACTCAACCTCATCCTCCTCATTGTTGTCACTGTCTTCCTCAAGCTCCGGAGGGGCCTCATAGCGGTGCCCACTAGTGCTCTCTAGTACCCTTGTTTGCCACTCCACTGTCAGTTAAACAGATCTTTTCTTGGCTAGCTCTGTTTTCCTCCGTTGGGTTTTCCTCCTCTTCAAGGGTATCTCTACTAGAGGTGCTTGGAATTGACAGTGGAATGAAAAGGTAGCAGTTTGGGTCCTGGAACTGCTCGGCTGAGAAGAGGGGATGATTGGGATAGCAGTCTGAATCTCAACCCTGCTGGCAATGGTTATCCTGTTGGGGATCCCTTGAAGCTCTGGGACAGATAGCTCTTCCCCGAGGCTGGTTTCGATGAACCTTGCCACGGCCTAGCTCAATGAGAACGCTTGGTATTAATTGCTCGGTCACTAGGGGCCAAGGACGTCTGGAGCGTGGCTCGCCGTATCTCCTAACACCCCCCCCCCCCCCCCGCCCCCCAAGTATGTTAGGGTGTAATCCAGAAGAACGTGGGCAGCACAACCAAGTCCAACTGGTGTGGGTTCGAAACCGTTAAAGGCGAGTGCCCAAGCAATATCGCGATGGTGCAATCAAGCGTGGTCTAAATGGGCATTTTCGTTAATATTGCTAGCTGCAAAAGAAAAGAGATAAAGAATCAACACAGAAACCAAAAAGAAGAACAAAACATTGATAAAGGTAAAATACTAACGTAATCGGCCGACACTAGTTAGGCAGGGAAAGCCAACCATGTTCCCCTCTGCATCTCTGGGCTCCCAATTCCCAGTCACTATTAAGTAATCATCACCTTCTTCCTTTGAAGAGTTTGGTAGGTCGGGGATGAGCTTCTTGATGTTATTCCTCACCTTGAAATAGTAGTTATTTTCGCTCCTAGCTAGTATGCTATAAAGGATGTGAATATCCCACCAGTTTAGCTCAAGATTTAACAAATGGTTTAGGGCAACTATGCCCATGACTACCCTAACGAAGTTGGGACACAGTTACATCGGGTTAAGGGAACACCTATTGCAGACTTCACGAAAGAATGGGTGAAGGGGAATTTGATGCCACACTCAACGATGAACAGTAGGGGAACATGAATCTTCTCATCAGGACCATTAAGACGAAATTGGACGTCGTCAGGGATTTCGTATTTCCGACGGAACTCCTCTGTTTTTTGAGCATTTCTAAGGAGTTTCCTCAGTTTACCCATTTGATTTGGTAGGGTTTCACTGTTGAAACCCAGAAAAGAGGGAAGAATCGAAAAAAGGGAGTATGTGACTTGAAATGAGATTTCAAGAAGAAAAGGCACTTACTGGTAGTATGATGGGCCTAGGAATGAGTTTTTGACGATGGGGAGGCTAGATTGAGAGGAGATGAATCTGATTTGTGGCAGCAATGGCGGTTTCCTTTCTCAATTTCCTCTCTCTTAAGTTCTGGAGAAGAAGATTAGAAATGTGGAGGGTTTTTAGGTGGTTCGAAGGGGGAATAATCACTATCCCGCTTCAAAACCCCATAAAGTGGAGGTCTGACATACGTGAAATGTCAGCATAGGCTGTCCTTTGGCCTTATTAGGAAAAGCACGCGCCTATTCGCATTTAATGCAAGGATAGGCATGCCACTCACCTGATGGAAGGGATATTCTAGAAGGAACACGGTCCAAAGAAAAGTCAGTAGCAGGAAATTGGACAAGCAAGATGTTGAAAGCTTTAAACAACATTGAGTAGTAGCAATGATGCTCAAATCTGGGGAGCAATTGGAGAGGGTCAAACCCAATTACATACAGAAAACTACTAGCACGAGCCGATCACATGCTCAGCATAAAACACCACGTGAGGGTGACTAGCTTGGCCGAATTATGTAAGGGTCCCCTAACCCTATACCGAACAAGTTAGGCCATAAATAAGGTCATAACTATAGAACAAACACCAAGAGAAGGTGGACTAGCTCGGTGCTAACCACATGAGGGTGTCTCAGGACATAACTGAGCTAGTCGGGTTACGAATATGGCCAAAGTTGCATTACAAGACTACATACCTAGCTTGGAATAGCTTGGTACATGCAGAAAAGGTCTTATAGGGCCCATGCCGAGCTGTGTGGCATGATAGCCAAGACTGCCCTAAGAGAATAAGGTGGTAAAACATTCTAGAAGGATCTGGATCAGTCCCTTTCGTGATAAGAGGAAATCCCGTGATCTAAGGGATTGATATGGGTATTCCTTATGCAATTAAGGAATGCATCATGTAGAATCCTAATGAAAATCTACTTGCACGACCATATAGGAAAGAGACTTATATGGAAAGAAATTCTATTACAAAAAGAGATCTTGTACATACAGCACCGCTACACCTAATAGAACGAATCCTATTAGGAAAGGTTTCCTAATGCAGATAGGAAACTAGGGCAACGTGGACCCTTGATCAATAAGCAACCTACACCTATAAATAAGATCTCATACCCATGAAGAAAGGTACGCTATAACTCATTGTTATACGCATTGTGTTTTTGGCTTATTTAGTAATCCCTTTACTAACTTAAGCATTGGAGGGCTTTGCTGACGAAAGGCAAAGGTGCTTTAACTGTTTGCTCTTGTTGCAGCATTAGGGTTCCGGCGAGAGAATATGTGATCAATCACATACGTGAATTTTATCTCTATACAATTACTAAAAGGACTCAAGCGCTAACGGCCATATTATGGAGACCTTTTTAAAGAAAAAGAAAAGTTTGACCGAACCTAGTCTTTGGACTTCCTATGTATCTTCGGGAGACTGTAATCAGGTCAGACGTAGTTCAGACTAGACTAGTTTGAAAAAAGGACTCTTTGAGGGAGTGTTTGTTTGCAGAAATTCTAGAGAAGTTGATTTTGGGAAAAAATTCACCTGGGGCAACAATGGGCTGCCGGCTAGATTAAAATTGTCTGCGGGACTCTTTTCATATAAAAATATGTCATTGGAGATTGGGGAATAGCATTGAACAAAGTAGGAAATATCTACCGGGGGACCGAAATGGTTGTCGATAGGCTTCGAAATAGTTTCGAGACTAAAACGAGTTTAGGAGGTTGTATGGACTTCGAGGGTGTTTGGGAGCCTTATTTTTAGTTTTTCATTTTCAACTTCTTAGTTTTTTCGCTTTTTGAATTATGGTCAAAATGTATTTTGAATTTGGTACGAGTGTTTAGGACAGAATGCATTTTGAAATAGGAGAAGTGTTTGGGAGATATGTGCAGAATACATTCTGTAGGTCTTTTTGTTAATCAAAATGGGAAAAGTGGAAAATGAGAAATCAAAAACACCTACCAACCTATTTTTAACTTCTCTTCTCTAAACTCAAAATCCAAAAACTCATTTTCACAGAATGGGTTTTCATTGTGGTGTGCCAAACACCTAGAAGTAGAAAATGCGAAAACCAAAATGCAAAAACTAGGTGGCCAAACACCCCCTTCGTTGGGAAAAGTTATAAAAGTCCACCCCGAACAGTTTCGAGAATATAAATGGGGTCCGGCCCAGTTTTCCAAAAGATTTTAGCACCCAGGTGCTAAAATCATGATATTTCAAATCAAAAAATGAAGTCGTTCCGTGTATCATTTTTCGATTTTTTTCGCATCAAATTAAAGTACTCCTCGTGTACTTTAATTTGGTGCAAAAAAAATCGAAAAATGATACACGGAACCACTTCATTTTTTGATTTGAAATATCATGATTTTAGCACCTAGGTGCTAAAATCTTTTGGAAAATTGGGCTTAGACGATTACGATGATCATTTATGTAAAGTTCTTAAAATACACCCAAGGCCGAGAAATGGCCTCGGGAGGCCCTGAGACGCTTTCGGGTAAAAATTTATACAATTATTGTGTTAATGAGTAAAAGTGGAGGATAATTTTGAAAAGCGGAGATAAAAGCTGATGCAAAAGGTATAAAGTGTAGGTAAAAGCTGATGTTAAAAGTATAATAATGATGTTTCTTTAATAAATTGGATTTACGTACAAAGCAACACACTTAAAAAAGGACGGAGGGAGTATAAGTTTAGTGGTAGTCAAAGTGCCAATTTTTAATGAGGTGACTCTCCAAATCAAGAATTAGGTCTAGTTCCACAAAACTAACTTATTGCTCTTTACAAGACAGATTATTTTCTCACAACATATCAACTCAAAAAGTCAATTTAAACTAGTTCCATAAACTTAGGTTTGTGGAATGGGAAGCGATTGGTGCTTTGGAAAAAAAACAAAAAGTAGTTTTTTGGTTGTCTTTATTCATTTTTTTTCTACATCTGTTAGTTTTGCGTCAAGTTTTCGTGGTTTATGGATTCGTCTCGACAAGACGATTCCAAAAAGTATAAAATTATGGTCGAAACTAAATTTTTTTTGAAGAAAGCCGAAACGAAAACTTGATGCAAAACTAACAAATGCATAAAAAATTTGAATAGAGGCAAAATGAAAAAACTAAAAATCTTAATGCCTGATTTTATAAATTAATTTTAATTTATTATAATCACTGGAATGTCTTCAACCTTCATGCCATATCCACAATGAAAATTTTCCCTTGTATGATTGATATGAAGTTCCCCCGAGGCAAAAAGCTCGGTGATAAATGGATAGGCAAGGTGCAGCCCTCATGCCACCACATCAGCACACTAGCCAACAAGAAAAATACTACCCTCAAACGGTCATATAAAATGGAGTCCTATAAATTTCCAATAGTATCAACACGCGCGCGCAAGCACACACGCTGGTCCGTAAAGAGTGGATGAGAAAGAGGTGGAGAGATGTTTAGCAGCAGAGTGGCAACAACAGCAGCAATCTCATCAACTCTCTGTCCCCTAAATCCCTCTCCATTTCTGTGCCTATTTTGCAAAAATAACAAGAGTGGTAAGAACAAGTCATTCATTTCGAGCCCTTTATATGGCTCCGTGATCCAAAGGGGTTATAGGAAAATGGAGGCTTCTTCGAGTTTTGTTACCCGTGCCTCGGCCCAGCCTCTTACGAACGCCGACTCTCTCATTGATTCTGTCGAGACATTCATCTTCGATTGCGATGGTAATTCCACTATTTGTTGCTTAAAAACATACGTCTACTATTATTTGTCTACTTATGAAACTGATTTTGGGTTTAATCTGGGTTTTGATTATGGCCACGTTATGGTTTGGTATGGTATAGTGATCTTGTTTAGATGATGAATTTAGGGTTTTTCTTATTCATTGAGTGATTGTGAGAAGATGGCTTCTGGAAGTCAAGATGTGGAGGGTTCTTATCACTGGCAACCATTTTCATGTGTGCAAGTTTGGTTGTCCTTTTTGTTATCTTCACGTTTGTTTTTCTTGCTTTTTGAAAAGAAAAAGAATAGAAAGGTCAAATACAGTAATTATTCTCATGGTGTTTTCTTGTCGAAAACAATTTCGAAAATTCGGACATACATTAGTGATTTTTTGAAAAGTGGTTTTAGGAATTGAAAACATGAAGCAGACAAGGAAAAACACACAAAACAGGTATCATATAGAGAGCCATTGTTTAGGGAACCCACAAAAGTGTTGCTTGTCTATGGTGTGCCTGGGACATCAGCCTTTTGTTGTCTTTTCAGCGTGCAAGTTTTTTGGGGTGATAGGCAGTCACTTTTGTGTGGTCATGTCTCGCCAATGTTTCTTAGCGTGTCTTGTTTGGTGGGTTTAACTTTTTCTTGACCTAGTGTTGGATCGAGGTATTTTCCTATGGGGGTTAAGTGAAGAACTTAATCCAATCAATTCATTATGAAAAATATCTAGAATTGCAAGACAACCTGGGATTTTTACTTTAATTAATGGTAATGTATTACAACGTTAAATAGCAAATTACAATACATAAGTTCGACAGTTGCCCTCCAGATTTCATATATACTATAGGATTGGTGATTGCAAAGTATGTTACTGAACATTTATTTAGCCACTGATCTTCCATGCTATTGCATAGTTGATTCTTTAGATACTTCATTGCGGAAAAAAAAACTCTTCCTACCATATGCAACTACTGGTAAATGCACATGAAGATTCACAAATCGATACAGGAGCGGATATAAAAAAACCCTCTTTTTCTCGACTAGTTTTGTAGCAAGATCTCAAATTCCTTTCAGTCCTCAAAACTCATCATTGGAGTGCATACCTAGAATGTGGTTTGAAGTTGCTTGTCAAGTGCCAGTCTACGTTGAACCCAGATAGATAAAAGTGAGGAAGACGAGTCAAATTTTATTCATCAATATCATAGTAGGATTCAAGCAAACTATACAAAGAAGCAACTGCATGATATTTTGTCAAAATAATTAAGTTCTTGAAGCTGCAAAATTAAGCCCCTGTAGAGCTCAATACAATAGTGGCTCAAGTTTGTAATTTGTGGAGCTTTGTGTTGTGACTTGTGAGTTTCTGGGAACTATAAATAAACCATTCATATTTGGATAAAAAAACGATGCTCCCTCCCTAAAACAATACTTCATTCATGATTCATTAAAGATTCCCATCAATCTTGTCTCAGTTCTCATCATCTGCAATCCTTCCTTGGCCAAAGTTAGTGGGTGGGTTTAAAGGAGTGGGTTCAAAAATTATAGCTTAATGGGTTCAATCCCTGGACTAGAACTCCAAAAGGTATACTTTTCAAGTTGAAAGCTTCAGCCCAGTGGGTTCGGTTGCTGCCCCTGTGCAAAACATAGAGCTGGGCTGCTTGACCTTCTACTAAGTGTGTGTGATTACACATGTTTTGCCCCATTGTGAGTGCTCTTATTTTTCAGCTATACTTTACCAGTATGTATTTGTATACTGCTGTTTGCTGATTCCTATTCATGTAAGATATTGCTACTTATCAATGTGTGGGTGGTGCTGGTTCAACATTGACGTGTAGGTTTATGATCTTCTAAACAAGTTTTCTGATGTGAGAGAATTTGGTTTGTAATGTGACCGAATTTGGGGTACTTTTGCCACGTAAATTACACCATTGGTGCAAGCTTTCAGCAGTTTGTCATCTATTCGCTGCCAAAGTCACCAATGAGACACTGTAAAGTAGCGTGTTGAAGTTTTGTCACGCATTCTAAAAGGAATTTCCATGCAGGAGTGTTGTATGGTAGGAAAATTGGGTAAATTACATTTTCTGCTGTTGTCCTTTTACGTCTTTACCTTGAACTTTTCTCAAGTCCTTGCACTTTGTTTTATAATTGTGCTAGTGTGTATAACCTGTAGTTCAATGTCAACCATCCATTAACTTCCATTTGAAAGATGCATGTAACCATTGTACTGTCACCTACAATGTGTTATACACCTTGTACCCAAAGCTTGCACTGCAATATTTGTTGTGCAACTGTTGAGACAATTTTGCTGCAATGTAATGTGTACATAGCGTAAAAATATTATGCTAAGAACTTGAATGGTGAAGATTAACAGCAAAGTGAAATTGGTATAAACAAATACCAAATGCGAGATACTAGAATGTGGTATAACAGTTTGCCATTTTGCATTTGTCTATTCACAAAAATATTATTCAGATGCTTCTTAATGTTTTACAGGCGTGATATGGAAGGGGGATAAACTGATAGAAGGGGTCCCTGACACGCTTGATATGCTTCGCTCAAAGGTGTGATTTGTTAAGGATTTCTGCATTTGGAAGCCTATAAAAACTGGATGTGGAATTGGTTTAAATCAAAATGAATCTTATGAAGCCATATTTTTCGCTTCTTGACTGTATGATTGGCTAACGACATATCAAGTTAAATACATTGCGTTGTGGCTCTTAACCAATTTTTAGTTTCTTTGTTCTTATAGGGAAAGAGATTAGTCTTTGTTACCAATAACTCCACAAAGTCCAGGAAACAGTATGGGAAAAAGTTTGAAACACTTGGCCTTAATGTCAGCGAGGTTAGTTCATGGATCTTTCCATCTAAAGTCTCAGTGACTATGTGTCATCCTTCATAATCTAAAGACAAGCCATGTATCAGGAAGAAATTTTTGCGTCATCCTTTGCTGCTGCAGCATATTTGAAGTCCATTAATTTCCCAACAGATAAGAAGGTATGCGCAACAAAAATTCACAACTCCTAAGTTAGTGATGAATTGAAAGTTGAAAGCTAATCTCTTAGTATTGACTCAACACACTTTCCGGTAATATTCAACAGCCGATATATTGCGTTATTATCCGAACTGATTTCTTGACATGTTTTTACTTTAGGCTTTCTTGCCCTCTAAAATTTCAGAAGAATTAAGGCTTATATGTATTTTGCACCTGCGCCACTTGACCTATGTGTTAATTAAGTTTCTGTTGATTGGAAAGATTTTGTCCTTGTCATTATATTCATAAAGGCTAATCGTTCTGTAATGACTCCTAGCTTGAGCTCTCTTCTTTCTTTTTCTGGGTGGTACTACGGGGTGTCACAGAACATGCTTTTCTGCCAACAAGCACCATAAGTAGAGCAGGTGAGAGCTCGGCACTTTTAGGAGAGAGAGGGTGGCAGTTTTCTGTAAGAAAGGGAAGAAAGACCATAAAATAATGGAGAGACCTCTTATAGGGATTAACTTTTGGAGGGGGACAGTAGACGGATAATAAGCATGGTGGGGTTTTGGTTACGTGGTGCTTCCGCCCTTGGTTCGACTTTCTAGGTATGATTACCTATTGCATTTGAAGCTTTAGACATCGACAGTGGTATCACGAAATTGACTGGGTAGTTTGAAGTGTTGTTGTCGGCTTATGATATGAGCTCCAAGTTGTCAGGAGCTCTGGTCAAAGGCCCCCATCCTAAGACTGGATAAGGTGGGGCCAATGTTTAACATGGCTGGACGACTGTCCTTGATGATTTCAAATTCTAGCCTCCAAGCCTCATGTCTTGATGGTCCATCGGAGTGTTACACGGTTTTGGGTACAACTCGGCCCCACAGCTTTCTTTTAAGGTGAGGATGCCCCTTACACGTGTTATATTGCACATTACTTTGTACCCAGGTGAAGTGGGTCTTCGCTTCACACGGACATCCTAGGCCACACGTCAGAGGTGCTCGTGAGCTGCACAAATGCTTGGCGCTGTTTGTGTCAATGTGTGAATGCTTGGTATGAAGGGGGTTAGCACGTCCTCTGGTTTGTCTCGCATGCGTGATTTGGTTAATAATGAAATGAAGTGCTTGAAGCTTCCGCGTGTGGGACAGCATGTCACTGCTTGGAGTGCTGATAGTGTAGTTGTGCGTGAGGTTTTAGCGAATTGGGAGATGGTTCCTTGTTCCCATTCATGAGCGATTATACCTTTTCACTCGCATGTCTTGTATTGTCGCACTTGCACAATGCATTGGCCGAGGGCCAATCTATTGTCACTTGTCACATGATGGTGCTGACGCGTGTCATGACTTGGTGTCCCACATGGAAACTGGAAGGCCGTACCCAAATCTACTAATTGAGATATTGTTTTTGACCAGTTCCCCCATCTTCCTTCCCTAATTTCTTCTTCTCGCCCTTTATCCTTACCTTCTAAGTCCTTCCTACCGGTGCTACACCACGTTATTGAGGCATGACTTTCTCTCGGTGTACAGTCTGCACATGGATTCTTTATTGCCACCTCACTTAAACAGCATACTTTCATGGTTCCTTAGACACGGTATCCTTATTTTTTATGGCTCATCTTAAACTCTACATCTCTGAACGCACATTCAATCTTTTTGAAGTATAATGGTTTCTTGACAATAACTAGTTAATTACTAGGGCCAGTGACCAAAACATGGTTTTTAAAAGTAAATGCTACGATTTAATGGGCATAGTTTTTGGAAATCACCAAAAACATGAGAAGGAAAAAAATAATTACACATACATGGCACCAGCTTTTTAAAGGTCCAAATTACCGTTCTCATTTTTGAAGCCCTAACACACACACCCCCTTCCCAAGTATCTGAAAAAGTTAAGGCATATTCCATCATCTCTCAAGCTTGGGTCTCTGTTCGAGTTCTGCACCACTTCTTCATCAATACTTCCCCTACCAAACCACTTTGAACCATGCATACAAGAAATCGCAGACCAAGGAATTCACTACCTTTCCCACCACCCGGACCAAGAAATCTCGAGTTTTGTCCGCAGTGGTTTCTCAGGGATTACCGAGAGAGAACGGACCCAGCGGAATGATAAGGTCGACGCCAGGAGGTGAATTTGAACCCACTGATGATGATGCTTTCCTCTCTTTCGTGTTTTGGTTGATTTTGTGTTTTGGTTGGTTTTGTCTACGAGTTGATGTGATGTGTTTTGGTTACACAAAAATCTGGATTTTGTCTCCAAGAGATGGGTATATTTATAGCTTCACATCCTGAAGCTCCATATGCTCACCATGTGTTTGTAACAATGTCTAAATCCAACTTTTTGTATTGGAAAAAACAACCATTGCTCTTTAAATGAAAAAATGTTGCACCTTGACTGAATTAACATGGCACCATTTGAGGGAAAAGTTAAGTTGAAAGGCTCTCTCTCAAGTGAGGACAACTGTTGCTCCTTGACTGAATTAACATGGCACCATGTATGGAACTATATTGCACTCAAGTGAGTACAACCGGCTTCGCTTTGTGATGTCTGATTTCAACCATTTGGCTTTGAAAAAAATAACTATTGCCCGTTCAATAAAAAAAACGTTGCACCTTGAGTGAATTAGCATCGTACCCTTTGATACCATTGCACCCCATTAGGAAGATTGAGTTGCCCGTATGATGTCTAAATCCAAATTTTTATTTTGGAAAAAATGACAATTGCTCCTTTTATGAAACTATATATTGCACCTTGAATCAAAACGTATTGCACTCCGGCTGAAACTATATTGCACCATGTATGGAACTATATTGCACTCAAGTGAATACAATTGGTTTCGCTTTGTGATGTCTAAATCATATTTTTTGCTTTGAAAAATGAAAAGACTACTCTTTTTTTTCCTCTCGATTAGCTCAAATTCATTACACTTAGGTTAACTTGTCTTGCGATTTTTTGGTCAAATCAAACTGTTTGGACGGACCTTTGAAACATTGCAACGTAACTGAATTAGGTTTGCACCTTGTATGAACCAACATTGCACTTCATCTCAAAATCATTGCACTTAGGGTTTTGCATGATTTGGGAAAAAAAATACACTCAGAGATATTTTGGGCAGTGCAATGATAAAATGCCATGTATATGGAATTATTTTTCTCCGTGTCATGTATTGGTCATTTCCGAAACCATGACCATGAAATCGTCATTTTTTGTCCTCCTTGCCATGTTTTTGTCATTTTCCCTAATTACTATCCCACAACTATATGTCACAGGTTGTAGATTTTTACTTTCTTCCATAACTAGTCACAAGTTGTAGATGTTAAAAATCTCTAAACATTTTGCTTGGCATCTTCCAAGGTTTATGTGATTGGTGAGGATGGCATCTTGAAGGAGCTTGAGCTTGCTGGTTTTCAATACCTTGGTGGGCCGGTATGTAAAAATCCAAAAATAGACTATCCTGCATGGACCAACTGTAATCTAAAATTTGCAGCTCTTTTATCCTACTTCTTTTTGTATGATGCATTCTTCTGTGCAATATAGAAAACATTGGTGACAACATCTTATTCATACCCTCACGGCCTCACCAACCATTTGCCAACTTACTTGCAATATCTTATCATGCTGAAGCTTAACTCTGGCTCATCGAACAGCTGAAGCCTTTTTCTTGTCGGTTTGGTTTGTTTTCTAATGCCCTACATATCTTCTTCATAGGACCTTGAGAATTGCCAAGTGTAACACCCCTTGTAGATACCTTGATTTGATCCACAAGCCACACCACATGGCCCAAAATGCTCAAGCCCAAGGTTCTAGTAGTATCTTACATGGTTTATTATATGCCCAAGATCACCCATGTAGACTTCCAATGTGGGATGAGGTATCACACCAAGTCATTTTGTTTCTCTTTCCTTTTGCTTCTCCAAGAGAATGACCCCTGTTGATTCTCATTGATGACCAATATGGTAAATATCTTGTCTGCTTATTGTGGAGGAATCCATGCATTCTGATGGAGGCAAGTTCTGTAATCTGTTCTAGTAAATGCTGGGTTGCTTGAAAATGTAGGAAACTAGATGATGACCCTTACTCCTGTCTTCTGTGGTAGAAGTACAAGTGGACGTGCAAAGTGAAAGGAACTACAAGATGTGTAATCTTGCGTGCTTTAGGGGTGAAACCGGTCCGGTTCGGTCCGGTTCTTGGCCATTTTTGAGAGAACCGGTGAAAACCAGTTCGGGACTAATAGAGAACCGGAACCGAGTTTTCAAGGTCGGTTCGGTTCGTGTTTCGGTTCGGTTTGGACGTCGGTTCGGTTCGGATGGCTTGAAATACACAAATACATAAATACACAAGCCATTATTACACAGATCAGGGGTGTTTGGATGGCTTGAAATTGAACTAATGAAACCTGTAAAAATTGAACTAATGAAACCTGTAACAGATCGGTAAGTGTAAAAAAAATTGTGGTTTTGATTGAAACAAAAAACAAAAAATTGAAACAAAAACTGTAGAGGATTAAACAAATCCAACTGTAGAGGATTATACTGTAGAGGTTTTGGTTGGAGCAGGAGCTCTACTGGGTTCAGTCACCACCATAGCTCTTCTCGGTACACACCTTCGTATTTCTAACACACTGCTGTATAGCAAAAACCCATCTTGGGTTTTTCTTTCCAGAGAGAGAGAGAGAGAGAGAGATTACCACCGAATCACAGATGGGAGTCGGGAGAATGGAGATGTTGATGTCGAAAATGGGAGATCACCGGACCAAGAGATGGATGAGGTTGCCGATCGGAGGTAACCCGGACGGGGGGAGAGAGAGAGAGAGAGAGAGAGAGAGAGAGAGAGAGAGAGAGAGTCACCAGTCGACTGGGTTGGGGATTAGGGTTAGGAATGGGGTGGGGGGCTAGTCAGGCAACTAAAAATAGGGCTGAAAAAACGTTTATATACTATGTATTAAAAAATATATAAATAAATATATATATATAATTAAAACCGGTTCGGTTCGGTTCGAACCGGTCCCAAAAATTAAAGAACCGAGAACCGAACCGGTTTTCAAAAAATAAAATTTTCGCGAACCGGACCGAACCGGGTAAAGTAAAAATCCGAACAAAATAACCGGTTCTAACCGGTTCACCGGTTCGGTTCGGTTTTTTTTTTTCCCTTTCAGCCCTAGCGTGCTTAATTGCCTGTCTGATGGGCAAACTAAATCTTTTATTAGATGATCATGGTCTTGATGAAGATAATGACACAGTTAAATTGTGGAAAGTTCAAAGTCAAAGTAATAGCATACTACATCGGGTATCCTATCACCATGGATTAGGAGTAATGGAAGTTTAAACTTGAAAATAGCGCACACACATATTTGTCAAGATGACTATTCCATGTAAACAGGGTGCTCTATCTATAACCCTTAGTGCTATTGATACTTTGTCACGCCCTCATTTTTTTTACAAAACATAAATAAAAAATCTCAAACAATAAGTAAGTTAAAAGATAAAGATTTCCATAAATTATAAAGATTTCCATAATTTGAGTACATCCTTAGCCCAATGGCTATCAAATGTTTGGGCACCCTTGCCCCAAAGGTGAAGTCAAATAACATCCTGTGATTCAAATATTTTGGGCACCTTTGCCCCAAAGGTGAAGTCAAACAAAAAAATAATGTTTGGGCACCCTTGCCCCCAAGGTGAAGTCGAAATAATATCCCATAAGTTCTTACAAATCCAAAGTCAAAAGATGGTAAAAGAAGTTAGAGTTACATTAACATCTCCCCAAAAGAAAGTTTAATGCGTAGAAGATGAATAAAATAACTCCATGCCATGTATATGCTCATCATCCAAGTCATGCATTCCAAACCATGCACGATCAAAGCTGGGTACCTGAAAATGATAGGGTGAGCACACTTGCTCGTAGGAGAACTACTCTACTAACGCTAGGTATATGAACATGATGCATGCACATGGGGGGTAAGATACGTCGAATGAATATTCATGTGCGAGTCCAAATATCCAAGTTATGGAGGAAGAATTTAGAAAGTTTCAACGTACACAAGTGATTTCCAAGTAACCACCCACAACTCATGTTTTCAAAGTCCTTTCTAAGTGTCCAAAACATAACCCAAATATCCATTTCATTTCACCCAACCACCCAAGTTCATCACACAAGTCAAAATCAAGTTTGCATAACGAGTTTCGACAAAACTTTAAGGATAGTCCAAAATTTCATTTCTCATTTCTTTCATTGAAGAGAAACCATCATGTTTATTCAGTACTAGGGATTTAATCCCTCTGCCGGGTTCCATAGGCCCCGCGTGCCTCTGCCGGGTTCCGTAGGCCCCGCGCGCCTCTGCCGGGTTCCATAGGCCCCCGCGCATCAAAAATTTTACCAATGATGGTCTCGGTTTAAAAACACCTCATTATCCCAAACATTTCATTAAAACTTCCACAACAAGTCCGTTTTCCAATAATTCAGTTTTACCAAAAAAAAAAAAAGTCCGTTTTCCAAATTTCATTTTGTTATTCCACATCTTTCAATAAAAATGGTTACGCACACACCCACCCACGCTTTCTAAAAATCATCAAACTTTCATGTGACGTAAAATGACATTTGTTTATAAAACCAAAGTTCTCGAGTCAAAACATGGTTACAAGTGATGCCAAAAGTCAATTTTATGAAGGAATAAGCGATCGGGGATCAAACGGACATCAAAGGGTGACCGAAAGCCACCCCAAAAACAGGGGCAGTGTCTGGAAATTTCAGAGGCAGCAGCTATGAACAGTAAACTGTGCAGATTTTCACCCTTAGGATGTGGAATTTCAACCCAATCACAATAGAGATAGTTTAGGCTCAAATTGGGAATGCTAGGCAACAATTAAACATGGAGGGATGTCAATTTCACTCCCAATTTCACCAATCAACAAGCAAATTCATAGATCAAAGAATCAAAGTGGAAAAACCCACACAAATTGGGGAAAACATGAAATTCAAGGAGATTGAGGCCAAAAATCAAGTATATGCAACAAATCATAAACATATAACTAGAGAGAGTAGACATTGTTCCCCTACCTCAAGGATTTGCTTGAAAAATGGAGATGAATGAAACCCTAGGTCTAGAAAACCCCCAATCCCGAATCTTGTGCTCCCGGTGCGAATCCAAGGTGACCCAAGCTCCCCACGGTGCGTAGAACGTGAAAATGGCCTTGGTTCTTGAAGAGGTTGAGTGAGGAGGGAGAGTTTTGAGCTTGAAGTGTGCAAAAATGGAGGAGAGGAGAGAGGGAGAGTGAGCCGATCGGTGGAGGAGAGAGGGAGAGTGAGATATTTTGTTTTTTTGCAAATTTGCCCACACACTACTTATTATAACCCCCTAATTGCCCCTCACACCCAAATGTCACTTGTGTATATAGTATGTGACCACAATACTTATTTTCATAAACCAAACTTAAGTAAAGACTTTTGAGTTTTCTTTACTTTAATTTATTTATGAAAATAAGGAAGTACCCCCCATTTGGAAACAATGGCATTTCTAAAATTTTAAAATTCTAATCACATCAAAATCTCATCCCCCCCACTTTTAGTACAAAACTAAAAAACGACAGATTTTTCTCCGAATAAAATGGGTGAAAGACAACTTTGCCTTACTTAAAAATAACTTCCAATTATGCCGTTGTGATTTGAAAAATCCAAGGAACAATTACCGGCATTTTTTTATCGGCCAAATCGAAACTTCTCAAAAAAGTTATTTTTCATACGGGTTCTTACATACTTGGCCTATTTATCATTTATATAGTTTCTTGTCAAGTCGACGACTCCATCATTTGATATCGTTGCTTATACCAATCAAACAGCTGATTCACTATGGATGGATTGAAGTAAATAACACTTTTGGCAGATATTACATCAGTTTTGAAGCCCTTCGTCAGTCCGTGGTACCATGCAATCTGTTTAGATCTATTTCAGTTTCTAATGAAACGGAATGTGGGAAACTTTCCTATTAAATCATTATTTCGTCTGCTATTGCGTTGGGATACAAGATAGACAGAGAGATTACAAAATATGGATTTCTGTTGAAACTAATAAAAGGACTTTTAAATGAGTAATTGTGAATAACTTACCTGAATGTCTCTTAGTAGTGGCTACTTCCATGTTCCAGCATTTACAATAGTGATTTGGATGTGATATGATGCACCTCCAATTTGTTTTCCCTAACACAGGACATATCTAAGGGCAGAGTCCTGATATGCTACTAACTACAAGGTCCAAAATATTTGTACGAGGGAGGTGAGTGACAGTAAATCTTCACTGATCAATAGATTGTTTCTCTAGAACTCTGGCTGTAATAGTACATCACAAATATCTAGACACGTGTCTGGTTGTTGGCCTCGAGATTGCGGATCTTATAAAATAGGGTAGTTACCTGTGTCATTTATGGAACTCATCCCCAATAATCACACTTGGAATTTCGATGTGGTCTTTGTTTGTGTGGCTATATGTAAGTGCTACTCAGTGATTAGACAGGTGCGAGTTCTGACTTGGTTTGCATGGAACAACGTAAGTGCCCTGGAGTTGTCTTTTGAAAAGGTTCAGGGTGCATCATTTATCACCTTCCTTGTCCAGTTTCATTTTTTAGAAAACATTTTTGCAGATATTCTTTAGTATCTGGTACCATAATTTTTAGGTACCAGCGAATTGGTTGGTTTTGGCTGCACAAGTTGCTATGATAAACTATGTGAATCATTTGGATACCTATGGCAGACTTAGAGAAAGTGTTACCTTATCATTTTGTTTAGTTAGATATGAGCACTTAACAAGGTCATTTTCATGGAAAAGCATAAATTTTGAAGTTCAAATTTTCACCATTTGTCTCTTGCCTGTTTTGGGTGCTGAAGTTATACTTCTAATGTTTGATATTTTCTTGCCCAAATCATCCTTGTCAAAAAGTTAATCTATTCTGAAAACTTCAATCATATTTTGACAAACTTGCTTGGTAGTTGTACATTTGTTAAGAATGATGAATAAGTTTTTGAAATTTCGGGTCATAGATCTGCAAATTTTTACGTCCTATGTGAAGGTTTCGTAAGCACTGCTACAACATGATACTTTTTATTAGGGTTATAGTTTGGTTATCCTGAGTAATCCATTCAAAAGCATCAGGGATCAGACAGATTTAGGAAATGTATGACCAGTTGTCTATTCAGATAGGGCGTAATGGAGGAAAGGTATTTGAGTTCCATGCGTGGCAGTCAGACAGATTTAGGAAATGTATGACCAGTTGTCTATTCAGATAGGGCGTAATGGAGGAAAGGTATTTGAGTTCCATGCGTGGCAGAAGAAATTTTTCTTTGTGAAAATCTATTGGCTTGTCCCACTAGTCTTGGGAAATGAAAGATATCTCTGACTCTGAGTTCTAGTGAAATCGATAAATAGCAATGTTCTTGTTCTTGTATACAGTGGAGAGCCTGGAATCACAAGCTCCAAAACTTAAAATGAGGGAAGACCTCTGAGATTCTGGTCAGAGGCTGAAGAATGGTCAATTTTGAAGTCTGTGAAGTAGTGTGTAGTTGTTGCTTGCTGTTTGACTGACCACTAAGTTTTTTCTTTTTTCTTTCTTTCTTTCTTTTTTTTTTTTCAAAGAAACAAATTACTTTTTTGCCCACCACTTTTCTTCCTTCCACTATGATTTGAACTTACCTTGGAGTCAGATAACTATGTTTCACATTATAGAGATATTTCTTACTTATGCAGAACAAATCAGAAATACATGTTTTGTTTCTTAATAATTGAGGAAATTTGGTGTGAAACTTGGAGAGGCTGTGTGCAATCATGCCTTCCCCTTCTGTGCAACAGTAATTGTACAATTTTTCTTCCGCCTAACTCCTCTCTGATATGTTATAAGGTGATAGAAACATCATCGGACAGGAACTATGCACTGCATTTCAATAGTTCTACTTCATTATATTTTTATTTTATGATAGATTCATTTAACCAGAGTGAGAATATCATGCGACTTTCTATTACCTATTGCCATTTAGGATGACTATGCGAATATTGGACTATAGTTCTGATTTTGTTACAGGATGATGGTGGAAAAAAGATAGAGCTGAAGCCTGGGTTTTTGATGGAGCATGATCATAATGTACAGTTCAATTCTATCTTTAGATTCGTTTACCTATTTCATCCCTGGAAAATTACAAATACCTAGATTTCACTCCGTTGTTATTTTAGATCCTTAATTTTGACGCTACTAGATAAGTTTTTTATTTCAAAATCAAAATCTAAAAAAAGTATGGAGTAGAGGACAGTTGTTCGTGCAATTTTGGCACTGCAAAAAGGAAGTGGATACAAACAGTTTTACGCTCTCTATTGAGTATTGATTCTTTTCTCTCTGCATTAGGGCTGCAAATGAGCCGGACTAAGCTTTAGTATGTTTAATTTCATTTGTTAAGCATTTAGAGAACTCAAGCCCGAGCCCAATGAGAGTTCGACGAGCTGAGCTTGAGCCGAGTTGGCCTAGGTTTGAGTCGAGCTCAAGCTTGTTCACGAGCCTCAACGAGCCAAATATATAATATATTTATGCTTGGATACAGATCTAGAGTTGTCAATAATATTTGTATTATTTACATAATAAGTTCACACAAATACAAAATTATTGAAAAATATACATATATAGGTTTAGTTTTTACAGTATATGTAAAAGCTTATACATATACATGTTATAAAATTTTCTCTATGTTCGTATATGAGTTGATACATATACAAGTTATATAAGTTTATATGTGTTCCATTTTATACATTAAATGTTCATTATATAAATATACTCTAGGCTTGCAAGCCTAATCGGGCTGACTATTATCAGGTTCATGTTCGGCTCCTTTATTAAAGGATCCTAAAATTGAGGCTCTAGCTTTGGTTCATTAAATACATGAATCAAACTCGAACGAGTCAAGTCTCGGACGGTTTATGTTCGGTTCATTTGCAGCCCTTCCCCCTCTTCCTATCGTCTCAACATCCATTAATGAGCTATGACGGACGTTTACATCTATTACATCCATTAGAGCTTGAAGTCTAATCCATAAACATGATTTCCATTGGCTTCTAGGTTGGAGCAGTTGTAGTTGGATTTGATCGGTATTTCAACTACTACAAAATCCAGTAAGTTCTTCCTTTTTCTCATACGTATGTTAGCTTTCATAAGAAGTAGTTCCCATAGATAGGCAAATATGCTACGAGTGCTTTCATTGTGAAACATGTGTAACTTCTTGTCATTTAGAAAGATATATCTTGGGGAAGGAGCCCTGTTCTTATTCATGATAGACTAGTCTACCTTTGCTGATGCCCCACCTAGTATGGCAGGAACGGGGTTCTAGAGCACGGTATTGGGATGCATGTCAATATTGGTGATACAGCCATATATCAGCCGATATTGGACACCATCGGATGATACGTATCAGTATTAGAGGTCTAAAATCTTGTTACGTGACAACTAATATTGCACTGAGCTCAAGGCTTGAAGCTATTCTTTAGTCTTTAGGCAGCTCTTTTTTAGCTTTCGGCTAACTTGGTTCGTCTTGCCTGGAGAATGGGAAAAGTGAAAAAGAATGGGCCATTCTTCCTGTTGGAAACAATTATCGTTTATGGTAACATGTGTATTGTATCAATTAGAAAGATTGTAATAAATTAGGAAGATTTTAATTAGTCCAATTAGGTAGGTAGAATAATTAGATTTTATTTACCTTTAGATTTTATTTACCTTCCTTATTTGCCTTTGTATCCAGTCTATAAATAATTCCTCCTTGTGAGAAGAATAATATATCGTTCGAATCTTTCGACATGGTATCAGAGCGGGTTCCAGGAACCTGACTTTTCTTTCTCGTTACCTGTCTTTTTTCGTCAAATACTCTCTCTCTCTCTCTCTCTCTCTCTCTCTCTCTCTCTCTCTCTCTCAAATCGACCACAGTCGAAACCTCTCTAACCCTAATCAGCAACCCTCGATCCAGGAAAAAAACACCATCCAGCCGTGAACAGTGCTCGTGTGCACTGTAGCAGTCGTGAACAATGCTCGCGCACACTGTAGCAGCGTGAATAGTAACCCTAATCTTCTACCCAGGCTCGAAATCCTATTTTCTGAATTCGTACTTTCGAAATACAAATCGAACATACCTGATCAACATTCGAAGTCTCTCTCTGGCCCTCAATCAATCTTTCTGGAACTCGGTTTGTCTGTTACAGGTGTTCTGTAGGCTCTAAATCAACTGGGTACCCTCTCTTTGCACTTGCCAATCCTCTGGGTAACTCCTCTCTTTTTCGCTTGTGTCTTTATATCTTGAATTCATTATGGGTGATAAATCTAAGAAAACAGACACCCCTGAAACCTCTGAAACCAAGGATATTGTTAGGGATTATCGTCGGTCTCTAACCACAATTAAATTAAATGGATCTAATTATTTGTCATGGTCACGGGCTATGACTGTCTCTCTACGCGCAAGCGGTGAGAGTTCCTATATCACCGATGATCTATCTACTGATCCCGATCCCGCTTGGTCCCAACATGATGCTCATATAATGACTTTACTTTGGAATAGTCTCGAACCCGATATTTTTAATAATGTTGCTTGCCTAGAGACATCTAAAGCTGTTTGGGACACTCTCAAGGAATTATATTCCTCAGATCAGAATACTTCTCATATATATCAGATTTATCAACAGATTTTCTCTCTCCAACAAGGAGATCGATCCCTTGATGACTACTTCTCCACATTAAAAGGGATATGGGATGAGTTAAATGTTTATTAGCCATTATCCACAGACTTAAAGGTTTAGCAGAAATACAGAGATGACTTTCGGGTTTCAAAATTTTTGCCTGGACTAAATTCAGAACTTGCTCCTCTAAGTTCTCAGATTTTATCTGGCAAGGAAGTTCCTACTGTTGGTGAGGCTTTTGCTCGTATTCGACGGGCTGCTACGCAGTCATTTGGTTTAGATTCCATCGGCTACTTCATCTTCGGGAAATATTAGCATTCGATTCCATCGGCTCTAGTTGCTCCCACTGCATCCACTACTTCATCTTCGGGAAATATTAGCAATCACAGTACTCCCAGTCGTAATAGTTCCTCTGAACGTGGTGGTCGGCGTGGAGGACGTGGGGGAGCCATCTGCTCTTGCTCCTGCTCAGATTACTCATTGTGGTGCAACTAACCACGATGTTGAGTTCTGCTGGAAGCTTCATGGCAAGCTAGCTTGGGCTAATCAGGCTGCACTTGAGGGGGAGCCATCTGCTCTTGCTCCTGCTCAGATTACTATATCCAAGCTGAGTATGATTCTATGGTTCAAAGGGCTAATGCATCTTCTTCTTCTTCCACTGCGACCCATGTCGCCTCAGGTACTACTTGTCTTCACTCATCTTCTCGTACTCGCAGTACTCCTTGGATTCTCGATTCTGGTGCATCTGATCATATGACAGGTGACTTGTCCCTTTTGACTAATGTCGTTACCCCTTCTGTTCCTTCTTATGTTACTATTGTTGATGGCTCTAAAATTCTTGTTCGTGGCATTGACACATATTCCTCATCTGGTCTTGTTTTTCCTTCTGTCTTATATTTGCCACAATTCCCTTTTAATCTTATTTCCATTCATAAACTCTCTCATACTCTCCAGTGTTCTATACTTTTCTATCCTTCTCGTTGTGAAATTCAGGATCTAAAGACGCAGAGGATGATTGGCTTGGGGTATGAGAAGAATGGTTTGTATTTTACCTTCAGGAGGAGGGGCAGCAGCAGCCGACCACCTCTTCCATGTCATCTGCTCTACATTCTACTATCACACCTTATCAGTGGCATTATCGTCTTGGGCACCCGTCTTCTGTCAATCTTCGCCAAGCTAGTTCCCAATTTACCTAGTTTTTCTCCTTTTAATTGTGATACCTGGGAACTTAGTAAACACCACAGGGTTTCTTTTCCTTTACGTACTGAGTCACCATGTTTAGAACCTTTTGCTTTAGTTCATTCAGATATTTGGGGACCTTCGCGCACTACAAGCCTATGTGGTGCTCGCTATTTTGTTACATTTATTGATGATTTTTCTGGTTTAACTTGGGTATATCTTCTCAAAGATCGGTCTCAATTATTTTCTGTCTTTTCAAATTTTCATGCTGAGATTGTTAATCAGTTTAATGCTAAATTACATATTTTGAGAACTGATAATGCCCAAGAATATCTCTCATCAATTTACGCATTTTAATGAAGCTCATGGTATTATTCATCAAACCGCTTGTGTCACCACCCCTCAACAAAATGGGGTTACAGAACGGAAAAATGGGCCAATTTTAGCTGTAGCTCGTGCTCTCATGCTTCACATGCACGTTCAAAACATTTTTGGGGATATGCTGTTCTTACATCAAATTATCTCATAAATAGAACACCTTCTCGAGTTTTGAATGGCAAAATCCCTTATCAGGTCATGTTTCCTGACAAGGATCTTTATATCCTTCCCCCAAAATTTTTTGGTTGTGTTTCGTTTGTTCATAATTTATCCCCTGGTCGTGATAAGCTTGATCCTCGTTCTTACAAATGTATCTTTCTTGGTTACTCTCGGACACAAAAAAGGATATAAGTGTTATAGTCCCTGTTACGGAAGCACTTTGTGAGTGTTGACGTGACATTTTTTGAGACCATCCCATATTATTCCCTTGAAGGTGGACAGGAACCGCCACCCATAATGGTTGACCTTGGTCAGTCCCCTTGTCTCCCTGAGCTTGCCACTCGATCACTAATTACACAGGTATATGTTCGTCGTCCTTCCGCTGTCACTCCACCTGTTGCTACTACACATATAACTTTTGTACCCACATCATCTCCTCCAGGGTTTGTGGATCCTACTCTCAATCTTCCTATTGCTCAGCGTAAAGGTATTCGTTCCTGCACTTCCCATCCTATCTCTCAATTTGTGTCCTATGATCGTTTATCTCCCTCTTTTCGTGCTTTTTCTGTGTCTCTTTCCTCTATTGTTGCTCCTAAGTCTTATCAGGAGGGTCTTTCTCATCCTGGATGGCGTTCTGCTACGGAAGAAGAGATGCCTGCTTTGTCCTTGAATCATACTTGGGATCTTGCTCCCAAGCCTTCTGGAGCACATATTGTTGGTTGTCGTTGGGTATTTACTGTTAAACACAACCCTTTGGGTATTTACTGTTAAACACAACCCTGATGGCACTGTTGATCGTCTGAAAGCTCGTCTTGTGGCCAAAGGTTTCAGCCAAACCTATGGGCTTGATTACACAGACTTTTTCTGCGGTTGCCAAACTCAATTCTGTTCGAATTATTATATCTCTTGCCGCCAATCTTGATTGGCCTCTCCACCAACTTGATGTCAAGAATGCATTTCGTCATGGCGATCTCTCTGAAACCATCTATATGTCTCAACCACCCGGTTTTGAGTCCAAGGGGGAGTCTGTGTGTCATCTTCGCAAATCTTTATATGGACTCAAACAATCTCCCCGGGCTTGGTTCGAGAAGTTCAGTCGTACCGTCGTGTCTCATGGTATGACTCGAAGTCAAGTTGATCACTTCGTATTCTTTAAAAAGACCACTCGTGGTATTGTGATTCTCGTGGTTTATGTGGATGATATTGTCATCACCGGGAGTGATAGTGTTGGGATTCAAGTATTGATTTGTCATCTATGTTCTAGTTTTCTCACCAAGGATCTAGGCAAGCTTCGGTATTTTCTTGGTATTGAGGTTGCTCGTTCCAAAGCGGGCATCAGTTTATCACAAAGAAAATACACTCTCGATCTCTTGAAGGATACAGGTTATCTTGGTTCTAAACCTGTAGCTACTCCTATGGAGACTAATCTTAAACTCATGCCTGAAGATGGTGAGTTGGTTGATGATCCTGAGAGGTATCGGAGACTTGTGGGTAAACTTATTTATCTCACTATTACTCGACCCGATATCTCCTATGCAGTCAGTGTTGTCAGCCAGTTTATGACTTGTCCTCGAGTTCCTCATATGGAAGCAGTTGTTCGTATCTTGAAGTATCTTAAAAGTGCACCTGGATGTGGACTTCTCTACAAATCATCGGGACATCTTCGTATAGAAGGATATACAGATGCTCACTGGGCGGGTTCTCCTGCTGGTCATCGTTCTACCACTAGTTATTGCACCTTTATAGGTGGCAATCTTGTGACATGGAAGAGTAAGAAATAGTCAGTTGTAGCACGTTCTAGTGTTGAAGCAGAGTATAGAGCAATGACTCATACCACTTGTGAGTTGACTTGGTTGCGTACACTTCTACAAGAGTTTGGGATTCCAGTGCATGGTCCCACTCCTCTATATTGTGATAATCAGGCTGCTATCCATATTGCTAATAATCCAGTATTCCATGAGAGGACCAAACACATTGAAGTTAATTGTCATTTCATTCGGTCAAAAGTGGAATCTAAAGAGATCAGCACGCCCTTTGTTCCTTCAAGCTCTCAACTTGTTGATATTTTCACGAAGGCTCTTCCCAAGACTTCCATTAACTCTATCTGTCGCAAGCTTGGAGTATACGATGTATACGCTCCAGCTTGAGGGAGAGTGTTGGAAACAATTATCGTTTATGGTAACATGTGTATTGTATCAATTAGAAAGATTGTAATCAATTAGGAAGATTGTAATTAGTCCAATTAGGTAGGTAGAATAATTAGATTTTATTTACCTTCCTTATTTGCCTTTGTATGCAGTCTATATAAATAATTCCTCCTTGTGAGAAGAATAATATATCGTTCGAATCTTCGACACTTCCCACAAGTCCACCAAAGGCAAGGAGAGAAACACTTTTCTAGAGTTTTTTTAAAGCCTTTTAGCCTTCAGTAGGTCCCCCCCACCCCCAAAGATTAGGTCCTTATTTGTCTTACGTTTCCAGATCCTCTACTGAAGACTGATGTTGTAGGAACTAAGAAGATTTTTTTTTTCCCAAAAGGTTATATATATATATATAAGAAGTTTCCTGTGAGGGCTCCCTCACAAAAAAAATGCGGGAAAACAGTTGTGGGCCGTTGGATCCTATGCCCTTCATGCGATCCAACGGCTAACAGTTGTGGGCCGTTGGATCCTATGCCCTTCATGCGATCCAACGGCTAACAGTTGTGGGCCGTTGGATCCTATGCCCTTCATGCGATCCAACGGCTCACAACTGTTTTCCCGCACTTTTTTTTTGTGAGGGAGCCCTCACAGGAAACTTCTTGTGTGTATATATATATATATATAGGGAGGGCTTCTAGTCCGGACCTTCCATTTCCGGACCTCCATGATCCAAATTTTTTTTTGATGATCCGAGCCGTCCAATGTGTTCAGAAGGTGTTTTCAAGGGTCCCTCGCGGAAAATATTCAAAACAAAATATCGGGAAGGGCTTGATCCAAGCAGTTTTCGCAAAAATATAGACGGATCGGATTTTCCAAAAATAATTTGCAACACAAAAAAAGCCATGTTTTTCTTATTTCCGGGAGGTGTGGACTAGAAAATCCACCTATATATACTGCTTACAAGCCTCATGCCAAACGGGAATCATTAGTTTCTAATTTTACTTGCAAGTGCTTGTTGGTCCACGAAATATATATATATATATATATACGGAAATCTTCTAGTCCAAACCCTCCTGAGAATAAGAAAAAATGATTTTTTTGTTTTGCAAATTATTTTTGGAAAATCCGAACCGTCCAATGTGTTCAGAAGGTGTTTTCAAGGGTCCATGCGGGAAATCTTCAAAAACAAATACCGGGAAGGGCTTGATCCAAGCAATTTTCGCAAAACTGTACAGTTTTGCGAAAAACTGCTTGGATCAAGCCCTTCCCGGTATTTTTTTTTTGAAGATTTTCCGCGTGGACCCTTGAAAACACCTTCTGAACACATTGGACGGATCGGATCGTCAAAAAAATGCTTGGATTACGGAAGTCCGGAGTCCGGACTAGAAGTGGAACCTATATATTTACATCCGGACTTTTCATTTCCGGACCTCATGATCCAAACATTTTTTTGACGATCCGATCCGTCCAATGTGCTCAGAAGGTGTTTTCAAGGGTCCACGCAGGAAATCTTCAAAAAAAAATACCGGGAATGGCTTGATCCAAGCAGGTTTTGCAAAAAATATATATTTACATTTTTTGCGAAAACTGCTACGATCAAGCCCTTCCCGATATTTTTTTTTGAAGATTTCCCGCGTGGACCCTTGAAAACACCTTCTGAACACATTGGACGGATCAGATTTTCCAAAAATAATTTGCAACACAAAAAAAGTCATGTTTTTCTTATTTCCGGGAGGTGTGGACTAGAACCGTGGGCTATATATATATATATATAGGAAGATGTTCTATTGAGGACTCCCTCAAAGATCTCCTCCGTGAGGACCACCCCTTTTTTTATTTTCCGGACCAAATTTCGACGATCCGAACCGCTCAATGTGTTTAAAACATGTTTTCCATGGCCAACGCGAGGAATCACAAATAAAAATTACCCGAAAGGACTTCATCTGAGCGGTTTTTCATAATAACCGTACATATATAATTTATCGAAAAATGCTCGAATGAAGCTCTTCCGAGTATTTTTTTTTGGACGAATCCTCGCGGTGACCCTTAAAATCACGTTTTAAACACATTGAGCGGTTCGGATCGTCGAGATTCGACCCCGATCCATGAGGTCCGCAAATTACGAGTTTGAGGGAGTCCTTAGTAGAACGGGATCCTATAATATATATACTGCTTACAAGCCTCATGCCAAATTGGAATCATTAGTTTCTAATTTTATTTGCAAGTGCTTGTTGGTCCACGAAATATATATATTTAGGCAAATTTTCTAGTCCAAACCTCCCGAGAATAAGAAAAAATTGATTTTTTTTGTGTTGCAAATTATTTTTGGAAAATCCGAGCCGTCCAATGTGTTCAGAATATATACATTTTTTGCGAAAACTGCTTGGATCAAGCCCTTCCCGGTTTTTTTTTTTGAAGATTTCCCGCGTGTACCCTTGAAAACACCTTCTGAACACATTGGACAGATTAGATCGTCAAAAAAAATTTTGGATCATGGAGGTCCGGAAACGGGAGGTCCGGATAGAAAGGGGACCCTATATATATATAGGGTCCCCTTCTAATCCAGACCTCCGTGATCCGAGCATTTTTTTGACAATCCGAACCGTCCAATTTGTTCAGAACGTGTTTTCAAGGGTCTAAGAGGGAAATCTTCAAAAAAAAATACCGGGAAGGGCTTGATCAAAGCAGTTTTTCCCAAAACTGTAAATATATAGTTTTTGCCAAAAACTGCTTGGATCAAGCCCTTTCCGGTATTTTTTTTTGAAGATTTTCCGCGTAGACCCTTGAAAACACCTTTTGAACACATTGGACGGTTCGGATTTCCCAAAAACAATTTTTAACGTGAAAAAATTACATTTTTTCTTATTTACGGGAGGTCCTTACTATATATAGGAAAAACTTCTAGTCCACACCTCCCGAAAATAAGAAAAAATTGATTTTTTTTGTGTTTCAAATTATTTTTGGAAAATCCGATCCGTCCAATGTGTCCAGAAGGTGTTTTCAATGGTCCACGCGGGAAATCTTTAAAAAAAAATACCGGGAAGGGCTTGATCCAAGCAGTTTTCGCACAAAAAAAATCAATTTTTTCTTATTTTCGGGAGGTGTGGACATATATATATATATATATATATAGGTTCCACTTCCTATCCGGACTTAATGCCAAATTGGAATCATTAGTTTCAAATTTTACTTGCAAGTGCTTGTTGGTCCACGAAATATATATATATATAGGATTAACTTCCAATAAGGGTCCCTTATTGAAGTTAAAATGCGGACCTCACCTTTCCGAGCCAAATTTTGACGATCCGAACCGTTCAATGTTTTTAAAATGCATTTTTAAGGGCCCCCGCGAAGATTCGTCCAAAAAAAATACCCGTAAGGGCTTCATCCGATAGGTTTTTGTTAAAAACGTTATATATAGCGTTTTTAACAAAAACCGATTGGATGAAGTCCTTACGGGTATTTTTTTTGGACGAATCTTCGCGGGGGGCCCTTAAAAATGCATTTTAAAAACATTGAACGGTTCGGATCGTCAAAATTTGGTCCGGAAACACAAAAAAGGCTAGGTCCGCATTTTATTTTTCAATAAGGGACCCTTATTGGAAGGGGCTCCTATATATATATATATATATATATATATATATATATATATATATAGGGGCCGGTTCCCCTCACACTTAAAAAAACACATAAAAAAACACAACACTCTTCCGGGCTCCCTTGTGATGTTCTGAACCATTGATCTTGTTTAAATGAGTAAACTAAAACGTCCTGCAAAATTTCAACTCAATCGGATATCGGTAAGTGCTTGATCCAAACGATTTTAAAAACACTAGTTCCTGTCACATTTTTTGCAAAACTATTTGGATCAAGCACTTATCCATATCCAATTAAGCTGAATTTTTGCAGGATCTCCTATTTTAGTCATTTAAACAAGATCAACGGTTCAGAACGTCACAATGGGGCCCGAAACAAAATCGTGTGTTTTTTTATGTGTTTTTTATGTGTTTTTTTTTTTTTTTTTATATATATATATATATATATTTATTCAGTTTTTATTGAAAACTAATCGGATCAAGCCCTTCCCGGTATTTTTTTTCACTGATTTTTCACGGGGACCCTTAAAAACACCTTTTAAACACATTGGACGGTTCGGATCGTGAAAATTTGATCGGGAAATAGGAGAATTGGAGGGCTCCCTGATGGGCTTCCCATCAGGGAGTCCTGATGGGAAATATTCCGTGTATATATATATATATATATAGGGAGCACTTCTAGTCCGGTCTTCCCGTTTCCGGAACTCCATGATCCAAAATTTTTTTTGACGATCCGAGCCGTCCAATGTGTTCAGAAGGTGTTTTCAAGAGTTCCTCGCAGAAAATTTTCAAAAAAAAATACAGGGAAGGGCTTGATCCAAGCAGTTTTCGCAAAAATTGTAAATATACAATTTTTGCGAAAACTGCTTGGATCAAGCCCTTCCCGGTATTTTTTTTTGAAGATTTTCCGCGTGGACCTTGGAAAACACCTTCTGAACACATTGGACGGCTCGGATTTTGTTAAAACAATTTGCAACACAAAAAAAAAATAAAAAAGGCTCTAATCCGGGGGTCCGGATTAGAAGCTATGCCTATATATATATATATATATATATATATATATATATATATATATATATAGAGTCCGCTTCTAAAACGGGATTCCCGTTTCCGGACCTCCATGATCCAAACATTTTTTTGACGATCCGATCCGTCCAATGTGTTCAGAAGGTGTTTTCAAGGGTCCGCGCGGGAAATCTTCAAAAAAAAAATATCGGGAAGAGCTTGATCCAAGCAGTTTTCGCAAAAAATGTATATATATATATTTTTTGCGAAAACTGCTTGGATCAAGCCCTTCCCAGTATTATTTTTTGAAGATTTCTCGCGTGGACCCTTGAAAACACCTTCTGAACACATTGGACGGATCGGATTTTCCAAAAATAATTTGCAACACAAAAAAAATCATTTTTTTCTTATTTTCGGGAGGTGTGGACTAGAAGTTTTCTATATATATATATAGGTTCCACTTCCTATCCGGACTTCCGGACGTCCGTGATCCGAGCATTTTTTTGACGATCCGAACAGTCCAATGTGTTCAGAAGGTGTTTCAAGGATCTAAGCGGGAAATCTTCAAAAAAAAATACCGGAAAGGGCTTGATCAAAGTAGTTTTTCCCAAAACTGTAAATATATAGTTTTTGCCAAAAACTGCTTGGATCAAGCCCTTTCCGGTATTTTTTTTTGAAGATTTTCTGCGTAGACCCTTGAAAACACCTTTTGAACACATTGGACGGTTCGGATTTCCCAAAAACAATTTTTAACATGAAAAAATTACATTTTTTCTTATTTACGGGAGGTCCTTACTATATATAGGAAAAACTTCTAGTTCACACCTCCTGAAAATAAGAAAAAATTGATTTTTTTTGTGTTTCAAATTATTTTTGGAAAATCCGAGCCATCCAATGTGTTCAGAAGGTGTTTTCAATGGTCCACGCGTATTTACATTTTTTGCGAAAACTACTTGGATCAAGCCCTTCCCGATATTTTTTTTTTGAAGATTTCCCGTGTGGACCCTTGAAAACACCTTCTGAACACATTGGACGGCTCGGATCGTCAAAAAAATATTTGGATCATGGAGGTCCAAATATATACTTGGTCCACGAAACTTGTTGAGAAGCAAAACAGACCACGTGTTTTTGTTGGAATTCAATTTAGTTGGACATGTTCAATACATCCTCAGGGAAGAATTGCTACCCTCTCACTTATTTTATTTTCCTTTTGATACTTTGGTCCTTTCTTATCATGTTTCTCTTTCCTTTCCACTTTAGAAGATGTCAATAGCTCTAGGAATGAAGCTTTTTTTTTTTTTTCTCTCTATTTTTATTCCGAAATAGAACTGCTAGCCATACAAGGTTGTCTCAATTCATGATAATGTAATACTAAAAATCTTGTTAGCTCATTACGTACCTTTGTTTCACTTTCACCTTTAAAGCCATAAAGCCTATTTGCTGCATTTTTTTGTAATCTTTTGACTCTTTGTGATGTCTGAGATGTCTATTTTGTCTCATAATGAAAGGTATGGTACATTATGCATCCGGAAAAATCCAGGTTGTCTATTCATAGCTACAAATCGTGATGCTGTTACACATCTTACAGATGCTCAAGAATGGGCAGGTTCATGTCTTTGATCTCGACTTTTTAGTATTTACATAATTTGTTACATTTGATAACTTCTAAAAAAATGCCATAAAAGAAGTGTTCTAGCGCCTCATGATAGCTGGTACCTCTTTTATTTATGCGAGTCATAGAACTCAAACACTTATCAGACTTCCTGGATAGTGACCTGTTCCAAGGATGACCTCATTCGCTGAAAGCGAAGAACATTAGTTTTTTGCTATAAATTCTGAAAGCCACGGCAATTATGCAGGTTAAATTTGTTCTCAGAATAATAGTGTAGGAATTTAATTTTTTACTGATCATCCATCAAGCTTCATTAAGGTTTGAATTAGCGCTTGGCATTTGTTGAATAACAGTCCCCTGGCATGTTAGTTAACTGGAAAATTACCTCATAAAAATATTGAGGTGTTTTTTAAATGAAAATGGAAATATCAAGAGTGAAAACTAAACAAGCAGGGCAGTAGACCTTCTATTGGCAGATTCTGATTCTGCCTTGCAAAAGCCTTAGTTGGGTGTGGTTTGGATTCCTTACTAATGGACTCCATAACATAGCTCAAAACCAATTGGAAATGAGTGGAGAGTCCGCTCAGGTTCATGTACTAGTTTTGTGGGTTGTAATTAATCAATGTGGGACAAGCTCTAACACTCCACTGCAGGTGCGACCCTTGACCCGCGTGTGGAGAGGTAAACAACTGATACAGAACTTAGGGTTCGCAAACTGCAACGAAGAATGAGGTGCGCTTAAGACTCAAACAACGGGCAACCATTCAGAGAGTCTTGTCCAAAAGCCTCTGCAAGCCTAGCTTTGATACCATGTTAAAGCATCCAACTCAAAACCAATTGGCAATGAGTGGAGAAGCCGCCCAGGCTCATATATTAGTTATGGAGGAGGTTGTATTTAACCAATGTGGGACAAGCTCTAACAAAGATAAATAATAAAAAAATCAAAGATATGCATCTCTTTCCTATGTCTAGAATTACATCTTGGGCAGGTACCAACTACCAAGTCTTCATTGATTTGGTTTAGGACAAGAAATTCAGACTTAGCTATAGGTGGCTTAGGATTTTAGGGCGCTTAATTTGTATCTCACCTTTTCCGTTGGCTACTAACTAAAGTTGTTCCATTTTGGACCTTGATTTTCCATTCGATTTTAAGGTGTCTTGCGAGTTGTGAGCATTGTTCACAATTCACTAAATATATCTGACTTTTGTCATGCCAATGAGTACCCCGTTACCCTGCAATTTTCTTTTGGTCTTTCTTGCAAAGCAATCAATCTATACATGAGCAATGATAGCGGAGTAAATTAGTGTGGTGGTTATAGGGACCAAGGGACGTAATAACATTGTTATGTGGTGTTTTTCATTATTCTCCTCTTCAGACATTTTCTTTCTAAGATCATCGTAACAACACTTGGAATTACAACCAGTATGCCTTAGTAGTTCAAAAAGCCATTGGTTAAAATATTCCTGTAACCTTCATTGGTTATTTCTTTACGATTCTCAAGAATTTGAAGCGCGCAATATGTCCAAATTGAAAAGTTAAGGCTTTGAGACCATTTTTGAGCTTTTTCGTTAGTATTTTGGTAGGAATTTTACTCTTTCTAAGATCATCATAAACAACAATTGCAAGTACAGCCAGTTCTGCCTTTGTGGGTCAAAAAGCCATTGGTTAAAATATTCCTGTAACCTCTATGGTTATTTCTGTTATTTGAGAGAGAAGAAAAGTGTATAGGGTGTTTATTAACCTAACACATTAAAGCCTTTATTTATATAAGGAGCATCTTATTACACTCCTCCTCAAGCTGGAGAATAAATATCAATAAGTCCCAGCTTTAATTATCCAAAAAATAAGTCCCAGCTTGTCACAAAGTAACTCCAATCATGGCTTGAGCAATGGCTTAGTAAACATATAAGCTAATTGTGCGCTGGTGGACACAAATGGAGTAGCAATCACACCACCTGTCAAGTTCTCTCGTACATGGTGACAATCCACCTCATTGTGTTTAGTCTTCTCGTGAAACACTGGATTGGATGCTATGTGAATTGCAGCTTGAATATCACAATGTAGATTCATAGGCAACTGCACAGGGAATCCTATCTCTTCAAGAAATGAACATATCCACTCAATTTCACATGTCGTGTGAGCCATAGCTCTATATTATGCCTCGGCACTAGACCGTGCAACGACCATTTGCTTCTTACTTTTTCAATTAACAAGATTTCCACTAAGAAAGATACAATATCCTGTAGTGGACCTCCTTCCAGATGGTCGTCCTACCCAATTAGAGTCAGTAAAGGCCTCAACATGCAAATGTCCACTCACTTGATAAAACAAACCATGTCCTGGATGGGCTTTGAGATACCTCACAATTCTTAGAACAGCTTCCCAGTGTGGAAGTCGAGGAGCAGACATAAACTAACTGACCAAGCTAACTGCAAATGAGATATCTAGAGTAACGGTAAGATAATTCAGTTTTCCAACCAAGCGACGGTACTGATCAGGACTAGAAAGCAACTTCCCCGGCTCAACGCACAATTTGACATTAGGAGCCATAGTAGTCTCAACAGGCTTCGACCCCAATAAACCAGTCTCATCGAGGATATCCAACAAATATTTTCTCTGTAATAGGTTAACATCATTCTTAGACTGCGCTACCTCAATACCCAAGAAATATCGCAACTTGCCCAAGTCTTTGGTATGAAACTGACGTTGTAGGAAAAGTTTCAAATAATCTATACATTTCTGATTATCACCTATAATAATAATGTTGTCCACATAGACTATCAACAATATTTTCCTGTGGTCAGATGTGAGAAAAAACAGAATGATCAGAATGTCAGTGCTTCATGCCAAATCGCAATACAGCATCAATGAACTTGCCAAACCAAGCCCTCGTAGATTGTTTGAGCCCATAGAGAGCTTTCCGAAGGCAACATACCTGAGAAGACTCCCCCTGAGCAACAAGTCCTGATGGTTTCGCCATATAAACCTCCTCAATGGTTGCTCCATAAAACCATCAGCCAATGTAACACGAGAAGACGACCCAGAAGGGCGACAATTAGACAAGGTTCTAAAACTTGCTAGGCGCGCCCAGGGAGGCCGGGCACCTTCTAGCTTCCAGGGCCGAGTACTCGGCGCCTAATCGGGCAATTAGTCGGGATAGTCGGGATAGTCAGTCTAGTCGGGCTAGTTGGCGAGGGTCCTTCTAGCGCCTAGGCGGCGAGTACTCGGTCTTCTAGACCTTCTTTTAGAACACTGCAATTAGACATGATAGTAGAGACATATGATTGAAAACACCAGAATCAATGACCCAAGGAGCATGAGAGGCAAGATAAGCAAAGGGTTGACCTTTCTGAGCAAGCGTAGTGGTAAAGGTAGATGACATATGAGAAGACCGATATTGCTGATACTCATCCTCTTGAATAGTGACTACACGACGGGTGGTGCTAGACAAAAACAATGGACCATAATCCTCAGAAATTGTGACCTGGTGGGCAGATGGGCTACCATGGAGATCCCAACAATAGTGAATTGTATGATTATCAGCATTGCACCAGGTGCAGTGACGAGGCACCCGCCCCGGGCTCGGCCACCTCCTCCAAGTGATCAACCTACACGGGTCACTACCAAAACAACCAAGACTGAAACCACCTTGGCCCGAATCTTGTCTGAAACTACCACGGCCAACTCCCCCTATCATCGGACCACCACGAGTGTAACCACCATGGGGAACCGTAGTGACTAAAGCTGAACGGTCAGAAGGTAACTGAGATGCAGAAGTAGAACCAACATCAGAAATAGTGGCATGTTGGATACGAACTGAAAACCTCACCAAGAGCTGGTAAAGTCTGTTCTCCCAAAAGTTACGAACGGACTAAATCATAGGTAGGAGAAGGAAAATTGGACAGAAATCGAGCAATAAACAGAGACTGTCGCTGACGCCCCATAACTCAATATCAACAAAAATAGGGTGAGCAATCTTGATCTCTTCACAAAGACCACAAAACTTAGCATAATGAGTTTTCAAACATTGTTGGCCCATGGTTAGAGAGAAAAATGCTTGATGAAGATCATATGTCGGACGAAGATTGTTAACCCTATAATACATCTCCTGAGCCTGTCACCATACAAGCTTGGCTGTGGGTAAAAACATCAAAGGGCCACTAATCTCGGGTTCCATACTATTCCATAAGTCCGTGCTAATGCGAGCGTCCTCAGATTTCCATGCAACAACTATTGAACTAGTTTGCGCAGGAGGATCATCAATGAGCCTCTGTGAGGTTGTATCACCCTCAAAATAGACCTCAACAGCCTTGGCCCAAAGAGCATAATTCTTATCATTAAAAAAAAATGGAGGTAATAGGCCTCCTGTCACGGAACCGAGAAGACGAATTAACAGTAGCAAATATAGAACTAGAAACAGAACTTGACTCAGATGTCATTGCAGATTAATCAACTCAACTGAACCTGTCACTAAAAACAAGCAACGCCAACAACCCAAACAAACGAGAGAACACGACAGAGCAACCCAGTACTGCTCAAATCAAACTCTGTCAACAACTAACATACCAAAAAAAAAAAAAAACTATAATCTGGACATCAAAAAACAGGAGCAGCCATTGATAACAAACGAGGAAACGCCGAGCACCAACCACATAAGAGCAGCAACAGAGCGAAACAGCAACATAAACAGGAGTCATGACTTACCACATGAAATCAAGAGATGTAAAATCAATCAACCCTGAACCAGATGCAACCAGATCACGACAGAGTGCAAATAGCTTTGAAATCAAGTTGTTGAAGGTTGAATCAAACTAGGTGGGATTCGAATCTGAACTGGGTTTGGATTTCTGGAATTTTTTTTTGGAGGGTCATACAAGGTTCGGTTTAGGGTTTTTTGGTTAATAGGAGGATCGATTTTAGGGTCTGATGGTCGAAAGTCACTGGTAATGGATTTCGAGGGCTGACAGTGTTCGGGTAATGGATTTCGAGGGCTAACAGTGGTTGAATCTTACTGGGTAATGGATTTCAGAAGTTAACAGTGGTCGAAAGTTACTGGGTAAGAGATTTAGATGTCAGATGTCTAACAGTGCTCGGTTTAGGGGTTTCAGGCTTGTGGGGGTTTCGATGTACAGGGGTGGATTTTGTGAAGTTTGGTTTAAGGTTTCTAGGTTGATGATGAAGAGAGATGGGTGACAATGGGATTTCGATGGGTTTCGATTTAGGGTTGCAGTGTTGAATATGACGTATGGTGGTGGTGGTGGTGGTGGGTTTTGAAAGTGGTGGTGGTGAGCGGCGGCTATGTTGGATCAAAGTTAGGCCCTAATACCATGTTATTTGAGAGAGAAGAAAAGTGTATAGGGTGTTAATTAACCCTAACACATTAAAGCCTTTATTACATATGGAGCATCTTATTACACGTCTCAACATAACCAATGTGGGAGATAAAGATAACATCTATTCCAAACTCTATTCTGACAATTTCTTTAGGATTCTCAAGAATTTGAAGAGTGCAATATGTCCGAATTGAAAAGTTTTAGGCTTTGAGACCATTTTTGAGCTTTCTTGTAAGTATTCTGGTAGGAATTCTACTCCAGTATTCTTAAATGGTCTTGCTCAGGAATCTGCATGCACTGTATGCGTGAGATCATGATTATGAGGCGCTTTGAGATTGCTTTATCAAGCTAAAGGTGATTACCGCGGTTTTGTTGATTTCGTGAATATCATTCTCTGTGTGAATTGAAACCCACATTCCTTTTGCTTGACAATGATCAAAAGGTTCCATGTTTGAGAGTGAGGAAGGTATGGAGCTTAGTGACTCTTGGATCTTGTGATGATAGATCTTTTGAAGGGAAACAATGCTCTATTATTGTTCTAAAAGGATGGTCACTACTTTGGTGTAACTACATCTTCTGATCTGCTTAGATTGTTTTGTACAGTTTTTGGGTGATCTGCTCCTTTTTTTTTTTTTTTTCCCCGTATGAAACTCCTTATTCCTCAGACATAACTCAAATTAAAAAAGGAGCATCAAGGCACCCTCTCCTCAATAGGTAGCTCTCAGGTTGAGTTCTACCCAATACCTTGTAAAAAGCTATTAGAGCTAGAGTACCTAGGGACGGAAGGTCCGTGTCCTTGTTCTCAATGGTACATGTACTGTTGAGTTGTGCATGAGTGGGAGTGTGAAGCAAAGTCCTATAGAGAAGTAATGTGCCATAGATAAGTGTGAGGAGTCTAAGGACACCCTCCTCAAGAGTGAGTTTTGGGGTTGATTTCTATCAAATGCTGGACAATATGGTATCAGAGTTGGCATACTCACGGATGGGTTAGGTGTGTGTCCCTCGTCTAAAGCAAGCACTACCAAATGAGGTGCTTGTGCAAGGGTGGAAGATGTTACCCTCACCTCCAGTTGCGGATGCATGAATTAACGTACTTGGTGCACCTATTATTTCTAACAGTGAATTATTTTTGTAATCCGTCTGCTGCAAGCCTAATTTCCATACACTCAACTATTCAAAAGCTCCATGGATGCATACTAAGTAATCCAATAATCAAGAGTCAAGCAAGATTATTCTAGGCAAATACATTTGAAGCCTTGATTCTGTCAATAATCAATGTAAATGACGAACCCCAATTTTGTTTAACAAAGGAATAATCAAGAGACGATCCAAACAACCTACTTTATAGTTTAAACTCATAATCCGCACAAAATATATTACCAGTCTATTCTTACATGAAGTACTAGGAAGCGCAAGTCAGAGAGAGGGATTTTCGTTAAAATGTGAGAGAAGAGAGACTGGAGAGAAATAACTAAAATATTATTGTTTTAATTGTATATACAAGGGAAATGTTACAATACACACCTCTATTTGAGTGTTATGGCATGCATCCCTTGAATTTCCTTGAATTCATAACCTTTTAGAAAGAAATTCATGACATTTGTATAAAATTCATAACATCTGTATAGGAATTCTTAATGTTAGCTTAAAAATTCATGACATTCCCAAAAAAAAAAAAAAACTCATAACATAACGTGCAAATTTTATGAAATTATATACTCCCTCCGTCCGGATTTGTTAGTTCATTTTGGGAGTTCGTGCCACTTTTCAAATGATTATAACAAGATCTGTATTGGACATATAATTACCTACCAATTTAAAGATATCACTAATTTTTATTCGGTTGCAATAGAATGAGGGACAAACAAATCCGGACAGAGGGAGTACAAAAGTTATGAATTCAAGATTGATGTTATCAATTTTTATTTCAAATTTTATGAATTCAAGGTGATTCCAGAGGGTGCGTACCATACACATCCAAATAGAGCTGTCAGTTGTGGCCCTTCTCTTTATAGTAAGGGGTCTAGCGTAATTGTAGTGGAGTCACGTGTCCCCACTTGTCCTGTTTTATGTCCGCCCTGGTTCCACCCAAGACCGTGTAGTACTCCGGAACTCATTTGACCCATATTCAGTTCTGCGCAACTTGTGGTTTACAACAGAATCATATTTGTTGTCGTTGATTTGTTTTTTGTTTCATTTGCTTCAGGTGGTGGTTCCATGGTTGGTGCCCTCGTTGGATCTACTCAGCGAGAACCGCTGGTAGTGGGAAAGCCTTCTACTTTTATGATGGACTACTTAGCAAACAAGTATGATGAGTATCTTTCTCTTTCTTATCCGCTCATGCATATTTTTAGCAACAACTTGATTGTTGAATTAAGAAAAATATAACAGTATAGAACCGAAAATGTTTCTCTTGGGTTGGCAAAAGCAGTATTAGTTTGTTAGTGCTCTATCATGGAGATTGAACTTTCATGTCTTGTTTGATCTGCTAGCTGCAACATCTCAGATGTCACTACTCAGTGCTCACAACCACTAAAGAAAAATGCTTCATCATTGATAATCAGCAGGTGGATCAGTTCTGATACTTCAACTTTGAAGATTAGCTAACTTCATATCATACTACAGGTTCGGCATTCTAAAGTCACAGATATGCATGGTTGGTGACAGATTGGATACAGATATTCTTTTTGGACAAAATGGTGGCTGCAAAACCCTTCTTGTGCTCTCAGGTCACCACTACTGAACAGATTTTCCGCCTACTTCCAATTTGATGTGATATGTTATCTAACAAGAGTTTCTTATTTCTGTTTGTAGGTGTAACTAGTTTGTCAATGCTTCAAAATCCTAACAATTCCATCCAGCCGGACTTTTACACCAACAAGATTTCAGATTTCCTCTCTCTTAGAGCTGCTACTGTCTGAGGGACATGACATCACAGATTTTGCATGCCAATTACCAGTGGCGTAGCCAGAAAATCGTACCAGTGTGGGCACAAATTTTTTGTGTGTAAAAAAGATCTAGTATATTGTAAGAATCTAACTTGCATGCCTTGATTTTCATTCGACTTTTATTCAAGAGACTTGTATTTTGTGATAATACTAGGGAATGCCCGTGCCTCGCGACGTAATTTGACATCAACCTAGTGATTTACGGTTCTGCTATTTATCACTGTAAATAGTTCAAGACTCTCATCCGAATTTTCACCTAATATCTAAACCAATGGGCAATGTAAGAATCCTAATAATTTTGAAAATTTTCACCCATAAAATTAGCAAGACACTCGAGAGCATTCTCGAGTCTGAAAAAATTAATCATCCAAAATTTCTAATCGAAGTGTTTTTTACAATGGAAATTACTAACCAACTAGTTACTTATATCACACCATGCACAATATCAGTAGCCCAACAACTAAAATAACAAAAAAACAAAAATCATTGATATATCAAAATCATCTCTATTGCCAGTTGGAGTTTCCAGGACACTCAAAGCATTCTTTTGCAGCTCCACTTTGACCCAAATATTTGCAAATCCTGCATGTCAAAACAATTATCAGCAGCAGGTAATTATAGCCATAGGTTATTCAAACGTCTTAAAATAAAAAATATTATAACTTATGGAGCATCGACACGGACACATAATGACATTGACACTCCGACACAAACTTCAATAAACTGGAGGACACGCTTTTCAAAGTGTCCTTTGAGTGTCCAAACTAAAAACACTTTGGATTTGAGTGTTAGACACGTGTTCCTATCAATAAGTGTAAGCCACATGTCCAATCGGTAAGTGTTTGACACCTGGAAACTACTGATTTATTTTATCAAAAGGAAAATAAAAAACTTACGAAACAATAGAATGTACATGTCGAGACCCAGATTCTCATACCAATGCACCTATTTTGGACAATGAAGTTCACTTGCCTATTGAATGGGAGATTGAACATGGAAATCCTTGACCAAAATATTCACATTGAGCAGATTACAATACAAAAATCTTTCTTCCATTGAGTTATTTCACGGGCTCTCACAGCCAGTGTTCGTTCACTTTTAGCAGACATCAAACTAATACTCTATTGCCAAGCCAAAGAAGAAAAGAAAAGAAACTCTTGCACCCTATAAAGTACATAAGCTTAAGGGAGATTCCGACAATATCATGTCATCCATTTTGTCATTTGATTCATTACTTCACCGGCCTAACTATTTAATTAAACAATTTCTTGTATTCTAATTATCCATTTCTAAGGGAAAAGATAGCAATCTTTCCATGAACACAAACCTGATCAAACAAAAGTAGACCAACCCACTCATTAAGATCATATATCCAACCAAACCAAACTAAACTGAGGCATATATGCATCAAATTGAGCATTAAAATGGAACCAAAAAAGTAAAGAACAGAGCTATAAAGCACACACACCGACACGGATACGGAATACGGAAATTCTAAAAATATTGATACGGATACGGTATGGGACACAGAAAAATAATTTAGTTCAAGGGGGGGGGGGGGGGGGGGGGGGGGGGGAGAGAGTGTGTGTGCGCGAGTGGGACATACGTGTCCATGCCGTGTCCCCCTCTAAAAAATAATTTCATTTTAAGGGACACGCCACGTAGCATGTCCAACACGTGATAAAACGTAATGAACACAAATTACCAATATTGGAAGTTCAAGAGTTGGCTTCGAAGTGTTGCACTGATGATAATGAGACGTAGCAAGTTCCCGACCCAGGATTCTAATGTTTAATGGGAGGATTAGCATCTGTATTCCTTAAACTTTAGGACACATTCCAAACTTAACGAAATAAGGACACATTCTAATGTTCCTATGCCCATTCCAAACTTGTATTCCTTAAACTTTAGGACACATGAGTCAATGAAGGAACTTTTTAATCTTTTTATCATACCCTTTTATCATGCCCTTCCCCATCAGTGAACATATATATGTTATGAACACCTAGTAGGCGCTATTGATACAAACTCATGGGTAGAACTCACCCTTGAAAACCGGCTTACAAGGAGAGGGTGCCCAAGAGCTTATATGCACAAGACCAATCCCATACTTCGTCAATGTGGGACATTAGGATCGTAACATACCACCACGCTCTGCAACCGACGTCTACGGCGGCCCACTCTATCGACACTGACCCAATGGTAGCCCTTTCTCTTTTTGGCGGCTCCACTCACCTATCAGTATTCAATACTTTTTAGGTATTTTAATCCAGCCTATAGGTCGCCCCCTCCGTGGGTCAAATTGCAACGTGGTGGCTAGCTCTGATACCAATGATACAAACTCAGGGGTAGAACTCACCCTTGAAAACCGGCTTACAAGGAGAGGGTGCCCAAGAGCTTATATGCACAAGACCAATCCCATACTTAGTCATTGTGGGACATTAGGATCGTAACAACTATCTTCTTCACATGCCAATAGGGTTAAGCATCATATCTCAGTTTAACGAAATAAGACGTCAAAACACAATTAGGACATGGAAGCGACAACACAACAGTTTTTGATAGCATAAAAGTACCTCGAAACATGGGGCAGTGGGGTCAGTCGTGTATCCTGATCGACCAAGGTCAGCCATTTGGAGGTCAGACCAAAAATAGGAGGGGTAGTCGATCACTTGCCAGAGGAAGAAAAGGAGTCGAACTGGTGCTTGTTGATCCTCCGTCAATGGAGTTACCACTGTCTTTTTTATGGATAGAGGGAGAGAGAGAGCGCCATGGTCCAGTGTACAAGAGAGAGAGGTAGCAATGGGAATTGGCTTAGTGAGGAGGGGGATATTAACCATCACCTAGGTAGTTACTTTTGTAATTTATTCAAAGCCAATGGTCAGAGGAATATGGATGAAGCCTTAAATGTCGCCTCTCAAACCATTTCACCTGCCATGAACCGAGAGCTTATTCGCCCAATTTCAGAGGAGGAGATTGAGTAGGCATTGTTTCAGCTGGGGTCCCTCAAAGCCCCGGGTCCGGATGGGTATCCGGGTTTTTTCTACCACAAGTATTGGGAAATAGTAAGAGAAACTACAATTTCAGCCGTGAAGAGCTTTTTTTATTCTAGTTTCATTCTGAAGGAGCTTAACGTCACAAACCTTGTCCTCATCCCAATAAACTTGGCCCCAAAATCTCTTACCCAATACCGACCCATTTCCCTCTGCAATCTCAGCCTCAAAATCATCACAAAAATCTTGGCAAACCGTCTCAAGCCTATCCTTGATCAAATTATCTCCCATCAACAGTCAGCTTTTGTGCCCGGGAGACTCGTTCAGGACAATACATTATTGCGCATGAGGCCTTTCACCACATGAGGATCAAGAGAAAGGGAGGCCAGCAACAAATGGCGATTACTCTGGATTTTAACAAAGCTTACGATAGAGTTGAGTGGGATTTTTTGCAAGAGATTATGATAAGGATGGGCTTCCACGAGACATGGATCCAATGGGTAATGCAGTGCATTACCACTGTGAAATTTCAGATTTTTGCCAATGGAGAAAGAAGGTCCACGGTTCATCCAACCCGGGGTTTGCGACAAGGTGATCCGCTCTCGCCCTATTTATTCCTGCTGGTCATAGACGTGTTATCCAAGCTGGTGGCTAAGGAAGTAGCTGAGAACAGAGTTTCAGGAATTAAACTTAAACCCACTTGTCCAATCCTCTCCCATTTGTTATTTGCGGATGATGCGATCCTGTTCTTAAAGGCGAATAAGGAAGAATGTGGTCATTTGATGAGAATTCTGGAGCTTTATAATTCAGCTTCTGGATAATCTCTCCAAATCTGCCATTAGTTTCTCCTCTAATGTACCGACGGATCAGTGTAAGGAGTTATGTGATTCGTTGCTTTACTGAGTAAATCGGCTAAGTATTTGGGTCTCCCCGCTACGTGGCGAATTTTTGGTGGGGAGGGGACCCTGAGAACAAGGGGATTCACTGGGCATCCTGGAACCGTGCGACACTTCCTAAATCCCAAGGGGGTCTCCGATTTCGGGAGTTCAAGGCCTTCAATCTTGCTATGCTCGCAAAGCAAGGCTGGAGACTTACTATCAACCCACACTCGTATTGGGGGAAGTTCATGAAGGGACTGTACTTCCCAAATTCTGATTTCTTGCATGCGTCAAAAGGGAGAAGGGCATCTTGGGCCTGGACTAGTCTCGTTCAGGGGAGAGAAGTTTTACTAAAAGGTGTCCGTTGGCAAATCTTGGATGGCTTGCGGATCCATTTTTGGGATGTTAAATGGTTCCCTCCCTCGAAGGATTTCAAAATCCATTCGGCACGCCCTCCTGACTGCTCGGTGGATGTGGTTAACGATGTCATTGATTTAAGGAGTAAAACGTGGAAGGAAGGGGTGATTAGAGCTATTGTGTCACAAGAAGAAGCTGACGAGATTATCAGCATGCCCATATCTCATTGTGCTAAACCGGATTTCTTGGTTTGGCATCACAACCCGAGTGGTAACTATACCGTGAAATCTGGATATCATCTGGCAGTGGCTGAGATCAGGGATAAGTCTCCAACCCAAGCTTCTTCTTCGTTCCAACCACCCAAGGAAGTTTGGAAGTTCATCTGGAATTTGGATGTCCCTCCTAAGCTAAAGCATTTTTGGTAGAAATCTTGCTGCAATCTCTTGGCTACTAAAGAAAACTTATATCGGAGAAGATGCAACCCATCTCCTTTATGCCCCATATGTCTTTTGGAAGTAGAATCAGTGGAACACCTCTTCTTCAAATGTGATTGGACCATGGTCACGTGGTTTGGCAGTAGTTTAACGTACAAAGTGGATTCGTTGGCCATCTCGTCTGTCATGAAGTGGACCATATCCATGATGGAACACTTTGATTCAGCTACAGAAGGCCGTGACTTCATGAGCAAGTGTGTTGGTCTATGTTGGCAAATATGGAAGGCGAGAAATGATTGTACTTTTAACGGAATCCCAGTTGATCCAATTGTAGTGAAGGAGAAAGCAGAATACTGTTGGAAGGAGTATCAGAACTGTCTACTTACCCGAGAGGTTAATGAATCCAGAGAGTGCCAAGACAACAAGACTTCAAGTTGGTCCCCTCCGCCTATGGGACAAGTGAAAATTAATTGTGATGTGGCCATTGAGAAAGGGAGCACAAGAGCGGCCATTGCCGCAGTGATCCGCAACCACAGGGGTAACATTCTGGATGGCCGAGCAACCTCTGTCAGAGTCTCTTCTTCTCTCCAGGGTGAAGCACTTGCTGTTAGGCTGGCTTTGTCAATGATCCAATCCTCTAGCTACAACTGGACTTCTATTGAAAGCGATAATCAGAGGGTATCAAACTATGCTCCACTGAAGATGCACCGCCATGGGTTTGTGCAACTGTCATTGAAGACATCAGGAGTCTAGCCCGTATGGTTAATGTTTCTTTTATATGGAATTCCAGATCGTGTAATAGAGTAGCCCATTGGATTGCTTCGAATCGACTTAAAGGGAGCCTCCCCTCTGATTGGGTGTCTAATCCACCTCCCTCCCTTTCTAGTATTTGTAATAGCGAGGCCTCTTTTGAGGATGTTTGAGTTATATAATTGTCTTGCAGTTCAAAAAAAAAACAAAAGAGAAACTGATCTGGAAATCGCAGAGAAAGGGGAGTAGGGGAAAGTAAGAGAGAGACAAAAAAATAGTCCACGTTTTTTTAAATTTTGAATCCAAGATCAATCACTCTGTTTGGTTGAGAGTTTTGAGAAATATTTTTGAGATAGTGTTTGGATGCATTTTTGGAAAAAGTAATAATTAGAGAGAGGTAGAGAGAGAAATGAGAATTAATGATTGGAGAAAGGGGTATGAGTAGAGAGAGAAATGTGATTAATGATTGGAGAGATGAAAGATGAGGAAAGAATCATTTTGGAAAATTTTTAGAAATGTGGAGTGAACACAGTTGCTTTTGAGTTGAAAGGTTTTTTTTTTGTTTGATTCCTCCCAATGTGACACTTTTGAGGGGGAACTCTGAAAATTTTTAAGTCATCCTAGCCCTCGGTGTAAATGAAGGGTGAGGATTTATGTAGACAAAATGTGTAAATTTGAAAACCACTCTAATTTGTTTTATAGATAGTAAATATAATTCCATAAACAGGTAATAATTTTGAGGCAAAAATTCAGTGAATTGAAGTTGGTTCGTGAGTAATTAGTTATTTAGTGATCTCAGGCATCGCCACTTGGTTCCCTAACATCCCTCTCCATCATTTTTTTTTTATCCGCCTTCATCATCATATATATATTGGCTAGTCTTGAGTCTCACATAAATGTGTAGGAGAATGGCCTTATAACACTATGCGGTGGTGCTCCCGAGCACTCAATAATTTTCCGTATCCAAAAGTGATGTATCAATTGAAACTTAAATATATTTTTCTACATAAATACCACAAAAAAAAAACCCCTCAAAATCTAGTGTGGGTCTGCCCACACTGGTTTTCTAAGGTGGCTCCGGCACTGTTAGTCACCTTGTCTCAACTTACGTAGTAGTTTTGGTGACAATTGATTTCCCTGCGAAAAGGGTTATTAACATTTGAAGTTGGATAAAGTGATTTGTACTGCGTTGTCTGACATCAAAAAGAGTATTTTGGAGTACATGTTACATTTTTTATACAAATGTCTGTTCCATTTTTATTCTATTTTTTTGCTGTCTAGTGTGAGAAGAGAGAGTGAAAGTGAAGTGAACCCTCTTTTCTTTCCCTTTGTGTTTATCCTTTTTTTTTCCTGTGTATCCTATGATTTTGTTTAGCACACTCTTAGTACTGAACTACTCCTTATCCATAAGGGTGCTACCTCTACCATATTTGTAGCCAGATCATGATTTTCTATCTTAATTCCTCCGTTCATTTTTAAGTGTGTTACTTCGTATTAAATCCAACTTATTAGAAAAACATCATTACTCCTTTCACATCAACTTTTACCTCCACTTTACACCTTTCATATCAATTTTTATCTCTACTTTTTAGAATTGTCCTCCACTTTTACCCTTTAACTCTTTTATCATTAATTTTTCAAAATGGCAAAACAGTACACAAACTTTTACCCATTAACTTTTCAAAACACACAAATAAGGGACAACCCAAAATAGAATACTCAACAATTAATAAGGGATAGAGGGAGTATGATGTTTCTAAACTCGATGAGATCTTTGATCATTCATTATCAGCACAGATTATTAAATTGCCAAAGGGAGCAAGCAAGCAAGCAAATATCCCGACATCTGAAGAAAGGAGGGAGGGGTAGAAAGTGTTGTAAATGACATGATTCTCGGGTTGCATTTTTTTATTTATGGTTCCCAAGTGCTCTTCAAAGGGCCATCGGCATGGAGATTAAGGATCCCTTTGTAAAATACAAGAGATGGGCATCAATAGACTTGGGCCTGATTGTAGACACTACATTAACCACAAAAAGTCGTACCAAAAAACCAAAAATGGTGTAAGAAAAACTACAAAATTGTGTAACAAAAAATTAATATCATAAATTGAAATAGCATTTATAAAAATAAAAATAAAAAGACATAATATTCTCACCATATCATGCATAACATTTACCAAAAGAAGGCATAAGATATGACAAAACAAAACTTTGTAAATATGCTCCATCTAATCCATACCTTTGTTTTATTAATACTACTAATTCATGTCAATCACCTCCTACCAAATATTGTGCATTGATCCCAAATTCTACTCAAATTCAACCACTTCCTTGTCTCACCAGATAGCGTACACACCTACGCAGCAGACTTGCCATGCCACTTAAATTCCACCGCAAAAAAGTCCTTTAATAGTCAACTCATTAATTTACTTGGACACCAGATTCATCATAATCACTATTTATTAAACTATTGGGTGTTACACTTGGTATGAATTGAAGAAAAAGATTGTACAAAAGCATACTTAGCTCACTGGAAGACTAGCAAGGGGGACTACCACCACTCCGCCGGATATCAGACTGACATGAGATTTCTTGATTCAAAGAGCCACCATTTTGCAGCTATAAGCATAATAAAATGCAAATTCAACCACTTCCTTGTCTCACCAGATAGCGTACACACCTACGCAGCAGACTCGCCATGCCACTTAAATTCCACCGCAAAAAAGTCCTTTAATAGTCAACTCATTAATTTACTTGGACACCAGATTCATCATAATCACTATTTATTAAACTATTGGGTGTTACACTTGGTATGAATTGAAGAAAAAGATTGTACAAAAGCATACTTAGCTCACTGGAAGACTAGCAAGGGGGACTACCACCACTCCGCCGGATATCAGACTGACATGAGATTTCTTGATTCAAAGAGTCACCATTTTGCAGCTATAAGCATAATAAAATGCAATAAAGCTCTGAAACTACAAAGAAAGAAAGACGGATTCTCATATCGTTAGTTGTTCACATAGACTTGGTATAAGAAACAACTTATCTTTTCAAATTTAACAGCAATAAAAACTACTAAACTAAGGATGTAATCAACACGACTAAATCTCAAAGGAAACATGTTAAACAACAGATGCTTAACATCTGAGAAAGGAGATAGATGTCCAGCATAAACTCACTTTCCTACCTTGTACCGCACCACGGAATGCAGCTAGCTCATACTTTTTCAGAAACATATCTCATCGTTTGGATTCCATTCCATCTTATCCATCTGGCTAATACCCGTTGCCCAAACGCTAAAAATAGCGATGCAAGCATAGAACTGCTAAAGTTCTAAAGGCAACTTGTCATCATGACCATGGGGCGTGATGCTCTTGCTTGGTATCAAACTATGCTACTTTGATGCCAGTCAAGAGGCACAAGAGGATTTCATGAAAACAGTAAGTCGATGTAAACAAGTACCAAATAAAGTTACCTGGTATATAGTTCCAATAAATCCCGAAGGCATAGCTACAAAAATGATGAATAAATGTTAGCACTAAGTCAATGTCACTGTGGAAAGTATGAAAAACGAAGGTTTACATGTGGAGTAGGTAAAATATTTAAGGATATGCTGTATAAGGACCCTTAAATTCAAACTCCATTTTAATGTACACTTGGTGCAAACGAATTTTAATTACTGTTAAAGCATGTTTTCACGGATGTATATGTACTGGGTATGTGTATCTTGGTGTACTGGGGGTTCAGTGGATGGTGGGGATATGTATTTTGAAGTTGGGGGTGTTGAAAATGTGTTAGAAATGATCGGGGGTTGAATCGGTGGAAGTACAATGAAATTTCAAAAAAATTCCAGGAGATACCAGTATCCATGTGTTTATTACCACTACCGGTATCCATAGATCAGTGTCGTTTTCAGAACATTAGATACTATTGACACCAGTGTCTAGAGCCAATTTCTGTGAATTTTTGTGCGTGATCAGCACCCTATAAAAAGGGGTCCTTGGGTTTCTTTTCATTCCAAACACGATTTCTAACCTTAAAACTCACCCCTCCACCTTCTCTCTTCACCCCTACCTCAAATCTTGTGATTCTAACCTTATTCCACCTTAAAACTTCAAGATCTACACACTGGGTTTAAGAATCTCCCTTGGATTTCTTTTTGCACTCAAGGAGGTAAGAACACTTGGTTTGGGTCATGTTCTTGCTCCATCCACGTTTTTTTCTCTATCCTTGTTTGTAAGTGAAATCTCACGATTGTAGCATGTTGTTTACTTGATTTAGACTTTGAATCTTGATTTCAAACTCGAGGGAGGCGATTATTGGTGTTTGGAGGCCAGGTCTTGATTTTGTAAGAGTTTTGCTCAAAACCTTCTTTGGTATGAATCTCTTCTCTCTCTCTCTAAGTGTTAATGTGTTGGTTTGATGCCTTAATTAGTTTGAATAATTTGTTTATCTTGATTTGGGTCGAAACCCTTGAATACTTAATTGATTTCCTACGTTAAAGTGATTTCTCCTGAGTTGAAAAAGTAAGAAGTGATTGAATGAGATTGGAATGTGATTACTAGGGCCACCATTTGGTGCATCCCTGGGCATGGGTGACAAGGCCCATGAATCTCGGTTACTAGGACCACCATTCGGTGCGTTCTTGAGCATGGGTAATGAACTAGGCCCATGAATCTCGGCAGAGGGCAACGAGGTCCTAAGGAGACGTCCCGAACACTCGGCAAGGATTATGGGATCCAACATTCCCAGTCAATGAAATGTGAAACGAGGAATGTTAGGGGATAATGGAATTGATGATGAAAGTGTTGATTAAACCTAGAACTTGACGAATGTGGTTCTTCTTAGACACGAGATATTTGTTTTAAACCTTAATTGTTCGATACGGTTTCATTTTGATGTTTGTCTATGATTAATGTATTTTCTCTACGCTCATATCACCCATTTGCATCCATTTGCATTTAGTGATTGTCGAGGATTTTCCTACCGGGCTAGTGTAGCTCACCCTATGTTGAGTTGGAATGCTTGGAATGCTTGATTTTCGATAAGGAGCATACATTTTAAAGTAATTTGATCATCTCATGAACTTCTTTTGAAAGATGAAGGTGTAACTTTATTATTTCATCCTTCTTACTATTGGAAGTGATGCATGACGGTTTTGGGATGCTTGAGTACCACCGCCTACAATAGGAATCGTGGTAGTTTTTGGTGGGAAATAAGAATAGAAATAGGGGTAAGTGCGCAAAGAAGAAGAGAGAGAAGAATGAGAAGAAGAAGAGAGGGAAAGAGAGATAAAGATGTTTCACCCTCGCAAGGGTTAGGCAGTTTCTGCAAGGGAGGATTGTAACCCTATCCCAATAGGAAAGGACTGTAGCCCAAATCCCGATAACAAAGACCGCAGCCTTGTCACTCAATTCTTTAATCAATAAACTCTTCCTTTAAAATGAAAGATTACATCCCAATTTATAATACATGGAAAAGACCCTTCTAATTCTTAGAAGTCTCAATGAAATGAACCTAATTAATTAATACATTGAATAAGATATGTGAATGAACCTAGAAATAAATGCATACATTGAACCTACTAACAATTAGATGCAATGAACTAGGAATGTGTTTAATGTATCTAGATGAATATAAATGGAAGTACTTAATTCATGTTGACTCTTGACCTTCCAACTACCATGGATGACCCATGAACTACTAACTACCATGGATGATCCTTGAATGAAATCCTTGAACGAACCACGTTGCCCTTTGATTAGGATCGTTGTAAGTACCCAAATTCTTGTCCTCAGGAAGATTGTTCTCTCTTAAAACTTATGTATTACGTTGGGTTACGGCTACTCGAACTAGACTTCGTTATGTATTATGGACTTGGACATTGTGAGGAGATTTCTGGGAATCCATGTATGGGCTTATTGGCTATGCTATTGGAAATGGTTTATTTATTTATGTTGAAAATTGAGGGTATGACAACTTAGTATCAGAGCATTAGTTAGAAAACCTAGAGACTGTGGGGAGACTTGTAGTCTCGGGGCTTAAACCATTGCATTGTTTTCTCATGAAGTGCATAATTTTCTCATCCATTGTGTGATTGGTTGAGTGACATACATATCATTATGTGGCATTGAAATTTAGTTTCCGTGGAGTAGTGTTGAGTTGTTTACCCATGTTAGGATAGAGTTGTAAGCTTTGACCTTGTTAAAAAAGTGGTGGTTAATAGTTTCTTTCTTACAACTTGTTGTAGCAAGATGCCACCAAGACGTGGAGCTAGGCGGGGTAGGGTTGTGAACCATGATAAAGGCCATGGTCGTGGCCGTAACTAGTAACCTGAAGATGAGGTTAGTTATCGCCGGTTTTTATTTTTTTGGGTGTGTGTGTGTGTGTGTGTGGGGGGGGGGGGGGGGGGGGGGGGTCAAGATGAGAGGGGTGAGCAAAATGTGCAAAATCCCCCAAACCCCTTTATCGCGGCGCTTGCGGCGTCCAACCTCTTGAATCAAGCACCGAGGACCAATATCACCACCCGAGCCATGGAGGCAATGAAAGAATTTCGACGTTTAAATACTCCGCAATTCGATGGGGTTAGTAGTGACCCACTTGTAGCAAACCATTGACTTTCCGAAATCCAAAAACTTTCCAACGCACTGTCAATTGCCGAGGATGATTTGAAGGTCTGCATAGTAGCATGTCAATTTAACAGGTCAAGCTAATGAGTGGTGGGAATCAATCTTGGAGGGGCGCAGAGATGCTAGGAGGACGGTTAGTACAGCTCAACAAGCGAATGCGCCAGACGTGGAAAACTTGACAGGGCCGAATTTGAGGTACTCTTTGAGAACCAATATTTTCTGGAAACTTTTCGTGAACAACTTAGGGAACAATTTGAGAAGTTACAGCAAGGAATGTTGACTGTTTTGGAGTATGCAACTAGGTTCCATTCCTTGTCACGTTTCGCACCAGAGTTAGTACCAATGGAGGATAAGAAGTGTAGGAGGTTTGAGAAGGGTTTGCACTCACCCGTCAAGAGACTTGTTATGAGTAACCGAGTTGGGAAATTTTCCGAAATCGTGGAGTGTGCTAAGGGTCTTGAACTTATAAAGGATGAAATGAGGGGTACAAAGGCATGGGACCCTAGGCAACCGGCCATGAGCTTGAGCTCATCTTCGGGGAGTTATGGGAGCCAAGGTCGAAAAAGGCAAACCGTTTCAGTCTCCACAGAATCAGCAGAGCTTTCGAGCACCTACTTCTTCCGGGGTCGAGGGAAATTCGGGTAGGCCTCATATCACTTGTCATAAATGCGGTCATGTAGAGACCAGTAATTTAAATTCCTAAATTTCTTTATTTCAATATGCGAATAAGATATTTTTTAGAAACCAAGCCATATTTTTGTGTTCATAGGGGTATGTGTGCATCTTTAAATTTACAGTGTTCGGGTACGTGCCCCATGGGATAAGAGTGTTTGGAGACCCATGTTGGATGACTTTTTATGTTGTTGCTATTAGTTTTAAGGCACTCGGGGTCACATAGAACTACGTATTAAAGGTTGGGATATGGGAAAAGTCCAAGTTACTTGAGGGGGGTGTAGTGTAATGTACCCACCTTAAATCCCAAATTGGGATAAGAAATGTGAAACCCATTTCTTTTTCTTTCATTTTCCCGTGTTCTCTGGCCTCTCTCTCTCTCTCTCACAAACATCTCAAACCCATGAAGACCCACCTCGATTTCATTATATCTTCGCGATGTAGACGTGGGATATTACGTGGATAAGCTCGGAGGAAGAGTATTTGGGCGGCTTTCAAGGAAAACAAGCTAGGGTTTGTGGAATTTGGGGGTTTTGCTCAAACCTAACCAAGTAGGGATCTCTTCTCCTTTCTCTTGATGTTTGTGCTATGTGTTGCATATGTTTGTGATTTAACCCTATAACTTAAAATCCGATTGAGTTCTAAGGATTTGTGATATAGTCATGGAAATTGATCTTGTTTCTAAGGAATTAGTTGGTAACACTTCGAAAATCCTTCTTCCTTAAGCCTATTTTAGTTGTTGTATCATGGATTTCTGCGTTGGAGACTTAATACATGAGATTGGACGAAATTTGCTGGAACCCTGTAGCTGCTACTGTCGTTAGTTTTATTCTGTCTTTCCCGTCTGGACGTTGATGAGTTGTTTAACTGTGATCCTCTTCGAGTCTTCGTTTGACCTTCGATCGAGTTCCTTTTAGGAGAAATGTATGAATATACGTATAAGAATTAGCCTAGTTCTATTGATGTACGGAAAGCGTTTTCCTATCAATTATTGGGAAATGTCTGTGGGGTACGAAATGGGTACATTTGTTGCCATTGGGTGTGTCTGAAATAAAGTGAAATGAGATGTGTTTAGACGAAACACATGGTGGAGTAGATTGTTATCGATTTCCGATTTCGTAGCTCCTTGAGATACTTATGAATGCTCTTGAGCACTTATCCAAATTGCTAAACTACTTGGTGGATTATAAAACCCGTTTAATTGGTTGATTGAACATAGTTGGTGGATTATAAACCCGTTTAATTGGTTGATTAAACATAGCTAACTTAATTGGTTGATTGAACGTACATGACGAACCGTGAGGTTGGAAATGCTTGTTTGACACATTGGAGGTACTTGTTGATGTCGGACATGTTTGGAATGAAATGAGGGGTTTATGAAACTAGTTTAGTGTGGAAATAAATAGTTGATTTGATGGTACCTGATACGTAGAGAAATTATGGATCCCGAAGTCCCGTTATGGGTCCTGAAGTCCCGGAATGACACTAGGTCCGCCATCGGGTGAGACGCTAGGAAATTTCTCCAACTTGATTGCAATACTATTGATTGCGTGATACATTAGAAACGAAATGGATTTGAAGGAACAATGAGAGTATTTCATTGACATGTTGATACGTTTGACACATGACGTGAGTGGACACTTGGTAAATGGGTAGATTGATAAAGTTTATAATTAGATGGTATGGTGAAACACTAGAACCACCACTCAATGTGTCACTAGGAAGGGTTCTACGAGGGCCGGGAGACTCAGACAACGGGTTCCACGAAGCCTGGAAGACTCGGATAAAGGTCCCACAAGGCCTGGAAGACTCGGACAAAGGTTCCACGAGGCCCAGAAGGCTCGGAAGAGGACTATAAAGTTCTCTATGAACGGAAGGGTGAAAATTGAATGAAATGAACTTGGAAGTAACTAATGAATGGACATGGACACTTGCGGGATACATGGGTACTTGCAGGACACGTCAGGTACTACGGAAACGTTTGGACATTTATGGAACCTTTCTTTGATTTGTGAGAGTACTTGGTTGAATTGTGAATACGATCAATCTTGTTTACTTCCGTTATTGATACCTATTATTTTTCCTTGGTGTTCAATGCACATATCATTTCACATGTACTTCAAGATTTTAGAAGATTTTCCTACTGGGCTAGTGTAGCTCACCCTATCATTTTCAGGTATTTACTAAGGAGCATGAAGCAGGGTGCATGAAGTGTGTGAATCTTTTGAAAGCACATCGGAAAAGAGTTGTTTTATTCATTTCATGAACTTTTTTTTTTTTTTTGAAGATGATTTGTAACTCTGTCTATTCAATCTTTTGACTATTTGAAGAATGTAATTACTTTAATTCTTTTCAATTATAAATTCATGTGGGACATGGGTACCCGATGTAAACTTGGTATTGGTTATAACTTGGGGGCACTTAAATGATTATTTTGGAAAGTTATGAATGGAACCATTGGATTATTTTACTTGAGAAATGTTTAATTAAATGTGTTGAAAATTAAGGGCGTGACAAGTCAGTTGGGTCATATTCTTATCAATTGTCCACAGCTTTAGAGTTCTCAACCACCACGTACTCAGGTTCTGGGGACTAGTTTCAATTGTGGTAGGTTTGGCCACATCGCAAGGTTTTGTCCGCAAAAAGGGGGAGCGCGTAGCGAGTCCAATTCAGTTCAGTTCAGCAGCCGAGGTCAGGACAAGGGTTTGGTCAAGAGCAGAGGGGCACACAGGGTGTGACACAATACCGTCAGACTACTTCGGTTCACGGGTCACACATTGAGCTGGGAGTGAGTTCGTCCGCACCGAGTTAGGGTACCCCGGGGAGAGTCTACAATGTTAATGTTGATATTCCACCACCTCCACCAACTACTTCTCAGCCTCCAGAGACTTCGGTCGTAAGGGTTACATTTTTTTTATTCAATTCATTTGCTAAAGTTCTTTTCGACTCAGGAGCATCCCATTCATTCATTGCTACATCATTTGTACGTGATTTTAAAACTCACCCTTTCACCTTCTCTCTTCACCCCTACCTCAAATCTTGTGATTCTAACCTCATTCCACCTCAAATTTCAAGATCTACACATTGGGTTCTTGAATCTCCCTTGGATTTCGGGTTTTGCACTCAAAGAAGTAAGAACACTTGGTTTGGGTCTCTCTCTCTCTCTCTCTCTCTCTCTCTCTCTCTCTCTCTCTCTCTCTCTCTATGTGTTTATGAGTGAAATCTCACGCTTGTAGCATGTTGTTTACTTGATTTAGACTTTGAATCTTGATTTTCAACTCGGAGGGAGGCGATTCTTGGTGTTTGGAGGCCGGGTCTTGATTTTGTTAGGGTTTTCCTCAAAACCTTCTTTGGTAAGGTTTTGCTCAAAACCTTCTTTGGTAGGAATCCCGTCACTCTCTCTAAGTGTTAATGTGTTGGTTTGATGCCTTAATTAGTTTGAATAATTCGTTTATCTTGATTTGGGTTGAAACCCCTGAATACTTGTTTGATTTCCTATGTTAAAGTGATTTCTCCTGAGTTGAAAATGTGAGAAGTCATTGCATAAGATTGGAATGTGATTACTAGGGCCACCATTTGGTGCATCCATTGGCATGGGAAACGAGGCCCATAAATCTCGGTTAATAGGACTACCATTTGGTGCGTTCCTGGGCATGGGTAACGAACGAGGCCTGTGAATCTTGGCAAGGCTCATGAGGCCCGTGAATCTTGGCAGGGGTAGAGGGCAACGAGGTCCTAGGGAGACGTTCCAAATACTTGGTAGGGGTTACGGGACCCAAAATTCCCAGTCAATGAAATGTGAAACGAGGTCCCAGTCAATGAAATGTGAAACCGAGGAATGTGAAGGGATAATGGAATTGATGATGAAAGTGTTGATTAAACCTAGAACTTGACAAATGTGGTTCTTCTTAGACACAAGATACTTGTTTTAAACCTTAATTGTTCAATACGGTTTCATTTTGATGTTTGTCTATGATTAATGTATTTTCTCTATGCTCATATCACCCATTTGCATTTACTGATTGTAGAGGATTTTCCTGGGCTAGTGTAGCTCACCCTATCATTTTCAGGTACTCAACATGGAGCATGAGTTGGAATGCTTGATTTTGGATAAGGAGCATATATTTTAAAGTTATTTCATCATCTCATGAACTTCTTTTTGAAAGATGAACCTGTAACTTTATTATTTCATCCTTTTTTACTACTGGAAGATTGTGATCTCTTAAGACTTACTTTTGTGTTACGTTGGGTTACGGGTTCTCGAACCATTCAACTTCAATGTTCTTTGCGCATATAGGTTATATTGGAAGAGATGAGCAACAGTGTTGATCTATGAGTTTAAATGTCATATACTTTCTTTCATTTTTCAAACTAGGGACGCGATGGGTATTAATTGCAATCATTGAACGCATTCCTCATCAAGAGGTCATGTATCAACTCTATGTCTTAAAAACAGAAGTCCCTAACCAACCTTATGACAAAAAAAGGATAAAAACAGAAAAAAAAATATATATATATATATAGGATAATGATCCCTTAAGGGATCCCTTAACCAAAATATGGTGCGGACCTCCCCCTTTTTCAACTTTCCGGATCAAATTTTGACGATCCGAACCGCTCAATGTTTTTAAAATGCATTTTCCAAGGTCCACGCGGAAAATTTTCAAAAAAAAATACCCGGAAGGGCTTGATCCATGCATTTACCGAAAACTGTAAAACTGTCCATACAGTTTTCGGTAAATGCATGGATCAAGCCCTTCCGGGTATTTTTTTTTGAAAATTTTCCGCGTGGACCTTGGAAAATGCATTTTAAAAACATTGAGCGGTTCAGATCGTCAAAATTTGATCCGGAAAGTTGAAAAAGGGGGAGGTCCGCACCATATTTTGGTTAAGGGATCCCTTAAGGGATCATTATCCTATATATATATATAGGATAATGATCTAATAAGGGATCCCTTAAACAAAATTTGGTGCGGACCACCCCTTTTTTCACCTTTCCGAGCCAAATTTTGACGATCCGAACCGGTCAATGTTTTTAAAATGCATTTTCCAAGGTCCACGCGGGAAATCTTCAAAAAAAAATACCCGGAAGGGCTTGATCCATACAGTTTTCGGTAACGGTAAAACTGTCCATACAGGGAGGGCTTCTAGTCCGGACCCTCCCGTTTCCGGACCTCCATGCTCCAAAACTTTTTTTGACGATCCGAGCCGTCCAATGTGTTCAGAAGGTGTTTTCAAGGGTCCTTCGCGGAAAATCTTCAAAAAAAAACACCGGGAAGGGCTTGATCCATGCATTTTTCGCAAAAATTGTATATTTACAATTTTTGCGAAAAATGCATGGATCAAGCCCTTCCCGGTGTTTTTTTTTGAAGATTTTCCGCGTGGACCTTGGAAAACACCTTCTGGACACATTGGACGGCTCGGATTTTGTTAAAACAATTTGCAAACACAAAAAAAAATCAAAAAACCTTCAATCCGGGGGTCCGGATTAGAAGTTTTATGTATATATATATATATATAGAGTCCACTTCTAATCCGGACTTTTAATTTCCGCACCTTTTGATCCAAATTTTTTTTTGACGATCCGATCCGTCCAATGTGTTCAGAAGGTGTTTTCAAGGGTCCGCGCGGAAAATCTTCAAAAAAAAATACCGGGAAGGGCTTGATCCAAGCAGTTTTCGCAAAAAATATATAAATACAGTTTTTGCGAAAACTGCATGGATCAAGCCCTTCCCGGTATTTTTTTTTTGAAGATTTTCCGCGTGGACCCTTGAAAACACCTTCTGAACACATTGGACGGATCGGATTTTCCAAAAAAAATTTGCAACACAAAAAAACCCCATTTTTTCCTTATATATATAGGTAAAATTTCTAGTCCACACTCCCGGATTTAAGGAAAAAATGGGGTTTTTTTGTGTTGCAAATTTTTTTTGGAAAATCCGATCCGTCCAATGTGTTCAGAAGGTGTTTTCAAGGGTCCACGCGGAAAATCTTCAAAAAAAAATACCGGGAAGGGCTTGATCCACGCAATTTTTCACAAAAACTGCATATTTACAAAATTGCGTGGATCAAGCCCTTCCCGGTATTTTTTTTTGAAGATTTCTCGCGTTGGCCTTGGAAAACACCTTTTGAACACATTGAACGGTTCGGATCATGAAAATTTGATCCGGAACTATGAGTTCTGGACCGAAGGGTCCCGGACTAGAGAGTTCCTCTATATATATATAGGATAATGATCTATTGAGGACTCCCTTAGGATAATTCCATGCGGACCTCACCATTCCGGATCAAATTTTGACGATCACAAAAACTGATCCGATCAAGCCCTTTCGGGTATTTTTTTTTGAAGATTTTCCGCGTGGACCTTGGAAAATGCATTTTAAAAACATTGAGCGGTTCGGATCGTCAAAATTTGATCCGGAAAGTCGAAAAATGGTGAGGTCCGCACGGAATTTTTGTTTGAGGGAGTCCTTAGTAGATCGGCTTCCTATATATATATATATAGGAAGCCGGTCTCCTAAGGGATCCCGCACCAAATTTTGTATGCGGGATCCCTTAGGAGACCGCCATCCTATATATATATGGTGGATTTTCTAGTCCACACCTCCCGGAAATAAGAAAAACATGGCTTTTTTTGTGTTGCAAATTATTTTTGGAAAATCCGAGCCGTCCAATGTGTTCAGAAGGTGTTTTCAAGGGTCCACGCGGGAAATCATCAAAAAAAAATACCGGGAAGGGCTTGATCCAAGCAGTTTTCGCAAAAACTGTAAATATAAAGTTTTTGCGAAAACTGCTTGGATCAAGCCCTTCCCGGTATTTTTTTGGAAGATTTTCCGCGTGGACCCTTGAAAACACCTTCTGAACACATTGGACGGCTCGGATCGTCAAAAAAATGTTCGGATCATGGAGTCCCGGATCCCGGATGTGAAGCTTCCCCATATATATATATATATATATATAGAGTCCGGATCTCATCCGGGACTCCCGGATCCGGGACTCCACCTTCCCGATATTTTTTTGAAAATCC